>JAPDNY010000006.1:5902500-6502500 GCA_029375565.1 Gekko gecko
GGGACGGCTGTGCCTTGTGTTTCAGAGGCAGGGCCTAATGTTTACTTTTTATTTAAGAACATAGGAGAAGCCAATGTTGGATCAGGCCAATGGCCCATCCAGTCCAACACTCTGTCTCACATAGTGGCCAAAAATACCAGGTGCCCTCAGGAGGTCCAGCAGCGGGGCCAGGACACTAGAAGCCCTCCCACTGTTGCCTCCCCAGCACCAAGAATACAGAGCATCACTTGCCCCATAACAATAATAAAAATAATTTATTTTATTTATGTATTAACTTTGACCTTTAGGCCGCCCTCCCCTGAAAAGCAGGGCTCGGGGTGGTGTTCCGCAATGGTAAAATTACAAATCTTACAAAAGGTTTCCGAATTAAAAATACATTTAAAAAAATACAATTACTGTCACAGTACAATTCCAGCAGCCTGAGCCAATCAGATGACAAAATTCCTGGAATGTCACCATCCCATAGAAAACGGAGGCGAGGGGGGGAGGAAAAGTAGTGTCACAGTCTAGATGGAAGATTGTCGCTGTCCTCAGCCAAACACCTGGCGGAACATCGCCGCCTTACATGCCCTGCAGAAGGTAATAAGTCCCACAGGGCATGGATGCTTTTTGGCAAAGAGTTCCACCAGGGGAGAGCCAGGGCAGAAAAAGCCCTGACCCTGGTTGAGGACAGCCAGATGTCTCATGGGCCATGGGCCACCAGCAGGGCTCTTCTTGTAGCAGGAACTCCTTTGCATATTAGACCACACACCCCTGATGTAGCCAATCCTCCCAGAGCTTACAGTAGCCCCTGTAAGAAGAGCTCTGTAAGCTCTTGGAGGATTGGCTACATTAGGGGTGTGTCTCCTAATATGCAAAAGAGTTCCCGCTACAAAAAGAGCCCACCCGGAAGTTCTTGTCTCTTGAGCACAGAGCTCTTCTGGGGGTACATGGGGGTGGAGCCAACTGCAGATTTTTGCAAGCCAAGCAGAAGGTAGCCTGCTCCTTGAGTCTGCCCCTCTCTTGAAAGTTTAGCCCGGGAGACCCTGAGAGAGAGAAGGTAAAAAGAGAGGAGTGTGTGAGTCCCCCCTACATCTGGTTCCTTTAAATTTCCTTCTCCCTTCCAGATGCAGGTACTGTCAATCTTGGGGGTGCTTAGAGGCACCAGCTGAAAGGGGCAGATCCTAAAGGGCCCAAGAGCCCTTTGCCTGTAGCTCACAGCTGGTGCTTTTGAACGAGCCACCAGTATCTGAATCCCGAACTAGCCCAGGAGGGCATAGTTCATTGTCTGTTTTTGTGGGTTTCCTTAGAATGTATTTTTTTTTCTTTTTTGCTGTTATAAACTGCTTTGGGTCTCCCTGGAAAGAAAAGTGGGAAATAAATATCTAAATATAGGCATGCCTCTCTGTGTGTCCGTGGTAACGGAAACAAAACAAATGAAGTAGGAACAAAGAAACGAGGGGGAAAGGAAATCACTTACTTCCTCATTTTATAAACGCCTTTCCTGACGCACCCAAAGTTTCCTGCGCCCAGTTCGACTTCGTCCACTATCAGGTTACTCCTTTTGAGAAACAGTTTCTTGTCCTTCAGCTCCTCGGGATCACTGTAAGGGCTCTCGTAGCAGGAAGTGTCCATGGGCAAGATCCGGGCCTTGTTCCCGATGCCTGCCCCATTCCCAAGGGGAAGGAGAAAGAGCAGTAGGAGGAAGAGTTTTTTTTAAAAAACCCACAACTTCCTTGTGTGTCAAATCAAATCAAGTATATTACGGTTCCACGACCAGATCCAGTTGACAAAAACAAACATCATTCAGGTACACAAATATACAATTTAAAAACTCCAGTGAAAACATAAAAAAAGAAAAATTAACCAAAGAAACCCTAAATAAAATGATATCAAAAAGAGAAAAATTGATTATACCAGGGGTGTCAAACTCATTTGTTACGAGGGCCGGATCTGACATAAATGAGACCTTGTTGGGCTGAACCCCGTGTGTCATAAAATGTTAATGCCAGGTAGCGGAGATATAAACGTTATAAAGGACACAAACGCAAAGGGGTTTCTTTTTTTACTTAAAAACGTGCTTAAAACATTAGCACTCTTGCAATAGTTTGTTTAATGTTGTCTGATAACTGACACACTCTGAATTATTGCATCAAAATGTCTGTGCTGTTGCCATCTTGAGTCTGCTGATCAGCAGGGCTCTTTTCGTAGCAGGAACTCCTTTGCATATTAGGCGAGATACCCCTACTGTAGCCAATCCTCCACGAGCTTTCAGAGCTCTTCTTACAGGGGCTACTGTAAGCTCGTGGAGGATTGGCTACGTTAGGGGTGTGTGGCCCAGGGCTCTTTTTGTAGCAGGAACTCCTTTGCATATTAGGCGAGATACCCCTAATGTAGCCAATCCTCCAAGAGCTTACAAAGCTCTTCTTACAGGGGCTACTGTAAGCTCGTGGAGGATTGGCTACGTTAGGGGTGTGTGGCCCAGGGCTCTTTTTGTAGCAGGAACTCCTTTGCATATTAGGCGAGATACCCCTAATGTAGCCAATCCTCCACGAGCTTTCAGAGCTCTTCTTACAGGGGCTACTGTAAGCTCGTGGAGGATTGGCTACGTTAGAGGTGTGTGGCTCAGGGCTCTTTGTAGCAGGAACTCCTTTGCATATTAGGCGAGATACCCCTAATGTAGCCAATCCTCCAAGAGCTTACAGAGCTCTTCTTACAGGGGCTACTGTAAGCTCGTGGAGGATTGGCTACATTAGGGGTATCTCGCCTAATATGCAAAGGAGTTCCTGCTACAAAAAGAGCCCTGCTGTTCAGGTGTGTATCTGTAAGCTGCAAACCTACAATGACGCAGCAGCAGCAGAACTGGAAGGAGAAGCAGAGGACGGTCAGTTCCACTGTGGGCCTGATAGAAGCCACCCTTGGGCCGCATGTTTGACACCCCTGGATTATATAGTACATAACAAAGCATCATAGGTGACCATTTTTAAAATGTAAACCAAGGGATTTAAGAGGAACAAGAGCTGTGTAATAGACCTCCTGAAGGAAACTGAGGCAAGGCTCAAAAGGGCAGGACTGAAATCTACCGCGCCCTTTAATCCCCTGAGTGCAAAATCTAGCAGTTAGCTTCGTAAAAACCGAAATTTCACCTGTTAATAATTTCTCTAAACGTGTCTTGTCCACCCCTACCGCAGGTCAGTCTACAAGAGAGAAAAATTGTCGAATCTCAAATTTGTTTATAGAGAGAGCAATGGGTAAAAAACATGTCCCATTGTCTCCACCTCAGCTAGGCGGCAAGGGCAAATCCTCTCGGAGTATGCGATCTTCTTATATCTCCCTTCCAAGATCATGGATGGCATGGCATTACATCTGGCCAGTGTAAGAGCCCTCCTGTAAGGGGGGAAATCTAGAGCAGGGGAGTCAAACATGCAGCCTGGGGGCTGGATTAGGCCCCCAGAGATCTTCTATCAGGCCTGCAGTGGAACTGGCTGTCTTCTGCTTCTTCTTCCAGTTCTGCTGCTGCCGCGTCATCGCAGGTTTGCAGCTTACAGAGACACACCTGAACAGCAGACTCAAGATTGCAACAGCACAGACGATTTGATGCAATAATTCGGAGCAAGAAGTGTCAGTTATCGGACACCGTTCAATAAACAAAATATTGCAAGAGTGCTCATGTTTTAAGCATCCCTTTATTTTAAGTAAGGAGCCGCGGTGGCTCAAGTGGTTAAGACGCTGAACTGCAGGCTGTGGAAGGTCAGTAGTTCAGCAGTTCTAGTTCCAGCTCCTGCCAACCTAGCAGTTCGACAGCAAGAAATTGCAAGTAGATAAATAGGTACCACTTTGGTGGGAAGGTAACGGCGTTCCGTGCGCCTTGGTGTTTAGTCATGCCGGCCACATGACCACGGAAACGTCTTCGGACAGCGCTGGCTCTTCGGCTTTGAAACGGAGATGAGCACCGCAACCCTAGAGTCGGATTCGACTGGCTTTCGAGCAAGGGAACCTTTACCTTTACCTTATTTTAAGTAAAAAAACTCTTTGTGTTTGTGTCCTTTATAAAGTTTATATCTCTGCTACCTGGCTTTACATTTTATGACACACATGGCCCGGCCCAACAAAATCTCATTTATGTCAGATCCAGCCCTCATAACAAATGAGTTCGATACCTGTGAGCTAGAGTTTTAAGATACTGGGCCATTGACATGATGTTTTCGTCTTCTCCGGGGCCCTGAAGTCAGGAGACTTCATTATGTCTTGCTGGTGTTCATGTCACAGATCCTTTGCCTAATTGTAGATTTTGCTTTATCCTTGTATGTCAGCACCAATCCAAGCCAGTAAATCTTTGGCTGTTACTGAGCATCATGGGTTTCCCCGTGGCTTGTCTCAGAAGGGCTAGAGGGATCTGGCTGTAGACCTCCAGGTGCCTGTCTGCTCCACGAATTTCCCAACCCTTAGACCTCTTCAAGGGTGGGCACCAGTAAACGGTCATTTCTTACCTGCTCCTGGCTGGCGTTCAAACATCTGCAGACCTTCAAAATGTCCTTCCTTCCGACATTGCCTCTAGCATACCAAGAACTGTTGACAACTTCCAGGTGGGACCTGGAGTTCTCCTGCCACTAGGAGACTACGGAGATCCGTCCCCCTCAATAAAATGACAGCTCGGAGGGCGGGCTCTATGGCATCACATCCCCACTGAGCTCCGCCAAGCCCCACTCTCCCCAGGCTTCAACCCTAAAACTCCAGGAATTTCCCAAACCAGAGCTGGCAACCTTCGTTCCAAGTTTCAATTGCTCAGCCTCCCACAATTCCATTGGCCTTTTCATTACAGAAATTAAGCGCATGCCACAATTTCCCAGATATGCAGAATGTGGACAGAGAATCCCTTCATAACTGCCAAGATTCTAGTCCTCATGGCTGTGTATTTGGGAGGAGCGTGGGGGGCTTTAGTCACCCTCGAAAATGCTGCAGTTTTCCCAACATCCTTTTCAAAGTGTGCTGGGAGAGAACTTGTAATACCAAGATTGGCCACAAGGTGGAAGTAATATGATATTAGGCACCCGGTAGGGGCTCAGGCTAGTCTGATCTTGTGCAATCTCATTAGCTAAGCAGGGTCGGCCCCGGTTAGTATTTGGATGGGAGACCACTATGGAAATCCAGGGTTGCCATGCAGAAGCCGGCAATGGCAAACCACCTCTGAACTTCTCTTGCCATGAAAACCCCATGGTGCCGCTAGAGATCAGCTGCAACTTGCTGCCACTTTCCACCACTACCGATTTCACACCTGCTGAATACTGCACTTCTTTCAAGACACTTTCAATTCAATTTACAACTGGATTTCACTGTGCAAAACAGCAAAATCCACTTGTAAGCAATCACCAAAGGGCATCTAAAGTGCCTCATTCAGTGTGAGTGAAAGCGAAGGAGAGCTGATCTTTTGCATTATTAGAATTATTACAAAGCAAACCACTCCCATTCTGAAATCGCTGAAATAGATTTCTGTGCTTACTCACCTGTGGGATCAGGCGTGTAGCCATCTGAATTCTGAGTTGTTAATCTCCTTGGAGCCTAGCAGGGGCCAAAAAAGAGTATCAAGGCAATGTACAAAGGACTGTTAACATTTTATTCTCCCCAAAACTCCAGAGAGAGTCAGACAGGCAGTCAAACAGACAGACAGAGAGAGAAACGTGAATGGCCCAGGAACAACCAGTGCGCCCAGCTTTCAACCAATCCTTTTGTTCGAACATTTCCTCACCCAAGTTTCTCATCAGATTTTGGAGTTCAGAACTACCTGGTCTTATTTCCAATGTTTTAGGCATCTTTCATGGGTTTGCTTTTCGTATTTCTGATTTGCTTTCCCAGAGAGAGAAAGGCCACCAGTTTGCTTTGGCATTTATTTCCTTTCTCTTTGTTCAGGCCCTTTTTGTGGCTTTTATGGCTTTAATTCTGCAAGCCGCTTCAAATAATATTTCAAATAACTAAGTGCACAGGAGCCATGGAGACGGCATGGGGTGGGGACAACGGTCATGTGCCCATCAGTGCCATAGTGGGGAGGGAGAGGCAAATGAACGGAAGAAACTGAAAACCGGCAAAGTATGCATGTTCTAAATCCAGAATTAAGGCTAGAAATTCTCCCACTTAAAACGGCGCTGGCAGGGAAGAACGAGGAACTAATTGCAGGACAAATTGCGGAAATGGACTTAGAAAATACAGACGTTGGTCAATTATCTCTGGAACAATTTAAAAAGTTTCTGTTCAACGAGGTACAGTCGGCCGTCGAGAAAGCTTGTAAAAATGCTTTTGAGAGTCTACAGAGAACAGGCTTGAAATGTTTAAATGAAGAGGAACCACTACAGTCTCAGTGTACAAGAGAACAAGACTATAACCAAAATAAGGAGATGCAAGACATGCTTTTAGTAGATATGGGGCAAATATTTGGAGAAGTGAGACTTAAAAAATTTTCAATGGAGATGGGACCGGTGAAAAGCGGAGCTAAAAAATTAATGCAAGGAGAGGCGTTTAAGGTAGCCAAAAAGGGAGCAAGACACCCTTCAGGGAAAAGTATAAGATACAAAAGGGAAATGAAGACAGAACCGAAGAGACAGGAAAAGCAAAACATGGAAGCAAATAACCAGAAATATAAAGAGTTAAGACACCTAAGTATGAATAAGAAGAGAAGGCTGTTCTGGCAAATAAAACGAAAACAAATGAGATTTTAAAAAATTTCCTTGGAGGTGGGACTGGTAAAAAGTGAAGCCAGAGAACTAACACAAGGAGAGCCGTTTTAAGGTGGCCAGAACGGGAGCAAGGCACTCTTCAGGGAAAAGTATAAGATATAAAAGAAAAATGAAGACAGAACTGAAGAGACAGGAAAAGCAAAATATAGAAGCAAATTACCAGGAATATAAGGAGTTAAGACACTTAAGTATGATTAAGGAGAGAAGGTTGTTCTGGAAAACAAAGCAAAAACAGGCAGCATGCGTTGGGAGCCAGAACAATTTTTTTTATATATCCTTTATAAACTGTACGAAATGAGTAGACATAGGTGATGTGTAGTAATGGCAGAACTGGTAAAGTCTATTAAATGGTAGACTAATTGCCCAAACTGATAGATGTATGTAAGGTTGGCTAAAGTGGAAATGGAATCAATTGACTTTTGTTGTTGCTTTTTTTTCTTTATAGCTTAAAGATATCTTCTAATTATTATTTACACTCGTATTGCATTGTATTGTCAACATAATTAGTAGAGGGTGGTATAATGTGATTAAATAATTAAAATAAGGAGATATTACAGTACATAATAATTATTTACAGGTAAATAATTTCAACTAATTAACAATAAGAAACACCAGGAGGGAATGAGATAGATGGTAGAAAGACATCTGAACAGGAGGTTATATATAATTTATAAGAAGATAGATGAGATAGAAAGACATAGAGGGGAAAAAACCCAGGAAAAATCTGTTTATTTTGGTATATTTTCTTGGTTTACCAGGTTATGATTAAATACTTTACAGAGACATGATTAGAGTAGGACAATAGAAATATAAGGTATAACTTCTGGATAAATATCTGAAGAAGAAAAAGAGAAATATTATAACTTTAAAGAGGATAGGAAATAAGGAATTCAAGCTTGTTATTTGACTGTAATTTATAGGAAACTGGAAAATGTCTAAAAAGACCAGAAAGATAGAGGGACTAAATCAATTCAGATTTGTTTATAGATAAAAGGAACTAAGGATGAATTTATGTTTAAAGAACTGATTGCTGTTGGTGTTATGTTATGTGTATGATATAGGTGTAAAGATGGATATTTAAGGTTGTGGGATAAAATACTGATTATATTTGTAGAAACATCAAGCAATAGAAAAGACATCCTGATTAACTTTATATTGGGGGTGGGCATAATCTCTTTATAGTTATTGTTAGAAATATATGCGGAAATCTATGTTGAATTTTTCTTTGGTGGAATGTTTTGTTGTATAAAATGACATGATGCACTTTTGTTTATTATAGCAAAACCAATAAAAAGATTTTAAAAAAATGAAAGTAAGGAAGAGAGAGAGGCAGTGTGGGGTTTGAACATCAGGAAGAAAGACAGGAAGCGCAGAGTTCAAGCTTCCAGTAGAGAGACAGGCAGCACAGAGTTTGAACTTCCTCAAGAGAGATGGGCAGTGTAGAGTTTTAACTTCTGCAAGACAGACAGGCAGCGGCAGTGCAGATTCCGATCTTCCGCAAGAGAGTTAGGCAGTATGAAGTTCAAACATCCGGAGCAGAGGTTGGCAGCATGGAGTCTGAACTTCCGCAAAACAGACAGGCAACATGAAGTCTGAACTTCTGCAAGAAAGACAGGCCTTCACAGATCCGATCTTCCTCAAGAGAGACAGGCAGCATGGAGTTCAGACTTCCAGAAGAGAGAAAGGCCATACAGAATTTGAACTTTTGCAAGAGAGACAGGCAGTGTGGAGTGTGAATGTCAGGAAGAAAGACAGGAAGCACTGAGTTCAAGTTTCCAGAAGACAGACAGGCAGCACAGAGTTTGAACTTCTGTAAGAGAGACAGGCAGCACGGAGTTTGAACTTCCTCAAGAGAGATGGGCAGTATGATGTTCCAACAACAGGAGCAGAGATTGGCAGCATGGAGTTTGAACTTCCGCAAAAGAGACAGGCAGCGCGAAGTTTGAACTTCCACAAGACAGACAGGCAGCATGGAGTTCAAACTTCCAGCAGAGAGATAGACCATACAGAGTTTGAACTTCTGCAAGAGAGACAGGCAGCTTGGAGTTTGAACTTCCAACAGATTAACAGGCAGCACAGAGTGAAGCTCTAAACCTGTCTGCTTTCTCTTTCAGGATTCCCGTCCCTTTGAGAATAGATGCAACACAGCAATCCAGCAGGTTTTCTTGGCACCGCATTTCTTTAGTAAGGCCTCCAAGTTCTAATGCCTCCCTGGTAAAGAGGCACTTTGCCGGCACAACTGTGGAGTGGGGTAGATCCAGAAATCCAAATGTCATCACTGTACTTACCACTGCAGAAGGGTGAGCTGGTGGGGCTGGCACTGCTGATGCTAGAAATTGGTTTGGGGGGAGAGAGAGAAATAAGATTACTGCATGCAAGAGTCATTTCATAGAAAAAGAGGTGCAGGAGCTCATTAACATAACTCATTAGCATAATGTATTTGCATATGCCACACCCCCTGACATCACCGGAAGTGTGTCAGAAGGCAACACCCACTGCTCACGGTCCACCCCTAGGGACTGTCTTTCCATTCTGGGGGCTGTCATTCCAGTCCCAGAGAAGCCTATCTGGGCCCAGGAGGAATGCTACACGTGCTGCTTTGCACTCCTGCTGGGAGCGGGGAGTGGGGCTTGCTGCCTCCTGTGCTTCTAACTGCCAGAGCTCCGCTCCTGCGCACTCCTGCTCCAAATGACCCCTGACTGCATGTAAAAAGGCCTGGATCAGACCAAGGTTGGCTTAGTCCAGAATCCTGCTTCCAGCAACAGACAGAAGCTGTTGGGAATGGCAGCCCTTCCCTTTGTATCTGTGGCATCTGGAAGTACAGAGGGAGATGACCTCTGAACATAGGAAGTCCATGGAGGCAGAACCCATTGACCCCAGCGGCTGACACCATACCTTGTGGCAGTGAGTCGCACAAGCGAAGCATGCAGAGTGTGAAGAAGGACTTCCGATTGTCTGTCTTAAATCTATTGCCCATCAACTGGATGTTAATGTTACAAAAGAGGGGGAAGTTCACTTTCTCCAGTCCACAGCAGGCCCATAGCCAGGATTTTGTGGCTTGTGGAGTATTCCCCCCCCCAGTGGGGCTGAACTTCTCAGTGCAGGATTGTATTGTATAGTTTATTATGGCATCAAGCCAGTAAACTGACAAAATCACACTGATGTTAGAAAACATGCTGACTACAACAATAAAATAGCTAGAATAAATACAAAGGATATGTAAAAATATATTAAAATAAAGCAACAACAAATAGATATTATATAAAATATAGGTCAGCAGATCGGCTTACAACTAAAACATGATTCAGTGGGCTTTTCGGATGCAACCGCAAGCAGTACAGAATTTGGCAACAGCTTTAGAGGTAGACTGATTTTCATCTGATAGCAAATAGTTTATATAATCAGATTCCGTCATATCAGGACTTAGTTTTACAATAGGCTCAAGATATTTGGAGCGGACCTCCTTGTACCAGGGACACCTGAGGATCATATGCGAGATAGTTTCAACTTCCCCTAAGCTGCATTTGCAAAGCCTTTGTGAAAAGGGAATTCCCTTGTACCTGAGTTGGAGCACTGAACACCTGGCCAAAGTGAAGGCTTTGGAGGCAAGTTTTTTTCTGCAGGGGCTGGAGTTCTCAGTGCAGAAAGAAAAGCCATTTAGCCAATAGAAAGCTGTTACCAGGATAGTTCTCTAAACTGCAAGCTGTCAACCACTCTAGATGACAGTTCTCAGCTGCTGCAAGTTAATCACTTCTGCCAGCCTAAGCAACAATTCTGATAATGGGCCAGCAGGTGAGGGTGATGACTTCTATAGTCGAGAAAGCTAACACTTAGGCAGAAAACCTTACTTAAAGGAGACCACAGGGTTAGAAGGGATCCTAGAGGTCACCTACTCCAACCCCCTTGCTCAGTGCAGGAATTAATCAACTACAGCACCCCACGCTGCTTAAAGAAGAAGAAGAAGAAGAGATTGAATTTATACCCCGCCCTTCCCTTGGAGTCTCAGAGGGGCTTACAAACTCCTTTCCCTTCCCTACAACAGACACCTTGTGAGGTAGGTGGGGCTGAGAGAGCTCTGACAGAAACTGCTCTTTTCAAGAACACCTCTGACAGAACTATGGCTTGCCCAAGGTCATCCAGCAGCTATGAATGGAGGAGTGAGGAATCAAACCCGGTTCTCCCAGATTAGAGTCCGCGCACTTAACCTCTAGGTACCGGCTTGGTCCACACATACTGTTGGAGCCCAGTGATCATTTCCAAGAATGGAGGGCATTTCTCTTAATGGAACAGAACTTCCCTGCCTCCATTGCTGTCTACCAAATGCTGCTCTAGGGGTGGGGTGGGGGACACCCCAGAACAGTATAAGGGTTGGATCAGAAACCTGCAGCAGGATGGGAGAGTCAATCCGCCCTCCCCTTCCATTCGTGGCAATGACCAACAGCATCCACCCCGTGATTTTCTATGCAATTTTCACGCCCCATTTCTCAAGTGAAAAGCCCCATTAATTTCTTCCTGCAGTGCTCTTTTCTGCACCTTTCCCCGGCTCTGGGGATCACTCTTTTTTGAGATGTGCCTGACCAGAAGAGGGCGTGACTTTTTGGAGAAGGGAGTTCCTGAGGAGATTTGTATGCCCCTCCCCCGCATGCATTTCCCAAGGGGGAAAGGGAACTCACCTGTTGACATAGAGGGGTTTGGGGTGGACTCCTTCAAGTAGTAGATCAGACCATCTGGTTTGAGTTTGAAATACTCAATCAACTGCAGAAATAGAGGTGGGGAGAAAAGGACAATCAGACATACAGGAAGGAAAGCTGACCTGGGAGTTTATTACCAGTATTTTTAGACAGGGTCTAGCCAGGCAAAGGCAAAGCCTTCAGTCGGGCTGAAGCCTATATTATCCTGAAAAATATAAACCACTATGTCAAACTACCATTCCGACGACTCCGTTGGGTTTCAGATGTTCCCTTTAAAAAAATTATTTGTCAACATTTTTGTGCTTCTTGCTGTTTGGTTTGCAGAGCCATTTGTCCTGAGGGTGAACATCATAGGACGATGCGCCTCAAAAGCCGATTTATATTCTATGTTTTTGCCATTTATATGTGTATACCTGATTAACTGGTGATTGAATAACATTCTCAACAGAAGGGGGAAAAAATCAGTGTGAGGAAAGAGAAAATGGCAGGAAAGTAAAGCATCCAGGGCTTGGGTCCACAGGAAACGTCTACAGGCAGAAGGGAATTCTGTCAGCAAATTGGGACTTTCTCATCTCCTTTCTTCTACTGCAGAACAAAATCTCCCCCCAAATGCTACTACTGGAGAGCAGGAGACCCACAGGAACAACACAAGGGGGGGAAGATCTGGAGGTCTGGGAGGAGAGTTGCCGAGTCTCAGTTGGAAAATTCCTGGAGATTTGGGGGGAGGGTTGGAAACTAGGGATGGTGGAATCCAGGGAGAGAAGGGACCTCAGCAGGGTACAATACCACAGAGTCCACCCTCTGAAGCAGCCATTTTCCCCAGGGGAACCAACCTCTGTTGTCTGGAGATCAGTTCTAATTCCGGGAGAACTCCAGGCCTCACCTGGAGGTTGCAAACCAAAGAGAGAGATCACAGGATGGAAGTTGAGAAGAAGCAAACAACCATGATGTGTTATGTCAAAAAAGTCTCCAAGGAGTAGAAATTTCTTTTTCCAATATTCGCTTTACTGGAAGCAATTCAAACGCCATTAACACCAATGAGCCACGCATATTCTATCTCGTTTCGTATAACTTTGTCAAAGTGGGTGGCGTTAAAATACCTATATCTAATTACAGAGATAAAATTCTATTATTAGTATGAACAAGAGAGTGATGCAAGACTATACAAAACAACTAGCAATGTTATAATATACTTACAATATTAATCCATTTGGCAATCATACTCCACAGTAACACACATCAGATCCATTCATGTAATATAAAGCCACTCTTGCTACTTACTTATACAAATCTACAGCCCATCATTGCTGCCAGCTGGCTGTTTGTCAAACCTGTGTCTTAAAGGGACAAAACCCAACTTCCAAAGGCAGAATGCCCTGAGCAGGAGAACCACCTTATGAGGTTTTATAAGTAGGGTTACCAAGTACTTATCGAAATTCGGTAGGGGACACACAGTCCCTGGCTGGAACATTCCTCCATGGAACGCCCACGCCGCATGATGCTGTTGCCAGGAAGTAACGCCAAGTGACACTCTGGCAATGGGGCTGGAAACTTGATGGTACCATCGAGTTTCCAGCCCCATTGCCAGAGTGTTGCCCAGCATCACTTCCTGGTGATGGCATCATGTGCCATGTCTCCCCTCCCCCCCCCGGGAATGGTCCTGCCAAGATGTATTTGTCCCCCACCAAATTACAGTAAGTTCTTGGGAAGCCTGTTTATAAGGTTTTACCATTTCAAAACATCAGTAATCGCTGCCATCCTGACAGTCAAGCCATTTAACAAAACAAAACCTTTTTACTAGGGACAAAAAAGTCAGAGGGAGAAGAACACCATAGGAAACCCACCATAATTTTACACACAACGCTACCCACTTTGACAAAGTTATACGAGATGAGATATAATATGCATGGCTCGTTGGTGTTGATGGCATTTGAATTGCTTCCAGTAAAGTGAATACTGGGAAAAGAAATGTCTAGTCCTTGGAGACTTTTTTGGCATAACACATCACGGTTGTTCTCTTCTTCTCAGCTCATCTGGAGGTTGGCAACTCTAGCTGTGAGGGGTGAGGGGTAAAAATTACCCCCCTTCCATCCCTGGAAATCTTCTGCTGGATGCAGGCCACGGGCTTGATTTGTATGAAGGAGAGGTTCAATCAAAGAGAAATTTTTGAGTCAAAATCTACTATGGCAATACATTCAAAATCATCCTTGCCAGCAACAAATAAACATAGGCAGGCCTGTTGAACCAGCAGATTCCTTGCTTTTTTCCTTATCCAGGGCTTTTTTTGTAGAAAAAGCCCAACAGGAACTCAGTAGCATAATAGGCCACACCCAACAGCAGAAACATATTAGCATATCGGGCCACACCCTGACAGCACAGCTCATTAGCATATTAGGCCACACCCCCATGTTACCAGATGTGTGGTCATCCAGCCACACCCACCTTTGGCTTCTTATTCTGTTTACCTTGTTTGTTGTCAAAACCCAGGGCTTTTTTGTAGCAGGAACTCCTTAGCATGTTAGGTCACACAGCCCTAGTGTAGCCAATCCTAATGAGTTTCTGCTGTTGGGTGTGGCCTATTATGCTAATGAGTTCCTGCTAGGCATAGCCAACTCAGGAGTCAGCCGGAACTCCTTGCCTGTGCCTTCCTGCCCATAAATAGCCCTGTCCTTATCAACAACACCAAAGGAGACCTACAGTCCTTGAGGGTGGTATTCTTAATCCATGGATGCCACCATGGGAAAGGCCCCCTTGTATCATGTTGCCAGTCACTTCTGACAAGTAGAACAGGACCTCCAGCATTGTGGAAAAGGTGATTCTTCGGGTAATCAGTGGTGAGATGTTTTTCATCACGCCTCTTCAGCTGACTGTACCACAGAAAGCCACCTTAACCTGTGTCAGACCATGGATCGAACTTGGGACCTCCAAAATGGTAAACAGGAGGGTTGCCACCAAAACGGAGCCCCTCACTGGCCTTTGCAAATCAAGGGGGTGTTTAAAATTCTCCTCGTTCAACTCTCAGCGGCAGTCAACAAATCTCACAACACAAGCAAGGAGGTTTATGTTATTTACCCCATTCATACCACGCCTCTCTCCCTGATGGGGTCCCCAAAAGTTTCTTACAACATTCTCCTCCTCTGTTTCATCCTCACAACAACAGCCCTGCAAAGGTAAGTTAGGCTGAGAGTGTGTGACTGGCCCAAGGTCATCCAGCACGCTTCCAGGGCAGAGTGGGGAGTTGAACCTGATCCTCCCAGAGCCTAGTCCGATGCCCTGATCTCTGCTTGTCCTATAGCAGCTGATGCCCAGAGGTAGATTCTCTCTAGATGTGGATGCTCCGTTGAACCACGGAAGATCTGGGAAGGCTGACTGACTGAAGGCCAGTTTGGTGTAGTGGCTAAGAGCGCGGATTCTAATCTGAGAGAACCAGGTTTGATTCCCCACTCCTCCACATGCAGCTGCTGGTGTGACCTTGGGTCAGTCACAAGTTCTCTCAGAGCTGTTCTCTCAAAGGCAGTCCTCGAAAGAGCTCTCTTAGCCCCACCTACGTCACGGGGTGTCTGTTGTGGGAGGGGAAGGGAAAGGAGTTTGTAAGCCACTCTGAGACTCCGAGCGAAGGGCAGGGTATAAATGCAATCTCTTCTTCTTCTTACAAAGATGCGCACACATGTGGAACCCACCTGCCACAGCGTATCAAACTTGGTTCCATCTTCAACCGAGTATTTCCCGGCTTTGTCTTGGTTGATCCGGTAGTGATAAACGGTCTTCCCGTAGACGAGGGACAAAGCATAAGAATTCTTCTCCTTGCTTTCTCTCATTCTGCGTGGAAGAGAAGGGATCAGAGACGCGTAGGGTTCCAAGAACACCCGTGGCATCTCAAGGTGAGGGAAGTGCT
This sequence comes from Gekko gecko, assembly GCA_029375565.1. Classification (NCBI taxonomy): domain Eukaryota; kingdom Metazoa; phylum Chordata; class Lepidosauria; order Squamata; family Gekkonidae; genus Gekko; species Gekko gecko. The sequence goes on from JAPDNY010000006.1 coordinate 5,917,794, forward strand.
AGGTGAAATGGAACATTCACTCATGCATCAAACCCAGCTTCATAACTGGTCTCATGGCAGAAGATTCCAGGCTCTGGATCTGCAGTAGGGGGTGCTAGGAAAAGACTGTCTTGGCCTGAGACCCCAGTCAGCCTTCGTCAGGTAAAGGAGACCAATTGGTAGCCTTTGCAAGGACTGAAGGGTCTTACTCAATAGCAGGCAGGCTCCTGATGCACAGGACATGGATATATACAAGTCAGACGCTGGGGTCTGCTCTCAAACAGCCCCTTCTCTGGAATCTGCCTTTTTGTTAAAAACAAAACCTCAAAGTACATTTATAAAATTACTCATATGTGTTCAGTTCATGACCTCATAAAAAAAAAAAGTATAACAATTCCCAAGCAGTTACAGATCCGTGATGTCAAGGGCACTAGCCAGTAGGTGCACACCACAGACAGTTTTTCCCCCCTGTGGAGTAACTTAGGTTCACCTGGGGTGTACCTTTCTGTCCATGAGATGCCAGATCCAAACATTTCTTTTTACCCAGGTTTTTAGCTGAACGTCCCTTATTGTGGTCTGCTTCAAGCCTGAGGACTGTTTTATAGAGATCATTTTAGGCCACTGAATTGTTTGATGCTGTGTTTGTATGGATAAATTCATTGGGGTGGGGGTATTTTTAGATTTGTGTCTCTGTTTCCCCATGCCTGGAAGTCATGGCGACCTCTGGCAACTTCTACTGGGGCACGGAGGACGTTCAGAGAAGTGACTCGATAGCCTGTCACTGGCCTCCCAGTCCTGGTATTCTCTGGAGGTCTCCCATCCAAACACTTGCCAGGGTCAGCCCTGCTTAGCTTCAAGATCTGATGAGATCGGGCTTGCCTGGGCAAACCAGGTCAGGGCTGTATGGATAATTCTTATGTTTTCCTCATTTTATTGTCTTGTGAGCTGCCTCAAGCAGGTCTCTGAAGAGGACACATATAGGTTTTCTAAACAAGTGGTGCAGATGGCTGAGGCTAGCTTGATCCTGTCAGATCTTGGAAGCTAAGCTGGGTCAGCCCAGGTTAGTACTTGAATGGGAGACCACCAGGGAAGTCCTGGGTCATTACACAGAGGCAGGCAACGACAAACCACCTCTGTTCCTCTCTTGCCTTGAAAACCCCTCGAGGGGGGTCGCCATAAGTCAGCTACAACTTGATGGCAATTTCTACCACCACCAAACACACAGATAAATAATTTGGCCCTGCATTTCCTCTGTAGAATAATTTAAGGTGTGTCTTTTATCATCTGATTTTGTTGCCCCCTTAACAGCTTCCAGGTGTTTCAGTCTGGAGGATTCCAAATCGCTCACTCCAAGGCAGAAGAACATTTGCGTGGTCATGCATAGCAGCGGGGCTCTTGAGGGGGAAACAGATCTGCATCTGGAGGTCCCAGGATTTTGAAGGGAAGAGCTAGCATCTTGAAGTGGACCCAGGACCTCACTGCCACTACAAGCATTCCAGAAATGGTTAAAGATGCTCCCTGCCCTACACAACTGTGGCATGTTCTAGCCAAAGCTTTTGATTAGTCTTCAAGGACAGCCCCTCCCAAAGCCCATTCGTAGTAGCCAGTCCTCAGGTTTTCAAAAGGTTGTTTGTGTCTATTTCAATCCAGGATAAGCTTTCACAGGTCCCAACACATATAACAGCAGGACGTTTGACAGCAGTTTCATCCTATCTTCATGGTGATAATGCAAGGCACTTACAAGAATTTCCCGTCGGGCTGTGTTCCAGAATATAGCCTGCTTTCTGCTTGCTCCCGGGTGATAGAGCCGTGGTACCATGGCATCTTTTCATGGGCAGTGGTAGCAATGAGCTTCTCTACCTGTGGTGCCTGGCTTATAATGGCCTGTTCCAGAGCATCTCCCTAAGGAAGAGAGGGGAAAAACTCTTTTATATTTCCAAGGATAATCACCACTAGCTTGACACAAATTTTTGAGTCAGGCTACATATTTATTAGAAAATGTATTTAGAAAATTTATATGCTGCCTTTCCATAGGCTTGCACGAAGTGGCTTATGGTGGGTTTCTTTCAACCTATCATACCTCCCCTTGCTAAAACTGGGTATTGTCAGGGATCAGGAGCCATATAATGCCACTAGAAATAAAGTCCCTTATGTCTTTAATATAAGATATTATTTTACATACAAAGGGTTTAAGAAAAAAATCAACAAATTTTGATAAAGGTTCAAGAACAGAATTGGACCTGGAGATTATTGGATGGCTGGGGGGTAAGTTAGACATCGTAAGGCACCACAAGTGTGGCAGATGTTTGGTCTGCCCCTTGACATTGGAGTTGAAGGAGCTTACACCCAAGCAGGGTGGGTTTTCTGTGCAGTTAAAGGCCTTCTCTAGTTGCAACACAAGGAATGTGATGTATGTCATATTATGTTCATGTGAACTCAAGTATGTTGAGAGCACTACGCAACCTATGAAAACACATATTCTAGAGCACAGGTCTAGAATTAAAAATAAGATATTTAGAGGTGCCTCTTGGATCACACTTTGTGGAATACAACCATAGTGTGGATGACCTCAGATATTTTGTGATTTTCAAATATAAGAGTGGTGATTTTGCTGGTGGGGATTTTGAAATTAAATACCATGATATCCTTTGGTCTGAATATGAGCATGGATTAAACTTGTTTTTTGTAAATATTATTTTTGTAAAATTGTTGTTAAAAGAGTATATTTTGGCATAGTCTGATGAAACACTTTGGGTGGTATTGAAGTCTATCTTTTGTACTGCTGCTTTAAGATGGATTCTTCGAGTAATGTATCCACTGTGGAGGGATTAGAGGCACTATTAATGAATGGATTGAATGGTTAATGGATCATGATTCCTGAGTCTTTTGATGGCTCTAATCTTTGAATGACCATGAGATTTACTGAATGTGTATTGGTGAGATGGTGAATTTTATTCTTGTGTTTATTTTCACTGCATTGTAATTACAATGTTGTATCATAACATGTTTATTTTAGCGAGATGTGAAATCCAGAATATGATATAGCTATACAGTTCCGAATTTGATAGAACAGCAGGTGAAAGGGCTCTCCAAGCTAACTGCCCATCAGCCAGAACTTTGAGCCAGAAAACGGAAAAGGCTTGAATCAGTCTGAGCTGGAATGTTGGGAGACTTGGAACAGTCTGCATCAGATGAAGCATTTGAATTCTTGACTTATGTCTGCATCTCAGCAAAGGAGGAGTGCTGCAACATACGACTTTGTTGATTTAACTGACCATAGGATTTGGACTATGATTATTGGATTTGTAGTATATGTCCGATAATGTGGAGGTGGGAATAACTCTACTCGTATGAATGACCAAAGGCCTCTGTCTATGCTTGATGTGTACATTGCATGATGTTGCATTATAACAGTTAGTTTAATGTAATCCATTGTAAAAGACATGTGACTATTTTTGTATAAAACATTATTTGCATATTTGAAGTACGTTTTCTCAGTAATTTCCCCTCCTGGAGGGCGGTAACCCTGCTGGTGGAATGTGCCATCAAGTCACAGCTGACTTATGGTGACCCTGTAGGATTTTCAAGGCAAGAAAGGAACAGAGGTGGTTTGCTGGCCTCTTCCTTTCTGTGAGGTCTTCCATCCAAGTACTAAGAAGGGCCAGCTCGGGGATGGGGGGTGCTAGGTTTGCCAGATCCAGGTTGAGAAACTCCTGGAGATTTGGAGATGGAGCCTGGGGAGGACAGGGACCTCAGTGCCATAGAGTCCACCCTCGAAAGCAGCCATTTTGACTGCAGGGAACTGATCTCTGTAGTCTGGAGATGAGCTGTAATTCCGGGGGATCCCCTGGTCCCACCTGGAGGCTGGCATCCCTAGGCCTAGGTAGTTGTACTGTGAAAACAGCCCAGAGCCTTCTGTTAGGGTTATCAGGTCCCTCCTTGCAACCAGTGGGGGATGGGGGGGACTCAACAGGACCAGTAGGGAGGCCCAGCCAATGTATAATGGCATGTCTACATCACTGCCCATGTGACCCGGAAGTGACATCATCACATCCAGGATGTCGAGGTGATGCTCTGGTATTTGGGTAAAAACTCTATGGTAAAGTTGGCTTCTACCATAGAGTTTTTACTCAAATACCAGAGTGTTGCCCCAATGTCCTAGATGTGATGATGTCACTTCTAGATCACATGGGCAGTGATGTAGATACACTACTGCACATTGGATGATTCGCCCTCTTTTTTGGGATAAGTTCCCCCCCGTCGGCCAGCTGATCGGCAGTGGGGAGATGCGGCCTGGCAGAGCGGGACCCCTGCCCACACTGGGATGTCTAGCAACTCTACCTTCTGTGCTGAACTCAGGACTATCTATTGACCAAAAACCCAACTGGAAGATCCAGGGCTAAGCTTAGAATGTACAATAAAAAACAGAAACCCAGCCCTGTTTCTTTATTTGTGGTGTTGTTCTAGGGCCCCTGGCTCACAGCTGAGTTCTTTTAAATGAAACAGCGATTGGCTGTTGCCAGAAAAGCTATGCCTCTTTAGGACTGAGTTATGGTGCCGCAAAGCTGGCGCAGAACACTATTATGTGATTTTTATTCTGTTGTTTTTATTTTGTGATCTACCCTGCGCCAGGGCCTCTGGAAAAGTGATGTGTACATTCTCTAAGTAAATAATTAATCAAAAGCGGGGGTAAATTAAGTACATTTGATTTACTTGGGGAGTTATTCATTGGCTTGGGTCAGCAGAAGTTTTCTTGGGCACAAGGACATACACTCATGGTGTGCAATCCCCCCCCCCATGATAGCCCAAAATATCCCCCTGTATCCTGTTCTTGGGGTAGAAGGGACCCTGACTCTTTAGAAGCAAGTGTGAAAAGTCTCCTCTTAGTCAAGCCGTGTATTTCAGATGCTAATGATTGAGAGACATTAAAATAAACACTAGTTTGGTATGAAGGTTACAGAGGCCTCTGTCAGTCATGAGGGAATGGCTGGTTGGACAGCTAATCCTTTGCAATAATAAGTATTATGCTACTAATAATATTGCGTCATCAATGGGCACAGCAATTTACAGAGTCCAAAGAAACAAGACTCTAACCACCACCACCCCCAGGAGTTTTCAGTGGAAAGTTCATACCGAACAGAGGACAGTAGAGTTGGCAGGCCCTACCTGTGATCCAGCAGGGGGATCCCGGGTCTTGTCCGGGATCTTCTGCCATGCATGCTTTGTACTCATGGTGCAATGATGTCACCTGGAAGTGACATCATCACGTCACTGACGTTGAGGTGGTGACACTTTAGTTTTTGGGCAAAATCCTATGTTTTTTCGGCTTCAATACCATAGAGTTTGCCCAAAAACTAGAGCATCACCCCCCTGACATCGGCGACATGATGATGTCACTTCTGGGGGACATCATTGTATCAGGAATGACACCCAGTGATGTCCCTGTTTGGGGGTGGGGCTTTTCCTACTGGTGGAGGATCTAAGCCCTGAAAATCGGGGGAACTCCCACCTAGACTGTGGGTCTGGCAACCCAAGAGGAGAGGGAGGGGAAGGATGTAAATAGGGGAGGAACTTGCTCCTGAGAGCCAGTTTGGTGTAGTGGGAGAGCCAGTTTGGTGTAGTGGTTAAGTGTGCGGACTCTTATCTGGGAGAACCGGGTTTGATTCCCCACTCCTCCACTTGCAGCTGCTGATGTGACCTTGGGTCAGTCACAAGCTCTGGCACAGCTGTTCTCTCAAGGACAGTTTATGTTAGAGTTCTCTCAGCCCCACCTACCTCACAGGGTGTCTGTTGTGGGGAGGGGAAGGGAAAGGAGTTTGTAAGCCGCTCTGAGACGCCTTTGGGCAGTGAAGGGCAGGGTATAAATCCAAACTCTTCTTCTTCTTCTTCTTCCTAAATTTAAAGTACAATCCTAAACATGGTTACCCCCATGTAGGCCCACTGGCTTCCAGATATTTAAAAAGGTAAAGGTAAAGGTTCCTTTGCTCGAAAGCCAGTCGAATCCGACTCTAGGGTTGCAGTGCTCATCTCCGTTTCAAAGCCGAAGAGCCAGCGCTGTCTGAATATGTTTCCATGGTCATGTGGCTGGCATGACTAAACACCAAGGTGCACGGAATGGAGACTTAGAAGTGTGTAATTCTGTGTGCTGTGATGTCACTTCCATGAAAACCCAGAAGTGACTTTGAGAGACTCCAGGAACTGCCAGGAGATCTATAATTTTATCATAGAATTTTAGGCAATTCCTAGAGCTACCTGGTGTAACTTCCGGGTTTTCCCAGATATGATGTCATGGCACACACAATGACATACCCCAATGTCCCCCCTACCCACCCCCAAGCCCCCATTGCTTGCCAGCCATGGCTTGGCAATGCTATAAAGGATGGTGCTATTAATTTTTGGTCTGGGAGGGGGACAAAGAGGAGCTGTGCAGGAAAGGTGGATTAAGAGAGATCGCGCAGAAGCTCCGGGAGGGGGTTCTAGGCATAAAGGGCAGTAAGGGAAAAGGGTAGAGTCATTCAGAAGAAAGGGGATCTTTGGATGGGGGAGGACAGTGGAGCTGGGTGGGAAGGAATATGTCCAGGAATGTGAGAGATAGGGGAGGGTCGCCAGCTCCAGGCTGGGAAATTCCTAGAGATTTGGGGGATGGAGCCTGGGCAGGGGAGGGACCTCAGCAGGGTATAACATCATCAAGAAGAAGAAGAGGAGGAGGAGGCTGGATTTATACCCTGCCCTTCACTACCCAGAGGAGTCTCAGAGCAGCTGACAATCTCCTTTCCCTCCCCCTCCCCACAACAGACATCTTGTGAGGTAGGTGGGGCTGAGAGAGCTCTTTCGAGGACTGCCCTTGAGAGAACAGCTCTGAGAGAACTTGTGACTGACCCACGGTCACACCAGCAGCTGCATGTGAAGAAGGAGTGGGGAATCAAACCCAGTTCTCCCAAATTAGAGTCCGCGTTCCTAACCACTACACCAAACTGGTTCTCGTCTACCTTCTACCTTGCTGCCGTTTTCTCTTGGGAACTGATTCTCTGCAGCCTGGAGATCAGTTGTAATTCTGGAAGCTCTCCAGCCACCACCTTGAGGCTGAATTCCAATCAAAAACATCCGTGACAAAAATGATGAAGAGTCAATAAAAATATACATGCAAAATAATTTACTATAATGGTAGTGATTCTCTAGAAAAATCTCCCCTATTTTTGCTCACACGCAACGGATTTTGTGCAATAACAAATACCCGTTTCACATAGATTGCTTCATCTGAGCATGTAGTAATTACAATTCTTATCACTGTAACAGAGAAAATACACATTCAATTATAATTACAGCTAAAGAAATTCATGAATGAACCATTACACTCAACAATATATCACTGACATTTCCACTTATCAACAACAACTAAATAACCCTACTTACTATGTTAAATTGCAGTATGATCCAACTGAACAGATTTCAAAACTAATCAACGTAGTGCTCACTGAGGCAGAACTTATAGATGTGGACTTATAGATGAGGATACACATAAATTTTTGCTGAACACTACCCCTCCTGTCCCAGAGTTTTATGTTCTCCCTAAAATTCATAATTTATTGACTCTTCGTCATTTTTGTCATGGATGTTTTGTTCATGACATGATCGAGGTTTATAAGATTATCAATGGGATTGAGCAGGTTGAGAAAGAAGTACTTTTCTCCCTTTCTCACAATACAAGAACTCATGGGCACTCCATGAAATTGCTGAGCAGTCGGGTTAGAACAGATAAAAGGAAATACTTCTTCACCCAAAGAGTGATTAACATATGGAATTCACTGCCACAGGAGGTGATGGCAGCTGCAAGCATGGACAGTTTCAAGAGGGAATTAGATAAACATATGGAGCAGAAGTCCATCAGTGGCTATTAGCCACAGGGTATAGATGGGAACTCTCAGTCTGGGGCAGGTGATGCACTCTATTCTTGGTGCTGGAGGGGGCAGCAGTGGGAGGGCTTCTGGTGCCCTGGCCCCACTGCTGGACCTCCTGATGGCACCTGGTATATTTTGGCCGCTGTGTGACAGGGTGTTGGACTAGATGGGCCATTGGCCTGATTCAACATTGGCTTCTCTTATGTTCTTATGTTCTTATGATGTTTTGATTGGACTTGCACCTCCTGTGATCTCTCACCTTTGGTAGCTACCACCCAGACGTTGGCAACCCTCGCTAGGGAAGGTAAAGCCACGGAGGCCTTTGGAGGGGGGTGGGATGAGGAGTTTGTGCTGCATTTTGGAGCAGGCCGGAAGCCAGTGCTTGGGGTTCAGGCTCCTGCCCTCCTGCCCTTTCCCATACCTCTAGCTTCCACGTCTGCTGGATGTACTCCCGCACCATGTTATCCCGGATGTTGTCAAAGATCCCGGGCTGGGGCTCAACACCACTGGGGCGGTTACACGGTTTGCGGAGCGTGGAGCAAAGGCCGTCTGCGTCTTTGGAATAGTATTCACACAGCTCCTCGGGGCCACAGTGCGCTTTGCCCCCGGCAATGGCGAAGGTCCCATTCAGCTGGCGCTCAATGGGGTAGTGGTAGAACTGGAGCTTGTGCACCAGGGACAGGACGTAGCCACCCAGACTTCGGAGGCACTGGCGCAGCAAGAAGAGGCCGTCAGACATCCCAGCCAGTTTGAGGTACTCCTCTGCGTCCGAGCGGGAGATGCTTCCATAGTAGAAAGGGAGGTGAGCGGCAGGATTTGGCATCTTGACAGGCTTGCTGGCGCCACTGAATCAGTGCTCATAGGGAAGTCTAGGAAAGAGGCACAGGCATTTTAAATAACACCCAGGGGAAACTGAGGAAAGTAGGGCGACAGGATTTTGATCGACCGCATGACAGTCCCACCCTCCCACCCCTGCCAATGCCTCTCCTAAGATCTTGTGGCAGGGCTTTCCACAAGGGTAGTTCCGGTAAGCATTTGGCTGGCCACTGTTGGAAAATGCTCTAGAGGTGCTGATGTCCTTAAGAAGAAGAAGAGATTGGATTTATACCACGCCCTTTGCTACCTGAAGGAGTCTCAGGGCAGCTTACAATCACTTTTCCCTTCCCCTCTCCACAACAGACATCCTGCGAGGTAGGAGGGGCTGAGAGAGCTCTCAGAGAACTGCTCGTGAGAGAACAGCTCTGAGAGAACTTGTAAGTGACCCAAGGTCACACCAGCAGCTGCATGTGGAGGAGTGAGGAATCAAACCCGGTTCTCCCAGATTAGAGTCTGCACTCCTATCCACTACAGTAAACTGGCTCTCAGAAGAACCTCTGAGGCAAGGGGAAGGCCAGACAGATTGCACTGTGGGGTGACTGTCAGAGTCCCACAGCAATCAGTTCCCAACAACTCCCATTCAAAAGACTGAAGTTTATTGAGTACAGTAAAGGCAGGTCATCTGTGCATACACACTGTGTTAGAACTGTAATAACATGGGAATAGTATAAAAACATGAACATGGGAATAGTAGAAAAACATTAACAAGAGAAAATTAATAAAATTAGTAAAATAAAATAATATTAAAGATAATCATACAGTTTTTCCAGCTAAAATAAGTTTACATTTCCTAATAGCTGAGCAACAAAATTTTGCCACAGCATAAGTCACTGAGCTCTGAACATCTTCTAAGAGGAATTTACGAAGGTCTTCTGGCCTGAAGTCAAGATAAGACTGCAGAGGGTTAAATTTAGACAGAAGGGGTAGCATAAGATGGTTTTGTTCCTCCTGATAGAATCTGCAGAACAGGAGGACATGAGTACCGATACTCTCCTGGAGAGCTTTAAAATTATTTTTAGTCCTAGCATTTAATTTGAAAAAGTCACATCCCAGATTCTCAATATTCTTCCTAAACTGCAGTGCCCAAAACTGAACACAATACTTCCAGTGAGGTCTAACCAGAGTAGAGTGACACTACCACTTTTCATGCTCTGGGCAATTAAGAAGGATACATTTACATATCTATCTCCAATTCTGACATGTTTATTTGCTTCACTGTTCCCCTCCACCCCCAGAATTAAATCTAAACAATGATGACCTTATAAACTTAGCTCGTTATTCCTGCTTGTATCCATTAAAACATCTTCATTATGTTGTATGCTAATTTGCTGTTCAACCTCTGCCTTGTATGTAAAGGTAAAAGGTAAAGGTTCCCTTGCTCGAAAGCCAGTCGAATCCGACTCTAGGGTTGCGGTGCTCATCTCCGTTTCAAAGCCGAAGAACCAGCGCTGTCCGTGCTCATGTGGCCGGCATGACTAAACACCAAGGCACACGGAAGGCTGTTACCTTCCCACCAAAGTGGTACCTATTTACCTACTTGCAATTTCTTGCTTTCGATCTGCTAGGTTGGCAGGAGCTGGAACTAGAGACGGGAGCTCACTCCGTCATGCGGCACTCTCGGGTCTCGAACTGCTGAACTACTGACCTTCCGCAGCCTGCAGTTCAGTGTCTTAACCACTTGAGCCACCGCAGCTCCTGCCTTGTATGTATGGACCGGTAAATTCCATTTCATTGTATCTGACGAAGTGGGCACGCACATGAAAGCTCATACCTTGAATAGAACTTTGTTGGGCTTGAAAGTGCCCCTGGACTCACGCTTTGTTCTACTGCTTCAGACCAACTTGGCTGCCCACCTGAGCCCATGATCTGGACACTATACTTCTGTCGATGCAGCCCAAAATCGCATTTGTCTTTTTAGCTGCCGCATCACACTGCTGACTCACGTTCAGTGTATGGTCTACTAAGACCCCTAGATTCTTTTTGCCAGTACCAGTGCCATGACAAGTCTCCCCCATCACATCATTATGCCACTGATTTTTCCTACTTCAGTACAGAACTTATTTATCTCTGTTGAAATTCATGAGGGCCACTCGGCCCAGGCTTGTTCCAGAGCTTTTTCAGTGTCTGAATCTGCCCCTGCATTGGAGGGGAACAGAAAGGAAATGAGTCTGGGACATGAAGGGGCACTCGGCAGCTGCGACAGGAAGCGGCGGCAGGAAGTGGGGTCGCCGAGCATGACGACTGAACATCCCTCTCTCTGAGTGCATTGAGTGCTAAAAGAGAAAACTTGGATGGTAGGAAGTATTTACCTCTCCTGGCATGTTTTGCCCTTGAGTGGAATTGATCAGAGGCAGAGAAGGATGCCCAAAGCAACCTCTCCCAGGGTGAATAAAATAAACTTGCAGAAACTCAAATTAAAAGTGGCCATTTTCTTTCTTTATCCATTTTTTTCCTGTACTCATTGCCCTGAATGACTGGTAGCCCAAGAAGATCAGGCCGGAAGTTGCATCAAAAAAGAAGAAGAAGAAGAAGAAGAAGAAGAAGAAGAAGAAGAAGAAGAAGAAGAAGAAGAAGAAGAAGAAGAAGAAGAAGAAGAAGAAGATGAAGAAGAGGAGGAGGAGGAGGAGGAGGAGGAGGAGGAGGAGGAGGAGGAGGAGGAGGAGATTGGATTTATACCTTGCCCTTCACTACTCGAAGGAGTCTCAGACTGGCTCACAATCTCCTTTCCCTGCCCCTCCCCACAACAGACACTCTGTGAGGTAGGTGGGGCTGAGAGAGCTCTTTAGAGAACTGCTCGTGAGAGAACAGCTCCAAGAGAACTTGTAACTGACCCAAGGTCACTTGTGACTGACACCAGCAGCTGCATGTGAAGGAGTGGGGGAAGCAAACCAGGTTCTCCCAGATTAGAGTCCGCATTCTTAACCACTACACCAGACTGGTAGACTGCCTCTTGACATGGAGGCTTCTTCTTGCCCTCATGGCTAATAGCCATGGACAGATCCACCTACGAACTTGAGACAACTAAAGATGCGTCGCGAGACGAGCATCCTGTTTCCCTGCTGCGAGGTATCAGTAGGCCAACAACTGGGGGATGTGGGTCATAGCTTCTTGATGCCCTTCAGTACCTGGTTTTCAGAGACATCATTCTGTGCATGGAGGGAAGCCCCACTGGGCCATCCTGGCTCATATCTAATCCCATTTTTAAGGTATCCAAGTCAGTGGCCATGATCACCGCCCTATCTTGTGGCAGCTGTGTGGTTGCAGGGAACCCGAAGTTGGGAATGGGGTACCTGGACCTAACCCTTTGAAACCAATGCTCCCTCTAAGCTGTGGAGTCTTGTGAGCAGAAATTCTACTTTATGAGCCACTGGCATTAAAATTGTGAGCAAATCGATTTATTTGCTGCATAAATTAGTTTGCTCTGGAGCTGTCCTTCCTGAGCTGAGACAAAAATGTGTGAGCTGGAGGCTAAAAAACTGTGAGCTAGCTCACACTAACTCAGCTTAGAGGGAACCCTGTTTGAAACCGCAAGCTTCCAAGCAAGATTAAGAAGGCCAACCTCCAGGTGGGGCCTGGGGATCCCCTGGAATTAAAGCTCCCTTCCAGACTACAGAGATCAGTACCCTTGGAGAAAATGGCTGCTTTGGAGGGTGGGCTCTATATGGCATCGTACCCCACTGAGGTCCCTGTCTTCCCCAGGATCCACCCCCAAATCTCCAGGAGTTTCCCAGCCTGGATCTGGCAGACTTAAGCAGGGTGCAAAAGTTAATAAGACCTCCTTGTTGCAGCTGGTAACCAGAGATAAACTGCCTCTGAACATGGAGGTTCCATTTCACTGTCACCATGATTAGCTGTTGATAATTCTTCCTTTTAAAAAAAATAATCTAGATTTGTGTATGTATTGCTGAGAAGGGCTTAGAAGTAGGGATGCCAGCCTCCAGGTGGGACCTGGGGATCCCCCGGAATTACAGCTCATCTCCAGACGACAGAGATCAGTTCCCCTGGAGAAAATGGCTGCTTTGGAGGGTGGACTCTGTGGCACTGTACCCCACTGAGGTCCCTGTCTTCCCCAGGCTCCATCCCCAAATCTCCAGGAGTTTCCCCTAACTTGGATCTGGCAACTCCACTTAGAAGGCTATGGTCAAGGTACCATTTTCCAATGAGGCAGGATTTGATTTTCCTTCCAATATACAATCCTATACTGGAAGAGCAGCAGGGTTGTAACCTGAAGCACAGAAGTAAGACCACTAAACTCTATGGATTACTTCAGAGTAAACAAGATGAGGGTTGAAGTACGCAGCTGCTGTGAAGAAAATTGGCCTTAACATTGAAAATAACAAAATAAAAACCTGCTTGCTTGCCAGCAGTACTGAAACCAGTGGCAGACCCTGAAGCTTGAACTGCTACGGGGGCCCCTTCTCAATCAGCAACAATAGGGTGACCTGCAACAAGGACATGAAACGGGTAACAGAGCATATTCCAAAGTCAATATTAACTACTTCGATCCACCGGCTTATGATTCTCTCACTAAAATACCCTTATTTTAATAGGTAAAAGGTAAAGGTTTCCCTTGCTCGAAAGCCAGTCGAATCTGACTCTAGGGTTGCGATGCTCATCTCCATTTCCAAGCCAAAGAGCCAGCACCAGTTGTTTCAGGGTCCTTGCAGGATTAGGGGCTCTGAAGCTTAAGCTTCATTTTTGTCATAGCAGATCCGCCCCTGACTGAAACAGCCTTGGAACAAACAAGCAACCCATGTGGAAATGCCCTGAGTCAACATGTTTTAAATTGGGGCAGAGCTTCTCCTGGAAAATCTTTATCAGGAGAGAGGTTTTTTTAAAAAAGCGATAACCATCCAACCTTACTCATCCCCAACTGACTTTTTCTTTTCAAAAATGTCTCTGGCAAAGAAGCAGTCTGGCCTCCGGACGGCTCACATTTGTGGTTGGAAATGTTCCGAGCACCTCGTAAGCGTGGGCGTGAGGGATCGGGGTGGGGAGGGGGCCGCTTTAAGCTGGGTCACGTTCAAGGAAGCGCTTGCTAAATGTGTGAATTCGGCTACAAGGCAGGGGAGGCGTTGCGCATTTTGAGGGGAGAAAACCAAAGACGGTTTTACTGAAAAGGATGGCTCGGTGGGGTTTTGGCTCTCAAAGTCCCCCCAAATGCTCGTATGCCTGCATGGCTACCATCTGCTCAGCTGCTGAGGGGGGGGAGGGTGGTCTTATTTGTACAGGTCCAACAGGTGAGAAGCAAGCAGCGTGAGTCCCCTAGTGACGTGACCCAGAAAAGTGCTTTTGCCATCCAGAAACCTCTTTGGGCCATAGCGGAGATTCTCAAAAAAGCATCCACGGGGAGAAATGGCATGGAGCAGAAGAGTGGCACTGTGGAGCGGGGGTTATTCCCCTCCCCAATGTCATTTCTCTGATCAGAAATCTGCCTCCCACCCACCGAGGCTTTATTGTGTTCTACTGCTCCAGTCGCCCTACCCCTGGAATAGGTTCACCACATTTTGAAAGACAAACAAGAGGACATATTTCCCTTCTGACTCCTCAAACGAGTGATCACTATGAGAGATCATTGCCAGCGCTCCCTCTAAGCCCTGGAGTCTTGTGAGCAAAAATTCTACTTTGTGAGCTACAGGCACTCCAGTGGTGAGCAAGCGATTTGGCTGCTGCATGAATTAGTTTGCTCTGGAGCCCTCCTTCCTGAGCGAAGACAAAAATGCGTGAGCCGGAGGCTAAAGAACTGTGAGTTAGCTCACACTTAACTCAGCTTAGAGGGAACACTGGTTGATATGAACTAGGAATGTTCCTAACCTTCCAACTTTCAAAAGAGGACATTTTTGTTAGTTGTTTTTTTTTTAAAGAGCCCAAAAAAGGACGGACATTAAAAAAAAAAAGAGGGTAACCTTACTCTAGAAAGATATTGTGGTGCTGGAGAAGATGCAGAAAAGGGTCACCAAAATGTTCAAAGCTCCCTTTGTTAGGGACCCCGGAAATCTTATTGGTCTCTAAGGTGCTGTCAGATTTGAATCTAGCTCTTCTATGGCAGACTAACACAGCTACCGTCTGAATATTCAAGGGAGCGGAGTATTGGCTAAAGAGTCTGGGGCTTTTTTGAGGAAGTGGGGAGAGAGAGGATACTTTTTCTTCCCATGAAAATCATAATGATAAATAACATCACACACACACACGCACTGACGCCTTACCATTCCTATTTCCGTCCATAGCGGATTTTGATACACACCCCTTTAAAAGAACCCCAATCCCAAAATCACAATTAGAGACAGATTGCAAAAGCTTTGCCCGCAAACACACCATTCATCTTTCAGATCTTGCAACCTGAAAAATGAATGGTTTGTCTGAATGTGCTTGGTAAAGAAAAGTCTATTCTACGAAACGCTTTCGTATGGGAACGGAATATTTCAGCAGGGCTGCAAGAAGAGGTTCATCCAGTGATCAAATGGATTAGAAGAGTGGATTGAGAGGAATCACTAGATTCTTCCTCTCTTGAAACGTTAAACTCAGGGTCAAGACAAGATCTTGGGCAGCCGCTAGCTAAGGTTGCTTTTGAGGCGCCGGAAGAGAGGTCTACCAGGCCAGCAGAGGTGAGCCATACCAGAAAAAAATGAGACCTTGTTTCCGGAGCAGAAGGCCTCACCGGCGACGAACATGCAGCCCTCTCTGTGTTTTGCCAAACACTGGCAACCGAGAAGGACATTTACGGCTTCTGAACCTGATCCCACAGGGCAATCTGGATGTCATAAACCACTGGGGTTTCCTCCCTCTGGGGCCCAGAGATCTCCAGGAATTACAACCGATCTCAGGACTCCATCTTCAGAGGGTGGACTCAGCGGAATTACATCCCAGCTGAGTGCTCTCTCCTCCCCAAACTTTTTTCTCATTCACCCCCTCAAAAAATCTTCAGGAATTTGCCAAACTGGAGTTGGCAGCCCTTTAAAAGCCGTGCATCCTTATGCCACGTTAGGCCAAAAGCCCATGTAGACAAGTCTTCTCTTTAGACACAAGCCTAGACAAGGGGACTGGGGGCAGACATTACTTTCCTTACCCGCCCCGTTTATAGGTCACTTTATCTCCTGTCCTTGGGCGAATGAGATTTCAATTTGATGGCCTACAAGTGAGGAAGAAATGAGGTGTTCTGCACACCCACCATAACCTTTCCGGATGCCAGAAGTTTGGAAAGGTAAGCAAACGGGCCCAGCTCTGTGTTTTGGGAACCACTCCCAATATCGACCCACTGTTTCCCCATGGTCTGTAAATGTTCCCTCTGGGCTCAGTCCACACTACTGAGCAACTAGGGAACAGAATAGCCATCCTTTCTCCACACCCCTCTCATATTTTCAAATGTCTCCTCCCTGCTCTTTCAACTGTCCCCCAGAAAATCTCTATTTTAATGCCCCCCCCTTATACAAATTGGATCCGGGAGTCTTTGATTTTCATCCAGAGAGCTTTCATACATTGAGAAATACTTACTGCCTATCATCTTGGGATCATGGTGTGCTGTAAAAATACCTTCCAAAGAGAAAGGCAGTGCTTTCCAGGCACAATCTCAGTCGTTTGAGCCTTACAGCAAGAACCCTCTGGTAAACTAGCTCTGTCAGTATCAATGATCTCCCCAAAGATTGTATGAAAAACATCCCTGTTTTCTGTTTGGCACTCCCAAGTTTCCCCCATGAAAACGGAGGTTGCTTGTGCACCAACAAATCAGCATTATACACTTAGTTTACGTGCCAGTGCCCTATAAACTGGATTTTAAAACTGTACAACATGCTGATGCAATAAAAACAAATCTGGAAAACCTACACTAAAGAGCCGAGAAACAAAATAGTCTACATTAACAGAAAAAGAAACAAAATAAGAATGTAAGAAGAGCCCGGCCGGATCAGACCAGTGGTCTAACTAGTCCAGCATCTTGTCTCACACAGTGGTCAACCAGTTCCTCTGGAGAGCCAACAGCAGGACAGAGAGGCCAAGGCCTTCCCCTGATAAGAACATCTGAAGAGCCCTGCTGGATCAACTAATAGCCACTGATGGGCCTCTGTTCCATATATATATCTAATTCCCTCTTGAAGCTGTCCATGCTTGTAGCCGCCCCCCCTCCTGTGGCAGTGAATTCCAAGTGTTAACCATTCTTTGGGTAAAGAAGCACTTTCTTTTATCTGTTCTAACCCGACTGCTCAGCAATTTCATTGAGTGCCCACAAGTTCTTGTATTGTGAGAAAGGGATAAAAGTACTTCTTTCTCTACTTTCTATATCCCATGCAGAATCTTGTAAACCTCGATCATGTCACACCTCAGCCGTTGTTTCTCCAAGCTAAAGAGCCCCAAGCTCTTTAACCTGTCTTCACAGGGAAAGTGTTCCAACCCTTTTATCATTCTAGTTGCCCTTTTCTGCCTTTGTATTGTGACTCCCTTCTTTGCAATGCTCTTCCCACCTTCTGATTGTGATGTAATGGTCCAGGGATCTTCATTCCCGCTAGCATCTGATGAAGGGAGATTCGACCCTATAAAACTCATACCCCGGAAATCTTGTCGGTCCCTAGGATGCAGCCGGACTCAAATCTAGCTGTTCCGCAACTGGAGAAGCTGCAGCAGGCAAGGATTGCCCCTCTTGGGAAACCCTGACACCCTAATTTGGTGGAACCAGTTGGCAAAGTCATGGGGGGCTATACCTAGGCCCTATTAAGCAACCAAACTGTACCTGCATTGGAGGGCGAGAGGAGCTGATCCTTCCTTGGTTGGCGTTCTCTCTCTTTTCAAACTAAAAACATTGTCCTCCGTTTCAAAGCAAAGCGAGGTGAGCAGTGGAGGGTGAGCGTGAGGCGGGGATGAGGCCTGTTGCGCTGACTCCGGGGAGTGAAATTTCCTCTGCGACGGTGACAGGGTGCCTTTGAAGTTTGACCTTATTTCCTCGTCACGAAGGCAGGAAAGTCAAAAAGAAAGCCGTGCACCTTTTTTTTTTTTTTTTGGTAAAGCTGTGAGAGAGTGGTGTTACTCAAGAAACCAGGGGTGAAAGGTTAAAAGCAGGATTTTTTGAGTTTGGTCGCCAACTTCTTTCCACCTGCACTTCTCCAGTGCTCTTGAACACTGTGCAAAAAGCGGAAATGCAAAGGAGGATGCATTGCTTTCCTCCTGGTTTACCATGCAGACAGAAGGTGCCTGGGGAGTCTTAGCTCTTAGATGACTTCTAAAAGCATAAGAACCCTACCGGGAAAAAGATATGGCCACTGGCCAGACCTAGGAGCTAGACTTGCCACTGGATTTTGGTTTATTCCCAAGTGAATGGAAGGTTCCTGTTAAATAGTGGGTTTAACACGGCAGAGGCGAAGGCAGAGTGATTTCAACAAGCAGCGCAGTTTACTGCATCTCAACAGGAATGCTTTACATGGGGCAGCTGCCCTAACTATATACACCTAAGCCACTCCCAGCCCCCCCATGCGATTGGTGACTTCAAATGGCCTCCAGGCTCCAGATTGGCTGGCTGCCCTCAGGGGCCAATCCACAAGCAGGCTCCAGGATCCTGCCTGCCTTTGCTCTGGGGCTTCAAGCTCCAGCTAGGCGGCCTGCCAGACAAGTCCAGGCATGCCTCCTTATGCCCAGACATAACAGTTCCATTCAGGCTAAACGTCTGAGGAATTTTGAGAGGGCTTTGACTTCTTTTTTAATCGTCACTAAAAAAAAAATAAATCTCCCAAACCATCTGATTAACGGATCAGTCACCTTGGCATACATGTATCCATTTTCAAAGCATCATGGTGTCGCTCCACTCCTCTGATTCATTCTAGGTTTTTTAGCAGACTTTTGTGCCGATTGCATTTAAATCTGACCGCAAAGATCTCAAAAAAAAAAAAAAAATCTTAAGAGTGTGCAATTGTGAACTGAGGCAGATCACAAGAAGGGAGGGCAGGAAAGGTTGCATCAGTGCTTAGCTCTCGTGGCCCTTCTTTACACGCCCACGGAAATGCTGATCGCCACTTTGGGGTCTGGCAGCAGTTTTTCTCCAGGCCAGTTTGTCCAGGGATCCTGGAAAGTCTTTGAATGGCCCCGGTCTTACGGGCCAGAAAACGCGGGGGAGAGGCATGGCAGTTCGCCCCGGAGCTAAATAAGGCGCGGTAGCCCGATCACATGGGCCACCGGGTTGCCACGCTCCAGCTCTGCGCCCGATCACACTGCACTGCTGCAGCGCAGCAAAAAAGCAGTGAAGTGCGCATGCGCCATTGGGGGGGCAGGCCGCTGTCGGTGTCTTGTGTGTGCGCATGCGCTGTTCAGCGTTGGTGCGCATCCCATGGACACTTACAACATCCAGAAACCCCGGGGACATGGGCGGGCATCGGAAGCCACAGGATACTGGCGCTCCCGCGATCAGATGCCAGCCTTTGCCCCGGTGTTTCTGGAAACTAGTACTTCAGACCTACTAGTTTTTTACTCCGCGTTTTCCACGGGAAGCCGCGGGTTGGCCATGGGAGCACTACGCCTCCCAGATGTGCTCGTATGATCGCGCACGGAAAGTCCGCAGGGCTCCCGTGCCTTCAGCGGGGCAAATGCTCAGTGTGAACGGGGCCTCTGTTTGGCTTTTTGCCCTCTTCTGGGCATGGAGCAGGGGTCACTGGGGGTGTGGGGAGGAGGTGTTTGTGAATTTCCTGCATTGTGCATGGGGTTGGACTAGATGACCCTGGAGGGACCAAACAGGAATAACAAGCTAAGTTTCTATGGTCACCATTTGTTTGGATTTAATTCGGGGGACGGGACGGGACATGTAGCTTGTTATTCCTGCTCGGTCCTTGCATCTGTTAAAACATCTTCATTATCTTGTATGCTAACTTGCTGCTCACCCTCTAGCTATATGTACAGACTGGTAACTTCCATTTCAATGTATCTGGAGACATGTGCGTGCACATGAAAGCTGATACCTTGAATAAAACTTTGTGGCTCTTAAAGGTGCCAGTGGACTCAAACTTTGCTCTAGACCGGTGGTGTCAAACATGTGGCCCATGGGCCAGATCAGGCCCCCGGGGGGCTTCCATCAGAGCCACAGTGGAACTGGCCATCTCCTGCTTCCAGTTCTGCTGCTGCTGCATCATAGCTTGCTTCACCAGACTCTCTTAATCACTCGGCCATTTCATGTTCTCACCTGGGTCCAAGACTCAGAACTCTGAGCACGAGATTTCTGTGGTGAACGTCAATAAATCAAAAGTAGGTTTGCAGCTTAAAGACATGCACTTGAACAGCAGACTCAAGACTGCAACAGCACAGGCATTTTGATGCAATAATTCAGAGCGAGAGGTGTCCGTTATCAGACACTGTTAAATAAACAAAATATTGCAAGAGCGCTAATGTTTTAAGCATGTTTTTATTTTAAGTAAAAAAAAACCCCACCTTTGTGTGTGTGTCCTTTATAAAGTTTATATCTCCGCTACCGGGCATTATCTTTTATGACACACGTGGCCCGGCCCAACAAAGCCTCATTTATGTCATATCTGGCCCTCAAAACAAATGAGTTCGACACCCCTGCTCTAGACCAAAATATTATTGAGGCTCTGAGCCAAAGCGCTGCCGCCTCTGGCCACAGGAGGGCGATTTAGCTTGCAGCCTTGCAAAGCATTCGTTAAAAAAAAAAAAAAAAACGGTCTCAAGCTGAGGGGAAACGGAAGGGAGGCCGATCAGCTGGAGAGCCCTTTAAATCGTTCAGCAGGGAGGGAGAGGGGCTGTCGGTGGCCTCAGCTCTGCTCCCAAAAAGACCCTTTAAGGGGTCTTTTTGTGAGTGGGGTGGGGGCCACGGCACACAGGGCTGATTTCACAGGGGCAATTCCACATTCTTCCCGCCGATCTGCTGAAGCCCTTTAAAGCTCTGCAGGAGGGGAGGAAGAGGGGTGGCCATAGGTGGCCACAGGTGGCTGCAGCTTTGAGGCGGGGCTTCCCAGCACCACCCAGCTGGCCAGCAGTGGACTGGAGCCCCTAGAAGTGGGGGAACCCATCCCCCCGCTTGGAGGCTGGCAACCCAAGCAACCTATGTTCCTAGTGGGTAAAAGGTAAAGGTTCCCCTGCTCAAAAGCCAGTCGAATCCGACTCTAGGGCTGCGGTGCTCATCTCCGTTTCAAAGCCGAAGAGCCAGCGCTGTCCGAAGATGTTTCCGTGGTCATGTGGCCGGCATGACTAAACACCAAGGTGCACGGAACGCTGTTACCTTCCCACCGAAGTGGTACCTATTTATCTACTTGCAATTTCTTGCTTTCGAACTGCTAGGTTGGCAGGAGCTGGAACTAGAGACGGGAGCTCACTCCGTCTTGCGGCACCCGGGTCTCGAACTGCTGAACTACTGACCTTCCACAGCCTGCAGTTCAGCGTCTTAACCACTTGAGCCACCGCAGCTCCTAGTGGGTAGCCCCTGACAATTGTTGGGCTGCCTCATTTGCCTGGCATGTATCACCAGTCAGGTTGGGGATTACTTACTCCCTGGTAAGCGTGTTTAAATGGCAGCTCCAGCAGCAGCATCTCCGACATTGCCCTGGATTCAAAGAGTCAGGGGGTCTACCTGACACCAGTGCTTCCTCTAAGCTGTGGGGTCTTTTGAGCAAAAATCTGTGAGTGACTGGCATTACAGCTGTGAGCAAGCGATTTGGCTACTGCATGAATTAGTTTGCTCTGGAGCCCTCCTTGCTGAGCTAAGACAAAAATGGGTGAGCCGGAGGCTAAAAGACTGTAAGCTAGCTCACACTGACTCAGCTTAGAGGGAACACTGCCTGACGCCCCTGATTCTCACACAGACCTGATTCCTCCTCCCCACATTGTAGATGGCTGGAGACACATCTGCTGTATTTGACGACTGTGATACCTCCAGGACTCTGACCCCATAGACCCTCATTTTGTCAGGACTCCCCCCCCCCCCATTTTGTACATGTGTACAGCTCAGCATGAGCCTAGCAGTACAAGAACTCGTGGGCACTCCATGAAATTGCTGAGCGGTCGGGTTAGAATGGATAAAAGGAAGTACTTCTTCACCCAAAGAGTGATTAACACATGGAATTCACTGCCACAGGAGGTGGTGGCGGCTACAAGCATGGATGGCTTCAAGAGGGAATTGGATAAACATATGGCACAGAGGTCCATCAGTGGCTCTTAGCCACAAGGTATCGATAGGGACTCTGGGGCAAGTGATGCTCTGTATTTTTCGTGCTTCGGGGGGGGGCAACAGTGGGAGGGCTTCTAGTGTCCTGGCCCCACTGGTGGACCTCCTGATGGCACCTGGTAGTTTTGGCCACTGTGTGACAGAGTGTTGGACTGGATGGGCCATTGGCCTAATCCAGCATTGGCTTCTCTTATGTTCTCTTATATTCTTAGGAATGATAGATGGAGCCTGTATTAAATCAAATGGCAGTGAGCAGTGCTCCCTCCGAGCAGTGGAGTGTTATGAGCAAAAAATTCTACTTTGTGAACTACTGGCATTAAAGTTTTGGTACAGGTGATTTGGCTGCTGCATAAATTAGTTTGCTCTGGAGCCATCCTTCCAGAGCTAAGACAAAAATGGGTGGGCTGGAGGCTAAAAAACTGTGAGGTAGCTCACACTAACTCAGCTTAGAGGGAACACTGGCTGTGAGTGACGCTAAGGGTGTGAAGATGTGCAGGCCACTCCTCCATCAATCATGCAAAAGTCCACTCTAAGAAGGATTCAGTTCAGGGCCGTTTCCCCCAAGGACATTGGAGCCCGCTTCCAGATAATTTGATCTTAACTAATGACCCAGATCTCTAAAACAATAAGCAGTAGAAATTTGATCCATGGTTGCTCAGAGGTTAAGACACTGAGCTGCAGACCAGAAGGTCGGTAGTTCGGCAGTTCAAGACCGTAGTGCTGCGTGATGGAGTGAGCTCCCGTCTCTGGCCCCAGCTCCTGCCAACCTAGCAGTTCGAAAGCAATAAATTGCAAGTAGATAAATAGGTACAGCCAGGGCTCTTTTTGTAGAAAAAAACCAGCAGGAAGTCATCAGCATAATAGGCCACACCCATCTGCAGAAACGCATTAGCATATTAGGCTACACCCCTGACAGCACAGCTCATTAGCATATTAGGCCACACCCCTGTGTTACCAGAAGTGTGGTCATCCAGCCACACCCACCTTTTGCTTCTTATTCTGTTTACCAGGGCTTTTTTTGTAGCAGGAACTCCATTGCATGTTAGGCCATACACCCCTAATGTACTGTTGGGTGTGGCCTATTATGCTAATGAGTTCCTGTTGGGCATGGCCAACTCAGGAGCCTGCCGGAACTCCATTCCTGTGCGTTCCTGCCCCAAAATAGCCCTGGGTACCGCTTCAGTGGGAAGGTATCAACGTTCCGTGTGCCTCTGCATCTAGCCATGCTGGCTACATGACCATGGCACTGGCTCTTTGGCTTGGAAACGGAGATGAGCACCGCCCCCTAGAGTCAGATTCGACTAGCTTTTGAGCACAGGAAGCCTTTACCTTTAATGACCTAGCTCTCTAAGACAATAAGCAGCAGGCCGTTTGCAGCAAGTCTTTCCATACCTTAACGACTGGACATGACGGTTCTTGCCCTTCCTTAATCTTGACAAGTGCCCAGCCACAGTTCTGACTTCCAAACCTCCCCAAGGGGACATTTTTTATACTTTCACATGCAAACAGGAAAAACTCTCCTCCACAATAGAGACAAAGATATCCTTTCCGAAAACTGCTTATCTCAGGAAAGACTAAATTTTACTACTCTGGCGTTCCAGTGCCAACACCCCTTCCCCTCCTCATTCTTGGCAAAAGAGTTACCCCTCAGCCCCAAATCTGTACCCAGTTTGGATTCTTCCAGTTACCCCAACTTCTCGAAGGGCTCTTCGCCTCTTCACTCCACCGACCTGCTTTGCTGTGCTTTCTTCCCCTGCCTGGTCAGTTTTAAACATCCGAAGGTGCCTCTTTGCAGCCCAAGACACACACAACCCCTTTGAGACCAGAGCCATGTCTTGTTTTCCCCTTTCAGCTTTCCCTTATAGCCAGGTAGTTTAGTAGGGAAAGACTTGGGGCTGTTTCACTAACAAATAAGAACATAAGAGAAGCCAATGCTGGATCAGGCCAATGGCCCATCCAGTCCAACACTCTGTCACACAGTGGCCAAAAATACCAGGGGCCATCAGGAGGTCCAACAGTGGGGTCAGGACACTAGAAGCCCTCCCACTGTTGACACCCCCCCCAAGCACAGAGAATATAGAGCCTCACTTGTCCCAGAGTCCCTATCAATACCTCGTGGCTAATAGCCACGGATGGACCTCTGCTCCATATGTTTATCTAATCCCCTCTTGAAACCATCCATGCTTGTAGCCACCACCACCTCCTGCAGCAGTGAATTCCATGTGTTAATCACTCTTTGGGTGAAGAAATACTTCCTAACCCAACTGCTCAGCAATGTCAGGGTTTTTTTTCTTTTCTGTAAGCCTTCATTTTACTCTGCAAATTCCTTAAA
The DNA here is from genome assembly GCA_029375565.1 of Gekko gecko. Classification (NCBI taxonomy): domain Eukaryota; kingdom Metazoa; phylum Chordata; class Lepidosauria; order Squamata; family Gekkonidae; genus Gekko; species Gekko gecko. The sequence goes on from JAPDNY010000006.1 coordinate 5,942,023, forward strand.
CTTCATTAAACTTAACTTGGTTTCTCTTTTGTTAATTAAATAACATTCTTTTTCTCTGGGTGGTCCACTGTGTTGGTCTCTGAACCGAAGCAGTAGAACAAATTTAGAGTCTGGGGGCACCTTTAAGACCAATAAAGGTTTATTCAAGGGTATGAGCTTTCGTGTGCAAGGCACACTTTTCCAAATACATTGGAATGGAAGGTGAGAGTCCACGATTATAGACAGGGGCTGAACAGCAAATTAACAACAAATATGTCCTCCGTATTTCAGTGTATTTCTTTTTCAGAATGGTGTATTAGAATACTGAATGTCAGGGCTATTTTTGAGCAGGAACGCACAGGAATGGAGTTCTGGCTGGCTCCCCAGCTGGCCACGCCCAGCAGGAACTCATTAGCATAATAGGCCACACCCAACAACAGAAACTCATTAGGATTGTCTACATTAGGGGTGTGTGGCCTAACATGCAAAGGAGTTCCTGCTCCAAAAAAAGCCTCGGGTTTTGACAACAAACAAGGTCAACAGAGGAAGCAGCAAAAGGTGGGGTGTGGGTGGATGCCCACACTTCTGGCCACATGGGGGTGTGGCCTAATATGTTAATGAGCTGTGTTGTCAGGGGTGTGACCTAATATGCTAATGAGTTTCTGCTGATGGGTGTGGCCTACTATGCTAATAAGTTCCTGCTGGGCTTTTTCTACAAAAAAGGCCCTGCTGAATATAATGCAGTTTGGAATGTTTTGCTGATAGAACTCTCTGCACCCACCTCACAGAAGAGAAAAATGCTGTTAAGTTACCTCCATGCCTGAGAGGAGACGAATGGAGAGTCTCAGTTTACTTCCCACAATTAGAAAAGGTGTTGTTGTTGTTCAGTCGCACAGTCGAGTCCGACTCTTTGCGACCCCCCGTGGACCACATCATGCCCGGCCCTCCTGTCTTCCGTCCTGCTCCGGAGTTTGCTCGATTTCCTTTACATATCTATCTCCTATTTTGACATGTTTATTGCTTTACTGTTTTTCCACCTTAATCAAATCAAAACAACTGTTGACCTCATAACCTTAGCTTGTTATTTACTTTGGTCTTGGCATATCTTAAGATATCTTCGGCTTGTTACATGTTAACTTGCTGTTCAGCCTCTCTCTCTAAGTTTGAACCCTCACCTTCCATTCCAATGTATTTGGAAAAGCGGGCGTGCAAAAGAAAGCTCACACCTTCAATAAACCTTTGTTGGCCTTAGAAGTGCCACTGGACTCTAGATTCGTTCTAATCCTTTTTTTCTCTTTAAGAAAACTTATTTCCCCTTGGAGTTGCCAACCCCCAGATGGTGGCTGGAGATCTCCTGGGATTACAATTGATCTCCAGCCAACAGAGATCAGCTCGCCTGGAGAAAATGGCCACTTTGGAAGGTGGACTCTATGGCATTATACCCCATTGAAGCTCCTTCCCTACCCAAGCCCTGCCCTCTTCAGGCTCCACCCCTAACATCTTCAGATATTTCCCCACCTGGAGCTGGCAGCCCTATTCCCCCTTGTTCTTTCAAGTGTTAGTCTGAATCCGGGACCTTGCAATACATAGGAACTTGTTGCCTTCTGACACACTTCCGGTGATGTCAGCAGGTGTGGCATATGCAAATAAGTTATGCTAATGAGTTATGCTAATGAGCTCCTGCACCTCTTTTTTCTACGAAGGACCTTGCAAAAGACATTTGTTTGCCGGGTGCTAGCAAGGGGACACCTTTGCATATTACAGAGCCTTCACTTGTATGCCAATCTGGGTAGCAGCGGCTGATAATAAATAGCTTGGGAGAAAGATAGTATGTGGTAATGGTTAGAGCAGGGGTGTCGAACTCATTTGTCATGAAGGGCCGGATCTGACATAAATGAGACCTTGTTGGGCCGGCCCATGTGTGTCATAAAATGGAATGTCAGGTAGCAAAGATATACAAACTTTATAAAGGACACAAACACAGTTAAAGATTTTTTAAACTTTAAATAAAACATAAAAAATGTAATGCCAGTGCTTTACTAGACTCTCTCAATCACACAGGAGAAGCTTACCTATTTACCTCTCCTGTGCGATTGAGAGGATCTAGTAAAGTAAGCTGTGATGTAGCAGCAGCAGAACTGGAAAAGGAAGCAGGAAACAGCCAGGGCCTTGTGAGCCGGATTGCAGCCCTCTGAGGGCCTGATCTGGCCCCAGGCCACATGTTTGACACCCCTGGGTTAGAGGGTCAGACTAGGGCTGGACAGAACCATATTCTACCCCACATTCACACTTTGGGGTAACCTTGGGCCAGTTACTCACTCTCAGCCTAAACCTACCTCACAGGGTGATTGGGAGGCTAAAATGAAGGAGGGGAAAACTACATTAGCCTCCATAAAGGCAGAGCAGTAGGAAAATGTAGTAGATACACCTGCCCTGGGTCCAGACACCCAGTTTGGTGTAGTGGTTAGGAGCACAGACTCTAATCTGGGATAACCGGGTTTGATTCCCCACTCCTCCACATGCAGCTGCTGGTGTGACCTTGGGTCATTCACAAGTTCTTTCAGAGCTGTTCTCTCACGAGCAATCTTCGAAAGAGCTCTCTCAGCCCCACTCACCTCACAGGGTGTCTGTTGTGGGGAGGGAAAGGGACAGGAGAGATTGAGGGCTGCTCTGAGACTCCTTTGGGTAGTGAAAGGCAGGGTATAAATCCAGTCTCTTCTTCATTTCGGTAGGGAGATTTGCTAGCAAATAGACAGAACATTTTTTGTATTTAGGGTCATTTCGTAGACAAAGAGGTGCAGGAGCTCATTAGCATAACTCATTAGCATAACTTATTTGCATATGCCACACACCCTGACATCACTGGAAGTGTGTCAGAAGGCAGCACCCACCCCTGGGGGGGGGGGAACGTGCAGATCTGCCCTCAGAGAAGAAGGAGAGCTTGTACCTGAATAAACCTTGGTCTTGAAGGTGCTACTGGACTCTTTTGGATGGCCAGCAAGTGCAGGAAAGTGCATGGCTGCTCGTGGGTCGAGGAGGACATGCATGGCCTCGAGCAGGTAGGGGGCCAGGGTGGTGGCGGGGCAGAGGCGCAGGAGGAGGCTGAGTAGGCGCAGAAGGCCAGGGTGGAGTTCTTCACAGGCCTCGCAGGAGTAGCTGGGGCCCACCTTGCAGAGGTGCCGTGCCAGGGCCGACATGAGGACAGGCAGAGCCTGGGCGGGCTGGGTGCCACGGCCCAAGCAGTGGTGGAGCAGCTCGAGGGCCAGCTTGCAGCAGCATTCTGCTGGATCAGCCTGCATGCTGGGGAAGGGGGGGCTGCTAGGAGCAGGGGGCGGGTCTTGCTACATGTGCCCGCCCTCTGGGCTCCTTACTGCCAGAGCTTCGCTCCTGTGAACTCCGGCAGAAATGAACCCTGCTGCTGCATAAACCTAAGAACAGGAGCCTAAATGAAAGCCCCACGCCTGACTTGCAAGCAAAAGGGAACATCAGACACAATTTCCTTAAAACATTTAACCTCAACACTGGATAGGAAAGAGAAAGTTGTTCTTTGGCATCTTAAAATGACTAAGAGCGCCAGCCTAAGCGGAGTTACACGAAGACTGGCTGCTGACCTAGAGGAAAAATGTCCCATCCTTTTAATAGAGGTGTGATGGGTTGTTCTTTTGCCAGGGGATGTTATTTATCTCTGTGCCATGAAACGCTTTCGCTGCCAGTTCCAACACATTAAACTTATATTCAAGGGATGGGCATTTTTCTCCAGGTCTGTTGGGCAACCTTCGGTGACGCTCTTCTAAGTCCACTGAAGTTGACTGGAGCCAGCCTGGGCAAAGGCATCCATATATTAATCTGCTTATATAAACCCTATTTTGATTTTGCTTCTTCTGAACAGTGATTTAAAAAAAAAATTGCAACATTGTCTGCTTTCTCAACATGGGGTTTTTTTTTTGCAACATTGTCTGAGCGCCAGTTTGGTGTAGCAGTTATGAACACAGACTCTAATCTGGGAGAGCCGGGTTTGATTTCCCACTCCTCCACATGCAGCTGCTGGCATGACCTTGGGTCAGTCACAAGTTCTCTCAGAGCTGTTCTCTCAGGAGCAGTTCTTGAGAGAGCTTTCTCAGCCCCACCAACCTCACAGGCAGTGCTCCCTCTAAGCTGTGGAGTCTTGTGAGCAAAAATTCTGCTTTGTGAACTACTGGCCTTAAAGTTGTGAGTGCGTGATTTGGCTACTGCATAAATTAATTTGCTCTGGAGCCATCCTTCCTGAGCTAAGACAAAAATCTGTGAGCTGGAGGCTAAAAAACTGTCAGCTAGCTCACATTAACTCAGCTTAGAGGGAACACTGCTCACAGGAAGAGAAGGGAAAGGAGATTGTAAGCCACTTTGAGACTCCGGGTAGTGAAGGACAGGATATAAATCCAATCTCCAAAATAAGGATCATTTATTTGTCTCCAAAACACACGAGTGCTACTGTGAAAGATTTTGGAAGGGAACTTCCCTGAAAGATGAAAGTGTACTGATCAGTTCAATTTATTGTAATTAGCCATTGGCCGTTACAAGGTTACAAAACTCTCAGAAAGAAAGAGTAAGAAAACCAAGGAGATATGAAAATGGGCAGCTGTTAAATGTTTTCAATCAATTGTACATCAAGATATTCGATCAGCCATTGATTAAAATATTCGATCAGCCATCAATTGAAATATTCGATCAGCCATCGATTGAAATATTCGATCACTGGTTGATTGAAATGTTCGGTCAGAGGTCAATCGAAATCAATTGTTTGTCTCCAAAACACACAAGTGCTGCTGTGAAAGATTTTGGAGGGGAATTCCCTGAAGGATGAAAGAGTAAGAAAACCAAGGATATATGAACATAGACAGCTGTTAAATGTTTTCACTCAATTGTACATTGAGATATTCAGTCAGCCATCAATTGAAATATTCAATCACTGGTTGATTGAAATGTTCGGTCAGTGGTCAATCGAAACCTTCAGTCAGTGGTCAATTTAAACCAGTACAGAAGTTCAGCAGAGTTCAAAGTCTCACTCAGTATATCAACTGTTCAAAGCAAGAGGGAAGAGTGGGAGGAATTCTTGGCCAGTTCTTTTGCTGGGTGGAAAGACCAGTTTCCTTCCTGTCGTACAATTCACGCTGGGTTGGCCACGGTGGACTTCAGGCCCCTTCCAACATGCTCAAAAGAAAGTTGACTAAACCTCAGTGGATAGAATCTGCTTACTGGCTCGGAGGAAGGTTCCCCCTCGGAACAATATTGTGGCTCAGAGCCCAATCGTTCGAACTCGTCACCATCCTTTTTTTTTTCTGTATTCATTTGAACAAAACACAGCCTTATACCCATTCTCAACCTTATTCAGAAGCTCTGGAATCAAAGGTTTTTCTCTGCTAGAATGTCTCAGTGGCTAGTCCAAAAAAAATCTCAAAATGGCACATGCAGAGAGGTGAGTTCTCCACATCCTCATTAACATTGGCAAGAGTTTTTGGTTGCTTCTTAGGATGTACAAAAATATATATTGGAGGGGAGGAGGCAGCATGGTATGGCCCTATCTCTTGAGATCTCTGAAGATAAGCAGGGTCAGTACTGGGAAGGGAGACCACCAAGGAAGTCTCTGCAGAGGAAGGCAATTGCAAGTCACCTCTGCTTCTCACTTGCCTTGGAAGCCCCTTGCTGGGGACACCATAAATTAGCTATGACTTGAAGGCACTTTATGCACACACACATGTACACACTTGTTTTAATTTTTTCTGAAAATGGATTTCTTTTGCAGATTCCCCATTTTTGTTCATTTCTTTGATGACCATTTAGCCACAACAGACACAAAAGAAGGTGTTGATTTTAATGTTGTCAATTCTATCACATTTTGTTAATGTGTATGTGGGGGGGTTAGGAGCTGCGGTGGCTCAAGTGGTTAAGACGCTGAACTGCAGGCTGTGGAAGGTCAGTAGTTCAGCAGTTCGAGACCCGAGAGTGCCGCATGACGGGGTGAGCTCCCGTCTCTAGTTCCAGCTCCTGCCAACCTAGCAGTTCGAAAGCAAGAAATTGCAAGTAGATAAATAGGTACCACTTCGGTGGGAAGGTAACAGCGTTCCGTGCACCTTGGTGTTTAGTCATGCCGGCCACATGACCACGGAAACGTCTTCGGACAGCGCTGGCTCTTCGGCTTTGAAACGGAGATGAGCACCGCAACCCTAGAGTCGGATTCGACTGGCTTTCGAGCAAGGGAACCTTTACCTTTACCTTTATGTGGGGGGGAGCAAGGATGACTGCCATTCCATCCCGAGGGAAGAGAAATGATAAAAGAAATTTGAATTGTTTTTGGCATGGAATTGGATAATCATTCTGGAAAGAGACCTTCTTCCTGCTGCAAGGAATTTTTTTATCCTATCTGTTTCTCCACCCACTGCCCAGGTCACACCAAGTCAAAGAGGCGTTTTCCTGGAGACTTTCTAGCATTCTATTCCTCCAAAACTTGGTTCCCTGCTTGGAGAAAGGGGAGAGCTTGCCCCCACCTATTGTCTGTAGCTAGACCTATTAGCATTTCTTAAGAGGTAGCTGAGGTGATATTGGAAAGCCATTGACTGGCTTCCTCCTTCCCAGCCTGTTCTCCGCACTGGGTGGTGGTGGGGAAACTGTTAAAACACAAAGTGGAAGCTTTGCTCATCTCAAACCTCTCCAGGGAAAAAATGAATTTCTTCACAATGTGCGTAAAAATAAAGTTTTTGGCTCTTCTGTGATCCTGATTCATTTTTACTTACAACAAGCAAAGATTTTATATATATATATATATATATCACAAAGCCCTCTGCTAACTACATGCACTTAATGATTTTTGGCTTAAGAAAATAAACATTATCTTGCTCAGTGGTAGAGCATCTCCTTGGCCCACAGAAGGTCCCAGGTTTGATCCCCAGCATCTCCAGCTGAAAGGACCACTTAGTAAGTGATGTGAAAGACCTCTGGCTGAGAAGAAGAAGAGCTGCCACCAGTCTGAGCGGACAGTAGTGACCTTGATGGACCAAGGGCCTGATTCAGAGTAAGGCAGCTTCATGTGTTCACCAGCAGCTAGACTGATGTTTCCAGGGAGTTCGTGTACAGAACAGGGAGGGCTTTCTCCTGTTACACACTCTGAAATTCAGAGACAGACTTCCCCGAGACCTGGAGGTTTAATTTTGCTGTCACACCTGACAGCTCTTGACGAGTTCCAATTGTTAAAAAAAAAAAACATTGTGCTTTCATTTTGCAAAGGAAAATATCATTCTTCAGAAAAATGTGAATAAGCAGGGAAATTTCTTGTCAGTTGCCAATGCCTTTCCCCTTCCCCACCCACCTCTTCCACTTTGAGTTTACATTGTTCCCCTACCCTAATCAATCTACCTTTCTTTTCTCAGAACAAACAAAAAAATTTCCACTTAAATCAAATGTATGCAAGTTCTCCACAGAATCAGAGATGTTCTCGTTCTGCGTCACAGCCGTGATTGCAGTGATAAAGAGGAATGGGACTTGCAGGTGTTTTTCAATATATGGAGTCCATTATTTACCAGTCACTGGTCCTTATTTTCTAGGCCGTGTTCCAGTAAATCCCTATTTCTTTCTTGATTTTCACCTTTCGGGGTGCAAACGTCAGAACTTTGCCGGTCTGTATGGATAGCAGGGGTGTACAAATTAGAGGTGCTCGAACATTTGGTGTAGTGGTTAAGTGCGCAGACTCTAATCTGGGAGGACCGGGTTTGATTCCCCACTCCTCCACTTGCAGCTGCTGGATGACCTTGGGCAAGCCATAGTTCCATCAGAGTTGTCCTTGAAAAAAGCAGTTTCTATCAGAGCTCTGTCAACCCCACCTACCTCACAGGGTTTCTGTTGTGGGAAGGGGAAGAAAGGAGTTTGTAAGTGTCAGGTTAAAATCAAGTAGATCCAGTCATTCTTGCACAAAGAAAGGTTTATTGGATTATCTTGCTATAAACCCACAGTAGGAGGTCATTGTCAGGAATGGGGAACAAAGCAAAGCAAGCTGACTTATAGTGTGATGCAATGAAGCGCCTAGCAAATAAAACTTGAGCACTCGCGCGGAACTCCCGGGAGAATACTGATGAGCGGAGACTACTCCCCCTCCCCTTGCCTTCCCAGGACTGGAAAATTCTCAGCGAAACAAGAATAGTCCAAGCCTACATTCAAGGCCACTGTGATAAGGAAAGCGGCAGGAAGAAGCTCCCACGTTTCTGCCTGCATACCTACGCAAGCGCATAGCGGGTAGGAACATACAACAATGGATTCAGTGAGAAACATCAAATGCATATTTTCTGACAGTAACGCTCTGAGACTCTGAGTGAAGGGCAGGGTATAAATCCAATCTCTTCTTCTTCTTCTTTATTTCAGACTGGGAGCTGTTGGGCAAGCAGTTTAGATGCATCCAAATGAATCTGGATGTACACATTTGGCTGGATCTCGCTGTTTTCTCACAGGATGAGATGTTATTGCTAACACCAATTCCAATTTTTAAGTGACATGGGGGAAAAATCACTTTGATATTTTTGCTAATGTGGACCTTCAAAGACCGCTATACCTGAAAGACCGCCTACTCCCATATGAACCCACCTAACCTCTATGGTCATCTTTGGAGGCCCATCTTTGCGTCCCCCCCCCCAAGTAATACATTACTGAGTAGTAATGTATGGCTGCGAGAGTTGGACCATAAGAAAGGCCGAGCGCCAAAGAATAGATGCTTTCAAATTATGGTGCTGGAGAAGACTCTTGAGAGTCCCTTGGACTGCAAGGAGATCAAGTCAGTCAATCCTAAAAGAAATCAACCCTGACTGTTCCGTGGAAGGCCAGATCCTGAAGCTGAAGCTCAGATACTTTGGCCACCAAATGAGAAGGGAGCACTCATTGAGGAAGACCCTGATGCTGGAACTGAAGGAAAAAGACGAAGGGGACGGCAAAGGATGAGATGGTGAGACAGTGTTATCGAGGCAACAAACATGAAATTGAGCAAACTCCGGAGGACAACAGAAGACAGGCGGGCCTGGCATGATGTGGTCCATGGGGTCGCGAAGAGTCGGACTCGACTGTGCAATGCAACAACAACCCCCTCTGAGACTGGGCAGATGGCAACTTGGGAGAGGGCCTTCTCGGATGTGGCACCAAAGTTTTGGAACTCTCTCCCTGGGGAGATTGGTCTGCTCCCTTCCATTGCTTTCTTCCGCCAGAGGGTGAAGACTTTTTGGTTTTGTTTGGCATTCCCTCAGTGGTATCTCCTTCCCGACCAATGTTTTTATCATTGCTTTTTCATGCCTTTGTATGTATTCTAATTCTGGGTTTTGTTTTAATTATGTGGGGGGGTGGAGTTTAATGTTGTAAAATGTGGGTTTTGATCACGCATGTTTTAAATCTGGGATCTCCAACCTCTTTGAGGTGAGGGCCCCTTTGGAATTCTGGCACCTTGCCCTGCCGATCAGTCTTCCTGCATACTTACGTTGCCTTTGGAGGCGTTGCTGTTTCTCAAAACATATCGGACAGCTACCTGCAACAATATTCTCTAGGGCAGCAAAACCAGTGGAAACCTCTCACAAAGAAAGCTGGCTTGGCTCCTTTGTTGTTTGTGTTCAGCAAATGTCATATCTTAGCAGAGAACTGTCTAGAGCTGAAAAGATTGGGGTAGTTTGGATGTGTGCCCAGGCTCACCAGATCTTGATAGCTAAGCAGGGTCAGCCCTGGTCAGTCCTTGGATGGGAGACCACCACACAATGCCAGGGCTGCTATGCAGAGGCAGACAATGGCAAACCACCCCTATTCACCTCTTGCTTTGAAAGCCCTAGAGGGTTGCCATAAGTCAGCTGTGACTTTCCACCAACTTGAGTTCTGCACCTGTTTCAGTTTCCTCCTGCTAATTCAGGCCTCCCCCCAAATGAATTCATTTTTCAACATCATTGTAACATCAGTCATGTACAAATGGCACCTAAATGGCACCGTACACATAAACTGTTTTTAAGATTTTAATCTGTATATGTGTGTGTCTGTGTGTTCACTACAGTTGTTAGAACTGTATTTAAAAAACTGTTGTTGTTAAAATAAATAAATAAATAAATAAGAAAGAACCCGCAACGGCACTAACACAGAATAATGACAACGTATCAAATCAAAAAGAGAAAATGCCCAGATCTGCACTTCTCTGGTTTCGTATTTGTAATTTTGTATTTCTATTTGCAGAGTAGGTTTTTTATTTTCTAAACCTCCAGCTGTTATTTATGGAGGCAGCAGAGGCTGGAAGTGAGCAGTGCAGGAACATAAGAAGAGCCCTGTTGGATCAGACCAGCAGTCCCTCTAGTCCAGCCTCCTGTCTCACACAGTGGCCAACCAGTCCTTCTGGAGGGCCAACAACAGGGCATGGAGGCCAGGGCCTTCCCTGATTAGAACCTAAGAAGAGCTCTGCTGGATCAGACCAGTGGTCCATCTAGTCCAGCATCCTGTCTCGCACAGGGGCCAGCCAGTTCCTCTGGACAGCCAACAACAGCGCATAGAGGCCAAGGCCTTCATAAGAACATAAGAAGAGCCCTGCTGGGTCAGACCAGTGGCCCATCTAGTCCAGCATCCTGTCTCACATAGTGGCCAGCCAGTTCCTCTGGAGGGCCAACAGAAGGGTATAGAAGCTGAGGCCTTCATAAGGACATAAGAAGAGCCCTGCTGGATCAGACCAATAGTCCATCTAGTCCAGCATCCTGTCTCACACAGGGGCCAGCCAACAACAAGGCATAGAGGCCTTCATAAGAACATAAGAAGGGCCCTGCTGGGTCAGATCAGTGGTCCATCTAGTCCCGCATCCTGTGGAGGGTCAACAGCAGGGCATAGAGGCTGAGGCCTTCCCCTGATAAGAACATAAGAAGAGCCCTGCTGGATCAGACCAGTGGCCCATCTAGTCCAGCATCCTGTCTCACACAGCAATAAACCAACTGGGCATAGAGGCCAAGGCCTTCCCCTGATGTTGTCTCCTGGCTCTGCGATTCAGAGGTCTCTTGGCTCTGAATATGGAGGTTCCCCTCAGTCGCCGTGGATCATCAACACTGATGGAATCGAATTCCCTCTTAAAGCCTTAAAGCTAATGGCCGTCACTCCATCCACTGCCGGTGAATTCTGCACTTCAATCAATCATCGCATAAAGAATCATTTCCTGTTGTTTGCCCTGCACCAATTGCATACCCCATCAACCTTTTCAGGTGCCCAAGAGGGGAAAAGTTCTGTAACCACTTTCTCTACCTGGTACACAATTTTATAAACCTCTGTCATGTCTCCCTTTAAGTCACCTTCTTTTGAACCTGAAAAGTCCTAGGCTCTTTAGCCTTTTCTCACAGGAAAGGTGCTCTGACCCCATCATCTTCCAAACATACTGGGGCTGATCTAACTGAGGAAAGAAGATAGTAACCAACCTGGATATCTTCCTTCATCATGCCTGGGTCCCACTAAAGATGAGCTCTATCTTCCCTCCATGGGGAGGGGGGTACTCAGTGATTTATTATTTATTTATTTTTGATATTCTTACCCTGCCCTCCCTACAAGCGGGCTCAGGGCGGCTTACAAGGGGCAGAGCCCACATAAAACTTGATAAAAGCAATAAAACCATTAGCTAACACAGATCAGAGCAAAGTGCTCCATAAAACAGATGGCCCTGAATCACTCTCATGATGGTAACAATCAGTTCTTTGGGGGTGATCTTGTCCTGTAGCTGGTCCCAAGTAAGTCCGGTGGTACCAGCGCCACGTGGTGTTATAGAACATCTTCCTGGGGCCGTCCCTAGCCCTGTTGTTGTCCACATCATTGGTGGTGATGGCAGTAGCGGTCCCTATGCGAAAGCCTGGCGGAAGAGCTCCGTCTTGCAAGCCCTGCGGAACGGCATAAGGTCCCGCAGGGCCCTGATCTCCTCCGGGAGCTCATTCCACCAGGTAGGGGCCACCACCGAAAAGGCTCTGGCCCTGGTCATGGTGAGCCTTGCCTCCTGGGGGCCTGGAACCACCAGGGGATGTTGTGTCCCTGACCGAAGTGCTCTTGGGGGTATATATGAACCCGGCCCAGGCCCATACTTAGTAAACTGTATTAAATTATTTCAATATGATTATTGATATTTCCAAGAACCAAATACCATCAATAATTAATCATGTGGGTTTTTTTTAAAAAAAAAATCACTTGTAACAGTCTGAATCCCAGTCAAAGAAAGAGGAGAGGAAAGATGTCATGAACTCCTTCACTGATAACAGTTAGGAGTAATTATTTCATTTGTGTATGATAGGATGCTACTCAGCAGCCGGGGTGTGGTATTGCCCCACTAAGAAATATGGGAGGGCTTGGTGGGGGGGTTGCCCCCACTGGAAAATCCCCAAATCTTATGCCCTCCACGCCCTGACCCCTTTCTTAATGGCACAACCCCACAAGAATTTCTCCTGTAAATGTTTTTTCAATCATTTTAAAACATTTTTTAAAGGCATGCATGCCTTTAAGCAGAGTGGATAGTGTAGCTGACTAATTCCTGCACTGAGCAACAGGGTTGGAGTAGGTGACCTCTAGGATCCCTTCTAACCCTGTGTCAAGAAACTGGTCTCCTTGAAGAGAGTTTTTCTTCCTAAATGTTAGCTTTCTTGACTATAGAAGTCATCACCACCCCCACCTGCTGGCTTGTTCTCAGGATTGTTGCTTAGGCTGGCAGAAGTGATTAACTTGCAGCAGCTGAGAACTGTCATCTAAAGTGGCTGACAGCTTGCAATTTAGAGATCTATCCTGGTAACAGCTTTCCATTGGCTAAATGGCTTTTCTTTCTGCACTGAGAACTTCAGCCCCACCAGAAAAACATTTGCCCCACCAGCCATAAAATCCTGGGTATGGGCCTGCGCCCCTGCATCCATCCACCAATGAGAAACAAGAAGGGGAGGAATCAGCTAGGCCTGGCTTCCAGCTGCCATCTGTGGGGACATCAGAAAGAAGGGAGGGAGAAACCAGGCATCTCTGCACTGTGCCTGGATCCTGCTCAGCTGAGAACCCCAAAAGAGGGAGGGGAAGGGGGAGGGGGCAACCAGGCATCCCTGCATCATGCTTGGATGCTGCTCCTTTTGCAGTTCCGTGGGGCCTGTAAAACAGCGCTCTTCCACCAGGCCTTTGGAGCCCCCGCCATTGCCAACAGCTGACAGCCAAAGGCTAGAGAGCCCTGTTTTTCCCTAGAACCCTGACGATAGCCTGAGCTAGCCGCCCGAGACGGTCTAAGGAGATCAAGAAGCCGACACCAAGAAGAGAGAACAACCGCTGTGTAATTAACAATACTAGCACTTTATTATGTCTTTAGGACTGTTTTTAGGATTGTTGAAATGTTTTAACGATTGTTGTCGAACTTATAGTTTATGTATTTGTAAATGTTATGTTGTTTTGTAAGCCACCCTGAGCTGGCCTCGGCTGGAAGGGCAGGGCAGAAATTTAATAAATCAAATCAGCTGAAAGCCACACTGGAGACAAAGAGGCACCAGCCAGGTTGCCTCCATCCTACCAGCATCCAGCTGCAGCTGAGGGCCCCAAGGGAGGGAGGGAGGGAGGATGCTACTCATGGTGAGGTGCCGCCCCTCCCTCCAACTTCCTATTGCCATCTCTAGGACTATCCAAGGGAGGGTACCCCTCCAGGATGTCGGGACACTGCTCCAGCTGAGAATCCCCAGCACCCAGAAACATTTCTGTGGCATGTGAATATCATTGGTGGTATTATTATTTCCTCTGAATGGTTCTGGAGGACAATTTTGTTAAGGGTTGCCAGGCTGAGAAATACCTGGAGATTTTGGGGGTGGAGTCTGACAAGGGTGAGGTTTGGGGAGGGGCTTCAGTGGGGTATAATGCCATAGAGTCCACCTTCCAAAGGGGCCAGGTGAACGGATCTCTGCCGCCTGGAGATCAGCTGTAATCCCAGATCTTCAGCTGCCACCTGGAGGATGGCAACCCTAATCTTGGCCCAGAAACCGGGACTGTGAATAGGAGCACATCTGACGTGAGCCACCGGGGGTTGCCGATGCCACCGCCCCGTCTTCCAAGGCAGTCCCCTTGAGCTTCCAGCAGTACCTGTCCTTTCCCCAGAGTTCACCGTACTTTCCCGGCACCATTTGGAAAGCGGCCCTTTGCCAGCCAACATCCGTGCCAAGGGGTTCCAGCCTTCCTCTTCTCCCCTCTCCCGCGGTGGACCCAGACCGAGAGCGCGCGCCAGGGACTTGCCCAAGGCCGCCCCGGGGAGTCTGTGGCAGAGCCCCCCCCCCCCGCCAGCTCTGCTGCTTGGCCGCGCAGGGGAATTGGCTCTTCGGCTCGGCCCGTCATACGGCGTCGAGGGGTGCCTGGCCAGGCAGGGGGCACCGCTTCCCCCCACCCCCACCCTGTCCGGGCCGCCGCTCTTCCTTCCCCCTCCCCTCCGCCCGCTCCTTTCCGCTCGGGGTAGCCAAGCGCACCGAGACCGGCCTTCGCTCGGGCGTCATCGGCAGAGGAGGAGTTGGCTCGGGGCGGCGGAGGGGGGGAGAGAAGAGCCCTCTCCGCGCTTGGAAGTCCTGCAGGGGACGAGTGCCGGGGGAGGGAGGGGGGTCTGCCCCGCCAGGTCGCCTCCGGAGCCCCTCTCTCCGCGCCCCGGCGGAGCCCTCTCGGCGGCCAGCTCCGCGCCCACCCGCCCGCCGCCGGCCAGGCCGCCTCTGCCCTCCCCCTTCCCCCTCCTCCTCCCCCCCCCAGCCTGCCGAGCTGCTGCCGCTCGGAGAAACTTGCCGCCCGGAGGGAGCCCGCCGCGCGGAGAAACTTGCCGCCCCGAGCGAGGCCAGCGCGCCGCAGCCAAGGTAAGGGCGCCGGGCGGGAGCGCACCGCCTGCGCCAAGGAAGCGCTCCCGGCGAGCCCTCGCCTTCCCTCCGGCCGGCTGGGCGGGCGATGAGCCCGGGGCGCGCCCAGCCCGGGCCGACCCTCCGCCGGCAGGGCCCTTCACTCGCTCTCGCCGCCGCCTCCCGCCGCTGCTGCCCGGCAGCCGCAGCTCCTCGCCCGCCCCCGGCCCGGTTCTGGCTTCGCGCCGGGCGCAGCGCCTCCGGGCAGAGCGCGGCGTCCTCGGCCTCGGAGAGCCATCCCGGCCCGCCTGCGCCCGAAGGCAGGAAGCCCTCTCCCCGGAACGTGTCGCTTGGAAGCCGCCGAGGAAGCGCCAGACGAGGCGGGGCGGGGAGCCGAGCGGGCAGGAGGCGCCCGGGGCCGCGGGAGGGCAAGTTCGTGCCTCTCGCTTGGCTGTGCGCGCCGACCTGGCGCTGGCGTTTGCCTGGCCCGCGGGGAGCCCCCAGAGTACCGACGTGGACCCCTCGAGCCCCTCCTGGACGAGACAGCTGCGCCCTGCGTTTCTCTGCACGTGTCCCTTTGCCAGCAGAAAGGTGGTGGCGCCGCTTCCCGGGCCCCTCGGCTGGGAAAAAGGATCCGTGGAAACCGGCGGCGGGGAACGGACCGCGGGGCCGCCGCGCACTGTCTGGCAGGCGGCTGTATACCCTGGGGGGGTGGGGGGTGCGCGCTCATGAGTCAGCAGGGAAGGGGCATCTTGCCAGACGGAGGGGGCCACCTTCAGTCCCGGGCAGGCGGGCATCTCCTGCCTTAGTGGAAGGAGAGTGTTGAGGGAAAGCCCTTCTCTGCCTGCGATCTTGGCGAGCCCGGCGCCAGTTCAGGTGGTAGTTAGATAGTGCTGAGCTAGGTTCAGGAAGGGTCTGACTCATAAGGGCTGGGAGGAGAGCATTTGTTGACACACAAATTTATAAGACTCCACCATGGCCCCGCTCCCACCAACCTGGTTGCTGCAAATGCCTCTGCAACCGAGCATCTGCTGAGCAGTTTTCTTGACTCTCCCCTGCCCCCTGTGGCTGGGGTTTCACACCACTACCTGGCCACTACCTTTTCCAGTCTTCTTCACAGGTAATTGCTAGATCCTTGTAACATCAACATCTATTGGCACAATTTACCAGCTCTTCAGAATTCCTAGCGTTGTTTTTTTTTTAAAAAAAAAATCTCTACCTTTTTTGTTCCAGAGGCATACCTTTCCCCTTATAGCTGCACAATGAAAAGGGCTATACACACTTAAAAAGGACTTTTAAAGGACTATTAAAAACAATAGTGCTGGGAATTTGGAGAAGCTATTAGATCGGGGTCCACAACGCAGTGCCCGTGGCCACCACAGTGGCCACTAACACCTTTCCTGATGCCCACCAAGGTTGCAGTCACACCTGCCATTTGAAGTGGAGGGGGAGTGAGGCTATTCCCTGCGGAGGAGATCACACAGCCCTTTGTTGCTGTGGGTGCAGCCTGTCACTGTGTGATCAGATGCAATCGTGGGTGAGTTGGGGAGGGGGGTTGCCATTGGTTTCCCATGTACATAAACAAGGAATTGCACCAAGGGTATGCGATGGGTATGCGATGATGCAGATACTGGGAAGGGGAGGTGGAAATGGCACCAAGCCAGGATGGCCTAATCATCAGAAGCTTGTTTGCACGATCAGACAGGGGAAAATCCATCTGTGGCCCATCACAATGCATTTACTACCAGATTTTCTCCGGTGTCTTTTTGCTCCACTTCTGCGGTGGAGCAGCATGGGCTGCCGAGGGCTGTGGGACACTTCCCAGATGTTGTTGTCCGATCGCGCCCTTTAGATCTGCTGGGCATTCACACCTATGTTGGATCTTCTGGCGCGTGTGATCGCCGCCCAAGTGTTTTTAGAAAGTGGGTGGGGCCGGATGGGGCTTTTTGCCCTGCCGGGCTTCGGATTGGCCACTGGAAGTCTGATGGGCTGTGCAGATTTTTTTTTAAGTTGTTTGAGCAGCTGTTGCCACCACAGTACAGGGATCTTCGCTGCATTGCTGGGTGTGCATGCAAGCAAGCGTTTTTAAACAATATGTTTGTTTTAGAAACCATCCTGTCTCACAGAGCTCTTGCCTGAAATGTGGAAGAGTTACTATTATTGGAGTTATGCGTAACCTCACTCCATGATGTTTTATGGTTAGCTCTGCTTCCAGAGGCATCCATTTTATAGTTGTGCCCAGCCCACCACCCAATAGACAGTTGGTGGGGCGACATCATGTTAACACTCCAAAATAACCCGTTCGAGAGCCAGTTTGGTGTAGTGGTTAAGTGCGCAGACTCTAATCTGGGAGAACCGGGTTTGATTCTCCACTCCTCCACTTGCACCTGCTGGATGACCTTGGGCAAGCCATAGTTCTGGCAGAGCTGTCCTTGGAAAAGAGCCATTTCTGTCAGAGCTCTCTCAGCCCCACCTATTTCACAGGGTGTCTGTTGTGAGGAGGGGAAAGGAAAGGAGTTTGTAAGCCACTCTGAGACTCCTCTGGGCAGTGAAGGGTGGGGTATAAATCCAATCTCCTCCTCCTCCTCTCTTCTTCTTCTTTTTCTTCTTTGTCCCAGGCTTCTAGTGTCCTGGCGCCACTGCTGGACCGCCTGATGGCACGTGGTATTTTTGGCCACTGTATGACAGTGTGTTGGACTGGGTGGGCTATTGGCCTGATCCAACATTAGCTTCTCTTATGTTCTTATGTTTTGATTTGGATTCCAAACCAGACCAAAACTTCCCTGTGAAAGCACCCTAGAAACCCCCAGATGCTTCGGATGGGGACTGTGTGGCTCAGTGGTAGACAACCTGTGTTTTCGTAACTGAAGAAGTGAGTCGTGACTCACGAAACCTCGTACCCTGCCACATATTTTGTTATTCTTTAAGGTGCTACTGGACTCTTGTTCTTTTTTACTGCTACAGACAGATTAACATGGCCACCCATCTTGCTTTTTATACAGAAATGTTCTGGTTCAGTCCTGGCATCTCCAAGGAAATTATCTCCAATCTTGACTGCTGTTAAGTTAGAGGAGACCATCTTGGACTAGGTAGACCAGCAGTATGAGGCATATTCGTTGTGCTTTCCCTCCACTCCTTTTTGGCGAGGTAAACT
The DNA here is from genome assembly GCA_029375565.1 of Gekko gecko. NCBI lineage: Eukaryota > Metazoa > Chordata > Lepidosauria > Squamata > Gekkonidae > Gekko > Gekko gecko. The sequence goes on from JAPDNY010000006.1 coordinate 5,959,975, forward strand.
TGAGTCCAAGAACTTCATTGTTTGCCCTTTTCGGTAGGACAGTGATCTAAGTGACAAACAGATCATTCATGTTCATCCCAAGGTAGTTTAGTCCAACTGTATGGGCTTCCTTTATTTGCCTTTAATCCACCTAACTGCCACGAAGCTCTGAGTGGCATACATGGTCCCCCTTCCTCCATTTTATCCTCACGACAACCCTGTAAAGAAGGACAGATTGAAGGAAAATGACTGGCCAGGCTCATGGTCACCCAGTGAACTCCATCGCTGAATAGGAATTTGGACCCATGTCTCTTAGGTCCTGTTGGCTGCGGGCAAGGAACAGCTTTGGCCATGCACATGCATGTGATTGCATGCTTCAGTGCTCGTGAAAACCACAAGGGTATTCCCAGCTATTCCCAGTGTGATGTGGAGGATCTTTTCCCTTTGAAAACCTGAGGCAGAAGTTGGGCAGGGGCTGTGGCTCAATGATAGATCATCTGCTTGGCATGCAGAAGTTTCTAGGTTCAATCTCCAGCATCTCCAGTTGACAGATAAGGTAGAGGCAGGGCTCTTTTTGTAGCAGGAACCTCTTTGCATATTAGGCCACACACCCCTAATGTAGCCAATCCTCCAAGAAGGGCTCTGTAAGCTCTTGGAGGATTGGCTACATTAGGGGTGTGTCACCTAATATGCAAAGGAGTCCCTGCTACAAAAATAGCCCTGGTAGGAGGTGATGTGAAAGTTCACCCAGCAAAGCCTTTACCTCTCTGTGCAAATAGTGATGAGCAGGGTTTTTTTTAAAAAAAGAGGTGCCGGAACTCTCAAGAGGGAAATTAAGTTTTCAATCTGTACACTGAAAACTCATGAACTTTAAAACATTTTTGAAAGAAGTTTGTTGAAGAAGTTCCAGAACTCCATTCAGGCAAGTTCTCCCAGAAAAAAAAGTCCTGGACTGATGGGGGTAGGGGTATTTCGTAGAAAAAGAGGTGCAGGAGCTCATTAGCATAAACTATTAGCATAACTTTTTTGCCTATGCCATACCCCCTGACATCACCGGAAGTGTGTCAGAAGGCAACACCCACTGCTCAGGCTCCACCCCTAGGGACTGTCTTTCCACTCTGGGGGCTGTCATTCCGGTCCCAGAGTAGCTTATCTGGGCCCAGGAGGAGTACTGCTGGGAGCTGGGGGCGAGGCTTGCCACCACCTGTGCTTCTAACTGCTGGAGCTCTGCTCCTGCGCACTCCTCTCCAAATGACCCCAGATGGGGGCAATGCTCCTTCTAAGCTGTGGAGTCTTGGAAGCAAAAATTTTACTTTGTGAGCTACTGGCATTAAAGTTGTGAGCAAGCGATCTGGCTGCTGCATCAGTTAGTTTGCTCTGGAGCCATCCTTCCTGAGCTAAGACAAAAATGTGTGAGCCGGAGGCTAAAAAACTGTGAGCTAGCTCACACTAACTCAGTTTAGGGGGAACACTGGATGGGGGTGTGTTAATTACTGCTGTTCGGTCTTTCTCAAGAGCTTTCTGACAAACCTGCTACAGCCTAGGTAATGTGGATTTGGCTTAGCTACTTCAACTGTATTGCTTTTCCTTTGGATGCACACAGTATGTCCAAATAGTGATGGAGAGGTTTAATTATTGCTGCTCAGCCAGACTCAAAAGTATTGCTTAACCAGCTAGATTGTTACAAGGTTTTCTCATGATCAAAGCAAAATAACGTAAAGTCTAGCACAGTGACACTCAGTGGCTCCGGAGCCGCATGGTGATTTTTGACACGCCTCCTCCCTGAGTGTGGGTCTGAAGCATGCTGTGTGGGGCAATCCATCAAGGTGTGCATGACTCCTTGAGGTGCAGATCTCAAGGATGGAAGTTCATTGTGGGTCTGATGGTAGGACGGTATTGGCGACTGTGGCACATTAAACATTTAAAAGTGTATCGTAAGACACTGCACAGTTGTTGCTGGGTTTTTTTTTATAGTTGATGGCCTTGGTTAGTTTCGCAGTCGGTATCTGTACAATTGTAGCACATCTTTAACCATGAGAATAACCTGCCTCTGTTTCCTGGAAGTGGACAGTACTGTCCAGTCACAACTGACTTAACGGTGACCCCAGAAACATCTAGAGGTGGCTTGCCATTGCCTGCCTTCGCATCACGACTCTGGTATTCCTTGAAGGTCTCCCATCCAAATACTAGCCAGAGCCGACCCTGCTTAGCTTCCAAGATCTGACCAAATCGGGCTAGCCTGGGCCATCCATCTTTCTTGGGGAAGGAGGGAATCAGGGGCAAGCTATCACTTGATGGTTTCAGTTCTCTTCTCATCACCATTTCTGTACATTTGTTTGCATTGCATATACAACCTTTATGGTGGATTTCCATCATAGAATTGATATGCACAACGGACACCTTTGACCCATATATCCAGTGCTAGCATACTGACATGCAAATAGCGTTGAAATGTGCATGCTTTCATTTTATGTGAGGAAACGACAAATGGTACAGAAGGAAAGGAACACATCTGCGTGAAAGGAGAAGAAAGAATTGAAATGGGGAGTCTTGGCACGGCTGCGAAAATGGAAATCAACTCCCAGTGTTTTATTCTAAGTCATCAGTGTGGGTCAGCCCGTCCTAAAATGGCCTGATGGGTTTCTTTCTGGGTTCGGTATAAATTCATCTATTGCAAAGTTTTGTCTTCCGGGTAGCCGTTAAAGACATGGATAAAGGCCTGTGCAGTCCATGCATTTGAAGGACTTTGGTGTAGGAGCCAGTTTGGTGTAGTGGTTGAGCGCATGGACCCTAATCCGGGAGAACCAGGTTTGATTCCCCACTCCACCACATGCAGCTGCTGGATGACCTTGGGTCAGTCACAGTTCTCCCAGAGCTGTTCTAGAAAGAGCAGTTCTCGAAAGAGCTCTCTTAGCCCCACCTACCTCACAGGGTGTCTGTTGTGGGGAGGGGAAGGGAAAGGATATTATAAGCCGCTCTGAGACTCTGAGTGAAGAGTGGGGTATAAATCCAATCTCTTCCTCCTCCTCCTCCTCGATCAGAGTCTGTGTGCCAGCTTTCTCTTCCCAGGGCTTTCCTTGTCCAGTTCATAGAATTCATTAGATGTGCCACTGCTTGAGCCGTGTTCCGTCTTGGCTTTGGCACCCCTTTTTGGGACACCTTCCCAGAGACTAGCAATGCCATCCTCCAAGTGGGACCTGGAGATCCCCTGGAATTACAGCTCATCTCCAGACTACAGAGATCAGTTCCCTTGGAGAAAATGGATGTTTTGGAGGATGGACTCTTATGGCGCTGTATTCCACTGAGGTCCCTGTCCGCCCCGAGGCTCCATCCCCAAATTTCCAGGAGTTTGGAAGTCACCTCGAGACACCACTTGGTAGGGAGAGAAGTGGGTTAAAATGTTTCAAATAACTCGATCAATACACAAGAGCCCTGAAAGGGAAGGGGTGGGGGGGAAGCAAAGTATCCTTGGTCTTTTCTTCATTCCTTTTTATAAATCAGAGCAGGGCTTGCAGTCTGCAAACATCAGCTTGGAAACAGGAGAGTTTCTCCCCCCCCCCTTTGCTTTTCTGCAGCATTTTTCCTTATTCTCTCTGCAATAAATGAGGCACCCCTTGGGCCAAATCAAAACCCCATATGCTTTGCATTATCATCCTCTCCAGCTGGATCCCAAGCCAAAAGTTTTGCGTTCTCTCCAGACTCAGTGGCGAAATTAGGAACAGTCGTGTCCCACGACCAACGTTTTCTGTTTGAAAGCTGTTGGTTTGTTGTTGTTGTTGTTGTTTTTAAAAGGAGTTGTGTTTAGTATCAGCTGTGCCTCTTACTTTTTAGAAAGACTCAAACACTTTCTAGGTTTGCTGGAGGGGGAAATGTGGTTTTCAGTCTGCACCAGGCCTGTAACTGGATAAGGATATGGGACTGAGGGTGTGGGGGGAGAGTTAAAGTTGGTGTGAGGGTAAGGGGAGGCCATCAGCAGGGCCTGTGGAGTTGCTGAAGAGTAACAGGAAGTCGTAGGAAAGGGGCGGGAGGAGGAAAGGATTAATAGCTGGAAATCCAGAGGAAATCCAGATCTCTGCTGGGGACATGTTGAGAGTTAGCCAGAAATTTAGTAACTGAGGCCTCAAAGTCTTCAGAAAATCATTCTCCAAGATGGATTCTGTCTTTCTCTCCAGTACCCCGTGGAACTCACTGCTATGGGATATAGCAGTGGACAGTAGCTTAAATGGCTTTAAAGGGATGTTTAGAGAAGGTCATGGAGGAGGAGAGGAGAAGGGCCAGGTGGTAGAGCATCTGCTTGGCTTGCAGAAGGTCCTAGGTTCAATCCCCAGCATCTCTAGTTCAAAGGACCAGTGGTGTGAAAGAACCTCTGCTAAGACCCTGGAGGGCCACTGCCTGTCTGAGTAGACAGTACTGACCGCGATGGACCAAGGGTCTGATTCAGTATAAGGCAGCTTCATGAGTTCAGGTGAGAGGGCCAGGGTGGGCCATTAGTAATGCAATATACATCTGATATAAGTTTGTGGAAGCTTTGGCCTCTATGCCCTTGGGGCATCTGAGCAGCCATCATAGGAAACTGGATGGCCTGTTGGTCTGAAGCAGCTTTGTGGTGGTATGGGCAATGCCCACATGCCCATGTTCAGGTTGTGTGGCCAGTTGCAGGAGTCTGAAAAGGCTCCGCTCCGCTTCCACCAAAAGGGTGTTTAGGGAGATATCTGTATTGGTGGAAAAGCAGAGCTGCATCCAGGTGGAGGAATTGGGGCCACAGTTTGGGAGGAAGAAGCTGCTAGTGAGGGAGGGGCCCATAAAAACCTGCTGCTGGCCATGCGCCCATGTGCACAGCTGTCTGAGCAGTGTTGCTGCACTGCTGATAGAAAAAGCACTCCACTTGTGGAGAGGGCTAGCAGTTGCAGTGCTCCTTCTTGCATGGCTGGGCCTCCAGGCAAACTGCATCTCCCAAGGACGTTCTCTCATACATCCTCTTTCCCACTTCTCTCTGACAGAGCAATGTTGCTGTGCGCCAGCACATGCTGAGGTACAAGGGCCTGCTTCCACATACCACGACATCTGCGCCATTGTCGCTGCCTTCAGGAGCACGCCGCGTGCCTGAGGATGGCCACCAGGGAACCAGGGACTCCTCTCTTAGAATAAGCGGTGGTTCAGAGAGAGAAATGGTGGGGCAGATCCTCTTAGTCAGGTCCAGAACTGCCCGCACAGCAAGAAGTATTGCCACTCATGATGGCAACAGCCTGGAGAGTTCTGACCTGGACTTTCATCTCTGCCGTGGTGATGGGCAACTTCCCTGGCTACACATTCCAGTCACAAGGTACTGTTGGAGAGTGTGGTGTTTTGCCGTGTAAATACCGTGTGTGTGTTTTGCTTCTGTGTTTTAAGGTTTTAAATGTATGTTGCTGTGATCTAAAATGTAGGGCTGTAGGGTAAGAAAGAGGGGGATTGGATAGTAAATTAAAGTGTGCTAAGATTAGATGGTAGTATACCCTAGGGGTGGAGGGGACTGGGTTACTCAGAGAGAATTTTTATTGGGAGAGTTAGTGCTAAGCAGTGTGTGTATGGAGGAAGGAGCTTGCACGAGGTGCGTAGAGTGCTGTGAGAGAAATCTCTGCTCTGTGAGGAGTACTGTGTACAGTTCTGTTCACCGCACCTCAAAAAAGATACCATAGCATTGGAAAAAGTTCAGGAAAGGGCAACTAAAATGTTTAAGGGGATGGAACACCTTCCCTATGAAAAAAGGTTAAAGAGGTTAGGACTCTTTGGCTTGGAGAAATGATGATTGAGGGGTGACATGATAGCGGTTTACAAAATTATCCATGGGATATAGAAGGTAGAGAAAGAAGTACTTTTCTCTCACACACACAATACAAGAACTTGTGGACACTCAATGAAATTAATGAGTAGTAGGCTTAGAACAGATGAAAGGAAGTACTTCTTCATCCAAAGAGTAATTAACATGTGGAACTCACTGCCACAAGAAGTGGCAGCTACAAGCACAGTTTGAAGAGAGGCTTGGATAAACATATGGAGCAGAGGTCCATCAGTGGCTGTTAGCCACAAGGTATAGATGGAACCCTCTGTCTGGGACAGTGATGCTCTGTATTCTTGGTGCTTTGGGGGCAACAGCGGGAGGGCTTCTGGAGTTCTGGCCCCACTGGTGGACCTCCTAATGGCACCTGGGTTTCGGCCACTGGCTGACACAAGAGTGTTGGACTAGATGGACTATTGGCCTGATCCAACATAGTTTCTCTTATGTTCGTATATTGTCATCCTCTTTGTTATTAGTCTAAGTGGCAAGTGAAGAAAATAAGTCTGTGTTGAAGCTATTTTTCTAAATGGCAAGTGAGGAAAATAAATCTGTGGAAGTTATTAGCCTGGGTGGCAAACTGGGAAATTAAGCCGGGTGGAAGTTATTAGCCTAAGTGGCAACTGAGAAATAAGCCTGTGTGGTTAGGCCTATTTAAGGAACCGTTATACTTATGTGCCTATCAGAACCCATTAACCTTATTAGCCATACTGACACTGTAGGCTGTGTTACAAATAAACCCTTTTACCTGAGAGCCACCTTCATGTGCTGACTATGTCATTTTGCCATGTACAGCTAACCCAACCCTGTTGTTTGGGTCCAACTAAGACTTTGGTGGCAGTGAAAATAAAGAAGCCAAGGAGGCAGCATAACAGACATCACCTCAGAACACTAGAGAGAGGTGCTTTTACAGAGGTTACACCTAAAGGGGTCACACAGAAAAAGAGCAAAAATGTTACTGGTATTGGCTTTAGTGGTGGGTTATCGGCTTGAGGGGATAGCAACTTGAAGGAATATTGATTTGAGGGGATATTGTTCTGTGGAGAGCAAATTGAGAGAATTCCAAAAGGGTGTTCCCTCTAATTCCCCCCCAACACCACTGAGCAGAGCAGTTCACATCCTGAGCAGAATATAACTGCCATAATCTGAAAACGGGCAATGGACGGTGCAAGACCCTGAGTGCTGCTGAGCAGGGCTTCCTGTGTTCATGAGTGGCCGCTCACATGCACAGTTTAGAGGAACCGCTGGGGAATATATGTCTGAGGGAAGAAAATAGATAATTTACAGATTCTTGGGAGGAACACAGACACAAGAAAGGGAGAAATGGCAGCGTTTTTAGGAATGAAGAAAGACAGTCTAATAGAAAAGTGTATAGAATTGAGAATCCCTCATGAAAGAAAAATTTTTGAGATCCTTAGGCTCTGTTTAATGCAGCACTGGGCATTGGGGATTGGTAAAGTAGGAACTTCATTAAGTTCTGAGGTACCTTCGACATCCCCAGAGTACACAGAGATTCTGAAAGGGCAAAATAGATTTAAGAGCTCTGGAATTAAGAAAAGAAAATTAAAATGGAAGCAGAGCAGCTTAGACCTGAGGAAATAAGAATTAGAGCTGAAGAAAATAAATCAGAGTTTGAGAGGGAGCAGCAGATAAAATAGTAATGGAGAAATTTAGACTTGAGGCAGAGAAATTAAGTTTTGAGAGGGATAAGCTGAAATGTGGAGATTTGTGGCATGAAAAAAAGCTAGAACAAGATAAGAGAGAATCAAAGCAGAGGGTCTAAACTCTCCAGGGATAATGCCTAAAGATTTTGCTTCATACGTGGTAGGGGAAGATCCACAGATCTTGGCTACTTTAAAGAATGCTACCCAACACTGGAATATCCCTACCACACAGTTCATGAAATATTTATCCAGCCTTGTAAAGGGGGAGCCGGCAGAAGTTTATGAAAGTTTCCCTTCAGACAAAGCAGTAAGATATGAAGATTTTAAACTTTAAACTGGCAGTGGCTAGGACCACTTCAGAAAAAGATTCAGAAATTTACAGCCTCCGTCTGGGAAGTCATATCTAGCCATTGGGACAAAACTGAGACATCTTTTTGACAAGTGGATTGCCTGAGCCAAAACAGATAGAGCAGAAAAAGTGTCTTAGGGTTAGGGTGTGTTAGGGTTAGAAAAAGTGTGGGTTAGTGATAGGGTTAGGGCTGAGGACCTATGCTTATCCCAGATTTGCTCCAATATCAAAATTCTTGTCAAGGACAAGTTACCTCAGAATATTGCATAAGCAGCAAGGTGGGCAGACAACCTGATGGCTGTGACAAGAAAACCATATTCCGTTAAGCCAGTTTTTCAAACCTGAGTACAGGAGGAAAGAAGAGAGAAAGAAGGGGTCTGAGAACAACCTTTCTCCTAGGGGGCTGAGTGACTCTAGCAAAATGGCGGGAAAACTGGACTAAGCATGGGAGACAGAGAGTACGTTATGGGTGTGGGGGAAAGGGTACTTTATAAATGCCTCTCCTACAGCACCGCATAAGGAGATTGCTCCTGAGCACAGAGTGAGGGTCTATGTTTGTTACAAAGAGCAAAATATATATATATATTTTTTTCTTCAGAACCACATACAGACACTTGTGTGAACATATTAGGTTTTGTCAATTCCCTTGAAAACCTTTTGAGCAAGCTTGTTTCTAGTCCTCAAGGTATCAAGATGGGGATATACAGACCCTACCATTGTCGAAACTTAACTAGTCTCATCAAAGTGTTTCGCTTCCTAAAACTCATCCACTGTTAACATGTGTTCAGAAACTCTGAATTCACATTAAAATGCTACTTTAAGGCTGTGGTTGCACACACTAAACAATCTGCTTTCATTGCACTTTCCAACTGGATTTTGCCAATTTACACAGTAAAATCCAGATGGAAGGTGCATTGAAAGTGGATTAAAAGTGGATTACTTCATGTTCATAAGTACAGATTCAGAAGCAACATGTTTAAGATCAGCTTTGCATGTGTGTGGGCCTGAAACCCAGTGTGGGGGCGTTGACCAGGATTTTCCTTGGGGAGAAGTCTCAAATGCCTTATATCACACATTGCCTATGTGAGGAGGGGACTTCCAAAATATCCCTCATCTAAAGTTCTCCTGAGACTCTAGAATTGTACATAGGACTTGCTCCTGATGCATAAGGCACCCTCCATATTTATTTCTATGTACCTAGCATATTTTTATCCCATTCATAAGAACATAAGGGAAGCCAATGTTGGATCAGGCCAACAGCCCATCCAGTCCAACAGTCTGTCACACAGTGGCCAAAAATACCAGGTACCAGCAGGAGGTCCACCAGTGGGGCCAGAACACTAGAAGCCCTCTCACTGTTGACCCTCCCAAGCACCAAGAATACAGAGCATCACTTGCTCCAGAGTCCCTATCTATACCTCGTGGCTAATAGCCACTGATGGACTTTGTCCTCCAAGGAGCTCAGGTCGGCATACACGGTTCTCCCTCTTCATTTTATCCTCACAGGAACATTGTGAGGTAAGTTAGGCTGAGAAAGAAAGAGGGATTGAGACACTCTGGTCATGGTGAATTTCATGCCAGGTCCTGGTCCAGTACTCTAACCATTATGTTGCACATCTAGCTGATAAGTTCCCACAAGATAGCAGAGGGGAGCACCTCAGAGGCCATACAGAGAATCTCTGTACTTTTGTGACATGGTCTGATGAGAAAGAAGATTTGGGAGAGTTTAGTTGATTTGGACCTCCAGGAAGGAAGCCAACAGGATGGTGTAGAAGAGCAAAGGTGAGAACTGACCCTGAACAAGAAATCTAGCAACTTTTGAGATTATTTTGCCTTCCTATTACTTCACCATCATTTGCATTTATCTCCCATTTTATATTTCTTTGCTCAGATGTTGTTAGTTAATTGTTGCTCAACTGTATGCTTTTTCTTTTTTCCTGAAATTGGTGTTAACGAAGTCAGTCTCTGCACCCATTTATAAAACCCTATCTTGGCTCAGTCTTACCAAGATAAGAGACTGTGTGGGCAGATCCCTGACTAAGTTTGAATAACTCTTGATGAGTGAACTTTCAAAGGTTCCCTCCTTCATCGGTGGTAGTTTGGAGCAAGAGAGAGTGACTCTTGTGTGGAGAGACCAGAAATGAAAAGGCAGCATACAGAAACAACAGGAATGAAGAAGAGCATCTTTTCATGTGTTTTTAGATAAAAAGGGACAGGCAGCAGTAACACGGGGCATATTCAGGCCTCGGCATCTTTAGCATGGATAAGAGCTAAACATAAGAACATAAGAGAAGCCAATGTTGAATCAGGCCAATGGCCCATCTAGTCCAACACGCTGTCACACAGCAGCCAAAATATACCAGGAGCCATCAGGAGGTCCAGCAGTGGGGCCAGGGCACCAGAAACCCTCCCACTGCTTCCCCCTCCAGCACCAAGAATAGAGTGCATCACCTGCCCCAGACTGAGAGTTCCCATCTATACCCTGTGGCTAATAGCCACTGATGGACTTCTGCTCCATATGTTTATCTAATTCCCTCTTGAAACTGTCCATGCTTGCAGCTGCCATCACCTCCTGTGGCAGTGAATTCCATATGTTAATCACTCTTTGGGTGAAGAAGTATTTCCTTTTACCTGTTCTAACCCGACTGCTCAGCAATTTCATGGAGTGCCCACGAGTTCTTGTATTGTGAGAAAGGGAGAAAAGTACTTCTTTCTCAACCTGCTCAATCCCATTCATAATCTTATAAACCTCGATCATGTCACCCCTCAGCCGTCGTTTCTCCAAGCTAAAGAGCCCCAAGCATTTTAACCTTTCTTCATAGGGAAGGTGTTCCAGCCCTTTTATCATTCTAGTTGCCCTTCTCTGCACTTTTTCCAATGCTATAATATCCTTTTTGAGATGTGGTGACCAGAACTGTACACAGTATTCCAAATGAGGTTGCACCAATGATTTATACAGGGGCATGATGATACTGGCTGATTGTTGCATATGATTGCACAGAGATGCGCCCTTGCACTTTGGTATGTTGGTTCCCCAGCCAAATCTGGGAACAATCATATCAAAATTACTTTCTTAGCAGTGCAGCCGTGCATTGGTAATACACAGGAGGCAGAAAGACTTGAAAACTGCAGTTGGTGCTCAGTGCTTTCTGCAAAAATTCAGAAATTATAGAAAATACATCTAAGTGCCAGGCAAAATGGGGCCTCTCAGGCACTTTGTTCTGCCTCAGAGGATGTGAAAGGATACTCAGCTGGCCAGGTCTCAAGTTCTTAGCCCTCAATGAGGGCACCTTTCCAGCTTTATTCTGTTAACATCCACCACAACTGGGATTCCTTTTCATTGCTGCAAAAAGCATGGGAGTTAGAGGTATTCTTGTCTGGTAACCTGCACTTCAGGTCCGCTGTTTTACAAGACTTTTCTTCAAGTCAAGAATCACCTTCCCGGACCAGTTTGATTGGCACTTAGCTTATCTTTTTTAGGTTAAATAAAAAGTGTTTGGCTTTCATTTCGTGTTGAGCGGGGAGAGCCCCATGTCAGTAGCCGGATTTTCAAAGTAAAACATTTTGGCAACATCCCTCTTTTTCCCTCTTGCAGAGGAATTCCTCTCCAGCCTCGACCACTATGAAATCGCCTTCCCTGTCCAGGTGGATCAAAACGGTGACTTTCTGACCTTTGACATGAAGAGCAGGTGGAAACGGAGGTCTCGGCGCAGTCCGGATGCCTCACCTTACGATCTACCAGAACAGCAGGTCTTTTACAAAGTTTCAGCCCACAGGATTCAGTTTGTCCTCAACTTGACCCTGCGTGCCAACCTGCTCGCAGAACATTTCCAGGTGGAATACTGGAAGCGGGATGGAATCGACCAGCAACACGACTTCCATGAAGACTGCCACTATGCCGGTCACTTGCAAGACCAGTATCTGAACTCGAAAGTGGCCATCAGTAACTGTAACGGTTTGGTGAGTGTGCTACTTTTCTCTGGGATTGTGGCAGGGAGGTTTTGAGAAGTGTGTGGTAGAGATTCCCCCAGCTGCTGTTGGCATCAGAAGTAGAATTGTGCTAAATTTTCACCCTCAAATATTTATTCTTTGTTACCCCACCCCACTTCTGTTTTGGTGCCATTCTTAATTATAACTGGACTTCTGCTTTCTCCTTACATGATCCCAGCTGGTCAGGGATCATAGTGTTGAAAGTGCCGTATAGATTAGGATCACTGATGCCCTTGTGAGCCTACTACCTGACAAGTAAGATCTTCTACAGAGGCTTTGTTTTTTGTGTGTCCCCCCACAGAGGTGAGATTGGTGACCATTAGAGACAGAGCCTTCTTGGTGTTGGAGCCCCAGTATGGAATTTCTTTCCCACAGCTGTTTGTCTGGCACACAGTTTGTATTTCTTAGGCTCCAGATCTTTCTCTGGCATTTCTAGTTGATTTATGTGTGTGGATTTCCCCCTCCCTCTTGTTTCTTGACTATAAATGATTCAATGTTTGATAAGAGATATTTTTAATTGTTGTTGAGGCTGATAATGACGTGAATTGATGTTTTTGTACTTTTAAAATAACTCGTTGAATGTTAATGTTGGAAGCAATCTCAGAATACATGGTTAAGAAGCACATACAAAATAGTTTAAATGTATATTAAACAAATTATTGGGGATTGTGGTGGAACAGTCTTGCTGTGGCCTGCAGGCCCTGTTCCACCATGTCCTCCTAGGTTTTCTGAATAACTGGAGGGGCTTTTCTCCCTCTCAGTTCAGTCACTGCCACCACCTGACCTTTGTAGGAATTGCCCGCGGGGAGGATCAGGAGTCTCAGCTTCCCATACACGTTCTGAGGCCTTGCCTCTGCGTCTCCCACAACTCAGTGGGTACAGCTTGCTGCCTTGTGCACCACTATGAGAGTAGCCACTTGCCAACTGACTGCCGTCCCCTTTCTCCTGGCACTCCTTTTAAAATAGCGTGTCCAAGATGGTGGAGGTCTATGTGGCACAGAGAACCACTACCAGGATCCAAAGCTATAAAGCATTTATTAAAAAGAAAATATTCGCAAGCATACACTTAGCACAGCACTAGATGGAGCGAGGGATTCAAAAGAAAAGGATAAAATGCAGTTCCTCCGTCCCTTGCTCTATACATGCTCTATCTGTTGTTAAATGTAAGGCAGGCTCCTTAGCTTAGAAAATAATTAGATGTTTACAGGAGTGCAATTACCTTCAAGCTTCCTTCAGGCCAGCACATGGCAATGGCTGCCTCCTCCAGGCCTCAGTTAGGAGTTCTCTCTGCTTGGATGGAATTAGCACCCAAGAACCCTCTCTTCTTGCTCTCAGGAGTTTTATCATCTCTTTTCCCCACCCACTGACTATTTCAGGCTGGGTCAAAGAAGCTTTTCCTGAAGTCTCCAAAAGTTCCTTCCTGAAGTCATTCTAGTATTTAATACCCCCAAATCTCTGTTCCCTGCTTGGGTAGGGGGGGAGACTGGACCACCCTATTGTCTTGAGCTAGACGTATTAGCATTTCTTAAGAGATAGCTGAGTTGAGGCTGGAAAGCCATTGAACTGATCTCTCCCTTCCTGCCTGTTCTCTGCCCAGAGAGAAAAACTTTTAAAAATTCCTGGTGAAGGTTTTACTCAGCTTTGACCTCCACCCCAAAAATGCATTTCTTCACAGGGATAATTATTAATTTCTCAGTTTGGTATAGTGGTTAGGAGCACAGACTATAATCTGGGAGAGTTGGGTTTGATTCCCCATTCTACCACATGCAGCTGCTGGATGACCTTGGGTCAGTCACAGTTCTCCCAGAGCTGTTCTAGAAAGAGCTCTCTTAGCCCCACCTACCTCACAGGGTGTCTGTTGTGGGGAGAGGAAGGGAAAGGAGATTGTAAGCTGCTCTGAGACTCCTTCAGGTAGTGAAGGGTGGGGTATAAATCCAATCTCTTCTTCTACTGTTTAAACCTGAAAACCCTCATTTCTCTTTGGCTTCTCCTTACAATAAACTGAACCCACCAGTTCATTATTTTTCAAACCGTTCTCTGTTTCCTTGCAGTGAATCCCCCCTCCCCCGTAAAATGTATGCTTTCTCCTCAATGTTATTCTTGCACTGACAAACCTACATAGGTCCCTGTCACACAAGCGGGATACTGCGCTGCTGAAGGGAGGCAAATTAGAGTCGGAGCAAAAAGATGCTCAGTAGCATGATCAGACGGGTCCCCGAGATGCCGTGCAGACGCCAATAGCCGGCGATCACAAGGTGATGTTGAAGCGCATCAGAGGGTTTCATTTTTGCATTCTCATGCATGCGCAATCTTACATTTCTTCACATATTGTGGAGGCTTGGAAAAAATACATCCAGTGCGATGGGACGCATGCGTGTGCCAGATGCACTGGATTAACTCCACTTCCGCGATCCGACGCTCACCTGCGACCCGTGTTTTCCAGTTGCTACTACCTTTTTGCTGGTACTTTTTAAATCCGCTTCTTCAAGACGACGGTACGGGTTGGTGACGGGTGCGCTACCCTTCCTAGATGTTGCCGTATGATCGCGCCCGTTTGATGCGCCCTCAACCCGTCCGTTTCGCAGGGCAAATCCTCCTGTGTGACCGGGGCCATAGTATAGAACAAAGTTTGAGTCCAGTGGTGCCTTTAAGACCAGCAATTTTATTCAAGGTATAAGCTTTCATATGCATACACACTTCTGCAGACACAGTGATGTATCTGAAGAAGTGTGCGTGCACACAAAAGCTTATACCTTGAATAAAACTTTGTTGGTCTTCAAGGTTCTACTGGATTCAAACTTTGTTCTTCTGCTTCAAATCAACATGGCTACCCATCTGAATCTATATCCGAAGAAGCAGGGCTATTTTTGGGCAGGAACGCACAGGAACGGAGTTCCCGCTGGCTCCCGAGATGGCCACGCCCAGCAGGAACTCATTAGCATAACAGGCCACACCCAACAGCAGAAACTCATTAGGATTGGCTACACTAGGGGTTTGTAGCCTAACATGCAAAGGAGTTCCTGCTACAAAAAAACCCCTGGGTTTTGACAATAAACAAGGTAAACGGAATAAGAAGCAAAAGGTGGGTGTGGCTGGATGACCACACTTCTGGCAACATAGGGGTGTGGCCTAATATGCTAATGAGTTTCTGCTGTTGGGTGTGGCCTATTATGCTAATGAGTTCCTGCTGGGCTTTTTCTATAAAAAGAGCCCTGCAAAGAAGTGTGCATGCACACGAAAGCTTATACCTTGAATAAAACTTTATTGGTCTTAAAGGTGCCACTAGACTCAAACTTCGTTCTGCTCCTTCAAAACAATATGGCTACCCACCTGAATCTATCTACGTAGTATGGATTATGTATAGAAATTATGGCATAAAAACTGTATAACCTGCTGCATAAACAAATCTACAGAAACTATGCTGACTAGTGGAGAATGAAACCATTGTCAAACGTTTCAGTGAGAGAAAGAAAACGGAGATCATACACTTATTCCTCGGAGACTCCAAATCCTACTGTGGAAATTATTAGGATTTTGTTGGTATGGTTGTTTGTGTTTATGCTGAGTTGGATTGCACAAATATTGTGCTCTGACAAGACTCTCGCTTTGGGAAAGGTTCCCTAAGCCAGAGGAAAGAACCGTTGTTAATGGAACAGATCCACGGATCCATCCCAACATCGCTGTCCCTGGTTGCAATCTGCCCTTTTCATTTTTCTTGTTTCTTTCATGCCATTTTAGTTCAATTCGTGGGTAATTCGACAGAGAAATATTTACATTTTGTCCTATCTTATGGAGAGGTGCTTAGATAGTCTGTGTGGTTCATTTTTGCCCTCACACAAGCCATGTTAGGTAGTTTAGGTTGTGAGGTGAAGAGTGATCGGCCCAAAGTCACTCACAGTGTTTCATGGCAGAGTGGGGTTTTGAACCCAGATCTTAGTCCGATGCCTTAGCGACTCCACCACACTGGCTCCAGGAAGGAGAAACCAGTGTGGAAGACAAAGACGCCCATGTCTCACAAGGGAGACATGAAACTGTAATTTGGGAACGGGCAGGCATTGAATCAGACAACGTTCAGCCATCAGTTTCGGCCGCCAATTAAAATTCATAATTCTACAATCCTGGCTGACTTCTGCTGTAATCAGATAAACATCTGAATGATAAATGTGAGTCAAAGAAGGGGAGGGATACCAGTGGGATCAGGAGGCTGTGGTCTCTGCACCTTCACTCCCTCCAAGTGCTGTGCCACAAGCCAAAAGGTGACCTCTTTTCCACCCAACCGGTTTCATAGGCCGATGCTTGACATTTTGCCTGACGTCCAGCCAGGCTAACCTCACAGTACCTCACTTGTACTTGGAATGAGGGCGCCCGGCCAAGAGCAACAAGAGTTTCGTGCACAGAGGAAATCCACCGCAGGGCTATCAACACCACCCCCTTCCAGGGCTTTGAAACTAGGGACACACAGAACTGATTCAGCGCTGGTCGGTGTGGTGGTGGTGGGGGGGACAAACCGGGGGAGCTCCAAACAGCTGGACCACTCATGAGCATGCTGGAAATTTGGGTGGGTTTGGGGGTGCAGGACAAATAACAGGGTTTTTGATTTCAGAAAACAGGCTTGGGTGCTCATTGTGCAAACCTCATGTTTGGATCTAATCAAAAAAATGTTGCCGGTTTGGGAGGGGACCAAAAAACTGGTCAAACCTGCTTGCCAGAGGTTAACAAAAAAAATAATAAAAGCTAGGGATAAGTATATACACCACAAGCTGTGATTTCTCTTCCAGACCATCTTCACTTTGAAAGGAAGGAAGTGTGTGGGGAGGGGAGTGGGGGTGGAAACCACCCAGATCTTTCTCTAGATAATATCTCACCAGAGCTGTGTAGAACGCAGCATCCTGAGAATAAAAAAAAAAAAATGTAAGGAAATTTTCAGTTCCTAATGGCTGCGAAAACAGTCTTGAAAACATGTGGGCAAAACCTGAAAGTTCGTAAGCTGGCTCCTTGCGCAAATGTGACATAAACGCACCAGTTTCCTGTGGCGTCGTAGTGCATTCTGTTGGCTCCTTGCGCAAATGTGACATAAATGCACCAATTTCCTGCAGCGTTGTAGTGGATTCTGTCATGCGTGCTCTGGTATATTGAGTTTGTGTGTTCTTTGTAGTGTGGTTGGCTCGGATGTATCTCTGTCTCGCTCCCCCATCCCACCCCCAGTTCTCTGCAGGAGGCCAATGAGCCTGCAAAGATGCTCTCAATTCAGCCAGGAAATCCTTGAGCCAGCCTGCTGTCCTCAGATACCCTCTAATTATCTAAATATTTGAGACTCTCTCCCCCCTGCCCCCAGCCACTGGAAGAAATGAGATTGGATTATATACTTCAGTCATCCCACAGGGATGTTTACATAACCTATTTCTTTTTTTTTTATTTAAAAAGCAAGTTTCCCCCACAAAAACAGGTATTGCAGACCTTCCGTGGATAACTTCTTCCACTGAGTCTAATTCTTTCCTCCTTTAATTCAGGGAGGAAATTAATGTTTCTGGAAGTGGGGGGGGACCTTGTCAAGGCAAAAAAACTTGCTCAGACATAGAATGGCTTGCAAAGGATTATTGCTTCTTCTTCCTTAAAGCTTTCAGAGTGTTTTGAGCAGGGCAGGGCTTGAAATTACAGTGGATCACCCGAGTCAGTGATTTTCAGACTCTTGTGTTTTGAGAGCTCTGGATTCTTTGGTTAGAGGGGCAGACTGACTTTTCAGCAAAGACCTGCCACGGTTGGAAAAATGGGTCGCACTTATTGGTAGCTATCCGTTCGTAATTATTTTTTTCAACCAATGCACATGTTCATTTTCTCTCCTTGTTCCAGCATGGTGTGATAATAGCTGAGGACGAGGAGTATTTCATTGAACCGCTAAACGCTGGTGCCAACATCAGTGGCAGGCATGAAAGCGAAGGAAGTCCCCACGTGGTATACAAACGGTCATCTCTCCAGCTCCCTCACACAGATGTGGCATGTGGCGTGTTAGGTACGCACCAAGGCGGTGAATTTGTCGCTATTCCATACAAGCACTGAACCAGTTTCCCTGAGAATCTCAGCATTTAAAATGAAGGTTTCCAATCCTGATAGTATTTTGCTTCCCTACTGTACATAGTTTGGGCTTGCTGTTGATCTTTGGGCTCTTTGGTCTTAAAGGCAATTCTCAGGGAGTTATTCTCACCTACGATTGGGCAGCAGATTCTAGACAGAATAAAGTACCTCTTAAAGCATTGAATGAATAACTTGTGGAACTCTCTGCCGCAGGATATAGCAGTAGCTACTGTGGAGTCTTGTTGTGAGCAAAAATTCTACTTTGTGAGCTACTGGTATTAAAGTTGTGAGTGAGCAATGGGGTCCTGCATGAATTAGTTTGCTCTGGAGCCATCCTTCCTGAGCTAAGACAAAGATGTGTGAGCCAGAGGCTCACACTAACTCAGCTTAGAGGGAACGCTGGTTCCAATGTCATTAATAAAAGCTTAGACAAGTCTGTGGTCAAAATACCTGTCAGTAGCCATGATGGTTGAGTGTAATTTCCATGTTCAGAGACAGTCTACCACTGAACACCGATAGCTAGTTGGACAGCAATGGGGAGGTTTTTGTTTGTGTGTGTGTGTTTTAATTTATATAATGGGGAGTTTTTGATATCTGCTGGTAAGCTTTCTGGGGTCATTTAAGGTCTGACATGCAGAAGCAAGAACAGTGTGTAGAGATGTGATGCACTTCACCTAATCACTTCCGACTTTCTTATGCCAGTTTGGTGTATTAGTTAAGAGCAGTGGACTCTAATCTGGGAGAACCAGGTTTGATTCCCCACTCACAGCTGCTTGGTGACCTTCAGCAAGCCCAGTTCTCTCAGAGCTGTTCTCTCGAGCAGTTCTCTGAGCTCCCTCAACCCCACTTACCTTAAAAGGTGTCTGTTGTCGGGAGAGGAAGGGAAGAAAATTGTAAGCCACTCAGAGACTCCGAGTGAAGGGCAGGGTATAAACCCAATCTCCTCCCCCTCCCCCTCCCCCTCTTCTTCGTCTTCTTTGTTTTCTTGTTCTTCGTTTTCTTCATGTTCATCTTTATCTTCTTCTTCCTCGTCATCTTCTTCTTCGACTTCTTTTTCTTCGTCGTTGTCGTCATTCTTTATGGACTTCAGAGTGGCATGTGTGGTTTCCCCCTCCTCCATTTTCTTACATCATGTTGATGAGGTAGGTGAGGCTGAGAGAAAGCAACTAATACACCAGATTTCATGCCCAGATCCCCCTAGTCTTAGAACAACACTCCAACCCTTAGGGCCAAACTACACGGGACAATCCCTGGGCCACCAATGACATTTTAGATGAGAATTTAGCAGTTTAAAATGTAGCAGCACCATGTGATCTTGTCTCCGCCTCCCCACACATCTATTCAAGTGCTGGAAACAGCCCCCCACCACTATCTTTGCTCTTGAAAAGCACAGGAGGGGGGAACAAGATTGTTTGGTGCAGCTGTACTGTGGGCCCTCACAGCCAATTGTAAACTGCTAGATCAGGCCCCCAGAGGGCTTCCATCAGGTCCGCAGTGGAACTGGCCATCTCCTGCTTCCAGTTCTGCCGCCGCTGCTGCTGCATCATAGCTTGCTTCACCAGACTCTCTCAATCGCTCAGCCGTTTCATGTTTTATACTGGGTCCTAGACTCAGAACGCTGAGCATGAGATTTCTGTGGTGAATGGCAATAAATCAAAAGTAGGTTTGCAGCTTACAGAGCTAATGTTTTAAGCACGTTTTTATTTTAAGTAAAAAAACAACAACTTTGTGCTTGTGTCCTTTATAAAGTTTATATCTCTGCTACCTGGCTGAGATCCTAGAGATTCTACCTACATTTTATGGAGACACATGCCCTGACCCAACAAGGTCTCATTTATGTCAGATCTGGCCTTCATAACAAATGAGTTCAACACCCCACCGTGCTAGATTCTTGCATAGAATGACGTCGATGGCCATGAGTTGTCCCATGCCAACCTGTATCTACCTGTAAAGTGTAATTTGGCTGTTACGTGGCACTGGCGGTCAGGTTTTCCTGAAAGGTGCAGGAGCCAGTGAAAAAGTTAGCAATGCAAATCTGACCTGTTGCATTAAATGAACTGCCACTCATGCATGCTAATACATATTTGAATATATAAATACAAATGCACAGATTCCAAAAAGTGTAGCAAGAACATTGGAAGTAGCACATCACTAGTTTAAAAAGTTATCTGGGGGGGGTAACAAAATAGAGCTTGGCCTAACAAACATTTGCTCTGAGACCTTGAGTTTTTGTGGGAGAATTCACCCCTGAATTTTGATACTATAATCCAGTGGGGCAGAGGGAGGAGGCAGTCGGATTCCTGGATTCCAGAAGGAGGAGAGGAGAGAAAACCAGTTGACCTTCGCTGCAAAACCATTTTACGCAGAGCTGCCGAGCGGCCCCCGTTTCTACCCCCGCCCTTTACATTCCCCAGCCGAGACAGAAAGCCAGTCTGTTTCCAATTTATTTCTTGGAAAACAAGAAACAGCAGACAATGCAATCCAGAACAAGCAGTCGGGCGCTCTGTGTTCAAGCCCCTGCTTTTGGGTTTTCCCTTCCTTGACTGGTGGCTGTGTCACACGTGGACTGGCGAAGCAGCCTAGAAGTTTATCCAGGGATGGTGGGCCAAAGGACCCCCTCTGTGCTGTCCTTCAGAAGAAACAACCAGTGTTCCCTCTAAGCTGAGTTAGTGTGAGCTAGCTCACAGTTCTTTAGTCTCTACCTCACACGTTTTTGTCTTAGCTTCAGAAGGGTGGCTCCAGAGCAAACTAATTTATGCAGCAGCCAAATCGATTGCTCACAACTTTAATGCCAGGAGTTCACAAAGTAGAATTTTTGCTCACAAGATTCCACAGTTTAGAGGGTGCATTGGAAACGACCTAATCCTAATTTAGAGCAGGGGCCTACCTTGTCTTCCCTGACTGGCTACAGATCTCTAGGATCTCAGCTAGTGAAGGGTCTTCCTCAACACTGGTTCTTTAACTGGAGGTTTTGGGAACTGGGCCTTCATGTTGTTATCCCTGAGCACCTTCTCCAGGCTTCTAGCTATAAATAAACATCGATACAAGGGACCTTAAAGAACATGCCCACGTCTATATATTACCACAAAGTCTAGGAGAAACGGAATTCCTAGAGCAGGGGTCCTCAACGTGGTGCCATGTAGTCTGCTGACACCTTTCCTGGTGACCACCAAGTGTTTTTAAAAAGTTGACAGGGCCAGATGGGGGCTTTTGCCCAGCAATGCTTTTAATTGGCTGAGCAGATTGTTGGCAGCTTCTGCCACAGCACAAGAATCTTCACCGTGTGACTCAAGTGAACTATGGCAGCCATTTTGTGGCTGGCTCTGTCTTGTGTGGCAGCCATTTTGTGGCTGCACCCTCCATGCTGTGTCAAGTGCGTAGTCTCTAATCTGGGAGAGCTGGGTTTGATTCCCCACTCCTCCACTTGCACCTGCTGGATGACCTTGGGCAGGCCATAGTTCTGGCACATCTGTTCTTGAAAAAGAGCAGTTTCTGTCAGAGCTCTCTCAGCGCCACCTCCCTCACAGGGTGTCTGTTGTAGGAAGGGGAAGGGAAAGAAGTTTGTAAGCCGCTCTGAGACTCCCTTGGGTAGTGAAAGGTGGGGTATAAATCCAATCTCCTCCTCCTCTTCCAAATCTCTGGGAATCTCCCTAAACGTGACCCGGATGCTCCCCACTGGGCAGAGCTGACATCGGGTCAGAATCGTTACACAGCTATCAAGGGTCCAATGCCAATAGGATTCCCTACTGTGGCTCCTTGCTTGTCCACTTGAGCCAGCAAGTCGTGACCTTATCAGTAACTATAAGAACAAAGAAAGGAACTGGTAAGGAAGGCCATGACCCCCGCCTCCTCCAGCCCTGGAACCAACACTCCCAATTGGTTAACAGTTGTCTGAGGTTGCCCACGGCTTCTGAGTGATGGCCAATTTTATTCCTCTTTCCTGGGCAAATATTTATTCCGTCGTGTTCAAAATAGCCTCTGGGCAGCCAAACAGTGGAGTTTACAGGTGGAGGCTTGGGAGGGGGCTTGAGTTGAGCATGAGTTATTTGCATGGAAACAAAATAAATAAATGAAGTCGTACGCAATAAATAAAAATAAACACAGAATTAGTTTGGCGTAGTGGTTAGGAGTGCGGACTCTAATCTGGGAGAACCAGGTTTGATCCCCCACTCCTCCACATGCAGCTGCTGGCATGACCTTGGGTCAGTCACAAGTTATTTCAGAGCTCATCTCTTACGGGCAGTTCTCTCAGAGCTCTTTCAGTCCCACTTATCTCACAGGGTGTCTGTTGTGGGAAGGGGAAGGGAAAGGAGATCGTCAGCCGCTCTAAGACTCCTTTGGGTAATGAAGGATGGGGTATAAATCCAGTCTCCTCTTCTCACCACCATCTTGTCCCTCAGATGAGAAGCCATGGAAAGGTAGGCCGTGGTGGCTGCGTACATTGAAGCCCTCCCCTCTGAAGCCGCTGGGCAACCTCACTCAGAGAGGTCAGCTGCCCCTGAAGCGGTCGGTCAGCACGGAGCGTTACGTGGAGACCCTCGTGGTGGCTGACAAGATGATGGTGGGCTATCACGGCCGGCGGGACATCGAGCAGTACATCTTGGCCATCATGAATATTGTAAGTGTTACAACCGAGATGTGACCCCCTCCCCTGACTCCCAGCTTTAAAATTCCTCGTTGGGACCAACCTGCCCTTCCCGCCCCCTTGCTCATGGTCTCCTGCTTTAGGTAGTCTCATTTTTGCCTGTTCCTTTAAGATTTGACCGTTTTACATATGTACACAAAGGCCAGCTTGGATCTGATGCTGTGTGTATGTTTCTTGCATTTTGTCATATCCATACAGGCGGAGTTGAAGTAAAGCAGCCCCACCTGAGATGCAGGGGGGCAGGAGGGCCTATGGGGCGGTGCTTGACAGATCAGGGGTGGAGCCTGATGAAGTTGGGGTGGAGCCAAGTAGTTCCTTGTGGGGAACAGAGAATGGCACCCAATGGAACAGATGTGATTGTCAGATTTTCTTGCAGCGCAGCCTCAAATATGCAGGAGGTGGAACCTGGGGTTTAAGGGGTGGAGTCTGGCAAATCAGGGGTGGAGCCTGATGAAGTTGGGGTGGAGCCAAGTGGTTCCTTATGAGGGACAGAGAATGGCACCTAAATGGACTGGATATGGTTGCCAAATGGGAAAGCTTCTCAAGCCATACAGAACGTAGCTTGCCCCTTCCCCTTGATTCTGGCCCTGCACCCCGAGGCATTACCCTTCCCCCTGCAGACCCTCCCTAAGGAGAAGTCTGAAATGCTAAAGTTCCAGGGCAAAGATCTGGCAACCCTGCAGTGAAGCCCCTCTCTTTTTTAACACTGGTCTTTTTTTGTTTCCTGGAGGTCAGGTTGCTAAACTTTTTCAGGACTCAAGTCTGGGCAATATAGTCAACATCCTTGTGACCCGCCTTATCCTGCTAACGGAGGACCAGGTGAGGACTCTTCCCTGGCCATCAGTTCACTTAGACTGTGTGTGCACACTGCGGACGTATATTGGTTTTATACTGGTTTAATGCATCCCATGGCTTCTGACAAAGTATTTGGGGAGCTGAGACTTGGAAATACCCTGTAGACTCCTTAAAAAGGTAAAAGGTAACGGTTTCCCTTGCTTGAAAGCCAGTCGAATCTGACTCTAGGGGGCGGTCCTCATCTCCATTTCCAAGCTGAAGAGCCAGCGCTGTCAGAAGACATTTCCGTGGTCATGCGGCTGGCATGACTAAACGCCAAGGCACACGGAACGCTGTTACCTTCCCATCGAAGCGGTACCTATTTATCTAGTTGCAATTTCTTGCTTTTGAACTGCAAGGTTGGCAAGAATAGACTCCTTACAGAGCTCCAAGTCCTAGGAAGTCCTGGAAAGAGAGAATGAAGGAGTTTAAAGCTGTAATTGCCTTGTGGAACTCTTTGCCACAGCACGTTCTGATGGCCACCAGTTTAGATAGATTTAAAAGCCAATTAGATCAAACCATGGGGGAGGAGAGGTCCATCAGTGGCTATGACGGTGAAATGGAACTTCCGTGTGCAGAGGCAGTGTGCCTCTGAATGGTAGTTGCAGAGGGCAAACAACAGAAAGAGGTTTTGGTTTCCATATTCTTGCCTATCGTGACGCAGTTGTGTACCTGCCGGGATTTCTCTGGCTTTCTTCGATCTTCCCCAAACCTACTTTGCTCCAAAGTTTTGGGGAAAGATGGTAGTGACGCTTGGGTGACTGCTATATAGGTGGGAAAGTTCAGATTTTCCCACTCAGAGAGCAGTCGTTTTCCCTGAGCCTGTCCCCATGGCAGCCATTTCCTCCTCCCTGCCACTAGGAGACTTGCGTATTTAAAAAAAATAAAAGCTGGGAATTCAGAGAGCCAGTTTGGTGTCCTGGTTAAGTGTGCAGACTCTAATCTGGGAGAACTGAGTTTGATTCCCCACTCCTCCACATGCAGCTTCTGGATGACCCTGGGGAAGCCATAGTTCTGGCACAGCTATTCTTGAAAAAAAGCAGTTTCTGTCAGCCCCACCTACCTCACAGGGTGTCTGTTGTGGGGAGGGGAAGGGAAAGGAGTTTGTAAGCTGCTCTGAAACGCCGAGTGAAGGGCGGGGTATAAATCCAATCTCCTTCTACTTCTGTTATGCCTATGGTTATACATGATACCAATATAACCAGTGTTCTCTCTAAGCTGAGTTAGTGTGAGCTAGCGCACAGATTTTTAGCCTCCAGCTCACACATTTTTGTCTTCACTCAGGAAGGATGGTTCCAGAGCAAACTAATTTTTGCAGTAGCCAAATCATTCCCTCACAACTTTAGTGCCAGTAGCTCACAAAGTAGAATTTTTGCTCACAAGACTCCACAGCTTAGAGGGTGCATTGACTATAACTATATTGAGTTAGTGATTTTTTTAAAAAATTGAAAAAGCCCCAGTGGCCCACAGGAAGGGGTTGGGCACAGCTGTGGGAGCGGGGCGGGGAAACTGCAAAGAAAGGTGGCTATTAGAAGCCACTTGGCCACAGTATTGTATCGGCAGCCGTATCAACAACAGGAAAAATTCACAAGCCTGTCCCAGCATGGATACCACCTCCATGTGGAGTCTTAGTGGTTAACACGCATGATTTACACACAAAAGATGTGAGGTTCTTCAGACCCCAGCACCTCCAGTTAAAAGATCACAGAGGGCCAAACTAGACGCGGCAGTGTTCTTGTGACCCCCCCCCAAGGACACCACTTGTCATTTAAAAATGCTGTGAGTTGCCAATCCCGATTGGGCCCTCAGCACAGTGGGGCTGAGGCACACTGGTCCCCACCCCCTGTGATCTGTCAGTTGCTGGAACAGCCACAACTACCCCTGTAGCTGTTTCAGCACTTGAAAAGGTGTGGAAGACAGCGACACGAGTGCTACAGTTTGGTGTAGTGGTTAGGAGCACAGACTCTAATCTGGGAGAACCGGGTTTGATTCCCCACTCCTCCACATGCAGCTGCTGGTGTGACCTTGGGTCAGTCACAAGTTCCCTCAGAGCTGTTCTCTCACGAGCAGTTCTCGAGAGAGCTCTCTCAGCCCCACCTAACTCACAGGGTGTCTGTTGTGGGGTGAGGAAGGGAAAGGAGATTGCAAGCCACTTTGAGACTCCTTTGGGTAGTGAAGGGCGGGGTATAAATCCAATCTCTTCTTCAACAACATTTTTAAATGACTTCAAAATAGCAGCGCATCCTCAGGGCAGCCATGAGGCCGCCATCTTTTCTAGCTTGGCCCAGAAAGAAAGTGCTGGGAAAAGATCCTTTCTGCCTCAGATTGTGTGAAGGACCTGCTGGTTCAAGTAGACAGTACTAAGTGTGATGGACCAAGGGCCTGATCCTGCATAAGCCAGCTTTATATATTTGGGGCAGTGGTGCTGTGCCCACTTTGTATATCAGAGGTCCCCAAATCAACTTCCCCTTCCCCTGACGGAAAAGATCTCAGGTCCTATCTTTGCCTCAGATCTCAGATAACTCGTGGCAATTAGAGAGAGCCATTTTCGACTAGATGCATTGATGAGGTGACTTAATTTATATTTTTATATATATATACACATTCCTTCCCCAGCCGACCCTGGAGATCAACCACCACGCCGGCAAGTCTCTTGATAGCTTCTGCAAGTGGCAGAAGTCCATCGTGAACCGTAACGGCAATGGGAACGCCATCCCCGACAATGGCATCGCCAACCACGACACTGCTGTTTTGATCACCAGGTAAACTGGAGATTTGGGTGGTGGTGGTGAATGAATGAATGGATGATATTTATTTGCGGTCAAGAACCATTTATCAAAACGATACATATTCATAAAATTCAAGCAATCTAGCTTTCCGCTCCAAAAGTATTTTGACATATTTAAACATATAACCTTAAAATTGGGGGGGGGGCAGAAAAGGGGCATCCTGGCTAGGGTTGCCAGCCTCCAGGTGGGGCCGAGAGATCTTCCAGTTTTGCAAGTAATCCCCAGCTGATACAGATCAGCTCCCCTGGAGAAAATGGCTGCTTTGAAGGGCAGACTCTATGGCACTGGACCGTGCCAAGGCCCCTCCCCTCCCCAAACCCCACCCTCTCCCGGATCCACCATCCAAAGTCTCCAGGTATTTTCCAACCCATACCTGGCAACCCTAATCCTGGCCCTGCTGCTGGCTTTAGCACAGGACAGAAATCTCAAAAAACCAACCAACCGCAGAAGAGCCACTCTTCCTTCCTCCCGCTCGCCAGACCCCTGGCGACGGTGCAAGCCGCACGGAGCCTGGCTCGTGTCAGGAGAAAGTTGTGAAATGCTATGATGCGAAAGCGTGTGTCTCTCCGGGGATTCCTGCCTCTTCCTGGCCTCCTCTTGCTCCGCACGTGCAGGACGTGGATTGGAAAAGAGTTGCTGACTTGGAAATTCTGGAGCTTTCCTCCCCTCCGCCCCAGCCTTCGCTGTTCGAGCAATTATTCCTCGGCTTGCAGTCCCTGAGGCCTACTCTCAGCAGCCGGGTCTTGGAAAAGACGTGGCCTGCCTTGATGCCTTCCCTGTGTCTTGGAAATGCCTCACAGACTGATAACATCCTGTTGTATCGTGAGATGCTTTATTTTAGGGCGGGGGAGGAGAACCCTATTTATTTTAATTAAATGGGAATACGCTGAACCAGCGGGATCCACTCAAAAGAGAACAGTAAACCTATTTTGGGGGGAGGAGGCTTGGTGACTTTTTTGGGGGGTGCAGTATGTACTTTTCAAGGGCCTCTGAAAAAGCCGGTGTGGTGCAGTGCCAGACTAGGGTCTGTGAGACCCAGGTTCGAATCCTCACTCTGCCACAAAAGCATGCAGGATGACTTGGTGCCAGTCAGTCCCTCTTAGCCTAACCTTCCTCACAGGGCTGTTGTCAGAATAACATGGGGAAGAAGCATTGTCTACATTTCCTTGAGCTCCCTGAGGAAGTGTGGGATAAAAATGGAGTAGATAAGAGGATAAGGGAGCAAAAAACTTTTTTTTTCTTTTTTAGTGCACTGCATCAGAAATAACATAGGAACCTATCGAGGGCCGTGCTGCATTAGCTTCCCTAATCCATCATCCTGTTCCACACAGTAGCCAACCGTTTGCCCCATTAATGGGGGCATTGAGGTTGTTACAGCTGGTGTTCAAAGGTGGACTCCCTCTGGACACGAAGGTTCCACTTAGTCATTGTGGCTAATAGCCGTTGGTGCACCTATCCTCAACGAATTTGTCCCATCCTCTGTTAAAGACACCTAAACTAGCAGCTGCCATAGTATTCTATGGCAATGAGTTCCACAGGATAATTTTACATATTGGGTGATGAAGTATTTCCTTTTATATGTCCTGAACTTACTCCCCATTACGTTATGAGTGAGAAAGAGAAATGGTCACTTTTGAATTTCTCTGGACATAGTTTTGTAAACCTCTGTCACGTCAGCACAAAGAAGCAGAAAATAATGGCCGCTTTTCCTTGTTCTTTTCCTGAGCAAAATCCTCTGGGTCTAATGGATTTACCTATCGGGCTATCATTTTTTATTCTGCCTTCACTCCAGGGAGCTCCAATCAGCATCCATGACTGTCCCTTCCTTATTTTATCTTCACAACAGCCCTGTGAGGTAGTTAGACTAAGCATGTGTGACTGGCCCAAGGTCACCCAGCAAACTCCCATGGCACTGTGAGGATTTGAACCCAGATACTAATCCCTCATCATACCCCACGGTCTCCATTCCTGGTGTTGTAGTATAGATGGGATTATAAAGATTTTTTTCCTTCTTTATAAGAGCCAGTTTGGTGTAGTGGTTAAGTGCGCAGACTCTAATCCGGGAGAACCGGGTTTGATTCCCCACTCCTCCACTTGCACCTGTTGATGTGACCTTGGATCAGTCACAAGCTCTGGCACAGCTGTTCCTGAAAAAGAGCAGTTTCTGCCAGAGCTCTCTCAGCCCCGCTTACCTCACAGAGTGTCTGTTGTGGGGAGGGGAAGGGGAAGGAGTTTGTAAGCCGCTCTGAGACTCCCTTGGGTAGTGAAGGGCACATATAAATCCAATCTCCTCCTCCTCTTCTTCAGATTATTCATATTTTTCTGGTTTTATAGATTTTTCTCCTAAGAACGATTTTCTTAGGATGTAATGAAGGCCTATTAAATCGTAGGCCTTCCTCCTCTAGGTTAGATTAATTTTCTAGCCGATCTTAGCAGACAGGACTATCACATTCTTTTGGTATAGAAGAAGGTATAAAGTTCATGGTTTTCAATCACTTAGGGGAAAACTTTGCCGTGTCTGGGTCAAGAAGGACTTTAGCTTCCTATCGGGGGGGGGGAGACGACGACACACCTTCATTTGGGTATAGAGAATCCTTGGCAAATATTATTCAGGTTAGGTTAAGCAAACATTTAGATATGATGTAACCACACCTTTCTTTACATTTGACCAATAAGGGGATTTTTATTAAAATGATGTATGATTCTTTGTAACCAGTTGTGCTTTTTGAATGTTATTTTCAAGATGAGGACATGATGATGTCATTTAAGGTATAAAATTTCATGTATTTCCTGGATGTGCTCAGAAAGCAGTCAGTTTTTGATTGGCCTGTTTGGCCTATTTTCAGGTGTCTTGATTGCAATTAAAACACTAAGATCTTCCTCCTCATTTAGATTCCAATTTTTGACTGGGAATTTATTTGCATAACAGTGTGCCTGATACGTTGGAAACTGGTTCACTCTTTCGTGTTCCTTCTATTCTGTTTTTCTTTTAGGTATGATATTTGCATCTATAAGAACAAGCCATGTGGCACTCTAGGTAGGTGAGAAGTTACCATCACTATCCTGATGGTGATTTGGGGCGGGGGAGTGGATTTCAAGATCAGTTTGCAATGTGTGGAGGGTTGCCAGAGCTGCCTAAACTTTGGGGTGCTATCTACCTTCTGTCATCTATGCATCTGTCTTCCATCTGTTAACTATCATCTATGTATCTGTTTTCTGTCTTCCTTCTGTCTTTCTGTCTGCCTTCCATTTTCCATCATCTGTGTATGTCTTCCATCCATCTTCTGTCTATCTGACTGTCTTTCATCCCCCATCTTCCATCCAGTGTTCCCTCTAAGTTGAGTTAGCGTGAGCTAGCTCATAGTTTTTTAGTCTCCAGCTCACACCTTTATGTCTTAGCTCAGGAAGGATGGCTCCAGAGCAAACTGATTCATTCAGGACCCCATTGCTCACTCACAACTGTAATGCCAGTAGCTCACAAAGTAGAATTTTTGCTCACAAGGCTCCACAGCTTAGAGGGAACATTGCTTCCATCTACCTTGAATCTGTCCTCTAGTTTGGTGTAGTGGTTAAGTGTGCGGACTCTAACCTGGGAGAACCGGGTTTGATTTCCCACTCCTCCACTTGCAGCTGCTGGATGACCTTGGGCAAGTCGTAGTTCTGTCAGAGCTGTTCTTGAAAAAGAAAAACTTTCTGTCAGAGCTCTCTCAGCACCACCTCCCTCACAGGCTGTCTGATGTGGGATGGGGAAGGCAAAGGAGTTTGTATGCCACTCTGAGACTCCAGGAGAAGGACGGTGTATAAATCCAGTCTCCTCCTTTTCTTCTTCTATATATCTGTCTTCCATCTTCTATGATTCTATTAAATTGGATTTACTAGGCCGCCCTTCCCTACAAGCAGGGCTCAGGGTGGCTTACAACAGTGTTATCTGTTCACATACAGCTACATTTAAAAACAGTCCACTAAATAACAATAAGTAAAAAACAATGTGTATACAGTACTTAAGGCGGTGGAAAATCCTAACTCCCCAGTCTCCCTGAGGGGAGGTTCTGTGGGGAATGAGGAACCACATGCGAGTGCCAGAAGAAGTCCCATCGCTGTCCGCAGCCGACAGCCCGGCAGAACATCTCTGCCTAACATGCCTTGCAGAAAGGTAACAGCTCCCGCAGGGCACGTATGTCTTTCAGCAGAGCGTTCCACCAGGCAGGGGCCAGGGCTGAAAAGGCCCTGGCCCTGGCCGAGTACAGCCAGACCTCTCAGGCCGGGGACCACCAGCAAGTTCTTATTTCCTGAGCGTAGTGCTCTTCCAGGGGCATACTGGGAGAGGTGGGGACTCCTTCCAGGGTCACTGTGTGATCATGTTCGGGGTCTCTAGCCCTGGCCCCCACTTGCCACCCATCAACCCTGGGGGTCTCTGTGCACCAAACAACTGAGGTACACTGACTGGAGAGATGATCCTATGTTTGGTGGCTGTTCTCTAACCCCATCTACGCAAGCACAGCAGTTTGGTGGGTGGTAGCCCCTCAGTGGGTTTGGGAAGGGGAACAGAGGAAATGTAAATGGCAAAGCAGGTGCCCTCTTCCTCCACCATCACCTTGACCTCCTTGATAATGTTTCGTTTCCCTCCCCCCCAGGGTTGGCACCCGTGGGTGGGATGTGTGAACGCGAGCGGAGCTGTAGCATCAACGAGGACCTTGGCCTCGCCACAGCCTTCACCATTGCCCACGAGATCGGCCACACGTGAGTTATTTTTGGCACGGAATGTTGTAGCAGTCTTGTTTGTGGGACACACCTCTGTGGGTTTCATCAAGAGCTGCTTATCCACAAAAAATGGTCTGAAAGATCCAAGACTTAACAAGTGTGATCGCAGAGCAAAAACGTTATTCCACTCCATCCTTGCCTTGGGGCATAGCTTGCTCTTGTGTCCCTGAGATGATAGCACTGGATGGCTCTTGCGTGTATATCGCCAAATCGCAGGGCTGCAGAACTGCTCGAAAGGTGCTTGTGATTGGATATGCCGGCAGGAAGCATCCTACCAAAAAGTAGCACAGCTGAAAAAATGCATTAACACACAATACCAAGGATGGGGCCATCTGCCTTTTACCCTGGGTTTTGTTCCTCTCCTTTATTTATTTAGGATATTTCTATGCCACGCTCGATCCATAGTGGCCCCTCTTTTCAGATGTCTAAAAAAATAGTTCATATTAGGTCTTCCTATATGAGGATTTTAACAACAATGAAATTAAGGATGGCCTTTACTAGTTTAAGATTTCAAGCTATGCCCTCAGCAGTTCCATTGGGCCGTTCCTTAAGTGTTTCTTCCCCATTAGGATTCTGTGTGTGTGGTACAGGAGAAACAGACGATCTGATTCATTATGAGATGTCCCCTTCACCATGACCCCCGAAACAAATTTATTACTAATATTCTATCCATGTGGGAAGGAGCTTCAGACTTGGACAAAGTAATACTTTTGCTTGCAGATGAGGATTCTTATGTTTCTTATAGAGTCGCTTTGTTTTCATTAGCAGCAAGAAGGATTAGATCGAACTGTATGGAATAATAGCTATAATAAGAGTTAAAATTGTTTTGAACTTTTAAAGCTTTTAAAACTGGGCTGGTTTTATATGGTTTAGCCCTGTATTATATTTGTAATTTTGTTAATTAGTTTTGTTAATTTTACTAACTTTGTAGTTTTAGTATGTGGAAGATTGTGTTGTATATGGTTATGACCCATGGTCAGTACAATAAACTGAAACTGCTACTGCTATGCCACCTCTTTAGATTCCTCTTGGAAGCAGTTTATAGTTTAAAAGAAGCAACAATATAAAATATAAGACAGGCCATTGGACACAAACAGCATGCGAAATATCTGAAGAAGTGTGCATGCACACAAAAGCTTATACCCAGAATTAAAATCCGTTGGCCCTAAACAGTCCTGTAGCCAGGATTCTGTGGCTTGTGGGACAAATTTTTTTCTGGTGGCCATTTAGCCAATAGAAAGCTGTTACCAGGATAGCTCTCTAAATTGCAAGCTGTCAACCACTTTAGATGACAGTTCTCATCTGCTGCAAGTTAATCACTTCTGCCAGCCTAAACAACAGTTCTGATAACAAGCTGGCAGGTGGGGGTGACGGCTTCTATAGTCAAGAAAGCTGACAAGCAGAAAAACTCTCTTAAAGGAGACCAGTTTCTTGACACAGAATTAGGAGGATCCTAGAGGTCACCTACTCCAACCCCCTTGATCAGTGCGGGAATTAGGCAATTACAGCACCCCACTCTGCTCAAAGGTGCAGATGCCTTTAAAAAAAATAAATGATTGATAAAAGCATTTGAAGGATACATTTTTGTGGAGCTGTGCCTCTAAGAAAGGGGGCAGAGCCCCCCAAACCCCATCATAGCTACAAGCCTAGTCTTAAAGTTGCCACTGGACTCAAACTTTGTTCTGTTGCTTCAGACCAACAGAGCTACCCATCTGAATCTATCCATGAAACAGTTACAGAGGGTATCCATGTTGATCTGCAGCAGCACAGTCAGATTCTAGTCCTGTAGCACTTCAGACACCAACAAGATTTGGGGGGTATGAGTTTTTGAGAGTTAAAGCTCCTTTCAACATAACACAGGAAGCTGCCTGATACTGAATCAGACCCTTGGTCCATCAAAGCCAATATTGTCCACTCAGACTGGCAGTGGCTCTGCAGGGTTTCAAGCAGAGGTCTTTCATGTCATCTACTGCCAGATCCTTTAACTGGAGATGCCGGGGATTGAACCTGGGACCTCCTGTATGCCAAGCAGACGCTCTACCACTGAGCAACAGCCCCTCTTTACAGCTCTCCAGGGTCACAGGCAGAGGTCTTTCACATCACCTACTGCCAGATCCTTTAACTGGAGATGCCGGGGATTGAGCCTGGGACCATCTACATGACAGGCCGATGCTCTACCACTGAGCCACAGCCCTTCATCAGATATGAGTAGGAATGGAGATCTCTGAGTCTTTCTATCCCAATCAGAAGGTGGGAGGGGTGTTGTAAAGTATGCACGGTTACCTTGGCACCCCGAGTTCCTTCTTTACCCCTCCCACCTTCTAGGCATTGAGATCAGCAGATAAGAATCTCCTGGTGGTTCCCAGCCCCAAAGATATCTGGCTGGCCTCGACCAGGGCCAGGGCTTTCTCAGCCTTGGCCCCAGCCTGGTGGAACTCTCTGCTGAATGACATCCGTCCCCTGTCTGATCTATTAAAGTTTCGCAGGGCACATAAGGCAGAGATGTTCCGCCAGGCCTTTGGTTTTCTACATCTGCCTGGTACCCTCCCTCTCTCCCCCCTCCAAAAAATCTAACTGCTAGGCAGGCCATCCTCGCTCTTGGAATGTTTTAGATATGAGTGTTGATTGTTTAATATTGTATGCTTGCGGTTTTAGTTGGTTTTATAATTTAGATTGAATTATCCTGTTGTAAACCGCCCTGAGCCCTGCGTAAGCGGGGAAGGGCGGTCAAGGAGTCCAAATAAATAAATAAATAAATAGAAAGACTCAGAGATCTTCATTCCTACTCGTATCTGATGAAGGGAGCATTGCCTTCCGAAAGCTTCTGCCCTGAAAATCTTGTTGGTCTTGAAGGTGCTACTGGACTCGAACCTAAACTGTCCATGAAACAGAGGCAGACCATTAAAAAGCTGCTAGGATAATACCCCTAATTAAAAGCCTCGGTGAAAAGATGTGTTTCAGCCTGGTGCCTGAAGGAAAGTGAAGAAGGCACCCAGGTGTGCCTCAGGGGGAGAGGGTGTTCCAGAAGCGAAGGGCCACCACAGAAAGTGCCTTGTCTCCAGTCTTCAGGACTTGACTTGCAGGGTGAGCATTGAACTGAAGTTGCTACTCCGTAACAAAAGGCACCAGTCTTCCTTCCGCATGTCTTTCTGTGCTTGTATAGCTCTTGTGAGAGCTTTAACTTCCAAATCGCAAGCTGTCATCGTCCCGCTGTACACGGCATTGGTCAGGCTGCACCTGGAGTATTGTGCACAGTTCTGGAGGCCTTAATTCAAAAAGGATGTGGACAGAATGGAGCGGGTGCAGAGGAGAGCGACAAGGATGATTGAGGGCCTGGAGACAAAGCCCTATGAGGACTTGGGACTGTTTAGTCCAGAGAAGAGGAGGTATTGGAAGGGCTGTCACTTAGAGGAGGGCAGGGAGCTGTTCCTGTTGGCAGCAGAGGATAGGACTCACACTATTGGGTTTAAATTAAGGGCGGGAAGGTACCGGTTGGATCTTTTTCATAGTAAGAGTTGTGCAGCAATGGAATCAACTGCCTAGGGAGGTGATGAGCTCCCCCCACTGGCAGTCTTCAAGCAGCGGCTGGACAAATACTTGTCAGGGATGCTCTAGGCTGATTCTGCATTGAGCAGGGGGTTGGACTAGATGGCCTGGATGGCCCCTTTCAACTCTCTGTGATTCTATGATTCTAGCTTGTTCTCCCACTCTGCTGTCCTTCCAGGCTCATAGAATCATAGAGTTGGAAGGGACCTCCAGGGTCATCTAGTCCAACCCCCTGCACAATGCCGGAAATTCACAAATACCTCCCCCTCCACACCCCCAGTGACCGCTGTTCCACACCCAGAAGATGACGAAAAACCGCCAGGATCTCCAGCCAATTTGGCCCAGAGAAAAATTGCTTCATGATCCCAAAATGGGCCAACAGAACAATCAATCACCATGTATAAACAAAGAATTATACATGGTGATTGATTGTTCTTTTGGCTAATTATACACCGTGGTCTTGTTTGTTGTGTGTCATGATCCCAAAACGGCAATCATGAATGCATATAGTTATTTTGCAGATTTTCCATGCTTCCTTTGGGCATTTACTTCAGAGTAAGTGCGCCACTGGGCCTCTGCCTCTTAACTGCCCTGTTAGTTAGCTGCCAAGACGGGTCCAGACATGCCTTCCCTGGCAGCGAAGCCAGCGGAGCCCGTGCCTCTCACCTTATCTGGCGTTGAATTTCCCAGGTTTGGCATGAACCATGATGGCGTGGGGAACAGCTGCGGCTCCCGGGGGCAGGAGACGGCCAAGCTGATGGCTGCCCACATCACCATGAAGACCAACCCATTCGTGTGGTCCACATGTAGCCGAGATTACATAACCAGCTTCCTGGAGTAAGCATTACCTTTCCCTCTGTCCTCCTCCCACGACCGTATTGCCTTTCCCTTTTCTTTGCAAAGTGTCCCCACCCCACCCATAACGTCCTGTTCATTGTCCCTTCCTCTAGCTCCGGAATGGGACTGTGTCTAACCAACCCCCCACCCAAACAAGACTTTGTCTACCCAACGGTGGCGCCGGGCCAGGCCTACGATGCGGACGAGCAGTGCCGTTTTCAGTACGGAGTTAAATCTCGCCAGTGTAAATATGGGGTAGAGAAGCCTTCCTGCTTTTACTCTTGGTTCCAAAAGGGTACTGGCCTGTCTAAAACCATTCTTCTGATGATTTTGACTGCCATCTTTGTAGGCTGTTAGGTGGGAAGGGGGGGGTCTCTGCACTGGGGATGCCTTGTGAGCTGTGTAAGATCAGGTATGCCAACAGTTAATGTTGGAGTAGCTTCATACGTACCACCCAGAGAATTGCCCCAGAGTGGCGATAAAGCGACTAGTCTG
This sequence comes from Gekko gecko, assembly GCA_029375565.1. Taxonomy (NCBI): domain Eukaryota; kingdom Metazoa; phylum Chordata; class Lepidosauria; order Squamata; family Gekkonidae; genus Gekko; species Gekko gecko. The sequence goes on from JAPDNY010000006.1 coordinate 5,995,751, forward strand.
GTTTTCCTGCTTGTGGAGGAAAACTCGTGTTCACTGTTGCAAACATAAGTATCCCCGGTAGAAAGTAAATTTGTGAAGATTCTTGCCAGATTTACAGCGGGGAAAACACAGTGCCTTAATTGTACCTTCCATTTGTGCAGTTCAGTTGGACAGTTAAGTCAGTTGTGTGACATAATTCATATCTGTATGAACTTACATGTACTGCAGTCTTTTTTTTAAGGGACGCATGATGCAGAATTGAATCGAATGCAATTGTGATATTTAAAAGTTTATCATTAAAAAGTTTAGCCTGCTGTTTGCTCTTTTGAAAGGAAAGCACTAAGTGCAGTTAATGCCTCTATAATGTGGCAATCTATATTGTTGCCTGTCCATTTGGAACGGAAGCATGATGCACAGTTAAGCTCAGGGCTTTTTTTTTCTGGGGGAACATGCCAGAACGGAGTTCTGGAACCTCTTTGACGAAATTCTTTTTAAAACGTTTAGAAGTTGATGAGTTTTCAGTATACAGATTGAAAACTTCACTTCCGTCTTGAGAGTTCCGGCACTCCTTTTTCAAAAAACAAAACAAAAAAAGCCCTGGTTAAGCCAATTATAGCATGCAGCAGATTTGGGTTGTTGCCTGGCCTTCAGAATGGGTAACTTGGTGTGTAGTTCAGCAAATTATAATACCTAATTTATTATTATAATACGTAATGTATGACACACAATTAAGCCAGTTGTTTTGTACAACCAATCAGGACTGCTGCCTGTCCCTCGAATGGGGAAGATGATGTGTAGTTTAAGTCAATTACAATATGTCCTTTTAATTGGGTGCACTGTGATGCATGGTTGAATCCAATCGTAATGTGCAACTGATCTGGGCTTCTGTCTGTCCATTTGAATAGAAAACATGACATGCACAATGATTTGGACCGACTTTATGAAAATGACGCATCAGCATTTGCAAAAAAAAATTTTGGGGGAGGACATACGATGCTAGCATGCAGGAAGACAGAAATGCCCATAAAATCTCCACCCATTAAATAAGTCCCTACACCACATTCTACTCAGAGATGCTTTCTTGTTATGACTTCCTGTGTTTCATGAGTCTAGAAGTTCCACTTGTCCTTGAGATGCCATATGTCCAGTATGGGGGCTGCCGTTGCTTCTCAGCTTAGGTTTGGAAGTGACATCTTTCAGAGTTCCGGGAAACAAACGCTTTCTCCGTAGATCGTCATCCCGCATGCTGTTCCTTGCCTTGGCTTTGTTTTCTCCGCCCCACCCACCAGTGCTTCTTTTGCCCTTCAGGAAGTTTGCAATGAGCTCTGGTGTCTTAGCAAGAGCAACCGCTGCATCACCAATAGCATCCCAGCTGCGGAAGGAACCATCTGCCAAACCAACACCATCGAGAAGGGGGTGAGTGGCCACAGGTCCGTGGCTGGGGGTGAGGGATGAGACGGGGTGCTCTACTTGCATATAGATAATTTCAGAGGGTAGCCATGTTGGTCTGCACTAGAACAGCTGGGTTCGAGTCCAGTAGCACCTTAAGAGAACATAAGAGAAGCCAATGTTGGATCAGGCCAATGGCCCATCCAGTCCAACACTCTTGTCACACAGTGGCCAAAAATACCAGGTGCCATCAGGAGGTCCAGCAGTGGGGCCAGAACTCCAGAAGCCCTCCCAGCAAGGGAGGTCCTTAGGGACCAGCAAGATTGGGGGGAGCAAAGTTTGAGCCCAGTGGCACCTTTAATGCCAACAAAGTTTTTAAAGTTTACAAATTATTTCAGTGTATTGAGACCCAATTAGTCAATTGTTTTTAAAAATTATTTCTCTACAAGATTCAAATTGAAGAAATAATTTGAGAGGGATCCAATTGCAGATGCCAGTTTGTTGGATAAAGCCCTGTTAGCTCCTGTGTTGAAATTATTTTTTTCCTCTTCTCTCGGTTTATTTAGCTTTTTGTTGTTGTTGTAGCTTTTATATTACACTGTGATGAGGCATATTAAATTTTGCAAAATTTTCCTATTAATAAAGTTTTTTTAAAAAGACCAGCAAAGTTTTATTCTGGGTATAAACTGTTGTGTGCGTGCACACTTCTTCAGATCCAATGAAATGGAAATTACCAGTCTATACATATAGGTAGAGGGCGACCAATAAATTAGCTTACAGTATAATGAAAATGTTTAGCAGATTCAAGGACCAAACAGGAACAAGCTTAATTTGTACAGTTACCATTTGTTTGGGTTTAATTCCAGGGGAAAACATAGTGGAGGAAATAAATATGTCAAAGTTGGAGATTGACAGGCAGACGTATCCTTAATTGTGGAATGCTTACAGTAATTAACTGAGATCCTGCCATTACGCTCCATCCGGCTCCTCTCAAGCATGGGGGCAACCTTGCAGCATCTTCATTGAAGTGGGGTGATTGGCTGTGTAGAGGTATCTCCAGTGTTCCCTCTAAGCTGAGTTAGTGTGAGCTAGCTTACAGTTTTTTAGCCTCCGGCTCACACATTTTTGTCTCAGCTTCGGAAGGATGACTCCAGAGCAAACTAATTTATGCAGCTGCCAAATCGCTCACTCACAACTTTAATGCCGGTAGCTCACAAAGTAGAATTTTTGCTCACAAGCAGGGCTCTTTTTGTAGCAGAAACTCCTCTGCATATTAGGCAACACACCCCTAATGTAGCCAATCCTCCAAAAACTTGCAGAGCTCTTCTTGCTAAGGCTAGGGCCCGTTCTGAGCTAAGGGTCATTTCGAATTTCTCCTCCATCATTGTTTCAACATGCACTGTGTTTCTCCCACAAACTGTGCATTTTCCAGCTTTGTTTGGGCCACGAAATCAGCATTATATATTATACAAATATTGTACGTGTGTGTGTGTGTAAAGTGTCATGAAGTTGCAGCCACAGAGTTTTCAAGGCAAGAGGCATTCAGAGGTGGTTTGCTATTGCCTTCCTCTGCATAGCAGCCCTGGACTTCCTTGGGAGACTTGGTGGTCTCCCATCCAGGTGCTAACCAGGGCTGACCCTGCTTAGCTTCTGAGATCTGATGAGATTGGACTAGCCTGGCCATCCAGGTCAGGGCATATAAATACTGGATGTATAAATTACATATTGTATGCATGCACTGTATATACATTGCACATAAACAAATGGAGAGTGTGTACAACATGCAGACCCATCTCCAATACTGGCGATGAGAAGCAAAGAATTAAAACGGTCAACAATAATATAGATGAATAAAAACCAACTGGAGGTAGGGAGCATTGACTCTTGAAAGCTCATACTCCCTGAGCAAGCAATAAGGTCTTATTTTTCCCAAGAAAGTACAACAAAAAAAACTTCATCGAACATCCAGGCATCATGGATGACTCCAATGAAGAAGGGAGATAACCAATGCTCCCTCTAAGCTGTGGAGCCTTGCAGGGCTCTTTTTGTAGCAGGAACTCCTTTGCATATTAGGCGGCACACCCCTAATGTAGCCAATTCTCCAAGAGCTTACAGTAGCCCCTGTAAGAAGAGCTCTGTAAGCTCTTTGAGGATTTGGCTATATTAAGGGTGCGTGGCCTAATATGCAAAGGAGTTCCTGCTACAAAAAGAGCCCTAATTCTGCCCATCCTCACCCCTCAATGGCTGCAGATGGAGAATATCACTCAACAGCTGGCAGCACTGGCCGCAGCCCTTTGAAGTATGCCACCCTTGCCTTGTGTGTTGATGAGCGAAGGCAAGGAGCATCCTCCATCCAGATTGCCAGTAAGTTCAGAGGCATTAATATCATTTTTTCCCCCAAGGTCTGTTTTATTTAATTTTGTAAGAACGTATTCCAACTCAAGTGGTTAAGACGCTGAACTGCAGGCTGTGGAAGGTCAGTAGTTCAGCAGTTCGAGACCCGGGTGCCGCATGACGGGGTGAGCTCCTGTCTCTAGTTCCAGCTCCTGCCAACCTAGCAGTTCGAAAGCAAGAAATTGCAAGTAGATAAATAGGTACCACTTCGGTGGGAAGGTAACAGCGTTCTGTGCACCTTGGTGTTTAGTCATGCCGGCCACATGACCACGGAAATGTCTTCGGACAGCGCTGGCTCTTCGGCTTTGAAACGGAGATGAGCACCGCAACCCTAGAGTCGGATTCGACTGGCTTTCGAGCAAGGGAACCTTTACCTTTACCTTTACCTATTCCAACTATCAAACTTTAGTGAGGGTCAAATAGTGAAGGTGGTAGGTTACAGAATACATTTAAAATGGCAAAATGTAGACTCCAATTAAACACGAATGCATAATGACACCTATCCTCAAAAATATCATTCCTAAGAACTCGAACCATAACTAACAGTACGTACTTAGTAAAAAAGAAAAAGAAATAGGCAACAAACAGCACGGTCTTTTTGAATTGCAGGCAACTATAATGCAGATGGAGAATAGATGGACATATAACCATATGTCAAAAGCTTAAACCTAATTTCAGTTGTATTCCCTAGGTCCAGTGTAGTTATCATTTTTGATAATAATAATAATCATGATAATAGCAGTCTATGGTGATGATGCTTGTAGAAGGAAAGCCAGACCTTTAGGGTTGCTTTCTCTAGAGATGGGTAACGGTTTGTCAAGTCCTTTCTTCCTTCAGTTATGCTCAGAACAGGCGGGGACAGGAGAGTTGGCAAGGAAAGAAGGCCTCCTTTGTGTCTCTGAACTTCTCTATCTCTTCCCCACACAGTGGTGCTACAAAAGGGAATGTGTCCCCTTTGGCACAAAGCCAGAAGGTGTGGATGGCGCATGGGGGGCCTGGTCTTCTTGGGGAGAGTGCAGCCGAACATGTGGGGGTGGCGTCTCTTCATCTATCCGCTACTGCGACAGTCCCCGGTAAGTAATCCCACGATGGTGCCTGGCACATCCTTCATTGTACTACAGAAGGAAATGCGTGTAGAGGTGTGAGACAGAAACGCGTGAACAGAATGTTATTAGATGGGTGGATGGGTGTGTGTGTGTTAAATAGTGAGTTTAACACGGCAGAGGCGAAGGCAGGGTGATTTGAACAAGCAGCAGTTTACTGCATCTCAACAGGAATGCTTTACATGGGGCAGCTGCCCTAACTATGGGGCAGCTGCCCTAACTATATACACTTAAGCCACTCCCAGCCCCCCCATGCGATTGGTGAGTTCAAATGGCCTCCAGGCTCCAGATTGGCTGGCTGCTGTCAGGGGCCAATCCACAAGCAGGCTCCAGGATCCTGCCTGCCTTTGTTCTGGGGCTTCCAGCTCCAGCTAGGTGGCCTGCCCAGACAAGCCCAGACATGCCTCCCCACTCTCCATCTAGGTGGCCTGCCAGAGAAGTCCAGGCATGCCTCCTTATGCTGGCTACTAGCGCCAGCAGCAATTAAGCCTGAGTGGAAGATTGCACATGTCCAGGCATAACAGGAGGACTAGATATCTGGGGGTGGCATTCTCTCATTTGATTTCTACCATGCAACTGCTGAGAGCATTTTTTGTAGTGCTTCAAAAGGGAGCATGTACCCTCTGTTGCACAGTCCGTGGCTGGCCCATGGGAGGGCCCAAGAACAGCAGCGTCTCCTCTGTCCATTATATGTTAGCAATCCCACACCAGTGCTTGAGGCACCCTTTACCGGGCAGCTGCTGGCATGTAGCCATTTCTTTCTTTCTTATTTGTTTCTAAAGACCAACCATTGGAGGGAAATACTGTCTTGGGGAAAGGAAGCGCTACCGGTCTTGTAACACAGACGTGAGTACCGTGGTTATTCTGCAAGGGTGGTGGGCAGACATTTTGTCGCACGTGTTTTTCACCTGAGAACGACCTGGCAACATATTTCACAGACCTTCCCCATATTAAATGTTCATTATATTGTAGCTGTGTCAACCCACTACATTATAAACGCCGTCACCTTTTTCTAACATTCCCTGTTCTGAGCTGCAGTGGCTCAAGTGGTTAAGACGCTGAACTGCAGGCTGGAAGGTCGGTAGTTCAGCAGTTCGAGACCTGAGTGCCGCATGACAGAGTGAGCTCCCATCTCTGGTCCCAGCTCCTGCCAACCTAGCAGTCTGAAAGCAAGAAATTGCAAGTAGATAAATAGGTACTGCTTCAGTGGGAAGGTAACAGCGTTCTGTGCACCTGAGCTTCTAGTCATGTGAGCCACATGACCACAGAAACGTCCTTGGACAGTGCTGGCTCTTTGGCTTAGAAACGGAGATGAGCACCGCATCCCTAGAGTCAGATTTGACTGGCTTTCGAGCAAGGGAAACCTTTACCTTTACCTATTCTTCATCTATTATAATAGTTAATTTAATCAGCAGTGGCACAATCCATATTTTTGGAAACCATGTGTAACTGGAAAGGTATCTGTTTCCCCTGCAATATTCAGCAATAATATTTATTTATTTATTTATTTAATTTATACCCCCACCTTTCCCTCAGTGGGGACCCAGAGCAGCTCACATCATTCTCCGCTCCTCCAGTTTAATCTCACAACAACCCTGTGAGGTAGTTTGGACTGAGAGGGTGTAACTGCCCCAAGGTCACCCAGCAATCTTCCATGGCACGAGTGGGGATTCGAATCCACCTCTCCCAGATCCTAGTCGAACACTTAGTAAGTGCCATGAAGTCACAATCAACTTACAGTGACCCCATGAAGTTCCACCTCATAGGATTTTCAAGGCAAGAAACGAGCAGAAGTGGTTTGCCATCGCCTTCCTCTGCATAGCAGCCCTGGTCTTCTTTGGTGGTCTCCCATCCAGTTTGGTGTAGTGGTTAGGAGCGCAAACTCTGATTCCCCGCTCCTCCGCATGCAGCTGCTAGGTGACCTTGGGCAAGCCACAGTTCTCTCAGAGCTTTTCTCTCAGAGCTCCCTCAGCCCCACCTACCTCACAGGGTGTCTGTTGTGGGGAGAGGAAGGAGATTGTAAGCTGCTCTGAGACTCTGAGTGAAGGGTGGGGTATAAATCCAATCTCCTCCTCCTCCTCCTCCTCCTCCTCCTCTTCTTCCAAGCCATGGCCAACTCTGCTTAGCTTCCAAGCTTCGATGACATCAAACTAGTCTAGACTATTTAGGCTGCTGTATATCCAGCTATATAAATCCTGTTTTCCCATCTGCTGCCAGGATGCTACCTGGATGGCCAATGACCTGGTCACAAGTGAAGGTCATGAAGTTAATAGCTGCTCCCTGGCATTTTCCCCCCAAGCATCTGTTAACTTGGGGTGGGGAGAGAGACTGCCTCTGAACATGGAGGGTTCCATATATAGCTGTAATGATTGACAGTGGTCACTAGACCTGTTCTCCATTAATTTCTTGTCCTCTGCCTTTAATGGCCAAGCTGTCTCCACTTCATCTCCCTCCGAATCCACCCTGTGGCAATATTTTCCAGCTGTGGTTCAGGGTATAATAACCCCTTGACACTGGCATCTTTCGCTCCCACCAGGACTGCCCTTCTGGCTCACAGGACTTCCGAGAGCTGCAGTGTGCCGAATTTGATACTATCCCTTTCCGAGGAAAATACTATACCTGGAAGACATACAGAGGAGGTGAGTGTGGGGCTTGAGAGCCGGTTCCACTGGCAGAGCCTGGCCCCAGTTACAACCCATCTATTGGCCATCCGCCCCTGCCCCCAATTTGCTTCCCCTGGAGACTCAGCACTGGTCCATTCCTCACACCCATGAGCAGCTGCTCTGCTGAGCTGAACATCTTCCTCTTCAAACTGAAATGAACACAGGACTCCATCCAGGAGTCCAGCCCACTCTGTTTCTGCATGAGTCACTGATCAGGGTGTGCATCCAGACCGAAGATCAGGGATCCTTGCAGAGTTGTGACAGACGAGGATGATCCTATCACCCGCCTCCAGCAAAGGCCAATCAGAAGGCATCAAGCAGTTAATCTTGCAGGGATGCAGCAAGCTTCCTCCTCTGTGGATGGATTCGTTTTGGCACACAGGAGATACCGGTGTATAATTGGCTTCTCACAACACATGAAGTTTTCTTTCTAAACACGGTTTACTGCATATCTATTGGTGGGAGCCTGTTATACTATGAACGTACCCAATCTTATGAAATAGAATTACGGCAGAAATCGCATCATCCCAGTAATGGGACATTGCAATTCCAATGCAGGGAAAATAGGGGTTCCCCTTCAATATACCCAATAATTGAGGTTGATCCCCAACACAAGCTCAAGGGTGAGAGTTAGAGATATGCAAATCTGCCCTTCTTTCTTCTCATTTTTGAAGTTATCATCATGAGTCATTTCATTTTGCCCATTTTCATTGCTGAAGTTCTTGGCCTGTTTATTTTTTGGATGCCATTTTTTAAATTCTGTGCCATTCATATGCCAAAAACAAACAAACAAAATCACTATGAGAAAACAGAAAAGAATATCGAAACAAAGACTGACCGGTTTGATTTGTAAAAGGGAGGTGTGGCTGCAAATGTCAGTAGCATCTATACAGGAATGGTGCAACTTTGGAATCCTCAGGAAAGCCCCTGGGCTGTTAGAAAGGGCACTGTTGGTTCCAGGCGTCTTCCCTTCTGCTGAAGCCCTTTCCTCACCGTCTCCCACCAGGAGGCGTCAAATCCTGCTCACTCAACTGCCTGGCTGAAGGTTTCAATTTCTACACTGAACGTGCTGCGGCCGTGGTGGACGGCACCCCCTGCCGCCAGGACTCCAATGACATCTGCGTGAGCGGAGAATGCAAGGTGAGCACCCAACAATATAAGTACCATGTTTCACTGACTAATGGACTGTTGTGACTAGGGTTTGGTGTGCAGTTTCTGGAGTGTAAACCAATTCAGGGGGTGGGGTGACCACATTCAGAAGCAAATTGTTCTGCCATCGTATCCAAGTGCAACCTTCATTGACAGAAGTCGTCTACTTCAAAGTGGGGGCAAGGCACAAGAGACACCTGGTGCCCATTGGCGGGACCCTGTTACATTATGAATGTGCCCAATCCCAGGGCTGGCCACTGTAGGAAAGAGAAATATGGACAAATGGTGGATGTTCAGGCTCAGCAGTGCTTGTTTTATGTCCCTCTGTGAAATTCATATCTGAAAGATGTAGTAACAATTGCTAGCTGTAGATAGGTTTTTTTTTTTTAAGGATTAGACAAGCACAAACAGGGGACCTACAAAGATTTGTGGGGGGAATCTCATTTCTTTCCCTCCACCATTTCCTCTTTCCTTTCCCTGAAAGCCCCCCTAGGCTCCCCTTTTTCTGCTTCCTTCTTTCCTTCCCATCCTCAAGCCAATCTACCTTTATGTGCCCTCCTGTTTTCAGTTTTTCCTCCTTCCCGCCTCCTGGCAGTCTCTCCCTAGGAAAACTGTGACTGAGGTACAGGGTGCCAGTTGCTGGGCTGGGCCCATTTGTGTGGTAGGGGACCTGCAAGGAGTTGCAGGGGTGCTTCACTTTCCCTTGTATCCCCTCCCCATACTATTTCCTCTTTCCCACCTCCTGGCAGCTCCAATATCCTCACCTTTCCCGGCTTCCTTCTCTCCTTCCTCCTCACCAAACCAACCCACCTTACATCTGCCATGCTATCTTCAGCAATATTTAATATTTATTTACTTCATTTATAATATCCCACCTTTCTCTGCAACAGGAACCCAAAGCAGCTTACATCATTCCCCTCTCCTCCATTTTATCCTCACAACAACACTGTGAGGTTAGGCTGAGAATGTGCAACTGGTCCAAAGTCACGCAGTAAGCTTCCATGACAGAGTGAAGATTCAAACCTGGGCCTCCCAGATGCTATTCTGAAACGCTAACCACTATACCACAGTGACTTTCATGGGGTGGCTGCTGTTGAACAGTGGCAAGCAGCCAGTCCTGGATTAGTCATTGGAGTCGTCTGGTAGCAAGTCGCCCAGTGGTGTCTGATGGTCCTGGCCCCAACAAGATCTCCCTCAGAGCCTAAAACACCCCTGGAAAGGACCTTTCCCCCTCCCCCAGCCTTTTACAGACAAACCACAGGGCTTAGCAAGGCTCGGCACTTCTGTCACTTTGGAGGGTTTAAAACCATCCCCTTTTTAGATTTTTCTACAAACTTGAGGATGTTTTCAGGTTCATAGGGAGATCTGTCTTGTCTTTTCATGACTCCAGTCTTTGGATCTAAGTATTCACAGATTTGGCCATGTTGAGAATTAGATATATTGATAAGGAGCATTGATGTAGCTATTAATGGCTATTAGCCAGGGTAGCTAAAATGGATCCTCCATGTTATTGGCAATCTATCTTGTAATACTAAATGATGGAATCAAAGAACAGGGGAGGCTTGTTGCTGCTAAGACCTGTTTGTGGGCTTCCCAGGGACACTGGGGTGGTTACTTTTGGAAACAGGATGCTGGATGAGATGGACTTTTGGTCCGATCTAGCAAGGCTCTTCTTCTGTGCTCATGTTCCTTGCTCAGATTTACCAGTGAAGGGTGAAAATAAAAGTATAGCAGCTCAATTTCTGATGGTAATAATCACCCATCCTCCAAAGAATTCAGGGAAGCATATTTGAGTCTTCCATTTTCCTTTTTTTCTCCTCAAAACAGACATGCAAGGGTGCTCAATCTGAGAAAGTGCGATTCCCCAAACTCCAGAGGAGTAGCCATGCAGCTGAAATAACAGGATCTTGTGGCATTTTTAGAGGCTAGCAAAAGTGCCACAAGGATCCTTGTTACTTAGATGGACCCAAGGTCGCCTTGTGAAAGTCTCCTGAATGGGGATTTTGAACTGGGGAGAGAGCCCCTAATTGTTAGCTTTTAAAGCAGGGCTATTTTGGGGCAGGAACGCCCAGGAACAAAGTTCCAGCTGGCTCCCGAGTTGGCCACACCCAGTAGGAACTCATTAGCATAATAGGCCACACCCAACAGCAGAAACTTATTAGGATTGGCTATATTAGGGGTGTGTGGCCTAACATGCAAAGGAGTTCCTGCTACAAAAAAAGCCCTGGGTTTTGACAACAAACAAGGTAAACAGAATAAGAAGCAAAAGGTTGGTGTGGCTGGATGACCACGCTTCTGGTAACATGGGGGTGTGGCCTAATATGCTAATGAGCTGTCCTGTCAGGGGTATGGCCTATTATACTTATGAGTTCCTGCTGGGCTTTTTCTACAAAAAAAGCCCTGTTTTAAAGTATCCTTCAGTGTTGAATTTCAAGAAAAGTGTTGGAATGGAAAAATATGTGAGCATCTTGGTGCAGAGGCGAAGATGGATAGCTTTAAACCAGTGCCGTCATGCTTGGACGTGGGGGAGGGTGTCTGGAGGCAGCTCTTTCCTAAAAAAAAAAAAGATCCAAGAAGGTAGAAGACACCCCTGTTGGCCACATTTTTATCCCGCTGTTCCTCCAGGGAGCTTGGGGCAGTGTGCATGGCTGTCTTCTCTCCTATTTTGTCCTTACAGTAACCCTGTGAGGTAGGCTAGGCTGAGAGATAGTGACAGGCCAAGGATCAGAGAGTGAGCCTCCTGGCAGGGTGGGAATTTTAATGTGGGTGAGCAGGGTTCTTTTTGTAGCAGGAACTCCTTTGCATACTAGGCGACACACCCCCAATGTAGCCAATCCTCCAAGAGCTTACAGAGCTCTTCTTACAGCGGCTCTTGGAGGATTGGCTACACTAGGGATGTGTCACCTAATATGCAAAGGAGTTCCTGCTACAAAAAGAGCCCTGTAGGCGGGTCATCTTCCTGATACTAGTTTGACATTCTAACCACCACACCTCATATGCTCTTTCTTATAAGCACGTGGGCTGTGACCGCATCCTGGGCTCAGATACCAAGGAGGACAAGTGCCGGGTCTGTGGGGGAGACGGAAGCTCCTGCGAAACCATTGAAGGGATTTTCAACCAATCATTGCCTGAAGGAGGTAAGGAGAATCTTGTTTTTAGCTTGCACACCAATAAGAAAGGGGTAGAGATCGTTTCACTGCTTTAGAAAGAGTCACACTGTTAAATACTGGCATTTCTGTGTTGGGATGAGCTCTTAAAAAAAATAGAACACTTGCAGAGGTGGAGTTTGAATGGAGGAATTTAGCCTGTGGAAGGCACCTATTGGCAGGAGGTTGTGACATCACGAACCTCTCCAAATCTTGGGAGTAGTTTTGCAACTCCTAAAATGTTTCCAGAGTTGTGGAAGGGGGGAAGGAAAGGAGGCAAAGAATGACAGCCCAGTAAAGCGATGCTTATAACATAAGTGAAGTTTTGGGGGAAGAAGACTGGCGGCTGAACCTCTGCTCAGCTTGCCAACTTGTTCATCTGTCTTACAAATCACAAAGCTTAACGGAAGCCAGGATTGTCAATGGAACACGCTTTGGCAATGTGTTGTACTCACCCTGTGAAGAGTAGTTCATGTGGAGCCAGATTCTACTTGATGAGAATTCTGAAGACTTTCCGCCTGGGACAGGCTGAGGAAAGCTGACGAGGATTGTAGGTAAACACATGCAGGGAGAAGAAGGCAGGAGCCCCTATCTATTTTTGCCTCTCTGGCATTTGTTTCTGCTCGTCCCTCTGGTTAGTGGCTGATTTTGCTCCTCCTGTGGTGCCCCATCTTCTAGGGGGAATTAGCTGCTAAGCCAAGAGAGACACAAAAAACATAAACATTGGCGGGGAAAAGGCAGCTGGAATCTTCCAATTGCCGGTTCTCTCCTTTTCCCAATTTCCTCCCACCCAATGTTTATTTCCCTGCTTAGCAGCTAATTTTCCTTAGGACAGGAGAAGGAGCAGGGAAAAATTAAGATAAATTTCATATCCTTCTTTTTTTATCTTCCAGGCTATGAGGAGGTAATATGGATCCCCAAAGGATCAGTACATATCGACATCCGAGAACTCAATCTTTCTCTGAATTATCTGGGTGAGAACCTTGAGAAGATCCTAACCCCCGATACCCTGCAGGTGCCCTCCCACTGCTCCCCCCTTATGTTTCTGTAGGGTTTCTCCTCCCTCTATCCTGAATCCAGAACCTTCCTTTTATATTTTGTCCTCCTGTCGTGGCTGGGTGGGGCAGGGGCATAGCAATCATTCGTCCTCATTTCCCTCTGATACCTAGAAATGACTTCAGATTTTTCATCTGTACTGCTTTGACACAAAAATCTCTCCAGTTTCCCTTCCCCCTTGTGCAGATCAAACTTTTTATACTGTTTCTGTCTCTTTTTCGTTGAAATTTTCCTGTGAAACAAACACCTTGTTCAAGGTTATTTGGCCATCCATAAATCAATGTGACCATCTGTTAATAGAGACAAACAACAGATGTCGTATTATGAATACCCCATAAATTGCATATTAAAACCATACAACATAGTGTGGAATACAAACGAATTTACAAAAACATTGGCAAGAAGCAGTAAACTGAAAATGGAGATGAGAATGTAAATGAATATCAAATAGTTGGATCCTGAGGATACGTTCCATACGTGGCGTTGCTTTCCTCTAGCACAAAGAGGCTTTGCCTGATGGAAAAGCCTCATTTATGAAAAAAGGTGTTAATTTTAGCAGGGGGAAATAGGCTTCAGGAAAGAGAAACTAGTGGGAAGTCTCCCAGCAGTTTGTTTCTCACCACAGAGCAAAGAATTTCAAATGGGGATATTCCAGACAAACAAGCCAGATTTCAAAATTTGGTGTCATCCCAACAAATGACCCTACAGTCATTGGTCTTCTCTTCTTCTCTCTGTCTGTCTGTCTCTTTAAATTCGAGTCCAGTAGCACCTTAGAGAACAATAAGATCTTGGGGGCAAGGCTTCCGGCCGGAGTTAAAATGGCGAATTGACACACTTTGCGATTTGAGCAGAGTGGACAGCAGTATCTGGCGACAGTTTGGGCTTTACCTGGCCCAACGCAGCACTCCCCAGGCAGGGGAGTGGCAAGCACGCAGCCAAGCCTGAGAGGGGGGTTGAGATCGGTGTGGATAAGCCTCGGAGGAGGCTTGTTTACACCTTGATCTCCCTCCGCGAAGAGGGCAGTTGCAAATCAACACTACAGATACCAGCTGGGCTGAGAATTCAGCATAAATCCGTCATCTACCGGCCTCTTTAACATCAAGCTTAACATCGGTTACAGAAGAAGCACTGCGAAACCCCGAGATTACAAGCAAGGTAACAAATGAACAATTGCTTACCGGTTTAAAGAAGAAGGCAAAATCTAACCGTTCGGATAAGTGTAAAAAGCTTCAATGAACTAATCCGCTTGATTTAAAAGTAAAAAGAAAGCTTTCCTTTAGAGAAAACGGCTCAAAAGTAACTTTGTTTTGCATTCCTGTGGTCAGCTAAGACTAAACTTTGCGTAGCAGAAACGAAACTGACTGTGATTCTATGATACAGGAAGTAGGCTAGAGTGGATGTTTTCGATGTTGCTGTGCCGGAAGTAGATGGACGTTTTAGAGTGTAGCACCGGAAGTTGGATTACAGTGACGGACAGATAAACAGGAAGTTCTGAAGGAGCCTACTCTAGCCAGAAAATCATAGAGAAATTGCGCCCGCCATTTTGAGGAGGACTAAATTTTATAAAGTTATTTTTAAGCTGAAAAAGCACTGGAAGAAGTTATAAAGGTGGCGATTTGGCTTGAGGATTGCTAATATAAATATCGATTAGCCCTGAACTCGCTTTCAAGACGGATTTGAGGTCAAGACCAAGGGCTGCCTCATCACCTAGTCCAAGAATGACTGCAAAGGAAAAAAAGAGTGGCAGGCTGCCATGGAAGCGATGGAGAAACGGATGACTGAAGTGGTGCAGAGTTTGGGAAAGCAAATAGAATCACAGCTGCAACAACAGTTGCAACAACAGCTGCAAATACAACTGGAGCAAATAGAACAAGTCCAAGTCCAAGTACAGAAAAAAATATGGAAGAGTTAAAAGAACTGGTACTAACAGAAGTGGCAGGGATTAAAAAAGATACAGAAGAAGTTAAAAAAGAGGTTAAAAGTCTGGTGACAAAATCAGAAGAAATGGAACAGAAAGTTAAAAGAACCCTGTCAGAAAATACAAGACTGGAGTCCATGATGGAATATAGGGCCACTCAGAACCACTTGAGATTGAGAGGAATCGAAGAGGAGAAAGATCAAGGTTTACGGGCCCTAGTAATTAACACATTGACAACTTACATAGGGGAAGATGTTGGAGACTTGGATCCAGACTTTGACCTGATTTACAGAGTAAATTCAGCGTATGCCAAGAGAAAGCAATTACCCAGAGATGTGATTGTTCAATTTGTGACTACTAAAATGAAGGAAGACGTTTTCAAGAAGCAATTTACACAACCGTTGGAAATTAATGGAAAAAAAATAATAATTTTGAGAGAAATTCCGAGATCGATCTTACAAGACAGAAAGAAATTCAAGAAACTAACAGATAGGTTAAAAGAAATGAGTATCAGGTTTAGATGGGAGATTCCATATGGATTATCATTTACATACAATTCGGTGAGATTTACTCTTAAAACGGAAGGAGACATCTACAGATTCAAAGAGAACAACTTTGATGACTTCAAAGATATTTAATTCAAAACAACTATGGATTACAAATTTTTATCTTGGAACGTAAATGGACTAAATTCACCAAGCAAAAGAAGATTAGTGAATCATTGGCTAGAGAAACAAAAATGTAACATAATTTGTTTGCAAGAAACACATATCAGAAAACAAGATAATAAATATTTGGTTAATAAAAAATTGGGAGAAGAATTTCATTCATCAGCAGTTAATAAGAAAAAAGGAACAGTGATATACATTACCAAAGAATTGGAACCTAAACAAATCTTCTCAGACAAAGAAGGAAGATATGTTGGCGTGGAATTAATGATGAATAGAAAAAAGACATTGCTTGTAAATATATATGCACCCAATGGGGCAAAAGAGACTTTTTTAATGATTTGACTAAAGAGTTGGACTGTTTAAATTATCATCAAATAGTCCTTGCCGGAGACTTCAATGGCACAGTGAACAATGTATTGGACAGAAAGTCCAAAGCAAGTGGAGAGGCGGTTGGAAAGCTGCCAAAAAATTTTTCCAGCTAATGAAGCAAGAGAAACTAGAAGACGTTTGGAGGAAGTGGAACCCTAAGACAAAGGATTATACATTTTATTCTAACAGACATAACTCCTTTTCTAGAATCGATATGATTTGGATGTCAGAGGAGATGGCGCAAAAAACCTACAAAATAGAAATCTTACCGAAAACCAACTCAGATCACAACCCTTTACTTTGGATATCCAAAGAAAAACCTAAACAATTATATTGGAGAATTAATGAGGACTTATTGGATCAAAAACTAATCAATGAAACTTTAAAAAAGAAACGAAAAGTTTTTTTGAACTGAATTTAAATAAAGGTACTGATATACAAGTCGTATGGGACACGTACAAAGCAGTAATGAGAGGTTTGCTTATCTCTTTGAATTCTAAAGATAAAAAACAAAGGGTGCAACAACAAAACGACCTTCATGAAAAAATTAGACAAAAAGAAAAGGAATTAAAGAAAAGGCCAGGGAAGAAAAAGATTATTAAAGAGATCCACTTTCTGCAGGATCAATTGAATGTTCTACTAAATAGAGAATTATATTGGAATCTGAAGAAATTACAGCAAAAAGCATTTGAGGGTGCAAATAAACCAGGAAAATTTTTAGCGTGGCAATTGAAAAATAGAAAAGAAAGGAATTTTATAAGTAAAATTACTGAAGACGGAAAGGATGTTATGAATTTGAAAGGTATAAAAAGAGTCTTCTTCAAATACTACGCCAAACTGTTCAAAAAGAAAGGAATTGACCAACAGAAAATTAAGAAATATTTGGAGACTATTGAAGTTCCAGAGCTGGGAAAACAAATTAAAGAGTTATTAAATGGTTTAGTAACAAAGGAAGAGGTGACAATGGCAATAGAAGACGCAAAGTTGGGCAAAGCTCCAGGTCCAGATGGCTTTACAGCAAAGTTTTATAAGAAATTTAAGGAGGAGCTAACTCCTATTTTAGTACTTTTGTCGAATGAGATAAGAAAGACTAAACGGATCCCAGATTCATGGAAAGAAGCAAATATTTCATTGATACCCAAAGAAGGTTTGGATTTAACTGAAGTAAAGAATTATAGACCAATATCGCTATTAAATAATGATTACAAATTATTTGCGAAAATTATTTCGGAAAGACTGAAAAAATATTTGAAAGATACTATAGCGGAAGAACAAGCTGGTTTTTTACCAAATAGACAGATTAGAGACAATTTAAGAGTGGTGATTGATGCAATTGAATACTATGACAAACATCCAGAAAAAGAAGTTGGATTCCTCTTTTTAGATGCGGAAAAAGCTTTTGACAATTTAAATTGGGAGTTTATGCTGCAAGTTATTGAAAAAATGGATATAGGACAGTCTTTTCTAAACATGATTGTGGCAATTTACTCAGAACAGAGAGCAGCTTTGAATATAAAGAAAGAACAGATTTCTTCCAAGTTCAAAAGGGAACACGTCAAGGCTGCCCGTTATCCCCATTGTTGTTTATTTGGATATTGGAAATATTATTGACAGCGATAAGAAAAGATAACAGCATTGAAGGACTCACAGTGAAAGGTTTTGCATATAAATATAGGGCATTTGCAGACGATGTAATGTTTATGATTCAAGATCCAATCGACAAAATACCACAATTGATGGAAAAAATTGAAGAATTTGGATCAGTTGCGGGATTCTACATTAATAAAAGTAAAACCAAAGTGATGTGCAAAAATATGACGAAACAACGACAAACAGAACTTCAAGAGAAAATTCAATGTGAAGTAGTTACAAAGACTAAATATTTAGGAATTGAATTGACCATGAAAAACATTGATTTGTTCAAAAATAACTATGAAAAGGTTTGGCACAGGATTCAACAAGACATGAAGAAATGGGATACCTTGAATCTATCGTTATTGGGAAGAATTGCAACTGTAAAAATGAATGTTTTGCCGCGTTTGATGGTTTTATTTCAGGCTATTCCAATATTAAAACAAAGGAAAATACTGGATACGTGGCAGAAAGAACTATCGAAATTTGTATGGGCAGGAAGAAAGCCAAGGATTAAAATGAAAATTTTATGTGATGCAAAGGAAAGAGGAGGTCTACAACTACCAAATTTAAGACTGTATTATGATGCCGTCTGTTTAACATGGTTGGAACAGTGGATTAATTTAGAAAATAAAAAGTTATTGGCTCTAGAAGGGCATGATAACAAGTTTGGATGGCATGCATATTTATGGTATGGAAAAGTAAAAATAGATAAATTTTTCAAACACCACTTCATAAGACGATCACTGTTCGAGACTTGGATGAGATATAGAAAATTCTTCTCAGAAGAAAGACCACTTTGGATAGTACCAGCAGAAGTGATTAATCCATATTCAAGAAATCAAGGGTTAGATTGGCTACCTTATAAAAGTCTTTTAAAATTAGAAGGGAAAAACTTTGTGTTAAAAGACAGATTTGATGTGGAATTTGAATATGATTGGTTGAAGTATAGACAGATTTATGACTTATTTAAGACCGATAAAAGAGAATATGGTTTTAGAGAAAATAACACTGAAATTGAAACTGTATGGCTTGAGAAAGGTAAAAAAATGATTTCTAAACTGTGCAAGGTTTTATTGAAATGGTATACTGAGGACGAAATGGTAAAAGAGCAAATGATAAAATGGGCGGTAAATATTAATAATGAGATATTAATGACATCTTGGGAATATTTGTGGAAAAAGTCAATGAAAATTTCAACTTGTGTAAATGTTAAAGAGAATTGTTATAAAATGATGTACAGATGGTATATGACGCCTAAAAAAAATGCTATTATAAATGAAAGTATGTCTAACAAATGTTGGAAATGTAAGAAACATGAAGGGTCTTTTTACCATATGTGGTGGACATGTGATAAAGCAGTAAAGTATTGGACTGAGATCCACAATGAGATACAAAAAAATTTGAAATGTACTTTTAAGAAAGACCCACAGATGTTATTGTTAGGTCTTAAAATGGAAGAAATAAATGTAGCCAAGAGAACACTACTATGGTACTTGATTACAGCAGCTAGACTGACTTTTGCTCAATGTTGGAAACAAGATAAAGTACCTGAAACATGGGAATGGATTAAAAAGATGTTGTTTATGGCAGAAATGGACAAATTAACAAGAAAATTAAACAATGAGGAAGACGAAACCTTTTTCGGAGACTGGAAAGACTTTCAAGAATACTTGTTGAAGAATTGGGATGTAAAACGTGGTTTGATTTGTTTTGACAGCTATTGAGGAGAAGTGGAAAGAGACTTAGATCTTTGAATTGTTACCATTAGTAAAAGAAATATGTTTAGTAGTAAATGTAATTGTATAAGAGAAATATCAAGGGGGTTGGAGCAGTGCGGGAAGCCTTGTTTGGGGGGAGAGGGAGAAAGAAAAATGGATATGTATTGGTTTGTTTAAATTGTATGAACATGTGATATATCCAATAATAAATTGTATTTAAAAAAAAAAAAAAAAAGATCTTGGGGGCAATGTTCCCTCTAAGGTGTGCAGTCTCATGAGCAGAAATTTTACCCTGTGAGCCAAAAGTGGTGCAAGCGTTAAAACTGTGAGCGGGCCAACATTTTTTAAAAATGTGTTTAAGTGTACAAACATACAAACAACATATAAACTATTATCATTTGTATTACAAGCAATATATTTATATTAAACTTATTTATATTGATATGCAACATATTTGTATTACTTAACCTACCAGGCTTAAGGGCACAGAGAGTCACTTTGCAAAGCACCACAACACACCAGATCACCTCTAGTACACTGCTGAGGCCAGCTTCGCCCCCCACCTTCTTCAACTAACCTCCCAGGCTTAAGGGCACAGAGAGTCACTTTGCAAAGCACCAGAATACACCAGATTGCCTCTAGCACACTGCTGAGGCCGGCTCCCCACCCCCACCCCAAGACAAAACAAACACCCAGGCAACTCACCTCAGGAAGGGCAGAAGCTGGGCTACAGAGCAGTCCTCCTTCTGGGCCAGGGTATCTCCAGGAGCACAAGGCAGAGGACTGCTGGGGCGGGTAGCAGCGCCCCCTTTCACAGGGCAAGCAAACCCCAGCTGAGGGGAGGTGGGGCCAGCCCAGATTAGGAAACACAAAGCATACTGCTGTGTTTCTGTGCTCCCTGAGCAAATGGATCCATGCTGTGTGGCCATTGGGAAGGGAACCTCCTGCCCCTGTGCTGAGGTAGAAATTGCTGCGCTGGCCAGGGGAAATTGGTGCACCAGCGCAGTCTGGCGCAACTTAAAGGGAACCTAATTTGGGGCTATAAGAGTTCAAGAGTCAGTCCTACTTGTATCTGACGAAGGGAGTTTTGACTCTCGAAAGCTTCTACCCTGAAAATCTTGTTAGTCTCTAAGGTGCTTCTAGACTCAAATTCTACTGCAGACCAGTGTTCCCGCTAAGCTGCACTGGGGGGTTACTGGCACACAAATTTTAGCTGCCAGCTCAGGAAATTCAGCTTTCAGCTCACAAGCATTTTCCCCTCCATTAGAAACAATGGAGGATGGGGGCACCTCCTTCTGGGGCCCATAGAATTGGACCCCCTGGTCCAAACTTTTTGAAACTTGGGGGGTTTTTTTGAGGAGAGGCACCAGCAGCTATGTGGCAAATTTGGTGCCCCTACCTCAAAAAACAGCCCTCTGGAGCCCCAGATATCCCCAGATCAATTCTCCATTATAGCCTGTGGAACGCACTGACTATAATGGTCCCCATAGGCTAGAACACAGCAAGAAAAAAGTCAATATTTTTTTTTGCACATCCTTATTATACTTTTCAGTATGATTTGTAAGATGCCTTGAGTCACAGTAAAAGTGGGACATAAACATTTTAATAAATTAGTTTGGGCAGGTTGATATTATTTATTTATTTATCATTAAATTTCTAGCCCACCCTCCTCGCAAGCAGGCTCAGGGCGACTCACAAATAGGGTACAAATGCCAATTTAAACATTTAAACAACTTCCCCTTTGTTAGGTCAGGCAGGGTTCTGACAGTGGTTGTTCCACCTTTGTTACACTTGACCTGTAAATTTGTCATATTTCACTAAAAAATACTCCAGTAGGCTGCAAGAGTCCCCCCCCCCCCGCCAATGCTTCCTAAGGCTTAGCTCAGGGCGACAATCCGAGGCCATGTCCACCAATATAGTGGACTGGGGTGGGTAGACCCATTCTCTAGGGGCCTGGTCTACCCCCATAGGGGACAACATTTTCTGTAATGAAATTTGACTTGATTATTTTTCCTTATGTTTACATTATTCTTCAAACATAGTTTAAAAGAATTCATTCTGAGATTTTCACAAGGTTATGGAAATAATCTTCTAAGAAACTAATTTATGTGATAGTCTTATGTAGACTCACTCACAACTTTAATGCTACTACCTTTTTTTGCTCATGAGGTAGAATTTCTGCACTCAGTGCTGTGGAACTTAGAGGGACCATTGCTGCAGATCCACATGGCTGCTCTCTGAAACTCTCTCTCTTGGTATAAAATATTCAAGAGAATATCTATTCTTTGCTCCTTTAAGCACGTTCTCTTGGGTTGTCATTTCAGCTCTAAGAGGAGAAAACAATGAATACTTTATCAATGGGAAGCTCTCAATAGACCCTCCACGGCGATTTGACATTGCTGGGACCACCTTCCACTACCGGCGCTCTCAGGATGAGCCAGAGTCCCTGGAGGCCCTCGGTCCAACTAACATCACCCTCATCATCATGGTTAGTACTGCTGCCAAAATGGGGTGGGGGAACAGCTGTGGTAAAAATCAAAAGAAGGGGGGCCCCACTAGGAATTTTTTCAGTGAATAATGCAAAATATTGTTTGTGATCCCTGATTGTTTGAGATCCCTGATTGGATAGGACTACCCTTCCAACCAGGGTGAATGTGTCGCCCTCACTCTGAAGGGTCTTCATTTACATCAGCACAGAGCTAAATGTGATTGGCTTCATAAGTAAGGTGGTGATATCTCCAGCATCTAGTCCGTTTGAATGGGATCCTTTGAAGGAGGATGGCCAAAAATCACAAACTGTCCACCAAATCGGAGCAGATTGGGAAGGGGAATAAACAGCCAGGTAAAAGTAGGTGGGCTTTTCCTGAGGAGGGGGTATTTGTCCCCTAAACCACTTCTTTAGAGATGAAAATCGAACATATGTGTCGTCAGTTGCTATGAAGTTCCATCTCCTAAACAGCAAAGGTAGAAGCTGGCCAATGTTTTGCATGCAGAAGGTAGATTCAGTCCTTAGCATCTACTATTTAAAACAGGGGTGTCAAATTCATTTGTTATGAGGGTCAGAACTGACATAAATGAAACCTTGTTGGGTTGGGCCACATGTGTCATAAAATGTAATGCCAGGTAGCAGAGATATAAACTTTGTAAAGGACACAAACAAACGCAATCAAAGATTTCTAAAACTTAAAAGAAATACATGCTTAATACATTAGCACTCTTGCAATAATTTGTTTATTTAACAGTCTTTGTTAACTGACACCTCTTGCTCTGAATTATTGCATCAAAATGTCTGTATTGTAGCAATCTTGAGTATGCTGTTCAGGTCTGTATCTGAAAGCTGCAAACCTATTTTTGATTTATTGACATTCATTCCAGAAATCTCATGGGGTCCCCTAGGACTCAGAGGAAAACATGAAATGGCTGGGCATTGTGAGCTTTTGTACATAAATTGCTTTGTATGCTGGTCAAGAACATGTGAAGGCATCATGACACAGAGTGAGGGCTATGTGTTTTTCTACAAAACTATAGTCTTCCCAGAAAAATAACTGCAACTCCAATGAGGTGGTACAGGAATAGAGAGACAGCCATGTATAGTGGTCAGTATCACCCTGCTATCTGGGATGTCTAGGTTCAGAATCGCCAGTCTACAAAGGAAATGTGCTGGGTGAACTTGGTCTGAACACACACTCTCAGCCTAATCCACCTCACTGGCTTGTTGTTATTCCTCATCTAAATAGTTCACATTGCTTTCCTACTGAGAAAGACTGGATCATGAGGGCATGAATACAGTGACAAAGGGGAGGCAAACCCCATTGCACCCAGGAGAGACACAGCATAATGAGCCCAACAACAACAACACACACACAGCATAATGAGCCCAATAAAATACACACTGTAGCAAGGCACACAAAAGCTCATACATTGAATAAAACTTTCTTGAAGGTGCTTTGTATTTCTCCCATGCAATTGAGGCAGCCGAGCAAAAGGGAGGAAGGGGAGGAGCCTCAGCCAATGAAAGGGAAGAAAGGCTTGCCTTTGTCTCCTGTGCGATTGAGGGAGCCTGGCCAGAAAGCAAGCTCTGGTTCATTCCCTCCCTTCTCCTGGAAGGAGGAGGGGAAGCAGTCTCCGCCAATGCAGAGAACAGAGGCTTGGCTAGCTATCTCTCCTGTGCAATTGAGAGAGTGTGGCAAAGCAAGCTGCGATGCGGCAGTATCAGGAGAGAGCCAGTTACCCAAGGGCTGGATAGGAGCCCTGCGGGAGCTTGATCCAGCCCGCAGGCCACATGTTTGACACCCCTGCTATTTCTGTAAGTTTGATGCTTTATTAAAATCTCCTTGTAAGCAAACCTGAATCTTATCGTTTTCTTGGAATCTCTGCAAACTTTGAAGCTTCTGACCAGGTTCCAGTGGGAGTGATTCACTTTGCGAACTTCCCACTTGAAATGTATCTGTGCAAGTAACAACAAGACAAAACCGAACTGTATATATTTGGGGGGAAAGATTAAGGCGCAGAGAATTTGTGGCAAACTTAGAATTCAGTTTTAATGAGCCCGTTCCCTCCTTTCCTTCCTTCCCTTTGCTTGAATGCATCTCTGGGGAGTTTTTCTCCCATGCCATATTTTACTTTGGCAGTCCTTTGGAATGAGAGTGGGGTATTCTTCAGGGATTGTACCCCACAAGGGAGAACATTTAGCATGCTGATGCTGTGATGTTTCCACTTGCCCGTTCTCCACCCCCCCCAAATAGGTTCTTGTGCGAGAAGAATCGCAAGGGATTCGGTATAAATTCAATGCTCCCATTGCCCGCAGCTCTGTGGCCCAATACTTGTGGCAGTATGTCTCGTGGACAAAATGTTCAGCCATCTGTGCCGGAGGTAAGAATTTTTACAAGGGAGCTCTGGGAGGGAAATTCCTGGTGGAGTTCATGCCAGATTCCCATATGAATCAAGTGCTTCCTCTATTCTGTTTCTTAACTGTCTCTTATTTCCCTCTGAATCTTGTTCTGTTAAGTAATACAAGTTTAACTGTGAGCCTTCTTAAAAGTAAGTAGGGAGTTGGATCAGGCATATATGCATCCAGATTTCTCCCTTTCCAAGTACCTGGCCTCATTTTTTTTAAGTGGAGATGATGTGTTAGGAATCTTCCGTCATCCCTGATTTTTAAAATTTCATTTTTTTATAAAGAACGTATAATGGTTTGCTGCTGTTTTCAGTTTTGACACCGTTTTATCTAGTTTGGCCCTCCTTCAACCACTTTCCTTGTTTCTGAGGTGTATATCTTGGAGATATATATCTTGGAGTGAAATATACACCCTGTAGCATACCGACCCTTCTGTGGTTCCATGTTTATCATGTTTTTAAAAAATAATTCTTCTGGGGGTTCAGGGACGGTGATGCCTATTGGCACAACAGGAACCATTTGCTTGGGAAGTGTTGTGTGGGGTCTGCTTTCATCTCACCCCTCCCCTAACTGTCCTGCAGGCAGTCAAGTCCAAACAGTTGTATGCAAGAAACAAGGAGACAGCTCTACAGTTTTGAACCATTTCTGCAGCCCTGAAACCAAGCTACCAGAGAGGCAAAGACCATGCAACACAGAGCCGTGCCCACCAGCGTGAGTTCAGCCCCTTGCGGTATCCATGTTGTGTCAGGGTGGAGCTACATGTGTGTATGGGGGGGTGAGAACGTTGAAGGAACCAGGGGTGTGCATTTGGGTATGCCTGAGCTGAAATTAGCTATATTGGTTTGGTTCAGGGGCACCCAAAATGATCCAAAACACTTCCAAAATTCTGGGAGTAACCAAAATTTATCTCCTTGGAATTTTGAGGGTGTTTTGGGATTTTGGGAAGGCACAGGAACAGGGAAAGAAAGAGAGAGATCTGGCCAAGGAAGGAGGTCCCTTAGAAAGAGAGATGTCAACTAAGAGCCTCTTGCCCTCTAAATTTTAAAAGGGAAAGGACCAAACTTGCCCCAGATTTAAAACACTGCCTTTGTCTCTGCTGGAGGCTTCTACCAGCTGGAAAATGGTGGGTGGGCTGGCAGGATCCCAAACTCCTGCAAGGCTTGGTGTCACAGCAGTCATTTCCTCCCCTGTTATGGGGCTCTTTAACACTTGGAGCTCTTTAACACTTGGGGCTCTTTAGCTTGGAGAAACGACAGCTGAGGGGTGACATGATTGAGGTTTATAAGATTATGCATGGGATTGAGCAGGTTGAGAAAGAAGTACTTTTCTCCCTTTCTCACAATACAAGCACTCGTGGGCGCTCCATGAAATTGCTGAGCAGTCAGGTTAGAACTGATAAAAGGAAGTCCTTCTTCACCCAAAGAGCGATTAACACATGGAATTCACTGCCACAGGAGGTGGCGGCGGCTACAAGCATGGACAGCTTCCAGGGGGAATTAGATAAGCATATGGAGCAGAGGTCATAAGAACATAAGAACATAAGAGAAGCCAATGTTGAATCAGACCAATGGCCCATCTAGTCCAACACTCTGTCACACAGCGGCCAAAATATACCAGTTGCCATCAGGAGGTCCAGCAGTCTGTCACACAGCACTCTGTCACACAGCGGCCAAAATATACCAGTGGCCATCAGGAGGTCCAGCAGTGGGGCCAGGGCACCAGAAGCCCTCCCACTGCTGCCCCCTCCAGCACCAAGAATAGAGTGCATCACCTGCCCCAGACTGAGAGTCCATCAGTGGCTATTAGCGACAAGGTATAGATAAGGACTCTGGGGCAAGTGAGGCTCTGTATTCTTGGTGCTTGGGGGGAGGGGCTCAACAGTGGGAGGGCTTCTAATGTCCTGGCCCCACTGGTGGACCTCCTGATGGTACCTGGTATTTTTGGCCACTGTGTGACAGAGTGTTGGCCTGGATGGGCCATTGGCCTGATCCAACATTGGCTTCTCTTATGTTCTTATGAACTTTTTAAAATAATAAATCAGCAAAGGAATAAGATTATATCAATACAACAGTATAGCAATGTGCGTAGCAGATGATCTGAATTCCCATCTCTCATTAATTTTTTAAAAGTAAGTCTCTAGCTTCTTCCATTGAGGAGATACATCTTTCCCTTTATATTTCTGCAATGGAAGGGGATAGGCACTAAGTGGGGTTTGTTTTTTTTTAATGAAGGTGGAATTTAGGGAACTTGGTATACATATTGCTATATGGTTATATCCGTATAATGCTGCTCAGTTGCAGTTTAAAAAGCAAAACAAAACCTCAAGCAGTTTTGTGTTATCTTTTTTCTTTGTGCTGAATTCTGCATGTTCCATTGATGACAGTTTAAACCCTGCTGGGATGGGGTTTATTTTGTATCAATTGCTTACAAACAGTGTTAAAAAAAACCAAGCAGATTGGGAGCGCTGGTGATGAATATAGCTGAAATTGAAAAGACTCCCCAGGACAACCTGCAGAAACAAAAGCAATTGAAGACAAAGGAATAGATATCTGTGTCATTATTGCAAGGATTGGGGGAGGGCAAAACACCTTTTCAGGTTTTACTGTTATTTTATTCTTACCCTAGTGGGACTTTCATCTGGTGTTTTATCCATTGTTTTTATGCAGTTTGCTTATTTCTTTGCTATTATTCTGCTCTTTTAGGAGGGTGTTAGTTTTATTGCTGTTCTAAATTGATGGGTTGCTGTGAGGTTCCTTGGTGCATGTGAAATAGCATAGATACGTTTTACATAGATGACTATAAACACATCAAGCTGTGTTATCAAACTGTTGGTCCATCAATGTCAGTATTGTCTACTCAGACTGGCAGCAGCTCTCCAAGGTCTCAGGAAGATGTCTTTCATGCCACCTGCTGCCCGGTCTTTCTATAACTGGAGATGCTGTGGATTGAACCTGGGACCTTCTGCTTGCCAAGAAGGTGCTTTGCCACTGAGCCATGGTCCCGTCCCAACTATCATCTCCTCATTTAGATGGCTGATCGGGAACTGGTCTGAATGTAGCCGCAGCTGCAACCAGGGGGTGCGAACCCGGAACGTGATCTGCCAGCGCAAGGTCACTTCCACTGAGAAGAAAATCCTGGATGACTCCTTATGTCCCCTGCCACGCCCCCATCTGCTGGAACCCTGTAACAATCAGACGTGCCCCCCGGAATGGGCAGCCCTTGACTGGTCTGAGGTGAGTGCCTCTGCGTGATGAGTATCCGATCCAAGCCTACTCATTTTCTCATGATGGCTACTGTCCATGAGAGGGGGAGAGAGAGAGAGAGAGAGATTGGATTTATACCCCGCCCTTCACTACCCAAAGGTGTCTCAGAGCAACTTACAAACTCCTTTCCCTTCCCCTCCCCACAACAGACACCCTGTGAGGAAGGCAGGGCTGAGAGAGCTCTTGACAAACTGCTCTTTTTCAAGAACAACTCTTTTCAGAACTACAGCTTGCCCAAGGTCATCCAGCCAGGTGCAAGCGGAGGAGTGGGGAATCAAACCCGGTTCTCCCAGATTAGAGTCCACGCACTTAACCATTACACCAAATTGGCTAACTGGGATAGCTAACCATGGTACCTCCATGTGCAGAGACAGTATACCTGTGGGGATACACAATCATGGAAGCTTCTATTGCCTTCATATATTACTTGTAGGCTTTTCAGAGGCAGCTGTCCAACCATGGCTGAAAGGAGATTACTGGCCTAGGTGGACACTGTCTTATCCAATCAGACAGTTCTTAGGTGCTTATAGTAGCCCATCATGGCTAGCAGTGGAGCTTCTATATTCAAAGGCAGTATGCCAGACACTGAGGACAAATGACAGGGCAGACAGGTCTTCTGGCTGGCTTTTGGACTAGCTGATCTGACAAAGAAGAAGAGGAGGAGGAGGAGATTGGATTTATACCCCGCCCTTCACTAACCCGAAGGAGTCTCAGAGTGGCTTACAATTTCCTTTCCCTTCCCCTCCTCACAACAGACACCCTGTGAGGTAGGTGGGGCTGAGAGAGCTCTTTCGAGAACTGCCCTTGAGAGAATGGCTCTGGAAGAACATGTGACTGACCCAAGGTCACACCAGCAGCTGCATGTGGAGGCGTGAGGAATTAAACCCGGTTCTCCCAGATTAGAGTCCGCGCTACTCCAAACTGACTCTCAAAAAGATTCTTCTATTTATTTATTTAAATATTTAGAGCCCACCTTTCCTTTGTGGCTTATGGTGGCTTATAGATCCAAATAGTAAAGGATATAAAGTGCAATACAACACCAAGTAAGCCCCCTCCCCTTCTAATAAGTTCTTATATAGAGTAAGAGTGGCTAGTAGCCAGGAGACCTACTTCACATTGTTAAGTGCGGGGGACATTCCAGATTGGAGGGCTGCTGTAGGAAACAGGATCTTAACCAACATGGAAATGTGGCCCAACATACACACATGCGCGCAGAAACACACACATACACCTCTTTTTAGGTTCTCAACCTGCGCCCTCCCAGCTTAGCAATCTTTCCATGTATTCCCAAGTGGGGGGGTGGTTATGTTTCATTTTGTTATGTAGAGAAAGAAGGGCTCCCCTGAGGTCAGCTGGTCTCTCCTTTTAATGCCTCCCTTCCTTGCAGTGCACCCCGAATTGCGGGCCAGGTTTCCGCCACCGGATTGTTCTGTGCAAAAGTGGCGACCACACCTCGACCTTGCCAACTTCCCAGTGTCCTGAGAACTCCAAGCCCCCCACCAGCATCCGGTGCAGCCTCCGGCGCTGCCCGCCTCCACGGTGGGTGACTGGCGAATGGGGAGAGGTACAAAAATTTCATCTTCTACTTTTGTCCTGGCACTGCACGCTCAAACCCAAGAGCCTTTCTGACTTGGGCCAGCAGGGGGAGCCATGCCCAAGGGTAAAAAGCCAGTGGGGCTTAACAAGGCATTTGCCCATCCTATTAGCTGTGTTTAACCAATGGAGGGGTGGGGAAATGCATTAACGGAAATTCTCTAAACACAGCCAGCTAGAGAACCAGCCATACTAACAAGCCATAGACTGTAACCATTTAATGCTTGTGTGTTCACTCAAGGCCATCAAAGAGGGTTGGAAAAAGCGGCTTAACTTTTAGAAACAGAAGGACTGGGGATCAAGACAGGGACCTTTCCAGAATATCTGCTCCATCATTCAGAATGGTGACAGACTACAGCTGCTCCCTTGGTGAAAGTACTCTGCACGTGCCCGGAAGTGATTTCATAATAAAAAAGGAGTATTTACTAGAGTTCCATCTTTGCCCATGTCGGTTCTTAAAACAAGCACATCTTATATCCTAATAGTCAACCTGGCTCAATCTGTAGATGCTTATATCCACAGACTGGGACTAGGGATGTGCATTTGGTTCATCCAAACCTAATGCACCCCTGAAAATGGCCCATTTGGCTGCTTTTCCAGCAGCCACGGGCCGAATCAAATTGTCTAATCTGATTTGGCCCCCTGCCGAAAGCTGCCGCTGAAATTCGGCAGCATTTTGGTGGCTCGCCCGAAAAGCAGCCCCCCGCCCCAAGGAAAGCATGGGGAGGCATTTAAATGCCTCCCCACACCTTTCCCAGCCTTTCCCAGCCGAGGCAGGCAAGCCAGGGAAGGTGGGGTGGGGTGGGGCTTTGGAAGCCTTCCCCAGTTCACCTGCACAATCTAATCTGATTCGGCCCACCGCCGAAAGCTGCCGCTGAAATTCAGCAGCATTTCAGCGGCTCGCCCAAAAAGTGGCCCCCGGCCCCAGGGAAAGCACGGGGAGGCATTTAAATGCCAAGGCAGGCAAGCCAGGGAAGCCAGGCGGGGGGCTTTGGAATTGGAAGCCTTCCCCGGTTTGCCCACACAAGCGGGCGAGCTGGGGAAGGCAGGGGGAGCTATCTTGGAGGGCAGCAGGCTCCCTCCAATGAAGGGAAGGCAAATTGCCTTCTCTTCAATGAAGGGAGTCTGCCACCTCTGCGGCACGAGTGTGGGGACTGAAACTTTAAACCTCCAGTTGAAAGAGGTTTAAAAAAAGGGGTGACCTGGCAAAGAAATAATAATAACAACAACAACAACAACAGTTTGTTTTATACCCTGCCCTTCACTACCGGAAGGCGTCTCAGAGTGGCTTACAATCAAACCCGCTTCTCCAATTTTACAGTCTGCTGCTCTTAACTGCTACACCACACTGGCTCTCAATGAATGGATGGCTCATCCCAAGCCTCCCTTGTCTTCCTTTCTTACTATCTCCCACAGTGCTCAGGGAAGTGTGGCTTTGGCCAGCGGAGGCGATCGATTCAGTGCATGTCCCACACTGGACAGCCATCTAGCGAGTGTGTGGAGACTCTGAGACCTGTCATGATGCAGCAGTGCGAGAACAGGTGTGATTCTGGACCAACTGAGAACCCCGAAGGTAATGCTGCCTCAGGTGGCTTTTCCCCTAATGAACTGTGTGTTTCTCTTCCCTACTGATCAAAGCCCCAGATCCTCCTTCCAGTTGGTCTTCTCCTCGGTGCAAATTGAACCTAGAATTCTTTCATTGTCATGTAATTTTCTGTTAACCTGGCACCAACATAGAACGAGTACGTTTTCACTGTGTCATCCACGCAACAGTAAATGAGCGTTTTGCATATGTTATGTGTATAAAATGATGTAAATTGCCTAAAGGGTACATGGTCCAAAACAGGTCTTTAAGAAACAAACAAACATGTAGTCTGTATATGTGATAAAACAAATCTACAAAACCAACAGCAAAAAGCGCAAACCAAAACAATCGGCCAAAATATAGACATGTTATTAAAGGGAAGACAGCGGGGGAGGGACAACTGTTCCTAATTATTTTACACCAGACATGAGAGAAGAGAGAATCTCTTTTTGTATGAAACAAAAACACACTCTTTGCAGCCGCTGAGGGTAGCCAGGTATCGGGGGGGATGGAATTTAAGAAGCAGCAGAACCGTGGAAGAACTTGTGCATCTGCCGAAAGGGGATCAACCCGGCCCAGTCCAGAGCAGGCCAGGTGGACCTCCCTGAGCCCTACTGAAGTTTTGGGGTCAGTGTTCCCCTCTGGGGGTGGAAGGCAGCATGGTATAGCCCAATCTTGTCAGATCTCAGAAGCTGAGCAGGGTAAGTACTTGGAATGGGAGGCTCTCAGGAGGAAGGCACAGGTAAACCTCCTCTGCTTTGCACTTGCCTTGAAAACTTCTTGCTGGGGTCACCTTGATTGAGACCTGATGGCACTTACGTATGCGCTCCCCCCTCTGCTTTGGACTTGCCTCACCCCATCTTAGGTCTGATGCTATCCCTGAATTTCTCTCGTTCTGTCTTTCACTGGTTTCCCTCCTCCTTCTTTCTTCCAGAATGCAAAGATGTGAATAAGGTCGCCTACTGTCCTTTGGTGCTGAAGTTTAAGTTCTGTAGCCGGCCTTATTTCCGACAGATTTGCTGTAAAACCTGCCAGGGCCACTAAGTTACGGTGCGCAATCGGTGCCATGAAGAAACTGGAAAAGCCGGCGAGGGGCGGCCGTGCCATCCCCCCCCACCCCACACACATACGCCGCTGTCCCCTGGCTGCCCCGCTCCCCCGGGATCGTCAACAAGTTCCAAGCAAGCGCTGCGGCCACGTGAGATTCTGCGTCCTCCCTGTTCCTTACGGACTTCCATTAAACCACTGCTGATGCGTGCACTGAGGACGTGGGGGGGGGGCGGGGGGTAAGGGCGGGGGGACTGTTGAGTGCAATGAGAGGCAGAGAAGCCGAATGAGGTGCAGATGAGTGTATTACTTGAAACTCTGATGTTATTTATTGTAGTAGCACAGCTGAGCGACCGTGATCGCCGGCTGATGGCCCTACCACAGTGGTATCCCCTCCAAGCACACACACACACATATACAGGGTGGAATCAACGCAGGTAACCAAAAGGGGCCTCACTAGCATTCTCCATATTTGACTTATTACTGTCCTTTCTGACCCAAGGGATTCTCCTGTGCTCTCTGGGCATCCTCCGATGGGGCTATGGAGGTGGTGCGGAAAGGGGTTTGGGGCTCAAGAGTACGGGCAATGAGAAGGAATGGAGCGTCCTGAGGTATAGTTGGATGGCAGAGTAGAGAGAATGGAGGATAAATCCATGATTCCCAGCTCCTGCTGCAATGAGGGTCAGCGGTTCTTCTCAGATCTCTGAGCAGGGTTTTTAGACACTTCAAAATACGAGAAGATCTCATCTGTTTTTCCCAAGTCTGTCCAGTGCCAGACTTGTATCCAAGTAATCCACAGATCTGTCCTTTAACTGGGTTTGAAGACCTACATGTAAATCATAACTGTGAGGAAAGGAAGATTCTGAATTTTTAGACTTAGTTGTTTGCTGGACTCTGGTCACAGTTAAAGTTCTCGACGTGTGCATTTTCCCTTCTTCTACATGAGGGCCACTCCCTTTTCATCTACTGCTTTTGGATTTAATAAATTACCAGCCTGGTGCTTCCTTCGCTTTGTTACAGCTCAAGCTTAATCTTATTTATTTTTTAAATAATAAGAGGATGTTTTCCTTGACGAATTCCTATTCATTACAGACCCCAACTTTTTTTTTTTTAAGTTCCAGTTGGTTTTTTTAACCTCTCACAAGTGCATATATGGGAGGGGGGCAGAATGCATTATTTTCCCACGTCATTTCTGTCCACGGGTGATCCTGCATGTGAGATTCTGGGCTCTCGTGTATTGGCATTTTTGTCACTTCTGTGTCCCTGTTGCTGGGAGGGGGGGGGTTTCCCTCACGTGTGTTTTGCTCTCTCTAGTGGTCGATTCAATATTACATCACTGTCCAGCACGTTTTCCTGCTGATTTAAAGTGCAGGGAAATGTGCCAAACATGCAGCTATGTGGTATCGAATTGACCACTAGAGGGATCAAAATACTTGCAGGGGGAAAAAGAAAAATGAAGCCGTAGGGACAAACAAGTGACAGAAATGTTGAATCCTGTTTGTTTGATCCGACCTGGAAATGTTCTCTTAGAAAACTGACTCTTAACGGTTCGTACCTTCTCACTTTGGGATGTACCCCTGCAAATTTAAGGGTTTTAACTTGATCTTGTTCAACCCGGTTTTGGCTCCCGTTAAAAACGCTGTTTGTCTGAGCAAAGATCCTCTGAATCCATTCTGAATTTTGCTTTAAGTGAGGCTTAGGTAAGAACAAAAAGAGACACACACCTCCCCCCCAAAAAAATATTATTAGTCTTATTTAAAGTAATTTGGTGTCTTTTGAAATGCTTGGCCTGAAGGGAAGCCCCTCAGATTAGCTTCGGAGTTTTCTTCAGGCGAAACATGAGGTGGCTGTTCTCATCCGGATGCCAGGGTTATTTGTCTGTAGCCAGACAGAAACAAAACACCCCTGTCGTCTCCCTGCAGTGAATGTGTCCTGGATGGCTAGTGAGAGCATCTTTTATTTGTGTGTGTGTGTGTGTGTGTTTTCCTGCACAAATGGAGTATTTTGTACCTTTGCTTATGGGCAGGGAATGGTTTTTCACCATTTCATATATAAATATATACAGATATATTGTATTATGATAACTATTATTGTTATTATAGAAAATGGTTTTTTAAAATCCTATTTCCAAATGAGAGAGACAGAGACAGAGAGAGAACTTACAAGCATGATTTTTACAATAAAGGATTACCCAAAATCCCTGGATTGAGTTTCTGAGGGTAATTCCCATCATTCGTCTGATTTTGAAGACCCAGGACTAGCGACATGCCAGAGGATTTGGGACCAGTCAGCCGTCAAAACCTTTACAAAACCTCACTCTCAGTTCTGTGTGCCAAATAAACGAATAAATCCTGACCTCACAAAGTAATCCCAGTTCCGAGATGGGTGTTCAGTATGCAAACTCAGCCGATTTGCATTGTGCCCGTTTGGCGCAATGTATTTTGTGCTGGTTAAGCAAAGGCATCCTGCATCCAAAAGGCCAGAGACAAGGAGGGAAGGTGAGCCGCATTCTCTGTTCTTTGGTTCCCCCCATCTGCACCCACTGAGGTTCAAAGGCTAGCCTGTTTCTGCGTACAGAGATTCCAATTTCCATGGCTACTGCTCACAGATTAAATAAGCCTGAATCCTCCCTGAAAGTTAAAATGATTAAACTGAGGCCATTGTACTTCGGTCACATTGTGAGAAGGCAAGACTCACTGGAAAAGACAATAATGCGAGGAAAAGTGGAAGGCAGCAGGAAAAGCAGACGACCCACCATGAGATGGATTGACACAATCAAGAAAGCCATGACCCTCGGTTTGCAAGACCTGAGCAACAGAGTGTTTTGGAGGTTATTACTTCATAGGGTTGCCGTGAATTGTAAGTGACTCGATGGCACTTTACATGTCTTCCCCGGTGCAAATCGAACCTCCGAGGCTTTTCTTTTGTGTCGTGTTTCCACACGCAGATTTTTTTTTCCCCTGTTAAAATTGACATGTTTCCCTGTTAATTGTGCATCAACAGGTTATCTAAGAAACCCAACAAACTGGGAACAGCCAGTGCAAAAATGGTTGGAATGAAAAAGAAAAGAAAACTGGGTGCGTTCATGTAAATGGTTAGTCTACCTGCCCACCCTTCCATAGTTGTGTCTAATCTTTTGTGTTGGATTCCATAGGTCCATTCTACTAGTAGTGCCTCTTTCTTCCCTTGAGGCAGGTTACTCAGAATCTACTCCTTTCTATTTAAGGTCACCCAAGCTGGTGTTCCGTCCTACACCTATCATCCGTTCACGAGACAGTTAGTTGGCAGGTGCAGTTTCTTGTACAGAAGTGAAACCAAACTCGACAACCGGATCTCCATCCCTCTGTAACTGGTTTTCAGTTCCCATGAATGGGAGTACTTGATCGACTCGTGGTCCACTGGCAGCGCAAGGTTGGAGAGCAGCAGTTGGTCTAATGGGCTCAAACAGATGAAATACAGAAGGCAGCCTCGATCTGCCTTGGGGCTGTGCTAGGAAGAGAGAGGTAGTTTTAACCCTTCAACCTCCACTTTGTTTTAGCCTTCGAAACTGGGCACCCTTCTGCGTTGACAGCATTTTAAAGGGGAGATAAAAAAAGGTGTGGGTTCAAAGGCTAACGTGAGTGTTCAAATGTTAACGTGTGCTTAAAATGCTTAATAACAGGCCAAGGACGTGATTTCAAACAGTGAAACCAAACAAAGACGAAATGGTTAACCCTACCTCGCCCTTCCTTGCTCCACTTACCGCACTGGGACTGCAATTGATTTACCTGTTTGTTTGCATTTGATGGAAGGAGTGAGACATGGCGTGATCTGAATCTTTTCTGTTTGAGCCCTCAGTGCCAGCCAGGATTTGGGGCGGGGAAATGTTAAAAAGGGTACGTGAAAGTTTCAGTGTGCTGCAGTTAGACTAGAAGCTCCAGCCAAGGGACTGTTTGGTTTAACTCCATACATGGAACTCTATTTCTCCCCCCATCCCAGTCTCCAGCCACTGCCTCTTCTGCTATGGTCAAGCCTCACCTGGAGTCCTGTGTGCAGTTTTGGGCACCACATTTTAGGAAGGACGTTGACAAGCTCGAGCGTGTCCAGAAGAGGGCGACCAGGATGGTGAGGGGGTTGGAATCCCAGGTCTTACGAGGAAAGGCTGAAAGAGTTGGGTATGTTTAGCCTGGGAAAGAGAAGGCTTAGAGGGGACATGATTGCGGTCTTCAAGTATCCGAAGGGCTGTCATGTAGAAGATGGAGCAGGATCTATTCTCTCTTGCCCCGGATTGCAAGACTAGATCTAATGGGTGGAAATTACAAGGGAGTCGTTACCGGCTAAATATCAGGAGAAACTTCCTAACTATAAGAGTGGTCGAGCAGTGGAGCAGACTGCCTCGGGAGGTGGTGGATGCTCCTCCGCTGGACCGTTTTCTTCCTTCTTTCGGATATGATATCGGGCTATCTTTCGGCTATGCTCCTGCAGAGTGCGGGGGGGTTGGACTAGATGACCTGCAAGGTCCCTTCCAACTGTAACACTCTATGATTCTTAGGATTGGAAGGTCACGCCCAATACGTAACACAAAGGCACAGGTGTCTGAATCCCCCTCCCCTTCCCGGTGGGTGCAGACCCCTAGGATCCAGATTCTGCAGAATGGAATCCTATGCAGAGTTATTTCGGTTTAGGCCCATTGGGAGCAACTCCACAAGGGATTGCCCTCTCAGTCATGCACACGCAGACAGGCACACATGTCCTTCACCTTTCCTAGCAGCATCCTGCACTTCCGTTTCTTAAACACTGCAAAGTTTCATCACAGCCCTTCCTCATTTGACTTCCCCTCCCCCCCCCATTTTGGAGCTACAGATTAAGGGATCCCATTGCTCAAATGGACCGATGCATTAAACGTCCTGAATTGTTGTGCGTTTGGGGCAGAATCCGGTCCTGTTCGCCGTCTTTGTGTCTTTTTGCTGCATGAATGGGTACGCAGGAGCAGACTGAGAGAAAAGGGCAGTAAGCCATTCTGATTCGTTGACAAATCTGCAATCTTTACTCCGCCTTTCTGCAGTTCAGGGTGCTCCTGTATTTTATTCTCACATCGAGCCCTGTAAGGTAGGTTAGGTTGAGAGTGATTGGCCCAAGGTCACTCAGCATGCTTCAAGGCAGAGCGGGGATTTGAATTTGTATCTCTCACATTCTAAGCTGGCATTTTAATTGCTTTTCAATTAAAAAACCCCTCCAAGTTTAATTTTAAATCCATTTTAATTTTCTGTAGTTCTAATGGGAGTTTGGTGTGGTGGTTAGGACTGTTCTAATCTGAGAGAACCGGGTTTGATTCCCCACTCCTCCACATGCAGCTGCTGGTGTGACCTTGGGTCAGTCATAAGTTCTCTCAGAGCTGTTATGTCAAGGGCAGTTCTCTCAGAGCTCTCTCAGCCCCACCTACCTCACAGGGTGTTTGTTGTGGGGAGGGGAAGGGAAAGGAGATGGTACATCACTCTGAGACTTCTTTGGGTAGTGAAGGGTGGAGTATAAATCCAATCTCTTCTTCTTCTTCTTCTTCTTCTTCTTCAGGAAAAGTGGAAGTAGGACAAAGCAGTAAATGAATGGAGAAAATATGGTCATCCTTAGTCATTTGCTTTCCCTTGGTTAAGTTCTTTATTGTAGCCAAACTGACAACTTCTCTTTTCCTCCCAGAAACGGAACTGCAACTTTCTTTGCTCTGTGTGCAGCTAAACATTCTATTATGTAGCAGAAGTTCAGCCAATCGGGATCAGCGTCCTCCATGCCTCAAGCCCAAAGCAACAAATGGGTTTTTTTATGGTTTGTTTCATTATGTAGCCTTGAAAAGTAACAGGCTGCCGTTGTGCAAGTTACTGTTCAAGGGGACAGATTCAAAGTCCACGAAACTCCTATTTGCATATTAGTCTTTTCTCTCCATGAGTCATTGTGGTTGGAGCACATTTAGCGCATAACCTCATCAATATTTTTTGTTTCTTTTACCTTATTGAGCACCGGTAACCTAATTTTTTTAAAAAAAGAAGTCAACAGAGACTTCAAGATTATGGCTTGTGTTCAGTTTTGGGCTACTCCAGCATCCTTTCTTCTTACTACCTACCCGCCCTCATCCTCTCAGCCCCAAAGGAGGAAGTGAGGGAGAGCGCGAGGGTGGGGGGGGTAGAGGAACTCACTGGAGGCGATGTGGTTGCACTTCTGTCTGTCACGGCTTCTTTGCTGTTGCAAGTGCAGCAGGCCAGGCTCTCCCCCTGGGGGCACCGCCATGTCCCCTGGAGGGACTCAGTGACTCCTTCTAGTACCTGGCAATCTTGGTGGTGGTGGGGTGGAGCTTGCCACGCCAGAAAGCAGCCATGGTAAGTGCTGGTGAAGCCATAAATGGGTGTGTGGGGGGAGGTGCAGCACTTTAAATCTTTGCATCCTGTTTTTGCAAGCAAGGGCACCACTTAATAAAAAAGTTCCCTCTATCTGTCTATCATCTAGCTAGCTAGCTAGCCGGCCAGCCAGTTTGGTGTAGTGGTTAACAGCATGGACTCTAATCTGGGAGAACCAGGTTTGATTCCCCACTCCTCCATGCAGCTGTTGGTGTGACCTTGGGTCAGTCACAAGTTCTCTCAGAGTTGTTCTCTCAAGAACAGTCCTTCAAGGGGTTATCTCAGCCCCACCTACCTCACAGGGTGTCTGTTTTGGGGAGGGGAAGGGAAAGGAGTTTGTAAGTCACTCTGAGACTCCGAGTGAAGGTTGGGGTATAAATCCAATCTCTTCTATCTATCTATCTATCTATCTAGCTGGGTTTAATTTGAACTCACATAGTTGGTGAAGGAATCACTGGGTCAGCAGAGTGCTCAAGGCACATAATGCAGTAGAGCTCATCTGGTTTTTGTGTGCTAACAAGAAACAAAGTTATTCATGGAGCCTCTTTATCTTTGCAAAAGCTAATAGGAGTCCTTTATCGTAATGAGCTCCATTCTAGGCAGGATAGGGTAGAGAGAGGATTCTACTCTAGTCTAACTAGCTAGGATGGATGGAGATGCTGGCAACGTGTCCTGCCTTCATGGTGCTGAGATGGAGAAGAGTTGGCACAGTGTGGAGAGAAGGTGTCAGACTGGAAGGAAGGAAGGTTCCCTGAAAGCAGCAATCTACACATCAAAGGGGTAGCATCAGACCAGCAGAAGGGAAGGATGATCAGGGTCCTGGCCTGTCTATCTCTCTGACTCTCAGACTCCTCTGAAGCCTGAGGCTAAGAGACAGTGCAAAGTCCTTCACTTCCCACAGTTGGAACACCCTTTCTTTAAACTTTGGCAAGTTCTGGTTCCGTGGGCTTGGATTGAAAATGGTGATTATGGCCCCGGTCATACAGGCCAGAAAACGCGGGGGAGAGGCATGGCAGTTTGCCCCGGAGCTAAATAAGGCGCGGTAGCCCGATCACACAGGCCACCGGGTTGCCACACTCCAGCTCTGCGCCCCGATCACACCACGCTGCTGCAGCGCAGCAAAAAAGCAGCGAAGCGTGCGTGCATTGGGGGGGCAGGCTGCTGTCGGTGTCTTGTGTGTGCGCATGCGCTGTTCAGCGTTGGTGCGCATCCCATGGACACTTACAACATCCGGAAACCCCAGGGACATGGGCGGGCGTCGGAAGCCGCAGGATACTGGCGCTCCCGCGATCAGACGCCAGCCTTTGCCCCGGGGTTTCTGGAAACTAGTACTTCGGACCTACTAGTTTTTTACTCCGCGTTTTCCACGGGAAGCCGCGGGTTGGCCACGGGAGCACTACGCCTCTCAGATGTGCTCGTATGATCGCGCACGGAAAGACCGCAGGGCTCCCGTGCCTTCAGCGGGGCAAATGCTCAGTGTG
Organism: Gekko gecko; assembly: GCA_029375565.1. Lineage (NCBI taxonomy): Eukaryota > Metazoa > Chordata > Lepidosauria > Squamata > Gekkonidae > Gekko > Gekko gecko. Next base: position 6,035,172 of record JAPDNY010000006.1, read on the forward strand.
AACGGGGCCAACAAATGTCTAAGAGATCCTCCACATTCTTGGGCAGTTTGCCTCCCAAAGAGCAGATTATGGACCTCAGCGTTGTGCTCGCCTTTCTGGCATCCTAAATGGCTGGTCACATTTGAAGCACTGGGCTAGGTGGACACTGTTTCAGCTCTCTCATCTGACTGTGCCCAGTCAGATATTCATGGGAGATTTCACAAGCACAGCACAATGAAGAGAAAGTACCCTTCGCCAGATGCCCTTTTTGTGTTTCCAACATATTTGTTCACTCACAGGTAAGCTGCCTCTTAATACGGAGGTTCTGTTTTAAATCATTGCTTACGGCCCACTGAGAGAGAGATCAGTTGAAAATATGCTTGAAAGTTGTGGTTTCAAAGGTGCACATAGACGGAAGTTTGTGCTCAAGTCCTATTTTGCCTGATCCCTGTGGCAGATGTATAACTCTGGATTCTTCTGGAATCTTGCAGACATGTGAAGCAGAAGTGATTGGATTTATACCCCGCCCTTCACTATCCAAAAGGAATGTCAGAGCGCTTACAGTCTCCTCCCTTCCTCTCCCTACAACAGACACCCTGTGAGGTAGAGGTGGGGCTGAGAGAGCTCTCTTGACAACTGCTCTTGAGAGAACAGTTCTGAGAGAACGTGTGACTGACCCAAGGCCACACCAGCAGCTGCATGTGGAGGAGTGAGGAATCAAACCCGGTTCTCCCAGATTAGAGACTGCACTCCTAATCACTACACCAAACTGACTCTCTATACACACTATAGAGTTAGACTGGTTTAACCTTCATTCCTTCTTCCCAGAAAACTCTGGGAAATAATACTTCTATAACGGGAGAGATATTTCAGCCAGCTGGGAAGTGTAAAGTGATATAAAATGGGTATGACTTTTGAGTGTAGATAGTCTTTTTCCCCCAAATATATTTTTATTATTTCAACAATAAAAAACATAGACAAATAAACAACATTTTCTATAGCTAAGCAATATACAGGGAAGTTGTAACTTGTTACTCAGTTCAGTCCTACATTTAGTCAGTAAATAGTAAGATGTTCCCCTGGGTGTATTGATTGTGATATGTGTTATAATTATTGTTTTGCGGGCGTGTAGATAGTCTTGAATCCTATAAGGGATGCTAGTAAATCTACTTCTACAATTTGTAAAGGGAGAGGTCTTCACTTCCTGCCACCCACCGTCCGGAACAGTTCTGAAATTCTAAGAGAATTGCATTAGACGTCTGATACTTTTGTTCACTGGTTTTGAATTTCCAGTGTGGAGAGTCAGCGTGACGTAGCTGCGTCTGACTGTTCTGACCAACACGACCCCCCTCTGAAGCGTGATATAGTGGTTAGCGTGTTAGGCTTTGATTATAGTGGGCTGGGTCTAAATCTTTTAATTGCTTATAAAGCCTCGGCCCAGTCACCCTTTTTCGTCCTAACCTACTTCAGAGAGCTGTCGTGTGGGCAAAACTGAGGAGTGCAGAAACATGTATGCCCCTTGGCATTCCCTGGAGGGAGGTGGCATGGAAACTGACATTCTAATTTAGTCTGGAAGGGACAACCCCATGAGAAGAAATTGAGTGACACAGAAAAGAAAGAGAACTGGGAGAACTGATTCTTCACTAAGCCAAACAGCCTGTTCATGGACTGTACAGCTGCCGGGGGGGCGGGAGCGGGGGCTCATGTTCTGGCATGGTCTTTTGTATCAGTGGAGCAATTTCTGTGCTAATGCCCCTGTATAAATCGATGGTGCGACCTCAGTTGGAGTACTGTGTACAGTTCTGGTCACCACACCTCAAAAAGGATATTATAGGATTGGAAAAAGTGCAGAGAAGGGTAACTAGAATGATAAAAGGGTTGGAACACTTTCCCTTTGCAGAAAGGTTAAAGCACTTGGGGCTTTTTAGCTTGGAGAAACGACGGCTGAGGGGTGACATGATCGAGGTTTATAAGATAATGCATGGGACAGAGCAGGTCGAGAAAGAAGTACTTTTCTCCCTTTCTCACAATACCAGAACTCGTGGGCACTCCATGAAATTGCTGAGCAGTTGGGTTAAAACAGATAAAAGGAATTCCTTCTTCACCCAAAGAGTGATTAACACATGGAATTCACGGCCACAGGAGGTGGTGGTGGCTACAAGCATGGACGGCTTCAAGAGGGGGTTGGATAAACATATGGAGCAGAGGTTCATCAGTGGCTATTAGCCACAAGGTATAGAGAAGAACTTGGGGAGGGGGCAACAGTGGGAGAGCTTCTAGTGTCCTGGCCCCACTGCTGGACCTCCTGATGGCACCTGGTACTTTTGCCCGCTGTGTGACAGTGTTGGACTGGATGGGCCATTGGCCTGATCCAACATTGGCTATGTTCTTACTGTCTAGGACCCCCTTGCAAAGGGACCATGCTTGTTTCTCGCATCCCATTGCAGGATTCACCAGTTAACACTGAGAAATTTATATTCTGTTGTCTGTCTTTATAGTATTTCTAAATATACATAGCATTACTTAGCAAGAGAGAGTATTCCGTGTACATTTCGCACACTATGCCGAGGCAAATCAAAACGTGCCTCCCCGCAGCCCCCCCCCGTCAGCCCTCTTCCACTCCCTGCTGGCATCATGATTGACTTGCCAAATTGTGACTGACTTGAGATTGACTCGTGATGACCTAGTTTTGTTCCCAGCTCACAGTTTGAGAATCAGCATGGTATGCAAAGACAAAACCCTTTGCGTGTAAAAAGCTAGCAGAAAGAGCCTTCCTTCCCTGCCTTGTGAACATGGTGACTTTTATATATGGAGGGACAATGAATCTAGCCAGCATCAGTACGTCCAAAGGTGGGACAGCTGTCAGGGGCCAGGACTTCTGGTGGGGCCCATTGCTGGTGGGGCCCACCCACGCACCTCCCCTGCTACCCATCTGTACCCACATGCCCAACTGTCCAGTGTCATTCAGAAAGGGCATGTGGGTGGTGAAAATGGGACCAAGGTCTGCCCTATCTCAGGTAGGGTTCCCAACCTCCAGGTGGTGGCTGGAGATCTCCTGTTGGTGGATCCCGGGTCTCCTGAAAGCAGACCTTATAAAGGCAAGAATATAAAAGGAAGTCCATAGTGTCAGTAAGTTTTCAAGGGAAAGAAACCCAGCTATCTGAAACCACAGCACTATGTTAAATTATCTCAGTATCATAACCATCAACAGTGAAATAAACATATACAATGTTAGAAAATGAGGAATGAAATGGATTAGGCATATTTATATGGCACTCAGATGTCTTTTACAACATTCAATACCTGCTTCTCCCAATATTCATATGATAATCTCAACAGGGTATATAAAGTCCACTTTCCAAAGTGGCCGTTTTCTCCAAACGAACTGCTCTCTGTCGCCGGGAGATCAGTTGTAATCCCAGCAGATCTCCAGCTGCCACCTGGAGGTTGGCAACTCTAGCAGGGCCCTGGGCACTGTCTGCTCAGTGTCTGTGTCCCGTCCCCCCGTCCCCCCACCTGGAACTGGCCCTGCATTCAGTGGCAGTCTGAATACTACAGCCAGTAGATAGCTTTATAGGTATCAGAGAGGACTATAGGCCCCCCATCCACTACCTATATGCAGATCTATGTCGCTGGACCACAAAAAGGTGTGTCTCTTCCTGGCACGGAACTGAACTCACGTGTGAGACGAGAAATCCTGTCCTACCCATGGGCGGGGCTGGGGAATGTGCCCAAGGGTGAGGCTGTCCCCTGCCTTTGAAGAAAGCGAGCCCAGAGCGGAGACTCGTGCAGATGTCCTCCCCCATGGAGGGGTGTTCACTGCGAAGGGGGGGGAATTGAATATATATTGGGTGATGCACCCTTTGGGGAAAGAGCTGGGCATCGGGCTGCCCTTGCGGTGCAGGCTTTTGAAACCCCATCCTAGGAAATGCCGGAGCAGTTTTCACAACATCTCCCCCCACCAGTTCCCCTTTCTCCCTTCCTTTTAACCGAAGCTCTTGAGGCCACAGTGCCAAACCTCAGAGGAAATGGCTTCTTGCAGCATGCAGTAGTTAGAAGATGGTTTGCAACGGCAAGAGGGGAACAGAATTTGAATTTAAGGGTGTATTTTTTAAAAAATTGCACCGTGCTAGGGAAAAAAACTGGCTCATTTTAATGGCCAAACCGATCCCTTGCACAGGAAGCTGGCATGGAAAGGTGTATAAAAGAAGCATCCTACTGGATCAGACTCTGGGGCAAGTGATGCTCTGTATTGTTGGTGCTTGGGGGGTCAACAGTGGGCGGGCTTCTAGTGTCCTGGCCCCATTGGTGGACCTCCTGATGGCACCTGGTATTTTTGGCCACTGTGTGACAGAGTGTTGGACTGGATGGGCCATTGGCCTGATCCAACATTGGCTTCTCTTTATGTTCTTATGTTCTTACAGCAGGGGTGTCAAACATAAGGCCCGGGGGCTAGAACCATTCCGTCCAGGGCTCTTATGTGGTCCGCAAGTGACTAGTGCAAGGGAGGGAACAGGAAACTGCTCGGGGGAGGGGGCAAAGGAACTCCGATTGTGGCATCAGCCTGGTGGAACAACCTCGTCTGCAGCAGTGAAGCAGTGTGGGTGCGTCTGCCCAGTGCTGCACCACTGGCTCTCCAGTCTACCCATGTAGGTTTTCCAGTTTGGTGTAATGGTTAAGTGTGCTGAGTTTGGTTCCCCACTCCTCCACTTGCAGCTGCTGGATGACCTTGGGCAAGCCATAGTTCCGTCAGAGCTGTTCTCTCAAGGATAGTTCTGGAAACAGCTCTCTCAGCCCCACCTACCTCACAGGGTGTCTGTTGTGGGGAAGGGAAAGGAGTCTGTAAGCCACTCGGAGACTCCCGAGTGAAGGGTGGGGTGTAAATCCAATCTCTTCATCTTCTTTTTCCTTTGCACCCTCCTCCTAGCCCATGGGGCCTTACCACCTGCTTTATACAGCTTATATCTCCGTCACTGGGCATTACCTTTTATGGCACACATGGCCTGGCTCGACAAAGTCCAGCGGCACCTTTAAGACCAACAAAGGTTTATTCATAGAATGTGCTTTTGTGTGCAAAGCACACTTTTTCAAATACAATGGAATGGGAGGCAAAGTTCAAACTTGTAGACGGGCTGAACAGCAAATTAACATGCCATACGGCTGACTCCCTGGATCTGGCATTAAAGCTGTGAGTGAGCAACAGTTAGTTTACTCTGGAGCCATCCTTCCAAGATGTGTGAGCTAGGGGCTAAAAAACTGTGAGTTAGCTCCCTCTAACTCAGCTTAGAGGGAACACTGGTGGGAAGCAATGTTCCTTCTTAAGCTGTGGAGTCTTCTGAGCAAACTTTCTACTTTGTGAGCTACTGGCATTAAAGGTGTGAGTGAGCAATTTGGCTACTGCATAAATTAGTTTGCTCTGGAGCCCTCCTTCCTGAGCTAAGACAAAAATGTGTGAGCTGGAGGCTAAAAAACTGAGCTAGCTCACCCTAACTCAGCTTAGAGGGGACACTGGTGGGAAGCTACAGGTGTCTCCAGGTGCCGGGGCACCGGGGGAAGATTGTGGGCTGCTCAGATGACCCTGGTAGGGCTGACAGCTCCTAGCTAGGAAATTCCTGGAGATGTGGGGGGTGGAGCCTGGGAAGGCAGAGTTGGGGGGGAGGGACCTCAGTGGGAGGCAATGCCACAGAGCCCGCCTCCAACATTGTCATTTTCTCCAGGGGAACTGATCTCTGTAGTCCGGAGATGGGCTGTAATAGAAAGGCATTCTTCAGAAGACTCCTGCAAGGGAGTCTGCTAGCTCAGGGGGAAACGAAGGCTGGCTGCACAGCTCAGAGACAGCAAAGTCAAGGGGCCTTTCACGCTTCTCTGCTTTTGAAACTTGAGCCCCCGCAAGGGTCTCCCGGGGAATCACTCCTGTCTGGCCCTCTTCAGGCTGCTGGTTTTAGAGCTCTGCAGTTCAGGGTTTCGCTTTATGCTGATTCTGGGCTTTAGGCTTTAGGGAAATAATATTTTTAAAAGGAAAATACTTTTTTATTGATTAAAAATGTTCCTACTACAAAGTATCATATCTCACTTCGAAAACAAATATATGAACAATACTTGAACAATATTAACTATGTCAGGGTCTTCAGAAAGTCAGTCAAACACCAGGCTTCATAAAGAAGATAGCGTTTATTGAAAGCAGTTCTAAAGGCACATTAACATCTCATTGTCAGTGATGGCTAATTCTAAGGAGACACCCACAGTTATACCAGCTTGAAATGCCCCCCCTCTCTATCTACCAATAGTCACTAAGCCCGCGCGTGGGAAAAGGTGCAAAAGTAATAAAGCAGTAAATAACCAAAATGCCCCAGAGCTGTCCCAGACAGAGAAAACCAGAGCTGTGACACCAAGGACATTTGGTGAGATAACAGAGTACCCGGGCAGTGGAATTCTGAATCTCCTAGGCAACCTACACACCTCCCCACATTCCAGCACATGAAAAGTTACAGACCATCCCTCCCTCCTACCCTTCCATCCATCTGATGTCAGGATTACCTGACATAAAGATGCAACCAAGGTTTTAGAGTTTTCCACAAATGAAAACAAGCATTTCTACAAATTACAATACATACATTAGTTACAATATAACATGTAAAACAAATTTCACAATTATAACAACTATGTTACATAAATGTGTAGGTATATTACATAGAGGTAATCAAAATTTGATACAGCTTATCAAGTCATCAGAGGATTTGTTTCCTGAAACCAAAACCAGCATTTAAACCATCGAGGAAGTCTGATATTCTCCCCTCCCTGTGCCTGATGTGCCTGGCATGATGACATCACCCGGAGGTGACATTATCGCGCCAGGCACATCGGAGGGGGGATACTGTTGCATTTGGTGATCATAGAGTTTTTGGCCAAATGCTAGAGCATCCCCCCCATGATATACCTAGTGCAATGACATCACTTCTGGGTGACATCATCGTGGCGCACGTGAGAAGATCCACAGGAACAGCCTGGAGCCCCCTGACGGCAAAAGGTGGGCAACTCACAGCCCTAGTTGATTCTGACTAGGCCTTACAGTGGTTTAGTTAGAAGCCCGTCAAAAAGCTTGGCAGAAAAAGTTCCCAGCATCTGGAGTGAGTTCTGAGAGAAAAAGGTGTTCACTTCAAAGTCATTTGTTGCCAGGTCAGGCTGTCCTCCCTGGCTCGTGCCCGCTCCTTTTAGCGCCTCAAGGCCAGTGTTCCCTCTAAGCTGAGTTAATGTGAGCTGACTCACAGTTTCTTGGCCTCCGGCTCAAACATTTTTGTCTTAGCTCAGGAAGGAGGGCTCCAGAGCAAACTAATTTCTGCAGTAGCCAAATTGCTCCCTCACAGATTTAATGCCAGTAGCTCACAAAGTAGAATTTTTGCTCACAAGACTCCACAGCTTCGAGGGAGCGTCGCTCAAGGCCATTTTGAACATGAGGCCTTCACCAAAGCCCCAGGCTCCTCCTACAGACTCCAGTTCAACAGGGCTATGGTCAGGAATATGGAGGAGGAAAACCCAGAAGGGAGCTAATGTCACCGAATTCAAGGGTTGAACTCATGGCCCAAAACAGAGAGGCTGCCTTCACACCTACCCTACAGCCAAACTACACATTTTAAGTTGCCAACCTCCTTGTGGTGGCTGGAGATCTGGGATGACAATCCATCTCCAGGCAACAGAGATCAGTCCCCCTGGATAAAATGGCCGCTTTGGACAGTGGACTCTGTAGCAGTGTATCCAGCTAAGGCGCTGTGGTGCCCGCAGCCCTGCCCTGGGGGAAATTTCAGCTTACCTGTGAGTAAGACCCACTGAATAAAATGAGGCGTGCTTTTGAGTAAACAAACGTAAGACACTGCAGCTAAGTCTCCTCCTAATGTCCTGGCCCCACTGCTGGACCTCCTGATGGCACCTGGTATTTTTGGCCACTGTGTGACAAGAGTGTTGGGCTGGATTTGGCCTGATCCAGCATTGGCTTCTCTTATGTTCTTACGTTCCTTCTCTCCCAGTGGAAGGAGTTTAGCGTAGCCTCCCCCAGGCAGGGTGCCAGAGGGCGTCACGGTCCTTTCGGTTTGCTTTTGTCCCTTGGGTGTGTGTCCTGTCAGGAGTAATCCGATATCACTCAGCGACGCTTTCCATCCAGACACCACCGCCAAGTCGGTTTCCTTTTTATTTCCTACAGCTCAGCTCGAAGCTGAAACTTCAAAGTCATCGCTTCCTTCACTTGCTTTCAGTTGTCGGTGGGGCTGTGGAGAAGGAAGCCTCACCCCCGTGACCAGCTTGTGCGTTCATGTGAGGGATGCCAACCTCCACACAGCACCTGGAGATCTCTTACTATTACAACTGAGCTCCAGATTTAATTAATAATTATTTAATATCCCACCCTCCCTGCCAAAGCAGACTCAGAGCAGCTGACATAAAATTTATCAAATAGATAAAACAAAGAATCAATATAATATAATACAAAAACATGACATAAAGTGCTAGTACAAATCATGTAGCAATGGTGAGGCATTATTTTTATTTATTTATTTATTCAAATTTATACCCAGCATCAAATCATAAAAAGGTACAGTTGGATCAGCAGTGTTCCCTCTAAGCTGAGTTAGTGTGAGCTAGCTCACAGTTTTTTAGCCTCCAGCTCACACATTTTTGTCTTAGCTCAGGAAGGAGGGGCTGCAGAGTAAACTAATTTATGCAGGAGCCAAATCGCTTGCTCACAACTTTAATGCCGGTAGCTCACAAAGTAGAATTTTTGCTCACAAGACACCACAGCTTAGAGGGAGCATTGGGTCGTATCAGCAGAATGCATGCTGTTGATGATGGTATTAGCGTATTACTGTTGGGCCAGAGCCTTAATTTGTTAGGTGCAGCTCACTAGTCGAAGGCCTGGTGGAAGAACTCCGTCTTACAGGCCCTGTGGAACTGTAATAAGTCCCGCAGGACCCTGATGTTTCCCGGGAGCTCATTCCACCAGTACGGAGCCACCACTGAGAAGGCCCTGGCTCTCATCAAAGCCAACCTGGAGAAAATGGCTGCTCTGGAGGGTGGGCTCTATGGCATTATAACTTGCTGAGGTCCCTCTCTTCCCCAAATCCTGCCCTCCCCAGGCTCTGCCCCCAAATTCTCCAGGTAATTCCAAATCCAGAGCCGGCAACCCTAATTCATGTCTCCAACTGGGGACAGCAGCTCCCTTCTGGTTTGGAGTCTGGGAAAATCTTGAGGCACTGGAATTTCAGGGCCATAGCCTAGCGAGACCCCCGACTCTGTAGAACCCCTGAATTAAGAGTTCGGCTCCTTCTAACGTGAGTTCAAACACATCCTTCCTGGGCTCAGTTTAAATGCTAGTGGTAGCTTTTGGGAGAAGAGACCAGGCTGTTTTTACCAGCAGTCACAAGTTCAAACATCAGTGATGTCATGTGTTTTTCCCAGCAATGCATTCTTGAACAGGAGTTCTTAGAATAAGTCTGCAAAGCAGCCTAGTAACTTAAGGAAGGTACACGCCACAGCTGTTAGGGCAAAGGCCTTTTATTCTTTTTTTAAAAATCTCATCTTGGAAGTGAAGCTTTAATGGTGCAATCACGAGCCGAGTTCCACCCTTCTAAGACCACTGACTTCAGTGGACCTGACTATGGCAACCAGTCGAGTTTTTACAGCACAACGATATAAGGTGAAATTGATAAGTATGCCAGTTGTTAGGGATCAGTATGTTAAACAAGAATCTAAGAATATTTTTCCCTCTTCTGTTTTGTTTGTCTTAAAAAATAAAAAATTGTTAAGAGAGAGGAAAAAAAGAGTTTTTAAGGCCAGAGACATTCAGAGGTGGTTTGCTTCTGCATAGTAACCCTGATATTCCTTGACACTCTCCCTTCCAAATATTAGCCAGGGCCAACCATGCTTAGCTTCTGGGATCTGAAGAGATTGGGCTAGCCTGGACCATGCTGGTCAGGGCACAATGGACTTTGGGATGCCAGTTTGGGTTGTGTCCTGTTCGCTGGTCATGAACAGGGACCTAATTTTTTGACAGACAGTTAGATAGGTCATTAGTCCGTTTGTTGATGTTTGGCGGTTTGCTTCCCTTCCCTTCCCAACCATACGACGCAACCGGCTTTTTCTGCACACATTTTCGAAGACTGTAAAGACCTGCTGAACAGAGACTTCGGTTCTCTAACTGTTCTGTGTTTCAGCCTTCCCCAAATACAGCAATTTTGGGGAAGGGGTAAGCTAGAAAGGCATTGTCAGCTCACCTAGGAGTGGGCTTCTGATCCGGTCCGCCCCCACCACTCACTGCGTTTTGAGAAGGTTGAAACACAGCAAAGTTAGAAATTGGATACCTTTGCTGGGTTTCAGCCTTCCCTAAACAAAGCCTTTGGGGAGTGGATTAGAAATGCACGTTCTGAGAGTGGGCTTCTAATCTACCCCCCCCCCAAAGTTGCAGGGAGACTTGTTAAAAGTCAGATCTAGACTTTTGAAAGGGGTCCTCATGAATTCATAGGGTTTTTACGCTGAAACAAAACAGAACTGCCATTGTATCATAGCTCAGATCTTGGTTAGTAGGCAGCACTGTAAACATTATGAATCCTCATGACTTTTTACATGGGGCTACCCAAAACGCATTGGAAGATTGCGTGTCATATCTGTGCCTGCACACTGCACAATAAAGCATGGCTCCAACGCCTTGTGGTCTATTTGAATGGGTCCCCCCCCTCCAATCACTGTGTTTGTGGGAGTATAAAATACAGCAGTTGAAGATCTGTATCCTTTTATTTGGGATATCTGGTTAATATACGTGTCCAACGACATTCTAGAAAGCTTGCCCCCGGAGGTTCTTAGCATCGCAGGGGCAGCAGTATGCCATTACAAAGACGACGTGTTCATCATAGCCAGAAGCCTTAATTCTTCTCTCTGATAATGGGTTGAAGATGATGGCTGGAAAGACTCTCTGCTCGGCAGGAAGTTGAGTCCCCTACATGCCCGAGCAGGGTATCCGATCCCCACCAAAGACCTTCTACCCAGTTTGTTTGCCATACTCAACGGTATTTCCTAGCAAAAGGCTACTTGGGCAAGCAGGTGAGGCAGAGAAACGGCTGCCATTATTAACAACTAGGACAGAAGCCCGCTGCCCCGGAATGTATATTAACAGCCTGTACCAGCAGCTGGAAAGATACCTGAAGACAGCTATAGAAGACCTGTGAGCCAGCCATGGGAAGAGAGACAGCTGATGGTAGCCATCACAAACTTACTACTGGAATCCAGCAGCTATTAGGTAAAGGTAAAGGGTTCCCTTGCTTGAAAGCCAGTCGAATCTGACTCTAGGGTTGCGGTGCTCATCTCCATTTCAAAGCCGAAGAGCCAGCGCTGTCCAAAGACGTTTCCGTGGTCATGTGGCTGGCATGACTAAACACCAAGGCGCACAGAGCGTTGTTATCTTCCCACCGAAGTGGGAAGCTATTAGGGACTTATAATTGTCAACATTGTTTTAAAGGTTTATTATATTATTAAATGTTTTTGCTGATTTTATGTAAGCTGCCCTGAGCCGGCCTAGGCTGGAAAGGCAGGATATATAAATTTGAATAAATAAATAAATAAATTTTTAAAATGTAGCAGAGTTTTGCCCAGTCATGGAATTGTGATACTGAGTGCAGTAAATAAATCTCCCAAGAAGTATATTGCAAAATAAGGCAAACTTACATTTATTCAATTAGAGTCAGTTCACATTCAGATTGCTGTCGAAAGGCGAGAGAGAACCCTAATCTAAAGAGGACTTTCAGTGTCACAAATGGCCAGCTTGTCCGGCATCGTCTGTGTGGGAGTACGAGGGCACTGTTATCTACAGGACAGACCTGCAGAGACATATGTCTCCATGGAAGGCCATGTTGAGAGAGGGAGAGGACAAAAATGAGAGAGAGAAGAAGTCAGAGGGCAACTTCCAGGTTAAGAGAGGCATCCCATTCAAGCAGATAATGCCTATATGCCCTTAGAGTGATGTAGCGCCCCCCCAATGTCCAGGCATGCTGAGTCACTCACTCCAAGACCTTTGACTCTTTGTAATAAGAGCGTAAGAACATAAATGAAGCCAATGTTGGATCAGGCCAACAGCCCATCCAGTCCAACACTCTGTCACACAGTGGCCAAAAATACCAGGTGTCGTCAGGAGGTCCACCAGTGGGGCCAGGACACTAGAAGCTCTCCCAATGTTGACCCCACCCAAGCACCAAGAATACAGAGCCTCACTTGCCTTAGAGTCCCTATCTATACCTTGTGGCTAATAGCCACTGATGGACCTCTGCTCCATGTTTATCTAATTCAGGGCCAAACTAGACATAGAGTTTGTGGGTCCAACCTGTGGATGTTGATGCCGTTTTAGAGATGAGTTTGGTGATTTAAAAATACCGGTGCCCACAGTGTTGTGGACAATTTTGTTCCCCCTTGTACCTTTTCAAGTCCTGAAATTGGGGGGGTGGGGGCTGCCAACTTTCTGACATTTTTAACTGGACATATTCATCTCTAAAATGGCATCAGCACCCATGGTCAGACCTGTAGATGCCGTAAGGTCTAGATTAGCCCTTAGTCTTCCCCAAACGCAGCTATAAGAGGATGGTGGAAGATTAGAAGCAGGCTTCAAATCCACCTCCATATAACACTAATGGCTGCCAATCAATTAGAATCTGAGATCAGACAAAATACAACCGTGAAATAATTAATGAAAGCTATTTCTTATTTATATTTTTGAAATGTTTCTTAGACCCGTATACATGAAAAAAGCTCAGGAGGTTACACTATTTTCCATTAAGAATATAACAAGAGTATTTAAACAAGAATTATCTCCCAGACTTTGAAAACATAAATTGTCAGTCCATGGAGATAATTCTTATTTAAATACTCTTGTTATATTCTTAATGAAAATAGTGTAGCCTCCTGAGCTTTTTCGTGTATATGGGTCTAAGAAACATTTCAAAAATATAAATAAGAAGTAGTTTTTGTTAATTCTTTCCACGGTTGTATTTTGTTTTACCTCAGCAACTCTTCCCGTGAATTCTTTTTGTTGCTAATCAATTAAAATCGGCAGCGTCTTTGTGTGTGTGCGGCCTTGTAGGAACCCGATCGAAATCAGTTCAGCCAGCGTTCCTGGAAGTTCAGTACGAACTAAGCAGGTTCAGGTGATCGATTCACATCTGATCGACACACTCGCTTATGGAAAGTTCGACTGTCGAACGTGTCTGCGGCAAAATTTCACAGCCTCCCTGGTGTAACTCTGCGTAGGGTTGTGCTATACCTTGCTGTTCCTGGCTTTGCATTGTATAGTAGATGTTGTTCGGTGGGACAGCAGGCTAGCAGGTCAAATCTGCACAGGGCTTTTGGGAAAAGATGCGGGGTAGGATGAATACTTAGCTCGCAGTGGTGCCCGTGAGTGCCCTGCTGCCTGCCAACACCCTTCCTGGTTCCCGCCAGGTGTTTTTAGAAAGGGGTGGGGCCAGGTGTAGAATATAGAATCATAGAATCACAGAGTTGGAAGAGGTCCATGCAAGCCATTTAGTTCAACTCCCTGCTCAGTGCAAGATCAGCCTAGAGCATCTCTGACAAGTGTTTGTCCAGCCGCTGCTGAAAGACTGCCAGTGAGGGGGAGGTCACCACTCCCCTAGGCAGCTGATTCTACTCTTGCACAACTCTTCCTGTCAAAAAGTTTTTCCTAAGATCCAGCTGGTACCTTCCAGTTTGGTGTAGTGGTTAAGTGCACGGACTCTGATCTAGGAGAACTGGGTTTGATTCCCCACTCCTCCACTTCCAGCTGCTGGATGACTTTGGGCAAGCCATAGTTCTGGCAGAGGTGTTTGTGAGAGAACAGCTCTGAGAGAACTTGTGACTGACCCAAGTTCACCCACCTGGCTTCATGTGGAGGAGTGGGGACTCAAACCTGGTTCTCTCATATTAGCGTCTTCTGCAGAGTATTTCTTGGTGGTCTCCCATCCAAGTACTGACCCTGCTGGCCTCCAAGCTCTGATGAGAAAGGACTAGTCTGGGCTATTAGGACTGCTACATAGGTGTAGCTACTAGGGAGGAAAAAGACCTCTCTGTTTTGGCTGAGAGTTGCGAGTTCAAATCTCCTGTTGATAACTTCAGTTCAGCCCCCTGTCAGCAACTCAATGAACTAGAGAATGAACAACCCTGCAAGGCAGCCTTCTAACAGCTGCCACAGCTCACTATTTGAGGTAAAGTGAGTGTTTCTTGACTCAGTAGTTGTGAATCTCAGTCCTTTCACACTTTTCATGCAGACTCTAATCTGGGTGAACTGAGTTCGATTCCCCATTCCTCCACATGCAGCTGCTGGCATGACCTTGGGTCAGTCACAAGTTCTCTCAGAGCTCTCAAGAGCAGTTCTCGAAAGAGCTCTCTCAGCCCCGCCTACCTCCCAGGGTGTCTGTGGTGGGGAGGGGAAGGGAAAGGAGATTGTAAGCTGCTCTGAGACTCCTTCGGGTAGTGAAGGGCGGGGTATAAATCCAATCTCTCCTCCTCCTCCTCCTCCTCCTCCTCCTCCTCTTCTTCTTCAGGACAGCTGCTTGGAAACGGAACTGCTACTGGGAATTAAACCTTCAACTTCACTATTCCCAGAGTTGGGGATTGAGAGCAGCCAAGTGAGGTAGTTCTACAGAAAGCTAATTGCTTGCTCTGCAGCTGTAGTCATGGGCTCGAATCCCCTGTGGAACGTGTACATTCTTTTGATACGGCAACAGCTCTCTGAACTGCAGCATTCAAAAAGCCCCTGGGTGGCAGAAGCTGCCGTAACCCCATGAGACAAAACCAGGTGTCTGTAGGCTATCAGATTTGTGAGTTCAGATCCACTGGCGTCTTACATGTGGAACTACAATCAGAAGAGCTTTATGGCAGGATTCTTTTTAGCTGCTGCTCTAATACCAGGGAGGGTGGGTCAAGTGAGTTTGTTAATAATAATTAATGCCAGGGGGCTTAAAGAACATAAGAACACAAGAGAAGCCAATGTTGGATCAGGCCAACAGCCCATCTAGTCCAACACTCTGTCACACGGTGGCCAAAAATACCAGGTGTCATCAGGAGGTCCACCAGTGGGGCCAGGACACGAGAAACCCTCCCACTGTTGACCCCCCCAAGCACCAAGAATACAGTGCAACACTTGCCCTAGAGTCCCTACCTATACCTTGTGGCTAATAGCCACTGATGGATCTCTGCTCCATATGTTTATCCAATTCCCTCTTGAAGCCGTCCATGCTCGTAGCCACCACCTCCTCCTGTGGCAGTGAATCCCAAGTGTTAATCACTCTTTGGGTGAAGCAGTACTTCCTTTTATCCGTTCTAACCGGACTGCTCCGCACTTTCATTGAGTGCCCACGAGTTCTTGTATTGTGAGAAAGGGAGAAAAGTACTTCTTTCTCGACCTGCTCTATCCCATGCATAATCTTATAAACCTCAAGGTTTATGTGCCTATTCTAGAGGCTGGAATTTATAACAGGTTGCTAAGCTCGAAGAGAGACAGGTGCGGATAGCACCAGGGTAGGGACGCCAGCCTTCAGGTGGGACCTGGGGATCCCATGCTATTATAGCTCTTCTCCAGACTACAGAAATCAGTTCCCCTGGAGAAAATAGATGTTCTGGAGCGTGGACTCTATGGCACTGGACCCACTGAGGTCCCTGTCCTCCCCAGGCTCCACCCCCAAATACCCAGGAGCTTCCAAACCAAGAACTGGCAATCCTATCTACCTATTCCCCACCGGTGGCCTGGAGGGACCTGACAACCCTACGACCAAGGCTGGCTCCATCTGGTGAGAGAACTGCAGCCTCTGAGTCAACGGGCGTGGCACCCTCCAGGGAGACTTGAACCTCAAACTAGTTCTGTTAAGTATGCAACTCAACAAGGCAGTGATTCAGCAAGTAATTCAGCTTTATTTGTAACGTCAACAAGACGATCAGACAACGACGACGACAAGTGGAGCACAGCTCCCTTTTTAAATAATCCGGGCTGTCAAAGCCACGCCCATAGATAACTTAATCACCAATAGCATTACAGAGTTAAGAACCAATGAGGTCTGTTCCCTCCACAAACATATTTACAACGGTGATTGGTTACTTTATACAGTTCCATAGGAACGACCAATAGGAATGTTACAGCTTACGATCCATTCCTTGCATCAAGCTTAGAATGGAAAAGAATAGGCTCAGTTCCATAGTTAGAACATAACAAGTCCAGTCCAGTCCAGTCCAGTTTATTAGGTTTAAGAGCCTATAGGCCATACACCATAAAAAAAAAGAATTTATTTTAAACTTAAATTTTTAAGAAAACATTTAAAAAGACAATGTCAAAGAAATGTGCCACATCTGTTATACAGTTAATTGCACAGAGTACTCAGTGGAAGTCTCAACCTTGTAGATTCCAAAACGGAAGAAAATTTTAATAGCCATTTCCTCAGGAACTTTTCTCTCGCGACCAGCATTCCCTCTAAGCTGATTTAGGCCGATTCCACACAATCACTTGTCCTGGTGTCACCCCTCGATAATATCCGGGGAAATTGATCAGCTCCCCACAGGTTGGTCCAGATCGGCAATTGACCTGATTCTAATGGTGTTTCTCCCTGGATTTTCCGTCTCCACTATTTTAAGGAACTTTTTTTTACTGCAGGGTTGAAATCGGGGCATTGTAGTGGGGAACTCGTGAATCGCGGCTGTCCTCTCTCCGCCCCTTTAACATCCCTCTGCTTCTTTCCCTCCCCTTCCCTCCCCTTCCTGCCTCTCTCCACCCCTTCAACACTCCTCTGCTTCTCTCCCCTCCCCCTCCCTTTCCCGCCCTGCCATGAGGGTTTTTTTGCCCCCCCCTGTGTTGTGTTGCAACACAATACTGATCTATCGTTGACTGGCATTTAAATGTCCTTTTAAATGTACCTCTGCCATTTCCCCATTTCTGTGTTGCAATTTGCTATTTGTACAAAGGTAGTGCCATTGCTAAAAAGATGCATTAAGGGTGACATGGAGGCGTGGACAAAAATTTTTTGTGGGGTTAACCTACGAGCTGTAGTGCAACTGTTAAAAAAATACATTGAGGGTGGCATGGTGGTGTGGACACAATTTTCGTGGGGGTTTTATGTGTTGCCTTGCATATCTGCTTCTCTCCCTCCCCCCACCCCCTCCTTCCCGCCTCCCCTCTCCCTTTCCCCTCCCTTTTTCGACCTGGCACAATGCAACTATGCATTTGTAAAGCACCCCTGTTTTCCAGTGGGTGGGTGTGTTACAACGTATCCACTCCCCTGATCAAAAAAAAAAAAAAGAGGGGGAAGAGAGGGGAGGGGGCACTAGATTCGGGGCAAGGCGACAAACCCGGGTCAGAGTTCTTTAATGCGGAACTCCCCCAACAGAATCGGGCCAATTAGACCCAAGGAGAACAGAGAGCAAAGCATTAGTGTAAAATCGGCCTTAGTGTGAGATAGCTCACAGTTTTTTAGCATCTGGCTCACACAGCACAGGAAGGAGGGCTCCAGAGCAAACTAATGTATGCAGCAGCCAGATTGCTCGCTCACAACTTTAGTGCCAGAAGCTCACGAAGTAGAATTTTTGCTCCCAACACTCCACAGCTCAGAGGGAGCATTGCTCGCAACTGCATGTGTTGGGCAACAGGAAAATATATGGGCAAGTGGGTCTACAGTTGCTAATGGGCAGTTGCGGTAGCGTTGACTTGCTGGGATGCCCTGAAAATGACCCTTCATCTGTGCAGATGGGAATGCATTGCAGCATGCCAGCATATATGCTCTTCTCAATTTAGGAACAGATAGTACATATAAATAATCCCTCAAACTAGTTGTTTTGCAATAACTTAAAAGATTCCTTTCCAAGACAAGATATCAGAAATGTAATGATAACAATACAGAGAGAAATTCTGTCATTTGCTCATTCTCCAGGTTCTCGTCTGCACCGGTCTGGCTGATATAAAAAACGAGCCTCCCGATCAGGAATGGGGGTGGGGGTGGTTCAGATATTTTTGCTCTGAAATGGTGCCCGAAATTCCCTGTTGAAGTGTCATACGGGGTCTTTTCGGCCCAAAACTAGACAAAGAATTGGGGGCACTGTTTTGGATCAGAAATACTCAAATGTGCAGTCCTAACTGGGGCATCTTGATGGTGTTTTTTTTTTTTTTTTTGCCAAACTTAGTCTCAAACACCATGCAAAGCCTCTTTATACAAGTAAACAGCCACTTAGTATACCAAGGTCACGCTGTATCTTGGTAGCAACTAAGGGCCCCAGGGCTCTTTTGTAGCAGGAACTCCTTTGCATATTAGGCCACACACCCCTGATGTAGCCAATCCCCCAAGAGCTTACAGTAGCCCATGTAAGAAGAGCTCTGTAAGCTCTTGGAGGATTGGCTACATTAGGGGTGTGTCGCTTAATACGCAAAGGAGTTCCTGCTACAAAAAGAGCCCTGATAAGGCTATGGTCACATGAGAAGTTTGCTGCGATATAGTAGCATTACTTTTGTGGATTTAAAAAGCATGATCAGACAGCAACATCTGCTTTCTGTGCCCCAGCCATCAGCACCCTGTGTTGCCCCACTTTGGAAGCTGACTAACCCGGCACCGGGGAAAGTCCAGTGTTTACAGATGCCAGCATTTCCACTCCGCTTTCCCAGATGTCTGAACTTTCCTTCTGCGAAAGGAACCCAGAAGGAAAGTCTGAAGCCACAGATCCATTTCTGCCACTGGGTTTTGTTGTGGGTTTGTTTTTTTTTGGAGTTGCTACCTATATGTGCATATGTGCATGCACCTGCCTGCACTGAAACAAAAATGACTGGGCAGAACACTCCATGGTTGAGATGCTGCAGTAATGTGAATGCCTGACGAGCACGCAGGGAAATCACCCTGGGGTGTGCTGTCTGGTTGGTCTGCCCTGCAGCACTTTTGACCGGTGCAATTAGAGGCATACCCAGATCATGGAAAGCCTCCAGTGTGACCGCAGCCTTTATCTTCTCAGTTACTAAAGGACAGGCACATATCCTTAGGGACATGATTGGAGCATTAAAATAACTTTATTGCCAAGCGCAGAATCATTTGCACTTCATGCCCCTCTTGGCACCTGCACAGGTACATGCATTTAAAAAATGGCTAATATTGACTACGCTGCCCGCATTTTGCCGCTCCTATACAGTCAGCTGCATCTATTCATGAAGTTACCATAAAAACTGATGGCAAGAATAGCTAGGCTCATGGGTAGCCATCAGACGTATACAGAGACATCCAAGTAGTATGTCTCATTTAGCTATAAGCCTTGAAGCCACTAAAGGAACCAGCCTGAGCTATCGGGGGTAATGAAAAGATCTCGTAGAAGGAGTTCTGGGGAGACTCCAATCCTAAGTGGCTTTAATGAGAATTTAGGGTTGCCAGCTCTGGGTTGGGAAATATCTGGAGATTTGGCGGTGGAGCCTTGGGAAGGTGGAGTTTGGGGAGAGGAGGGGCCTCAGCAAGGTATAATACCGTAGAGTCCACCCTCCAAAGCAGCCACTTTCTCCAGGTGAAAAGATCTCTGCCGCCTGGAGATCAGTTGCAGTCCCAGAAGATCTCCAGCCACCCCTTGGAAGAAGGCAACCCTGAATGGGATAAAAATTATTTCTCCCGTGAGAGTTTGAAGTCACAACGTCACGTGTATGGACCTGCCCCTCTTTCCTCCTGGGCTGCAGCCAGACTTGGATCTCCCCCCCCCCCAAAAAAAAAAGTCTTGAAAGCTCCCAGGGCTTTCCTCTTGATCCAGCCGGCCCCAGGTTCTACAGGATAGCTTGTTGCCCTCTCTTTAGTAACAGTAGGCCCTGCGGCCAGCTTAAAGGCAAAAGGCACTTTTATTGCTTGCCGGCTGTATTCTTTCCAAACCTCCCCACACACCAATTTTGCACATCCTGCAAATGCATCTGTATTGTCTCAACCTATCTCAAATAGGAATTAAAATCCTCTTCTCTTCTGCCCAGTATGAGTCTGCTGTCACATAGTGGCATGTGGTTGTTAAGGGAAGGAAGAGCCCCAGTGGGAACGTCTCTTCTTTAGGGAAATGAAGTGCGGGAAGAAGCCCCCCTGGGCCAGTGTTCCCTCTAAGCCGGGGGTGTCGAACTCAGGAGGGCCGGATCTGACATAAATGAGACCTTGTTGGGCCGGGCCAGGTGTGTCATCAAATGGAATGCCAGGTAGCGGAGATATAAACTTTATAAGGACGCAAACACAAAGGGTTTTTGTGATGCCAACCTCCAGGTGGGGCCTGGAAACCCGCCATGCTGCCTTCGCCTCCTCTCCCCCCCCGAGGGGGGAAGGGGGAGGGTGGGCAAGCTGCAAGCCAGGGAAGGGGCGGAGGTTTAAACCTCCGTCCCTTCCATCCCAGCGCTGGCTTGCCTGCACGCCCTGCAGCTACAGGGCCCGCCAGCAAGTCAGGGAAGGGGCGGGGGTTAAAACCTCCACCCTTTCCATCCCATGCTGTCTTGCCGGCACGCCCCGCAGCTGCAGGGCCCGCCAGCAAGCCAGGGAAAGGATGGGGGTTTAAACCCCCACCCCTTCCATCCCAGCGCCGGCTTGCCTGCGTGCCCCACGGCTGAGAGGCGCACCAGCAAGCCAGGGAAGTGGCAGGGGTTTTTGGTGGGGGGCTTTTGGCAACCCTAAGGGGCGGCATGC
Organism: Gekko gecko; assembly: GCA_029375565.1. Lineage (NCBI taxonomy): Eukaryota > Metazoa > Chordata > Lepidosauria > Squamata > Gekkonidae > Gekko > Gekko gecko. Next base: position 6,055,823 of record JAPDNY010000006.1, read on the forward strand.
TCTAGGCGAACGCCTAGTTCGCCTAGTGAGCAAGCCAACCCTGAAGGTAACCCATGCTGTGTGAATACCCATTAGGCTTGTAAGAGAACTATTTTTAATCACAGGAATCCACTGTATGGGGGCTTTGCCCATTGCTTTGCTGGCTATGGGGACGCACAGCTTTGTTTCCTTTTATTTCTCCCCTGGGTAATTTGGAAGACAGCCAAGATGCAAATGGAGAAATGAAGCACCAGGAACAGGGGAAACAGGGATGGGGTCTCTGGCAGATAACCTCTGTGTTGTCAGCCTTCTGCCTTGACCTGTGTTGCAGAAGAGGTGCAGGGTTGGTATTTCGCCAACCTGCCCTAAGTATCGGGGACAGCCAGAAGAGAAATGGCAGGCTGGCTACCTCTGCCTAATGCCAACGCCATACTGACTGCACACTCACCCCTGAACGGCCATCAAACAGCCATAGATCTATGCAGAAGGGACCATAAAATCCAATGTTCAAAGGAAGTGAAAGTGGCATGAAATGTGGAGGGTGCCATAAAATCCGATGATCAACGGAAGTGAAAGCAGCATGCGATGCAGAGGGGGATTTCTGTTCCAATGTGGGTTTGTGAAAACGACAGAGGGAAAAGCCAATGCAGAATCAGCCTCAGGGGTCCCATTCAGCTGTCGTGGCTAAGTGCCAATCATAGCTATGTGGTACAGGTGGAAAGTGCCATCAAATCACAGCCCACGTAGGGTAAGAGGTACTCAGAGGTGGTTTGCCACTGCCTGCCTCTGCATAGCAACTCCGGACTTCCTTGGGTGTCTCCCATCCAAATAGGAACCCGGGATGACCCTGTTTACTTCTGAGATCTGTCAACTGAGCTAGCCTAGGCCATCCAGGTCAAGACTAAACCATACCCAGGCCCGTAGCTACAGTGGGGCATGCTGGGGCCTGGCCCCCCCGACTTCCTGCCAAGGCCCCCTGACTTCCATCCAGCCTTCACCACCCTGGCTCTCTGGGCCGGCTGGAGGACTACCAACTCTCTGATCCACCCAGTAGACTCCCCACTGCCTCCCCTTCCCCAAGCGTGCCTTGCTTCCCCACATAGGCAGGCAGAGTGTGAACGCTGCAAAAGTGAGTTTAATTTTTTTATTATTATTCTATTTTGTGACATCAGTGCCCCCTGACTTATTTAAAGGCCCCCCGAATTATAAAATCCTAGCTACAGGCCTAACCATACCCTTCATAAATCGCTTGAACTCCCTTTGAAATCCATTTGAGCCGGTGGCCCTTGTTGATTCTGTAGCCTTTTCTCTGGGTAGGGAAGGCGTCACGACCCCTCGATCTTTTCAGTTGCCCTTTTCTTCCACTGTTCCAGACGTCCAATACTGTTTTTGCAACTGGAGAATGGGACTGTATTCCAAACGCAGCCGCATCATCAATCTTGTGGGAGAGCGTTGTAGTAGTGGTTGTTTTAGCGGCAGGAATTGCAAACAGCATAGCGAATGGGATTTTTTAAAAATGAAGAAAGTAGGACTTGGCCTTCTGCACTGTGTGTGGTATTTCGCACTTTCAGTCCACTTCCAATGCATGTTTGCAATTGCTTGTGAGTGCATTTTGCTGTCTCATACAGTAAAATCCAGTCGCAAAGTGCTTTGAATGTGGATCACAAGTGCATTATTCAACATGAATGAAAGCACCCAGGAGAGAGAGAGAGAGAGAGAGAGAGAGAGAGAGAGAGAGAGAGAGAGAGAGAGAGAGAGAGAGAACGCATACAGAGAAATATTTTCTTAAAACAAATGTATTCTAAACCGGGCTGATAAGAAGGCATGAATTATCGGAGAGACATTTGTCTCTCTCTGTCATAGGATTGTATCGTTCAGGGAAATTGATCGATTGTAGGCTGAGGAATGGCAAAAAATAAAAATGAATTAGCCTATGGTGCTGGTCATTTATGGAACTTCTTGTCACATGATGGGCCCTAGCTTAAGTTTTGGGTCTCAGAAGGATTCACCAGAATAACAAAGGACAGGTCTATCTACGGCCGTTAGCTGTGATATCTGAAAAGGAGGAGCGTGAGAAGGAAAGAACTGCATTTGCAGGATCAGATCAGATTAAGGGTCCATCTAGGGCAGCTTCCAACAGCAGCTGGGAAGATCTCTTTGAGAAACACATCATGGAGGCCAATCACCCTTGCTTACTGTTACCCTCAGCCGCAGTGCACGGCCTCTGAACATGGAGACTAGGCCCGTAGTCCTCTGTTAAAGTAATCTAAGCCAGGGACTTGCCTTGGCAAATGAGTTCCATAGAATAATGATATGAAGAAACACTTCCTGTTTGCTGGTCCTTAAGTGGAAACTCCAGTTTCTGAGGCAACATACCTCTATTTTTGCTAAATTTCAATTTGAGGGAAAGGTTGGATGAGAAATCTTTTAACTAAATCACTACATGCCAGGAGCATTTTGTGTCTGCCTCCACCTTCTATGATAGCCATTTTGTGGCAGTAGAATATCAGACCCTCCCCCTGACAGGGGCAGGCAGCCTCTGCTTTCAAGCCCCACCCCCCTCCAAATTACCCTCCCAAACAGGGAAGAACACTGAAATTATATGTTATGTTCCTACATGACCCGGAAATGATGTAGGCATGTCAAGGACATCAGGGGCGACACTCTGGTTTTTGGGCCAAACTCTAAGGTAGAAGCTAATTCTACCATAGAGTTTGGCCTAAAAACTGGAATGTCACCTCCTGATATTTGGGCCGGAATGCACAGGAACGGAGTTCCGGCTGGCTCCTCAGTTGACCACGCCCAGCAGGAACTCATTAGCATAATAGGCCACACCCAACAGCAGAAACTCATTAGGACTGGCTACATGAGGGGTGTGTGGCCGAACATGCAACGGAGTTCCTGGTTTAAAAAAAAAGCCCTGGGGTTTTGACAACAAACAGAATAAGCAGCAAAAGGTGGGTGTGGCTGGATGACCACACTTCTGGTAACACAGGGTGTGGCATAATATGCTAATGAGCTGTGCTGTCGGGGGTGTGGCCTAATAGGCTAATGAGTTTCTGCTGTCATGGGTGTGGCCTATTATGCTAATGAGTTCCTGCTAGGCTTTTCCTTCTAAAAGAAAGCCCTGCCGATACCCCTGATGTGCCTGTGTCACTTCTGGGTCATGTAGGCATGTGGTTATTTTTGGCGTTCCTCCCCACTCCTTGTAAGTTCACCCCTAGTGTTGCCAAAAAAAAACCCCCCAGGTTTGGCAGAGGTCCCCTGCTTTTGGGGGAGTTCTACCCGCTGCCGGCTAGCTGGCTGATGGGGAAAGCCCGGCCCCCAAGCCCCAACACCCGCAGCCACCTCTCTCCCTGCACTGAAAGGGGCTCCCTTTAAGTGCAGGGAGCTGGCGTTTCCCGCATGCCCGATCTCCAAATGGAGATCGGGCATGCGAGCCTTCCAGCTCCCTGCATTTAAAGGGCCCCTTTAAGTGCAGGGAGCTGGCATTTCCCTGCATGCCCATCGGGCAGGCGGGGGGGGGCGGACGTCCCCAACGTGATGTCACCATGTCAGGGATTCCCCACCCCCTCCAGGAACGCACCCCAAAGTCCCCCGCTGGGGGCCAAAATGGACTTGGCAACCCTCTTCACGCCCCATCCCTTGACAGCAGGTCCGAGGGACTTGGCAGCCCTATGTGGCAGCCATATTGTGGCTTCACCCACCACACTGCATCAGAATTCCAGTGGTTCTCACAGGCTAAAAAATATCGGGGATCCCTGGTTTAACAGGTTTCCAAATAAGGGGCCTTTTGGGAGCACATCGCTGACACGCTACCAGTCCTCTAACCAAAGCTTGTGCCCCCCCTTTTTATTTGATTGTGGGTGTTTAGGAGAGACCAGAGTTGGGGGGACTGGACATTCTTCAGTCTGAAAGGCAGTTGCCTCAGAGCTGTCCTCTCTCTCTCCCTCTCTCCCTTTGACTACATAGTTGCCATACTGACTCAATATTCAAGCTCTCAATTTTTTACAGAACAGTTTTTTCTCTCTCTCTCTCTCCCTCTCCATTGTGTCCCCACAGGGCAGCAAGGAGCGGTTCCATTGGCAGAGCCACAACGTCAAACAGAGCGGGGTGGACGACATGGTCCTTCTCTCCAAAATCAACGAAGACGCCATTGTTGAAAACCTGAAGAAGCGTTTCATGGATGACTATATCTTTGTATCCTTTAAAAAACAAACAAACATGTAATGGACATCCAAAACTCTTCAATCTCAACCTAGAATTGGTTGGCAGTCTTTGAAAACATCCCTGTAAGGTAGGCCCAGAATATTCTTCCCATACTGCAGGAGGGGAGGGGCTGAGGCTCACAGAAAGTGTTTTTAAGGTGAGGGGGAGGCCCAAGACTCTCAATCATATTTGTATATTTTATTTGCATATTTTATTTATTGATTTAAAATATTTATTAGCTGCCTTTGTACTGAGAGCCAGTTTGGTGTAGTGGTTAGGAGCGCAGACTCTAATCTGGGAGAACCAGGTTTGATTCCCCACTCCTTCACATGCAGCTGCTGGTGTGACCTTGGGTCAGTCATCAGTTCTTTCAGAGCTGTTCTATCAAGGGCAGTCCTCGAAAGAGCTCTCTCAGCCCCACTGACCTCACAGGGTGTCTGTTGTGGAGAGGGGAAGGGAAAGGAGTTTGTAAGCCTCTCTGAGACTCCTTTGGGTAGTGAAGGGCGGGGTATAAATCCAATCTCTCTCTCTCTCTCTCTCTCTCTCTCTCTCTCTCTCTCTCTCTCTCTCTCTCTCTCTCTCTCTCTCTCTGTCTCTCTCTCTCTCTCTCCAAAACTCATGGCAGCTTACAATATAAACAGAACAAAACAAAACATAAGACGTGCATAAAATGGATGTGTGTGTGTGTGTGTGTGTGTGTGAAGTGCCATCAAGTGACAGCAGACTTGCCTTTGCCTGCCTCTGCATAACAACCCTGGACTTCCTTGGTGGTCTCCCATCCGTGTACTAACCAGGGTCGACCCTGCATAGCTTCCGAGATCTGACGAAATCAGGCTAGCCTGGGCTGCCCAAATTACATTTTAAACGATGCATTAATTAAAATCACAAACGACCACTGCCAGTTTAAAAAAAGCTAAACTGATTCACTGCCATCCTAAACAAAACCATCTTCTGCTGCCTCCCAAAGACTGAAAGTGAGTTGGGGAGGCCCACCTCCTTGGAGAGGCAGTTCCAGGAAGACACCCTCTCCTGCATACCCACCAGACAAGATTCTTTGGTCCTTGGACAGACAGGAGGGCCTTTCCCTGTGATCTTAATCCCCAGGCAGGAAAATACAGGAGAAGATGGTACTTTGGATACCCGATCCCAAGCCACATAGGGCTCTAAGGGACAAAATCGGCATCTTGAATTGGGCTCAGGAGCAGATTGGTAGGTAGTGTAATTGCTGTAGTATCTGAGCCGCATGCTCTTCATAGCTCGCTCCAACCAGCAGTCTAGTGGCATCACTGCGCTGGTGATGACAATGCTCCACCATGCCCCCCCCCCTTCTGCCACTTGCCAGGCTCGGACTGGCAACCCTAACTGGGTAGGGTAAGGATGTGAGGGAATAACTCAGCGATGGCATGATATGATTTCCAGGAATAGCCAGAAGTGATGCCATGCCTCTCTAGGAATTGCCAAAAAAAAAAAACCCTTCTCTATGGTAAAATCATAGAGTTTTGGTGATTTCTAGAGAGGTCCGACAATGATTTTTCTGTCTTTCTCCTTCTGGCTGCCAGAGTGCTGGAGGACAAGACCTGCTGGGGGAAGGAGTTCTCCTATCCCCAGCAAGCAAATGATGATCCTCATTACCATGGATCTCTGGACTACAGAGATCCATTCCCCTGGAAGAACCATAGAGCCTAGAAGAAAAGGAAGTCTAAAGAGAGTGAAGGCTCAAGGATTTCCATTTCTCCTATGATATACCATAAAGACTGTATAGCTTACCATAGAGTCTAAGAGATACTGATTCACAGTTGTCTATAAAGACACTAAAACATCAGAGGATCATTGGGGGTTGGGAGAGGGGTTGGCTTTCAGTTTGTTGGTGTCCCCCTATGTTCTTCTGACTGGATTTTTCTCATCGACTCAGGAAAACCTGAAGACAATCTCAATAGGTGTTTTTTTAAGGATATGAGGCAGGAAATTTAAAATTTGAATTTTGATGGGAGTGACATCAAAGAAGCCTGGTGCTTCCTCTCTTTCCATACCCCACCTTCTCCCGCCATTGCCCCCAAACCTCCAAAAATTTCCCAAGCCAGAGGCAACCCTAGATGTCCCATGTAGCAAGATTTGAACCCAGACTGCCTGGTACATAATTCAGTCTCTTAGCCAGTGAGCGGCATCAACTTTTTACCATCACCAACCCTGAACTAGATTTGAACAAGGAAGAGTTTTTTACACACACACACACACACACACGGATATATTACACGCCCATAAAATGTTGCCTTCGTGAACCACTTTTATGTGTGGAGACAGAGGAATTTTCTTTATCATAATATAAGTCTATCGTCGAGGGGCGTCACTCAAAAACATTGATTGGCAGCACTTTAAGGAAATCATTTCTTCATGCGACAGGCAATTAACCTGCAATTCATTGCCACAAAATGTAGTGACAGCTGCTAATCTGTCAGCCAAGAAAGCTAAATGGAACCTCTCTGTTCAGCTGCAGTGTACCTCTGAGTAGAAAAAGCTAAGGTCAAACAAGGCAGGAGAAAGGATTTAGCCTCCATGTCCTACTAATGAGCTCCCCAGAAATATCTTCCTGCCCACACATCGAAACAGGATGCTGGGCTAGAGTGTTGCTCCAAGTCAGAAGGCCTTTCCGTAGGCTTTCCTTGTGACTAGGGAGGGCCTTCATCATATCTCCGACATTCAAATCCCACCCCCGGGTTTGTTTGTGAGGTTCAAGTTCTCCTTTTTCTACTTTACGGCTATGATGGTAACAAGGGGATGGCTGTACAGGAATAGCCCAGATCTTGCTTCACTCTCCTGGCTCGTTGGGCTTCTGTTCAGGGCGCTTGTGGTTTGTGGCGACGTTCATCTCAGCTCTTCCTCTGACCTCATCCTTTCCAAATTTGGGCGGCCCAGCTGAGTGCTGAGACCTCGTGCCATCTTGTAGGCCAGTTGCAGTGACAAATACTTGTCTCTGGCCACCCGTTTCCTGCCGCGCCTTCAGAGGTGACGGGTGCCTGTCCGCCCACACAATAGAGAGGTCACCACATTTCTCAGATCGGCCATTTCGAAGAATTGGTATTTCATTTTTGCTGCTCCCTGGTGTGAAATTCTCCGTTGGAGTTCTTCCAGTTTGGTGTAGTGGTTAAGTGCGCGGACTCTAATCTGGGAGAACCGGGTTTGATTCCCCACTCCGCCACTTGCACCTGCTGATGTGACCTTGGGTCAGTCACAAGCTCTGGCACAGCTGTTCTCTCAAGGACAGTTTCTGTCAGAAGTTCTCTCAGCCCCACCTCCCTCACAGGGTGTCTGTTGTGGGGAGGGGAAGGGAAAGGAGTTTGGAAGCCGCTCTGAGACGCCTTTGGGCAGTGAAGGGCGGGGTATAAATCCAATCTCTTCTTCTCTCTCTTCTTCTTCCTCTTAAATGTGTACAATGTTTAATGCCATTTTAGTGCTCTAAATGCAGGTTTCCCAGCTCTGTGTAAGGAAATGGCTGGAGATGTTGGGGGTGGAGCCTGAAGAGGGAGGGGCTTGGGGAGGGGTGGGACCTCAGCGGGGTGTAATGCCCTAGACCAGGGTTGGCCAAACTGTGGCTTGGGAGCCGCATGCGGCTCTTTCACACATATTGTGTGGCTCCCGGCAGGGCGGCTAAATATCGTTAGCAAACAAATATCATCGGACAAACCAATATCATTATCAATATCTGCTTTTACCGCTTTTGATGGTAATTTTGGCAGTCTCATTTAACATTAATAAAAAGCAAATCTGCCTATTTCCTAGTAAAAATGTGTAATATTTGTTCATGTCTTGCGGCTCTCAAACACCTGACGTTTGTTCTGTGTGGCTCTTACGCTGAGCAGGTTTGGCCACCCCTGCCCTAGCCAGTGGCTGCTTTGGAATGTCAATTCTTCAACGGGAAATGGCAGATCTGAGAGATTTGCTGGCCATTTTCTCCAGGGAAACAGTTCTCTGTTACCTGGAGATCAGTTCTAATTCCAGGAGCTCTCCAGACCCCACCTGGAGGCTGGCAACCCTGTTCAATAATGCATCACGCACAATGCCCTGAAAGAAAGAAATAGATTCAGAATGGCAGCGATGGCAGTGGGCGAATGACACCTCTGTATGAAACAGAAAGAAACGGGGTTGCCAGCTGTTTGCTGGCCTCGTTCCTGTGTTTTCCAAAGCAGCTGGATGCAGACATTTAGTGAAAGAAAGCTTTGTGTTCCCTAACTTCTGCAAGGGATAGAATAGAGCCAGGGTCCCCAACACAGAGCCCAGGGGTACCGGGGCACCCGCTGACACCATTCCTAAGGCTCACCAAGCGTTGTTAGGAAGTGGGTGGGGCTTTTGCCCAGCAGAGCTTCTGATTAAAACATAAGAACATAGAAGCCAATGTTGGATCAGGCCAATGGCCCATCCAGTCCAACACTCTGTCACACGGTGGCCAAAAATACCAGGTGCCATCAGGAGGTCCAGCAGTGGGGCCAGGACACCAGAAGTCCTCCCACTGACCCCATAGACCACATCATGCCAGGCCCTCCTGTCTTGTTCCGTGTTAATTTGCTGCTCAGCCCGTCTATAAATTTGAACCTTACCTCCCATTCCACTGTATTTGAAAAAGTGTGCATTGCACACAAAAGCTCATACCTTGAATAAACCTTTGTTGGTCTTCAAGGTGCCTCTGGACTCTAAATTTGTTCTAGGTACCATGAGAGTTACACAAAACCTCACTCCCTGACATTTTATGTTTGGCCCCGCCTATTGTGGAGGCCATTTTGTGGCGATCTCCACCTCCTGCAGCAGCCATTTTCTGGCTGCCTCTGCCACTCCGCGTCAGAATTCCAAAGTTGCCCCCAGGTTCAGAAGGTTGAGAAGCTCTGGCACAGATATCTCTCGTACAAGTACAACGCATCAGAGAAGTTGATGTTGCTTTTGAATCCAGCGGAATCAGCAGTTTTTCACTCAGGGTCACCTTGGTCTTTGACCATGCCGGAGCTGGTCTGTCCAGAGCAGTTCTGTTCTTTTACTTTGGTGAACGAAAATATACACAAACCGGAAATCTATCTTCCTTTTAAGTTTTCTTTAACACACCCGCCTCCTCCCCCAATGTCTGCTGCTGCTGAGAAACAGTTCTGCATTTCAGGAGTGAGTCAATATTATTCACACACACACAAACACACTTTTTACCAGAAATCTCTTAACCCTCCCAACAGCTCTCCCCTGCACTGGGTTTCACCTATTTAGGTGGAGGTGGTGGGGTTGCCACACTCCAGGTGGGGCCTGGGGATCTTCCAGAATTGCCACTGATCTCTCGATGGCAGTTATCAGTTCCTCTGGGTAAAATAGCTAGCTGCTTTGGAGGGCGGACTATGTGGCATTAGACCCCTCTGAGCACCCCACCCCCCAAACCCCCACCTCTAGAAAAGAGAGAGACTGGATTTATACCCCTGCTCTTCACTACCTGAAGGAGTCTCAGAGCAACTTACAATCTCCTTCTCCTTCCCCTCCCCACAACAGACACCCTGTGAGGTAGGTGGGGCTGAGAGAGCTCTTTTGATAACTGCTCATGAGAGAACAGCTCTGAGAGAACTTGTGACTGACCCAAGGTCACACCAGCAGCTGCATGTGGAGGAGTGGGGAATCTAACCCGGTTCTCCCAGATTAGGGTCAGCTCTCTTAACCACTACACCAAACTGGTACAAAGCAGCTTAATTTCAGCTACCCTGAAAACTCCAGAAATTTCCCAACCTAGAGTTGGTGACCAGTGTTCCCTCTAAGCTGAATTAGTGTGAACTAGCTCACAGTTTTTTAGCCTCCAGCTCACACATTTTTGTCTGCACTCAGGAAGGATGGCTCCAGAGCAAACTGATTTATGCAGCAACCAAATCATTCACTCACAGTTTTAATGCCAACAGCTCACAAAGTAGAATTTTTGCTCACAAGACTCCACAGCATAAAGGGAGCATTGTTGGTGACTTTAAGGAAGGAATAAAATTATTTCAGAGATTTGTTTTGGTCTTTCGAGCAAAATAAAACAAAGAGATGCCCTTAATATCTGGCATTCGTTACCTCCAAGTGCCTATTCGCACACACTAGATGGCAAAATTGTATAACCGGCACTGAGAGGACTGTGGCTCAGTGGCAGTGCGTCTGGTTCGCATGCAGAAGGTCCCAATTTCAGTCCATGGCATCTCCACTTTAAAAAAGGATCAAGTTGGAGGTGATGTGAAAGCCCCCCCCAACTTGACACCCTGAAGAGACACTCCCAGTCAAGAAGAGACAGGACCAGTGTTCCCTCTAAGCTGTGGGATCTTGTGAGCAAAAATTCTACTTTGTGAGCTGCTGGCATTAAAGTTGTGAGTGAGCGATTTGGCTGCTGCATAAACGAGTTTTCTCTGGAGCCATCCTTCCTGAGCGGAGACAAAAATCTGTGAGCCGGAGGCTAAAAAACTGCGAGCCAGCTCACGCTAACTCAGCTGAGAGGGATCACAGGACGGGACCCAGCTTAATAGACCAAGAGTCTGATCCAGTATAAGGCATCATTATGTAGATGCCCCAATGGAAGGAGAGGTTCCGTCTGTGTTGCTGGTCTTTCCCATTTTCTTCCCTCTGGTCCTTTCTTCCAGGCAGAGTTTCATCAAAAGTTCAGCACTAAACACTACCGGGAAATCAAACCTTGGAAGCCCTTCCTCCAAGGAACAGCAGCCAGTAGTAATTATTCAGTAGTAAGAGCGAAGTGCCCTAAGGTGAACAGCCCTGTTCTTGTCAGATCTCAAAAGCTAAGCTGGGTCAGCTCTTGTTTGCACTTAGATGGGAGACCACCAAGGAAGTCCTGGGTCGCTACACAGAGGCAGGTGATGGCAAATCTCCTCTGAACGTCTCTTGCCTTGAAAACCCTGTGGGGTCGCCATAAATCGGCTGCTGTTTGTCAGCACTTTCCACCACCAAGTGCAAAGCACTCTGCGTGTGCCCAGAGGCCGTCTTTTCAATAGCCTCAGTGCCCAATCAGTACACCAAATGGCACTCCGGTCTGTCGTATCCCATGATCTCCAAGAGCCTCTCATAGGCTGATTTCAGACTGGCAGGTTGCCCCACGATAGGCACGTTTCAGCAATGTTTCACAACTGGATTAAAGGGGGCGTTCACACAGGCACATCTGTCTGGCGTTCCCCACCCGTAGTCAACCTGTCGTGTACCTCTTCGCTCCCACGTTTAAAAGATACCTGGTGAAAGTGGTTGCAAATCCCGGAGAGCGCCTTTATCCTGCTTCATTCCGCTTCCGGGAAGTGTGAACGCTAACCTGAAAAGCCGGGAACAACCTGCGGTAAAGCATAAGATGCACCTGATTGCCCTGGAGAGGCAGCAGCGATATGATTGGATGTGCTCTGCTCTACCGCCCAATGTGGTGCTGGCCCAACGGGATCCTCCCCAAATCACCCTGATGCGCTTATGTGCATGAGTGCATATGTGCACATGCGCACATAGCCAAATTACCTGGGGAAAGCCGTTTACAGCTGCACCTCCGGGTCAGCAGTCCGAATGCTCCCTCGTGCCTCCTCCCAGTATGCTCTCGCATCAGTCTGCGCAATGTGACTGGGAAAACCGTGGCTTTTTTGCCACGACTTGCTCCCGCTTCAGACTGCCAGCCTGAACTCAGCCATAGGGTTGCCAATTCGGGGTTGGGAAATTCCTGAAGATTTGGGGGGATGGACCCTTCGGATGGTGGGTTTGGGGAAGGGGAGGGACCTGAGTCGGGTATAATGCTGTAGAGCCCACCCTTCGTTTTCTCCAGGGGAACTTATTTCTGTTGTCTGGAGGTCAGTTATAATCCCCAGAGATTTCCAGGTTCACTTGGAGGCTGGCAAACCTTTATGGTCTCTCAAGTTTTGAACGAAGACATGAACTTTCACAGAGATTGAAATCCGCGCTTCCATCAGGGTGAGGGATCTCCACGGTTCTTGCATCGCCATGGTGAAAGCAGAGTCATGTGGTTCCATGTGTGAGTTTTCAGCGTACTTCCCTCCCTCATTCCCTCGCAGCCGCAATTTTCTCTGCATTTCCCCTCTGGCGCACCACCTTTTTGAAGGTTTCTAAAAGGTCCTTTGTTTAAAAAACCCAAATAGTCGTTGCTATAGGTATAGCTCTATACCAATTACCAACTTTTGTTATAAGCCTTCAAAGACCCCTTCAATGACATGGTGGGAGGAATGGTGGCTGAGAGCAGCTGACAGCAGGGAAATGATGCTGGTTTGGGCATACCAGGCCCATGGCCATGGGGGAGGGGCATTTGGGGGCAATGCCCCCCAAAGATGAGCACTGCCCCCTCAGGCAAAATAGTTCAAAAAACCTTTCTTAAAATGTAAGATGTATATGGGGTTTCCAAATTTACCCCAGGCACAGTCAGGGAAGCATCAGTCCCGTCTTCAGGGGTTTTCCGGGCCAAAAAAAAAATAGGTTTGAAAAAATTGCAAATAAAATAAAATAAAATTGCAATATGCAAAAGAGAGAGAGAGTCAGAGATTCCCCCCCCCCGACTTACACAGAAAAGCAGCCCGGAATAAAGTCTCTCCAATCAGAAGGACTAGAGGAGGACTAGAGGTTGCAACGGAGCCCGAGCTGCTGCTTCTGCTGCTGTAAGAGGAGCAGCAGCCAGATTTCCCCAAGCCCCACCAACTAAAAATTTCTGGCTATGCCCCTGAGGCTAACCCTTTGAAAATGCAAGCCTTTCCATCCAGGTGACGTGATAATGCTCTCAGACTGCACTGTTGAAAAAGACTGGCACAAACCAGTATGGGAATGAGTATGATGGGAAAAGATGATTAGATATGTTGTCGAAGGTTTTCACGGGCGGACTTCATTAGCTGCTGTAAATTTTCTGGGTTGTCTGGCCATGGTCTTGGCATTGTAGGACCTGACATTTCCCCAGTAGCTGTTACTGGCATCCTCGGAGGTATAACACAGAAAGATGGAGTACTCTCTGCGAAAGTGAGAAGGAAAATGGTAGGCAGGTACTTTATATCTACTCAGGAAGGTGGGGTAGGACTGAGTCATTACCTTGTAGGAGTTCCCCAGGCTATGAACATGCTAATGGAGGAGCTTTCCTGAGGAGGTTCTTTTTTATATGGATTGTTTCTTTCTGTATTATACCTCTGAGGATGCCAGTCATAGCTAGTGGCGAAACGTCTGGTCCTACAATGCCAAGACCACGGCCATACAACCCAGAAAATTTACAGCAGCTAAAGATGATTAGAGTTTGACGTCGTGTGGATTCTCCCCCCCCTCAAAAAAAAAAAGTGCTTGAGTTTGGAAGTTGAATCAGAATGGCACCTCTGAGTGGAAGCAGTCTAGGTGGCCGATTCCCACGGGAGCTGCGTGCATCTGTATCCATCAATGCAAGTATGACATGACTATCAGTCTTAACAAGTGATGCTCAGACGTACATCGGACCGGTCCTGATCTCTGTCAACCCCTTTAAACAGATGCCCTACTTCACTGACCGGGAAGTTGAACTATACCAAGGAGCGGTAAGGAAACTCTTGAAGGGAGGCGGAAGGAGTAGAAAGGAAGGAGCTGGCTGACAGGTCACTCTTTGTTGGGGTTGTCGCCTCTGGGATGGTGAATTCCTTGAGATTTTGGGAGAGGAACCTGGAGAAGGCGGAGTTTGGGGAGGGGAGGGAACTCAGCAGGGTATAATCCCCATAGAGTGCACCTTCCAGAGCAGCCGTTTTCTCCAGGCAAACCAATCGCTGTCATCTGGAGATCCCCTGTCCCCACCTGGGGGTTGGCAACCCTATCCTCTGGCACCTTTGACCATTTACTGTGAACCCCGTGATCTGATGTCTTAGAGCATTGTTTTCAGTAGAGTGTTTTGTGGCAGTCTGGCAGCCCTGGGACTGAGCCACCCGCACACACTGCTTTCAGTTGCTGCTTTTATCAAAAGGACACAGGAGGAGCTAATGCCAAAGGATAAACCTGAACTAAATATGTTGTTGATGGTACCAGTCTAGGTTTTGCTTTGGGAATCTTCCAGATTTTTTTTTATGAGAAAAGAAGTCCTTGCTGAGCACTAACGTGTCTTCAGTTGTGCAAGAGGTGCTGTCGCTGTTCTTCCTCAGAGGTTGGTATTTTAGGCATTCTCCCACTTAAGATGAGTTGGATGGATGGATGGTTTCAATATTTCAGTGAAAGAACAAAGAATGGAGGTATTAGGGGTAGGGATAGTCATGAACCAGTAATATGTGGTCTGGTGCATGGTATGCACGTTTCGTGAGCCACGAACCATCACGAACTTTGACATCAAACAAAATGGTTCAGTTCCTGAGTTTCGTGAAGCAGTAAAATGCCTCCCCCGCTCCCCCGGCACACTAAAAACACCAAACTTGCTGGGGATCTCCGGCTGCCTCTCCTCTACCTGCCCTCCAAATTTGATGAGGATTGAATTTATGGGGTTTGAGGTACGGCCCACCAGGAAAGTGCTTTCTGGGGAAATGACAGGTGCAGGTTCAAGAGTGCATAGAATGTACCCTATGCAGTCTAGAGTCATCAAATTTGCAGAGGACCTCCCCCGGATGCTCCTCAACATGCCTTCCAAGCTATGCCCCCGAAGATGCCCCCAGAAAGTGCTTTGGGGGAAATGTCAGGTGCAGATTCAAAAGTGCAAGCTGCACACACCAAAGGCACAGGGAACCTCACCCTGCCGCCCACTCCTCTACAGTCTCTCCCCTGTTGCTTTGAAGTTCGGCAAACATTTTGATTGAGCGGAGACCGTCTGTCTGGAAATGTATCCATTCGAACAGCTTGAAAGTTTGTGGAAAGTTCGTGCCAGTTGACCTGCCACGAACTTTGGTTTGCAAACCAGGAGCCGGCCAAAATATGTCATGGACTTTTGCTCGTGGGTCTGTTCGTGCCCATCCCGAACCACGAATCGAATATTTTTCTTCATGGATTGAATACAGCGTCCCAGAGAACAGGGTCGACGTCAGCATACGGTTAGGTGCCAGGGCCCAGGGTTTCTAGCAGGGCTCGCTGCTGCAGATCTCCCCAAACACTGCTGCCAGGGTAGGAGCTGCCGATGGCATGCAATGATGGTACTCCAGGTAGGCAAAGTGGTGGTGTTCCTATCTGCATACCATTAGGGAAATGACATTTGGCCAGTTGGAAGGCTCACAGACGAGCTGGGGAAGGAAGCATACGCTGGCAAATGTGGGGATGTGTGTGAGCAGGCATGAATGGGGGTCCTGGTGGTGATCAGAAGTGGGGAGGGGATGCTGGGAACTCTCTGCCTGGGGCATCCCAAACCTCCATGTTGGATATTTAGCAGAGTAAATGAAGCACAGTAGAATAATGCAGCGCAGAAATATGTGTGTTTAACTTCTAAGAAAACGTTTACTTCAAAATTAGGGAAAGGGATTATATGGAAAGAAAGCAACAACAGTCTAACTAACTCATCTTTCTAGTTCTAGTTCTGCTTGTACTCCATCTGGTGCCTTTGTTCCCTCTGACCTTAAGAAGGAAGGAATGGAAATTTCCCCCCAAAGCTCCATCCCTTGTGTACCTGCAGAACAGCACGAACTAGCTCCAATATATCGATGAGCCAATAGTCAATCTCAAGGTCTGCTCATTAAGAATAAAACCTCCCCCTTTTTGGTGGGAAGAATCTACTCCACACCTAATTGGATCTATGCTAAACTTGCTATTATTAGCTTATAGAAATTTCAGCTTAACCCTTTCACGACTGAAGGGATGATACTTGCAAAACCCAACACCCTGGAACTGGCTCTTCCAGAAAATATATCGTAAACTCAACACAACAGCAATTAAAGTGACATTGATTGCCTGCTTGCATCTCACAGAGGATGCCTGCAAGATTGAGCCTTAACATCATGGCCTGAAAAATCTGGTTTCCATCCTTCTGTCTTTTAAAATTTTGTAACATCCAGCCTGGTGAAGAATTCTGGTGAGCTTGAAAACTTCCACAGTGCTTTATGTCAGTTGGCTTGGTCCTGTAGGTATAATGCCATAAAGTCCACCCACCCTCCAAAGCAGCCATTTTCTCCAGGGGAACTAATCTCTGGAGATCAGTTGGAATTCCAGGAGCCAGTTTGGTGTGAGAGTCAGTTTGGTGTAGTGGTTGAGAGTGGTGGGCTCTAATCTGGGAGAACCGAGTTTGATTCCCCACGCCTCTACTTGCAGCTGCTGGTGTGACCTTGGGTCAGTCACAAGTTCTCTCAGAGCTGTTCTTACAAGAGCAGTCCTCAGTCAGAGCTCTCTCAGCCCCACCTACCTCACAGGATGTCTGTTGTGGGGAGAGGAAGGGAAGGAGATTGAAAGCTGCCCTGAGACTCCTTCGGGTAGTGAAGGGCGAGGTATAAATACAATCTCCTCCTCTTCCTCCTCCTCCTCCTAAGAAAAGGTATGTAGCAGCGTGAATAGGCCAGATTGAACTGATCTTGTCAGAGTTTGGAATCTAAGCAGGGTTGGCCCTGGTTAGGACCTGAACAGGAGACCACCAAGGAAGACTACGATTGCTGCACAAAAGCAGGCAACAGCAAATCACCTTTGCTCATCTCTCGCTTTGCCATAAATTGGTTGCGAGTTGACGGCACTTAATTATAATGAATAAATGGTGTTACACAGGGCTATTTCTGGGCAGGAATGCACAGGAACG
This sequence comes from Gekko gecko, assembly GCA_029375565.1. Classification (NCBI taxonomy): domain Eukaryota; kingdom Metazoa; phylum Chordata; class Lepidosauria; order Squamata; family Gekkonidae; genus Gekko; species Gekko gecko. Next base: position 6,072,675 of record JAPDNY010000006.1, read on the forward strand.
GAGTTCCGGCTGGCTCCCGAGCTGGCCACGCCCAGCAGGAACTCATTAGCATAATAGGCCACACCCAACAGTAGAAATGCATTAGGATTGGCTACATTAGGGGTGTGTGGCCTAACATGCAAAGGAGTTCCTGCTACCAAAAAAGCCCTGGGTTTTGACAACAAACAAGGTAAACAGCATAAGAAGGGTGTGGCTGGTTGACCACACTTCTCATAACATGGGGGTGTGGCCTAATATGCAAATGAGTTTCTGCTGTTGGGTGTGGCCTGTTATGCTAATGAGTTCCTGCTGGGCTTTTTCTACAAAAAAAGCCCTGGTGTTACACAGATTTCCTTCTCCTGCTGCCTTAGGGCAATTGCCATCTCTGCCACATCTCCCTCTTCAGTACCTCCGAAAGTGAGACTGTAAAGTCAGAGGCCTCCAGTAGCATTGTCCCTCCAGGCACGTGACCTCCAGCCGGCTATTACCCCAGAATGCAGTGAGGTCAGGGAGTCGTCAGAGTCCCAACCACAGCAAAAGGATCACTATCCCATGTGGGGTGCCATTCTGCCGTCACACGGGGACTGCAAGAAGAAGAGAGGCCATGCAAGAGAACAGCACGCCCTCCCTCATCCAGGTTAAGGGGCAGGGTTGCCAGCTCTGGGTTGGGAAATGCCCGGAGATTTTAGGGGTGGAGCCGGAGGAGGGCGGGGTTTGGGGAGGGGCAGGCCTCCAACGGGGCATAATGCCACAGAGTCCACCCTCCAAAGCGGCCATTTTCTCCCAGTGAGCTGATCTTTGTTGCACGGGAATAAAAAGCAAAAGTTTTGAAAGGGGGAAATTGTTCTCGGAATGTTTTTAACAAGGAATTTGTGACAGGAAGCTGAACCTTGAGGGGCCTGAGGTGGCGGGGGTGGGGGAGGAGAAAGGAGAAGGTGCCTCTTCCGGGAAGGGGATTGATTCCCTCTTCATGAGAATGGAGAAGAACCTTCTAATGTGGTTCCCGTTGCCTGTCGTTATTACAAGCACATGTCAAAAATTAGATTTTAAAAAGCAAAACCCTGCTGTGCCTTTAATTGGGGACCCCTTTTCCAAAACTTGATGTAACTGATGAAGTCGGCAACATTCTGGATGCCTTTCTGTCCTGGGGAGGAGACAGAAAATTCCCCAGGAGAGGAAGAGAGGTTTTTGTTTTGCAGGGGTTTCTTAGTCTGTCTCTGTAAAATCGTGGCAAATACCAAAGTAACAAAATGGGGCAGTGGATACAGAGCTTACATTACCCCAGCTCTCCTTTTTATTAAAAGCTGTCAAGTTTCTGTCCCTTATGACTTGAAGGTACGCTGGGAAGTCTGTAAATGATGCCTCTAAGGCCCATTCTGCATCCAGTATTCGCTCTGCTGTTTTACCAAACCCATGTGGGAACAGAAATCCCCCTCTGCATTGCATGCCACTTTCACTTTCTTTGATTGCTGGATTTTATGGTAGCCTCTGCACTGCGTGCCGGTTTCACTTCCTTTGATCTCTCGGTTTTATGGTACTGTCTGCATAGATTTATGGCCGTTTTATGGCCGTTCAGGGGTGACTCTGTAGTCAGTACGGCGTTGGCCCGGGGTATTAGAATGTGGTTTTGAGCTGCATCTTTTTCTGTTCCAAGGTGGGTTTGGTAAAACAACGGAGTGAATGCTAGATGCAGAACAGGCCATAAACACACAAAGCCAAAGGAGTAAACCGCATGGGCTCGCCTCTGCCACGGCATACAAAACTAGGAAGTGTTCTGCAAAACATCATAGAAGCATACAATGTGTGAAAAAAGAGAGACATTGGCCATTCAGGCTTTCTTAGCGAATCATTTTGAATCTTTCTTTCAGTCCTGATTGTTCGTCTCTGGTTATGTTCTAGGCTCAGTACGAAAACCCACCCCACATCTACGCGCTGACAGACAACATGTACCGCAACATGCTCATCGATGGGGAAAACCAGTGTGTCATCATCAGGTAAGCGGAATCACGAATGGCTGGGAGGATGGCGGATCAAGGGTGGCCTCCGATGCACACTTCAGCAGCACTTTATGAAGTGGTGGGCTTTCTCCTTCTTGGGAGGTTTTCAAACCGAGTCTAGGCGGCCATCTGACAGCCATGCTGATTCTGTGGAGTTGGGCAGATCATGAGAAGGGAGGGCAGGAGGGGCTGCATCAGTGCTTAGTTCTTGTGGCCCTTTCTCACACACCCAGGGAAATGCTGATCGCCACTTTGGGGTCAGGAAGCCATTTTTCTCCAGGCCCGTTTAGCTGGGGATCCCGAAGGTTTGTTTTTGTTTTGTCATCTTCTGGGCGTGGAACAGAGATCACTGGGGTGTGGGGGGGAAGTATTTGTGAATTTCCTGCATTGTACAGGGGGTTGGGATAGATGACCCTGGAGGTCCCTTCCAACTCTACGATTCTGTGAGTCTATGGTTCTATGAAACAGGGACCCTTGGGTATTTACAACTCCTGCCGCATCCCACAAGTGCACATAACATACGTGGAGCTGCCTTATCCTGAGTTAGACCGTTGATCTATCCAAGTCAGTCCTATCTGCTCAGACTGGCAGAATTCCCCAAGTTCTCACGTCTGTCATAGAGCCTACCTATTCATTCATTCATTTCACAAAATTTATACCCGGCCTTTCTGCCCTCACAAGGTCCACCAATGTAGCTAACAATTTAAAATATGCACAATAAAATCCTACGATGTGATAAAAAAATGCATGATAAAAACATATATGATAAATGCATTACCCAGTCCTTTTAATTGGAGATGCCGGGGATTGAACCCAAGACCTTCCAAGGGGCAAGCAGATGCTCTAGAGCTAAGCCACAGATCCACTTCTCTCTCTATGAATTTATGTGCATGGCTATGCAGATAAAACACTATCTGCAGCCCATTCAAGCCGGAACTGCACTGTTGCCAACTCCAGGATGGGCTGTTTCAGCAGATTTAGGGGTGGAGCCTGGTGAGGGTGGGGTTTGGGGAGGGAGGGACCTCAGTCAAACCACCCCCCAGCTGCCATTTTCTCCAGGAAAAGTGATCTCTGTAGTCTGTACCATCAGTTGCAGTTCCAGGAGATCTCCAGACCCCACCTGGAGATTGGCAATTATAATTGATGAGTGTGATAAAACCTGTGTAAACCGGTACCTAGAACCATATGGGGGAAGTGGTCGGGTTGCCATTCTCCAGGTGGGGCCTGGAGAACTGGAATTACGATTTATCTCCAGGCGACAGAGATCAGTTGCCCTGGAGAAAATTGCTGTTTTGGAAGGCATCATACCCCACTGAAGTCCCTCCCCTCTCCCAGCCCAGCCCTCACCAGGCTCCTCTCACTAAATCTCCAGGTATTTCCAAACCTGGAGTTGGCAACCCTAGGAAGGAGGGAAGCAGTTGGAAGGAGAGCCATAGGAGAAAAATAAGCTGAGAAGCCTCATGTTCAAATCACCACCCTGCCATGAAGCTTCACTAGGTAACTTGTGGCCTGCCTCTCTTTCTCTCAGTTTGGTGTAGTGGTTAAGTGCGCGGACTCTAATCTGGGAGAACCGGGTTTGATTCCTCACTCCTTCACTTGCACCTGCTGATGTGACCTTCAGTCAATCACAAGTTCTGGCACAGCTGTTCTTGGAAGAGAGCAGTTTCTGTCAGAGCTCTCTCAGCCCAACCTACCACACAGGGTGTCTGTTGTGGGGAAGAGGAGGGAAAGGAGTTTGTAAGCCGCTCTGAGACTCCGATTGAAGGGCGAAGTATAAATCCAATATCTTCTTCTCCTCCTCCTCCTCCTCCTCCTCCTCCTCCTCCTCCTCCTCCTCTTCCTCCTCCTCCTCTCTCTGTCTCTCCCTCCCCCTTACAGGTTGTTGTAAGGCTTAAATGGGGAAGAGAGTAAGTTTCCCTCCAAAGTTCCACTCTCTGTGTACATGCAGAATAGCATGTACCTACACCAATACATTGATTAGACAATAGTCAATCTTAAACTCACCTCATTAGGAATAATACCTCCCCCTTGCCAACAGCTCAACAACTAATAGGTCCTATGCTAACTAACTAACATCAGCATACAGAGACAAGAGTTTGTCATGACTGACAAGGTGACACTTGCAAAATCCCAACACCGATACATACAATTATTCAGAATGCCAAAATCTACAGAGAAATTCAGAAGAGAGTTTGAAAAAAAATCACACATATTGATAACGGGGGTTCATTCTGTCAATCACACATATTGATAATGAGGGTTCAATGTATAACATCATCTTTATGATAAAAGCATTATTGCTAGCACTTTATATTGCTATATTGTGGTTTAATGAATTGTTTTAAAAGTTTTATGGTATTTGATTGTTGTTATGTTTTATCGTGTAAGCCGCCCTGAGCCTGGGTGGGGTACAAATTTGAATAAATAAATAAATTGTGTACCTGTGCTCCTGTAGGAAAAAAGACAGATTCTACCAGGAAAAAGCATCAGCCAATATTTTGTTTTTTCAAAAAGGGAACAGTGGGTATGTGTGGATGGGCAGAGCAGCCAACTCCTATGGGGCAAGTACTTTGCAATGAAAAATCAACTTGGGGCAGCTAAACTGGTGGGGAGTGCAAACAAATAGGGCCCTGGATAGCTTGGTGGCATGGGTTGACATCCCCCCAGTCACGGCAGGGTTCTCCCCAATTTCGGGGTGCCCAATCTACTGCCAGGATACTGGCCTTTACTGAAAACCTGTATTCAAGTGGAAGACCTCCCAGACATTTCTCCCAGCACTTCACAGACCAGGGAGAAGGGCAAAAATATGGTGTCCTGTCATTTTCAGCACCAAACTAAAAGTGATGTCATCACCACGGGGGGCAACACTCTGGGATCTGCCCGTAAAGTTCTTGACGAGCTCCTGGAGCACCCCCCGGAGCAATTGGGGGCGCACCCATCCTCACCTCCCAGTTCTTCCCCAAGGGTTAGGCAGCACTGGCTGGTGACCCTGCTTCGGGGCGGCACAAATATTATCTCGGATCATGACGAGTGCAGAGGAGGAAATTTCTCCACCTTGTGCAACCGAACTATTGCAACAATCTCGTCAGGAAAAAACAAAACTATACTCTGTTAGGTTAAGAAAATAACAAGGGCCCTGCTGTATCAGGCCAGAAGTCATAGTATTTCTCACAGCAGCCAGCTGGGAGGTTGAAAAAGCAGGGGCATGGAATCCAAGCCCCCCTCCCACCCCCAGCAGTGGAATATGGAGGTTCCGTTCAGGTATCACTCAGCCATTCAAGCTAGGCTTACCAAATTCCAGGTGGGACCTAGAGTTACCCCAGAATTACAAGTGATCTCTTAACTGGAGAGATCATTTCCCACGGAAGAAAAGTCAGCTTCTGAGGACAGGTTCTATGGTATACCATAGAGCATATGAGAAACAGAAGTCCTAGAGTGACATCAGATGCCTGATGAAATTTCTCCTCTTCCCGAACTCTGCCCTCCCCGGGCATTGCCAATCTCCAAGAACTCCACAAACGAGCTGGTAACTCCTGACTCCTTGACATAAATGGATCTTTCTGTTTGATTTCTGAAATGATGTTTAAGACCACATTGCGGTAACGGGCTTGTAACCCAAGCCAACTTTACCTCGACTTCCAACTCTCAGTAAAAATATAGATATGTTTCTCCCCTCCCCCCCAGACATTTTTTTTTTGCTTTTTGCAGCTAGTTTTGCTTGATCAGTCTCATATCGTCCTTGTTTTTCATTCTGAGTTGATGTGGCGTTAAATGATACACTGTTGTGCTGCAAAAGAAATTCTGAGGGTTCGGGTTACCTCCCTCACTAGCCCTCTGACCTAAGAAACAGGAGCCTTTTTCCTGAGGGGGAGAGGGGAAGAGTGAGAAAGGAGGGAAAGAGAAAGAGGAGGTCGGAGGGAGAACCGTAGCCAGGAAGGGGTCTTTGAGAGCTGGAAGGGCGAACATTTGGAACACTAGATTGCCAGCCTCCAAGTGGGGCCTGGAGGAGGAGGAGAAGGAGAATATTGGATTGGATTATACCCTGCCCTTCGCTACTGGAGGGCGTCTCAGAGCAATTTACAGTCCATTTGCCTTCCCCTCCCCGCAACAGACGCCCTGTGGGGCAGGTGTGTCCAAGAGAGCTCTTTCGAGAATTGCCCTTGAGAGAAGAGCTGTGAGAGAACTTATGACTAACCCAAGGTCATGCCAGCAGTTGCATGTGGAGGAGTGAGGAATTAGAGTCCATGCTCCTAACCACTACACCAAACTGGGTGAACTTTATGTGGTGTTCTAACCCACTGAGTTCCCTCCACCCTCACCCAAGCTCCACGCCCTCCAGGCCACATCCCAAAATTTCCAGATGCTTCCCAAGCCAGAGTTGGCAATCTTAGCTGTCGCAACACATGGAGTCCCACTGTCAGACTGAAGCATTTATTTAGCATATTATGTGTCAGGAGAGCTTGGGGGGGGGAGCCTGGAACTCGCCTGGAGGAGCATTGCCGTAATCAATTTCCTGCCCTTTGCCTGGAGTAACTTGAAACCAGGTGTTTGAAAATGCTCCGTGTTAAATAGTGGGTTCCATGGATGAACAGACCCCAAGTACAGTGATCAGCCCTACTTTATTAGTGATTTCAGCAAGGAGAAGGAAGACTGAAATCCCAGGCAGAAGCCTAGTTTTTAAGCATGCACAAACCACAGCCCAAACACACCCCACTCCCAACGATAGGCTATTTACATAACATTGTTTCTCTGTTGGTCCATTCTAGGATCCTAGCCAACTATTGTTTGTGGACGCAAGCTCAACCCGACCCCAGGGCTAGTTTAGGGTGGTTGATTCATCCTTAGTACACAACACTCAGCATCTAACACCCAAGGCGAGTGCGGGCCGATGGACGGGGGAAGTGCCGCAGATAGATTTTGTAGGAGGGCATTCCAGTCATATGGGGTGGTGAGCGAGAAGGGACAGAGTCATTTAAAGGAGGCTGCTGCGGGTTAAGAAATTCCTGGAGACTTGGGGGCTATGAACAGGGGAGTCATTCCTTTGTTTCAAGAAGAAGAGAAGAAGAAATTGAATGTGTACCCCGCCCTTCACTCCCCAAAGGCGTCTCAGAGCAGCTTACAGTCTCCTTTCCCTTCCCCTCCCCACAACAGACACCCTGCGAGGTAGGCAGGGCTCTTTCGAGGACTGTCCTTGAGAGAGCAGCTTTGCAAGAACTTATAACTGACCCAAAGTCATACCAGCAGCTGCATGTGGAGGAGTGGGGAATCAAACCCGGTTCTCCCAGATTAGAGTCTGCATTCCTAACCACTACACCAAACTGGGAGAAACAAGAGGGAGACTATAGGGAGGGACTCTTGGGTCTGTGGCTGCAGCCGTGTTTTAACCATGAAGGCTGATAGAGGAGGAGGATGCTAAAGAGAGGGCAGACCCACCAGGGATTGGGGGGGCGGTATCCTGCACCCGAGCTGCAGTGTTAGCAAAGCCTGGTAACAAATAAATAAACACTGCGAGAGATGTGTAAATTAAGGTGTTCTATTTGTAACTATCATTCTGTAAAATGCACAAAGCGCTATTCTGAGCATCAACAGAATACAATTGAAAGCCCTTCTCCCCTTTTGGAAGACTTTGTGCAAGTAGAAGCGGGCTTGCGATCCCAGAAACTCTCGTTGATGCAAAATTTGACTGGTAGTCGCTGAACTGAATGAACTGAATGCATGTACCTGATACGGATGTAACAACAGCACTTCGTGCACTTTATAGAACAATAGCTACAAATAGAATACGTTGATTTGCACATCTCTTGCAGTGTATATTTATTTGTTACCGGGCCCCGCCTGGATGTTGTCGACCCTACAGCAGGAACTGTTGAAAGGTTTCGGAGGCCAGCAGGAAGGCGGTATGGAGTCCCCAAAGAGAGGAAGAGGCCTTCAAGAGAGTAGGAAGAATGGCCTACTAACTTCCAGCAGCCCCCCAGTCAACCAGAAAAGAGGCGAGTGTCCTCCATCCTGGGGTTACCAGCTCCATGTTGGGAAATTCCTGGAGATTTGAGGGGTACAGCCTGGGAAGGGTGAGGTTTGGGGAAGGAAAGGTCCTCAGCAGGGTCTAATGCCACAGCGTCCACCTGCCCAAGCAGCCATTTTGTCCAGGTGAACTGATCTGTGTGGTCTGGGGGCTGAAGCCAAAAAAAGAGAGCCAAAAAAGAGAGAGCGCGGGAGGAAGTGGAACTCCGAAAACAACATCCGTGACAAAAATAACGAAGAGTCAATAAAGATAGGTTGCAAAAACATTTACCGTAGTAATTCTTTGGAAAATGTTCTTCTATTATCGCTCGCATGCGAATAACAAAGAATGACTACAGTAAATGTTTTTGCAGCTTATCATTATTGACTCTTCGTTATTTTTGTCACGGATGTCGTTTTTGGAGTTCCTCACCTGAAGGCTGGCATCCCCCAGGGGGAGGAGGACTTGTGGAACAACTGAGGCGGAAGGGCCCGTGTTTTGTTCTCTTCGTTGCTGTTCACGGGCTTTATAGACCCTTCCTGTCTGATGACCTGCTTGTGCTCTTGTTTAGCGGCGAAAGCGGAGCCGGGAAGACGGTGGCCGCCAAGTACATCATGGGCTACATTTCCAAAGTATCCGGGGGTGGAGAGAAAGTGCAGGTGGGTCTCCTTGGCGGGCGGGTATCTTTTCTCAGCTTCTCCCCTGCCCACCTCAACCCCACTTTCCCCCCCTCCCAAGTCTTTACTTTCTGCTGACTCCAGAGGGACAGTAAAAATGCCTAGTATCTCAGTAAGTTTCTATTTCACAAGTATCTATTTCACAAAAAAAGTCTTCTGAAGGTGGTTGTAAAAAGGGCTGTCTTTAGGGGCGGAAGACACGGGTGACTGCCCAGGGAGCCTGGCTTGTAGGAGCAGCAGCCAGCTAACCGGGGAGGGCGGGATTTCTCCTCCCCCACGAATCCTTGCGGGGGCCCCTGATGTAACTATTATAACTCAGTAATTACGTAGAACCCAAATTCAGTTGTTGAAAGGAAGGTGTTGAGAGCGCTTTCCTACAAGTCAGTTTCAGGGGAGCAGCCGTGTTGCTTCACAGTAGAAGAGCAAGATTTGAGATCAGTAGCACTTTAAAGACCAACGAGGCTGCAGTCACACACACTAAATAATCGATTTTCGATCCACTTTCAGTCCACTTTCCAATTCGAAAGTGCATTGAAAGCGGATTGAAAGTGGATTATTTAGTATGTGTGACCGCAGCTAAAGATAAGTTTTTGAGAGTCTAAATCTCCTTCACCAGATACAAATAGGAATGGAGATCCCTGAGCCCTTATAACGTCAGAAGATGGGCAGGGAGTTACAAAGAAGGGAGTCAGGATACAAAGATACAATGCAATATGTAATAATTAGAGCAGGGGAGAAGTGCTTAGGGGCAGACACTTAGCATCTGTAGTGAGACAAGAATCCTGTGTTCCTGTTTAGCCCCGGGATGTCCATTGTTCTGAATTTGGCGAATTAACTAGAGTTCAGCAACCTCTCGCTGAAATCTCCCCTTGAAGCTTCTTTGAGGATTGAGGATTCTTAGGTCAGCAATGGAGTGTTCTGGGAAATTAAAATGTTCTCCCACTGATTTTTAAGTGCTGTGATTTTTAGGGTCAGCTTTGCTCTTGCTGTTTTCCTCCTCCCCCACCTGTCCAGTGGGCCATGTTCCCCTCCTTCCTTCCAGCCAATCCCTACTCTTTGTTTTCACCAATTGTACAAACTGAGGGACCAGGGTTTTAATGGTCCAGTGTCAATGGTTTTATTATGCCAGAAGCTTTTGTGGACCAGAACTCACTTCTCCAGGTACATAAAACAAATTCTCAATCAAATATGTATGCGTACACAGAGACAGAGAGTACAAGGGAATGGGGTTCAAAGGCCATGACGTTCAAGAGATCATCTGAGACTTTCTGAGCAGATGTTCTCAAAAGTGTGCCAAACAGGTATGCTGATTACTCATGACAGCACACTCTACCTCCTCATGTCAAATAGTTCCACGACTAGGATTGCCATCCCCCGCAGTGGGGGCAGGGATCCCCCCGATTTCGAGGCCCCAATCCATCACTCGCCGGCTGGCCGACAGGGGAAGCCCCACCCCCGAATAGCAGCATCCCACGGTAGTGACGTCATCATGCTACAGCCGTCATGCAGCAATGCTCTAGCGTTCGGGGGGGAACTCTATGGTTACCATAGAGTTTTTGCCCCAAATGCTAGAGTGTCACTGCACATTTATTTATTTATTTATTTATTTATTTATTTATTTATTTAATGCTGTTTATACCCCGCCCTCCCTGCCAAGGGAGGCTGAGGGTGGCTTACGTAAGATTTCATATGAATACAACTAAAACCCAACACAGACAAACGTATCATAAAATAACATAACATTCAGTTAAATGGCCCTAGCACGATGACGTCGCTACTGGTGATGTGTGCGCACAGCAGAAGACTCCAGGAGAGGACCCAGGAGCCCCCCCCGCCAGACAAAAGATGAGACCTGGCATCCCAATTCACGATCCTTGTGGTTAAGGATCTCTTGGTGTTTAAGGTGCCACAACAGACTAACATGGCTACCCGAATGATTTCTAAGGCAGTGTCTTACCAGAGCACAGTTTTATTCCGGTCCACCCGATGTTGGTGCCCAGCTGGATGTTAGTCCATTTCAGTGACTCTTTGAATTCAAAAAGGTTGTAGCGGGACACACATTTCTTTTTGCTTTTATGTGGCATGAAGAAATGTAGGTGTAGAGATCTTGGTGGGTCAACTGACCTTCCTAAACAACAGGGGATAAACCCTGAGTGCAAATTCAGGATCAAAGGCATGAGATGGGGGTACAAGGAACTCCTTTGCATATCAGGCGACACACCCCTAATGTAGCCAATCCTCCAAGAGCTTACAGTAGCCCCTGAAAGAGGAGCTCTGTAAGCTCTTGGACGATTGGCTACATTAGGGGTGTGTCGCCTAATATGCAAAGGAGTTCCTGCTACAAAAAGAGCCCTGCGAGTATCCAATGAAAACACAGGGACCTTTCACAATGGCACCAACTGGGGAGAACACAATACTGCTAGGCTGGTTAAATCCTAAAGTGGGTGAGAAATACCTAGCCTTTATTCGGAATCCGGCGGGTCGCCATATTGGCCTGAACCAGCAGAACAACGCTTGAGTCCGGGGGCACCATTAAGACCAACAAAGTTTCATTCAAGGTGAGCTCTCATGTGCCCGCACACTTTTTCCAACAATTATTTGTGTCTGAAGAAGTTGTGCGTGCACACACAAGCTCACCTTGACTGAAGCTTTGTTGGTTTTAAAGGTGCCACTGGACTCACACTTTGTTCTGGCCTTTATTCAGGCATTGATGAATACAATCAAGTTTCCTGATAAAAATGTGGAACTACTGAGGGACTAGGGCTGCCAAGTCCCCCTGAGGGGGCAGGAAAAACCCCGCCCGAGAGGCCCATTCCCCGCCGGCCCGGATTGGGCTGCCAGGGGGACCCCACCCCCAATGTGTGCGACGTACCCGGTGTGTACACATCACCCAGAGGTGACCTCATTGCATCGGGCACATTGAGGGCCGGGCCACAATCATTTGAGGGAAAACTCTATGGAAATCAAGCAAGAGCCGTGGTAAAGCAGAGACTATTTGATGTAGAGAGACAGAATGATATTGCCAGAGCCCCTAGTTTTTTGGCTCCTTCTCAAATAAGTAGTCTCTCCAGCTCCATATGTGATGAATTTGGTAATTCCATCTCATCGAAGAGCCTTCTCTTTGGCTTGTTGTAATATTTTTCCTTCTGAGGTTGTAATAGGTCGTTACAAGAAGATACCTCTGGCTGAGCGTATCTGTCCTTGTGGTATTGGTGAGGCTGATACTATCAATCATATTTTGCCTGCGTGTGGGTTCTATCAAAATATACGAGCTACATTTATCTAACCCATACGGGAAAGGCTTTCAGGCCCTTCGGATTCTGATATTAGTATTTTGCTTATGATAGATGACATTAGCATGTGTCAAATTTCTGGCAGCAGCCTACAGAATTAGGAAAGATCTCTTAAAAGCATAACTTAAAGACTCTTAGGCTAAGGCAGTGTGTTATCTCGAAAATGATTTTGAATTATTTTGAGATGGATGTATGCAGGGCTTTTTTTGTAGAAAAAGCCCAGCAGGACCTCATTAACATAATAGGTCACACCCATCAGCAGAAACGCATTAGCATATTAGGCCACACCCCTGACAGCACAGCTCATTAGCATATTAGGCCACACCCCATGTCGCCAGAAGTGTGGTCATCCAGCCACACCCACCTTTTGCTTCTTATTCTGTTTACCTCTTTTGTCAAAACCCAGGGCTTTTTTTGGAGCAGGAACTCCTTTGCATGTTAAGCTACACAGCCCTAATGTAGCCAATCCTAATGAGTTTCTGCTGTTGGATGTGGCCTATTATGCTAATGAGTTCCTGCTGGGTGTGGCCAACTCGGGAGCCAGCCGGAACTCTGTTCCTGTGCATTCCTGCCCCAAAATGGCCTTGGATGTATGTATGCTTGGTTGGACTGTTTGTGCTGGTTACGAACCGTAATAAACTCTATGGTTTTCCCTCGAATGACTGTGACCCCGCCCCCAACTCCTCACGTGCGCGGAGACTCCCAGGGATGCACTGGGCTCCTCCCACTATTTCGTAAGCAGGACTTGGCAACCCTATGAGGGAGACTTTAAGTATCTCACAGCAAGGGATATTTTGAGAGGTAAGCACCGGATGTAGTCTTGTAATTTAACACCCATTCCTTCTCTGCCCCCCCCATCCTGTGGTGTCTCTCTCTCTCTCTTCAGCACGTCAAAGACATAATTCTCCAGTCTAACCCACTGCTAGAAGCTTTCGGCAATGCCAAGACTGTCCGGAACAACAATTCCAGCCGATTTGTAAGTCTTTGCAGTGGTTTGGGGGACTCGGAGAGTCCATCTCTGGGTGAAGATCTAGAGAAGAGAAAGTTAAGCAAAAAACCTTGGGAGTATCACTCTGGCTTCTGCTGCAGCATTTTGCGACCCAGTTTAACATTTTCCTGTTTTAATAAAAACCACATTGTGCTTTCCTCGCCTTTCAGTTCGGCTTTAAGAACACAACCCTTGCAGGGGGTGGAATCAGAGCTGAATCGTTGCTTTAAAAGAAATATTTCATTTAGTAACCCCCTTTAAGGGTCACGAATTCCCAGTTGGGTAGAGTAAAATCAGCATTAACCAAACATCAGGTAATAAATACAAGGGATTTGGGGGTGGCAGCACTCGGAATACACTGCAGTTTGGCAGGAACAAAGAAAAAGTGACGAATGTGCTCGAATGTGCACTTTGCTGAGAGATGTTTTCAAATTTTCTTTAAATTCAAGATTCTAGCTCCTACCCTGTGACCTGGATAGCCCAGGCTAGTTAGATCTTGACTGTGGGCAATCCTGCATCTGCTAGCATTCGCTCCACATTTTGCACTGCAGAGCCACCCCTGAACGGCCATAAAATGGCCATATGAATCTATGCAAAAGGTACCATAAAAATCCAAAGAATCCAAAAATCAAAGGAAGAGAAAGCAGCATGGAGTGTGAAGGCTACCATAAAATCCGATGATCAAAGGAAGCGAAAGCAGCATGCAATGCAGAGGGGAATTCCTGTTCCAATGTGGGTTTCATAAAACAACAGAGGGAAAAGCCAATGCAAGCCTGTGCCAGCCCTGCGGAGTCCTTGGGTGGGAGGCCACCAAGGGAGTCCAGGGTTGTGATGCAGAGAGACGAACCACCTCTGAACCTCTCTGGCCTTCAGAACCCTACAGGGTTGCCAAAAGTCAGCTGCGACTTCATGGCAATCTCTCTCTCTCTCTCTCTCTCTCTCTCTCGGGCCTTTTTTGTAGAAAAAGCCCAGCAGGAACTCATTAGCATAATAGGCCACACCCAACAGCAGAGACTCATTAGCGTATTAGGCCACATCCCCTGATGGCTCAGCTCCCTCCCAGGATCAGCTTCCCCAGGTGCTCCGCGGCTTGTAGGGCGCATGGGGAACCCAAGGGAAGGAAGGCGGTTTCTGGATCGGCTTCCCCAGGTGCCCCGCAGCTGGGGAATCCGAGGGTGGGGGGAGGCAGTTTAAACTGCCTTCCCTCCCTGGATCGGCTTGGCTCCCCCAGGCACCCCGCAGCTTGTGAGGTTCCTGGGGAACCTGAAGGGGGGGAGGCTGTAGGCGTGGCCAACTCGGAAGCCAGCCGGAACTCCGTTCCTGTGCGTTCCTGCCCCAAAATACCCATCTGCCTGCCTGCCTGCCTGCCTGCCTGCCTGCCTGCCTGCCTGCCTGCCTGCCTGCCTGGATGGACAGATAGATAGATAGATAGATAGATAGATAGATAGATAGATAGATAGATAGATAGATAGATAGATAGATAGATAGATAGATAGATAGATAGATAGATAGATAGATGATAGATAGATAGATAGATAGATAGATAGATAGATAGATAGATAGATAGATAGATAGATAGATAGATAGATATGTCTGTGTGGGTTCTAGTGTGGGTTCCACCTGCTGAACTCAGACTGCCTGAGCAGGATTTCCAGAAGTTATGAGTGAGGCTTCAGTGCCCATTTCCCCCATATGGAGCAGAAGAACATCTGTCAAATCAGAACAATCACGCAAATGTGCTTAATTTGCACAAATTTACAGGCGACGTAATGCAGCTCTTCTCTGCATGCAATTTGGGCTTCCGCAGGTGCAGGATTTTAATTGTGTTTTCAATCTGGGCGTATTTGCATCTCAGAGGCGCACACTTAGGAGTCTGCAGCATGCCCCATTCGTGGAAAATCCAGCTGTCAATCGGCAAGCATCCATAAAACTCTTGGGGGGCCATCTGAAGATCCAAAAGAACTGCACGATTCATAATTGACACAAATTGCAATCCTACAAGAGTTTTTAATTAATTTATTTTATTAGTTACATTTATATCCCGCTCTTCCCAAGACAGACTCAGGGCAGGTAACAACAAAGTGCACAAACAATTAAAACCTATTAATAGAATTAATTCTTATATTGCTGTTGTCTCCCACCAGGGGAAATACTTTGAGATTCAGTTCAGTCGAGGAGGTGAACCAGATGGAGGGAAGATCTCCAACTTCCTGCTGGAAAAATCCCGGGTGGTAAGCCAGAATGAGAGCGAGAGGAACTTTCACATTTACTATCAGGTATGAGAGCCACTGGCGCATGAGGAATGAGCTTGGGAACCACTTGGAGGCATGCTTGAGTCATGTGCCACTGAGCACATGATTGGCATCACCATTGCGCACGGTGCATTTGCTAGAAGCTGGAGATGGGGCTCACCACTGGGGTTGCCAGGTCTGGCTCAGGAAATATCTGGGGATTTTGGGGCTGGAACCAGGAGACTTTGGGGGTGGAGCCAGGAGCAAGGATGTGATATCACTTTTGTGATGTCACTAGATGATTGAACTCCGAAGGGAGTTCTGGCCAGCACATTTAAAGGGACCACATTCTTTTTAAATGCTTTTCCTCCAGTGGAAATAATGGAGGATGGGGGCACCTTCTTTTGGGGCTCATAGAATTGGACTGCCTGGTCCAATCTTTTTGAAATTTGGGTTGTTGTTTTTTTCAGGAGAGGCACCACCATGTATGGGGAGCACCCAGCAGGCATTCCACTACTGCTTTCTGACAGCCCTAAAGTGGGGGGAGATGCTCTAAACCAGGGGATCCCCTACCCCCAACTGAGGATTGGCACCAGTCACCACCAGTCACTGGGTGCTTCCAACTCCATGATATATAGGGTTGCTAGCCTCCAGGTGGGGTCCGGTGATCCTCCAGGATTGCAACCAATCTCCAGACTATGGAGATGAGTTCCCCTGGAGAAAAGGGCTGTTCTGGAGAGTGGACTCTACAGCCTTACACCCCTCCCCTCCCCAAAACCCACTTTCCCCAGGCTCCACCCCAAATTTTTATTTATTTATGTAAAACATTCTTATGTCACTTTTCAACCTGATCAGGGTCCACATATTGCTGCTTTTACCGTTTTTAAATTTTATTCTGTATATATATTTATTGTATTTATTGGAATTGTATTTATAGTTGTTAACCGCCCTGAGCCCCAAACTGGGGGGAGGATGGTATATAAATCAAATAACTAAATAAACAAACAAGGCAGCTTTCACAGGCTGTTGCGTGCCACTGGCCAATTGTCTGGTGAGGGCAGTCCCACCCCAACTGACCTTTTTAGGCCTACTTCCAGTTTGGGGTCTACTTCCGGTTTCAGACCTACTTCTGGTTGGGGGTGTCACGAGCTGGGGGGCAACGCTCTGTTTTTTGGGCAAAACTCTATGGTCTAAATTGGAATTTACTGTAAGAGTTTTGCCCCAAAACCAGAGTGTCACCGTGACTGGGAGTAGGCCCAAAACCGGAAGTAGGCCCGAAACTGGAAGTAGGTTTGAAAAAGATAGACTTATGATAAGTTTTTTGTTTGTTTATTTTTGGTGTTTAAACCCTCCTGCCAACATACTCTGGGCACACATACACATGTTGCCTTAAACTGTCAGCCCCTCAGTCTGTCAAGATCAGTATTGTCTACTCTGTCTGGCAGCAGCTCTCCAGGGTCTTAGGCACAGAAAGGTCTTCTCTGACATCTAGGATTCCTATTTGCCCTCTTAGGGTGGGAGGCCTCCAGCCAGCTGAGTGGTGGGCCAACCTGAGGTGAAAGGGGCAGGTGCAATGGTCCTGGAGGGAAGAACCAAAAAGAAAAATTAAGGCCTCATCTACTTACAGAACGCCCTGACCATAGAGTTCCTGAGAACTCCTAGAGCTACTTGGAAGTGACAGTGGCAGCTCTAGCAACTGCCAGAAACTCTATGGTAATCTTACCATGGTCAGAACTTCTGGTAAATAGCTGAGGCCTTATTTTGATTTTTGATTTTTGATATTTCTCCCAGGACACTGTCCCCCACCAACCCTCCCGCCAGTTGCCACTGCCTGGTAACCCTACTGACACCTGGCCACATGAGATGTTTTTCACTGCAGCTCTCAGGAATTGAACCCAGGACCTTCTGCATGTCAAGCAGAGTCTCTATCTGCTGAGTCAAGGCCCTTCCCTCTTTTCTTAACAGCTCATTGAAGGAGCCTCGCAGCAGCAGAAACAAAACCTGGGGCTCATGAATCCTGATTATTACTATTACCTAAACCAGTCGGAAACGTATAAAGTAGATGGCACGAATGACCGAAGCGAGTTTCAGGATACTATGGTGAGCAGACAGGATTTGCAAGGCGAACGCTTGGCCCTCACACCTGGGATTCATACTTCAGGACCATCTTTCTCTCTTTCTTCTCTTCTGGGCTTCCCCTCCTTCCCCACCTCAACCAGAATGCTATGGACGTGATTGGCATCTCAGCTCAAGATCAGCAGCTTGTGCTACAGATTGTGGCCGGCATCCTTCATCTCGGCAATATCGGATTCCAGGAGCAAGGCAACTATGCCCAGGTGGAGACTCCTGACTGTGAGTAATCATATTGGGCTAGCCCAGGGGTCCCTAACGTGGTGCCTGTGGGCACCATGGTCCCAACTGCCATTTTTTCTGGCCATCCAGAAAAGTGGGTGGGGCCAGGTAGGGCTCCTGCCCAGCAACGCTTCTGATTGGCTGTGCAGTTTAAAATAACATTGTTTCGGTGGCAACTGCTGCCATGGTGTTTTTTTTAAAATATTGTTATTATTTTAGGACAAATAGCATATATCCAACTATAACGTAATGTTTTAACGTAATAAACCTAAAAGGAATCTGAACAACCTTATTATCACACTATCTGACAACATTACAATTTCCACATTATATGTACACAGGGGATAGTCGCACACAGGGGATAGTTGCACACAGGGGATAGTCGCACAAAAGTTTAACTCTTTATACAAATTCAGAAGAAAATTAAGTCTTTGTAATACTTGTTTTTAGGAATAACCTTGTGTTCCTTCAGATATTCTGTTGCAGGGTACCGTACAGCTATGAAATCTTCTAATTGTTTCTCTGACTGAGACATAAAAGCACAACGCGCTCTCAGAATTCCAAGGGTGCCCAAGCAGGGTTCAAATCCCTTCCCCCCAAAATACAATGATAAAAGTGAACCTGGCCTGTTATAAGAGACCTTCAGGAAGTGATGGTCCCTGGTTCTGGTTCTGACCCAATGAAGTCCCTGGGATTCTCTGGGAGCCTCCATTGAAGTTTTAACGTCACAGTTATCCAATTCACATTTTATACTAGGTGGCGACTTCAACGCTAAAATCGGACAAGGTGCCTTAGACACAAGAGCTAGTATGAGCTCGCTAATTGCTGCTCACACGTCCCTTTTAGGTCGCTCTTCTAAGGATAAGTTCTTGGAACTGCTCTCATGGGCCAAATTACATGTCCTAAATGGCACTTATTTGGATGTAACCGGTTGCTCCTTTACTTATCTGTCAACCTTTCGGGCCAGTACCAGGGCTCTTATTGTAGCAGGAACTCCTTCGCATATCAAGCGACACACCCCTAATGCAACCAAACTTCCAAGAGCTTACAGAGCTCTTCTTACAGGGGCTACTGTAAGCTCTTGGAGGATTGGCTACACTAGGGGAGTGTCACCTAATATGCAAAGGAGTCCCTGCTACAAAAAGAGCCCTGGAGTACAATTGATTATTTTGCTGGATCGCCTACTCTATTGAACTTCGTAGACAGGTTTGAGGTTATCAATAGCTCTTTAAGTGACCACTGCCCATTAAGACTTATATTTAATTTTAATGATAATATTTTCTTGGTTCTGGTTCTGATATATGCGGGGTTCTACATGACAAGAAATTACTTCTCATCAGCTGGGGTTGTGTGGTCGGAGTAGGGCTAGGAAGACACGGGTAGAAGTCCCCACTCTGCCCTGAAGCACACTGAGAGACCTTGGGCCGGTAGCTATCCCTCACATTAATCTACCTCACAGGACTGTTTTTGAGATGAGTGCGATTTATTTTACTCCAAACTTGGAGGAACAGTGAGGTACTGACACAAACTTTCTTTATAATAAACACCACATGGGAGAGACTCCGTTGTTGACTTCCCTCTGTTCCAGCACTCGCTTTTCCTGCCTACCTCTTGGGGATTGACCAGACCCGCCTTGAGGAGAAGTTGACAAGCAGGAAGATGGACAGCAAATGGGGAGGCCGGTCGGAGTCCATCAATGTAACCCTCAACGTTGAGCAAGCTTCCTATACCCGTGATGCCCTTGCCAAGGGCCTCTACTCTCGTGTCTTTGACTTCCTTGTGGAGGTAAGCAGACTCTTCTGTGGAATTCTAGAAAATCTCTAGGGATGGGTGGGAATTTGGGGAAAGAATCAGAGAGCACAATGCTCATCTCAGTTTTTCGTAAGAAGACCTTAGAAAGCTTTTGGAGTCTTCTGAGCACATTCAACAAGATGGTCATCCGTCTTTCACCTCCAAACAAACAGTTTGGTGTAGTGGTTAGGAGCATGGACTCTAATCTGGGAGAACTGGGTTTGATTCCCCACTCCTCCATGTGCAGCTGCTCGGTGAGTCACAAGTTCTTTCAGAGCTGTTATCTCATGAGCAGTCCTTGAAAGAGTTCTCTGAGCCCCACCTACCTCACAGGGTGTCTTTTGTGGGGAGGGGAAGGGAAAGGTATTGTAAACCACTCTGAGACTCCTTTGGGTAGTGAAGGATGGCTTATAAATCCAATCTCTTCTCTCGTCTCTCTCCTCTATGTTTTTTGAACGAGTTCTTATAGTGGAGCAATATAAGACTCTTTTAAGAGCACTGGACTATATGATTTACCAGTTTCAACTCTGTTGTTCTTTGAATGCCAACTCTAAGGAGGACATGGGTTCTTTTGAGACAGGACGATAACCGATTTATTGTTTCCAGCTCTATGGGTTGTTGGTTTTTTTCTCTTTCAATGTTAACGGTGTGGCCTCACAGTACCTGAAGATAACCTTCCTTGATTCTTTCTTCTCAACGCTCTGATCTTCTCCACCTGCAGTCCATCAATAAGGCCATGCAGAAGCCATACGAAGAGTACAGCGTGGGTGTGCTGGACATTTATGGGTTTGAAATATTTCAGGTAGGTTCTTCATTCTCCAAAGACAGATAATGGGACTAGTAGCCCAGAATAATGTGTAACTAGTCAGTTTGTTCACAGTCTAAATCACTGGGGCATACTAACAGCAATAAAGAAATAAATGGATAAAATGTTGGCTCTGCTCCAGTCTACAGAAATAGACAGACTCCTGCATGGCTTCGGCTATTTCCATCACAAACTCAGTACCGCTTTGCTCTTTCCAAGTGCTGAACTGGAAAGGTCAAAGCTGAAAATCAATATCGTAATAATATCAAATGGAGTCCTTCTGGGTCAGACCACAGGATCCATTCAGTCCAGAATCTCATATCCTACAGTCATCAACCAAATGACCCAGAAGGCCCACAGTCATAGCCCTCTCCTTGCTCTCACCAGTTGATACTCAGATGTACAGTACCTCTAAACATGAAGGTTCTGTTTAGCCCTCATGGCTAATTACCTCATCCCTAATAAAGTTGTCAGCTGGCAGTGAATTCCAATATTTAATTGTGCATTGTATGAAGGACTTCCTTTTGTCTGCCTTCAGTCAACTGTCTATCAGCTACATCAGGTACCCTTGAATTCTAACATTTTGGAAAAGGGAGGGGAAAAAATCCCATCATCTACACCAGCCAAAATTTTATAATCTTCCACCGCAAGTTCTTATTGAAAAAAGACATCTTTGCCAAAAATCTCCCATTACATGTCTCCCTCTTTTCCCTCTTCCTTTCAGAGAAATGGCTTTGAACAATTCTGCATTAACTTTGTGAATGAAAAACTTCAACAGATTTTCATTGAGCTGACCCTCAAAGCAGAGCAGGTGAGGTCTACAGTGTGCAGTGGGGATACTGAATATTTATGGAGAAGGGAGAAAGGAATTGTATTGTGAAGGAATGGGCTCATAAGCCCCATTTCCCTTGAGTCCCAGGAGGTCAAAAACACCATATGGCCAACCCAAGTATCTGCTTGGCAATGTCTCTCCTTTCCTTTACTACTGAGGTGTGTACAAAACTCTCTCTGTGTAGTAAACTGCTGGCAGGCAAATTTACCCATCTACTACTCTGTATCTGCGTTGCCAGTTAAAGATCTAGTTGCCATATCTCCTGCTTCACTTCTACAATCTGACACAGGAATGATCAATCATAACTTTTGTAATTTCCACATCATGTTCTGGGGATGGCAAGCTGCCCTGCTGCCCTTCCCCATTACCACACCTTAGATAGCAAGACCGAATAGGCATGGTATGATTCCAGAGGCCAGGATTCAACCATTTGAAATATAATAAAGTGTCAATAAATAAATAAATAAATAAAAAGAATACACCCTGTCTGTTCAAGCAAGGGTACAAAGAGAAGGTGAGAACATCGTACATTCCATAATTATTCTAAAGGATGTTTAATTAGGATAGACTAGTAATTCTCAAAGTTGCAGCACTGGAAACAACATCATTACCTTAGTTCTCAAAATTGGGATTTCTCCCCGTTGTCCCTTGCCACGTGAACAAGATGTGATCCCCATGTAAAGGTTTAGTCCTTCATGGCTTGTGCCTGTCCAAGGAAGCTAAAGAAAGAGAAGAGACCTTCCTATTTCTGTCCTGAGAATTTATCATCACCTTTTCGAGATTCAGTCCCCTTCTGGCATCGTTCTGGTCTTCCTGCCATGAGAGAAAGAAATTACTGTCTAGTCATTTGGCTGCCCAGACTGTGTCCCGTTTAGTTGTGACATTCCAGCAAGGTATGAGATGGTAAACCTTTTGTCCTTCCTTTGGCCAGATCCATTTGCCCATCTAACAGCTGGCGAGTATTTGGGAGACAGAGGTGGCTCATCTTCTTCTGCCAGACTTTTACTAGCATTGCACCCTCTGGAGCATGTGTAGAGTGTAGCCCCATTTAATAAAATGCTGGGGTGGATACTAGAGTGGAGGTCCTTTCTCCGCAGCATTTAAAAATCCTTAGCAATATTATGTGGTGTAGTGGTTAGAACATTGGACTAGGATCTGGGAGACCCAGGTTCGAATCCCCACTCTGCCATGGAAGCTTGCTGGGTGACCTTGGGTGAGTCTCACACTCTCAGCCTAACCTACCTCACAAGGCTGTTGTGATGATAAAAATGGAGGAGAATGGTGTAATAAAATGGAGAAGAGGAAAATGATGGAAGACCTTCTTCATGCAAAGCAGAGATCTGAACCCTGAGCTAAGGAGTATCACCCATGCATCTGCTGTCCACACAAGTGTGTGTGAAGGCAATAACTGAGTTAACACTTTCTTTAGCGGTATATTTTATTTATTTGATTCCTTCATACCCTGCTTTCCTCCCCCATGAAGACCCAAAGCAGTTTCCACCATTCTCCTCTTCTCCTCTTGTTCAGTCCTCAGCATCCTAAAGGAGATGCAGGGAAAGACCTTTCTCTCCCTGCCTCCCAGGATAGCCACTGCCAGTCACAGCAAAGCACTGAGCTGTGAAGAAACTGGGGTCTGAACCGGCCTAAGGCAGCTTTATGTGTTCCACCAAGTGAAGCATAACTATCTTGGCTGCTTCATAAATTTGTCCTCCGCTGCTTCATGATTTTGTCTAATTTCCTTTTAAATCCATCTAAATTTGCAACCGTTCCTGTGTCAGGTGGCAGTGAGTTCCATAGGTTAATTGCAGGACTTCCTGCTGTCTGCCCTGAACAGACACTTCTTTATTATTATTATTATTTATTTATTAAAAAGAAATAACAAATACAAGTAAACCAGTACATTCAAAAATATAGTAAATCCTTATAATAAACATTGTCTGGTATTATATCCATTTCCGTCAAATATTCCACCACAGGAAACCATATAGCCTGAAATATTTTTTGAGTATTATGGGCATAAGGCATGGGGTGAAACTTAATTTTACTGAGTATACTGAACAGACACTTCTGACCCATAGGGTGTGTGTGTATTTTTATAGCAAGTAAGGTGATCAACAATTGCCCCATCTTCTTTCCTAGTCAGACTTCTTTAGCAAAATGATAATATATCCTTTGGGAAAGGTTCCACGTCATCCTTATATCTTTGTTTTTGCTTTAGGAAGAATACGTGCAGGAAGGCATCAAGTGGACCCCCATTGAGTATTTCAACAACAAGGTTGTCTGTGACCTCATTGAAAACAAGTTGGTAAGGAAGGACCAGTCCTTGGTCATACAAAACTTTGGAAGTTGGCTGCATAAGGGGGCAGATGTTCTTGTATGCCAAACACAAGGGTGCGGTCCTTTGGAAGGTGTCACAAAACTACTGTGGAGCACTGCAAAATGTTTGGAAAATGGGCTTCAAGTTCAAATGCGCTGATGAATATACCACTTTTACTGAGTGGGGCAGAACAGTTCTGCTCTGACCTGCAGGCCCTGTTTCACCCTGCCCTCCTGGATTTTCCCAACACCTGGAAGGGCTTTTCTCTCTCTCTGGTCAATCGCTGTAAAAATTGCCTAATGGGTGGGTCAGGACTCCCAGCTTCTCTTTCCAAGTGTTGAGGCCTCGCCTCTGTATCTCCCGCTACCCAGTGCCTGGTTACCACGGGGACCACTTGATGCCTTGTCCACCACTGGGGGAGTAGCCATTTGCCAACTGACTGCCCTCCCCTTCCTCCTGGTGCTCCTTTTAAATTAGAGTGTCCAAGATGGTAGAGGTCTGTGTGGCACAGAGAACCACAACCAGGATCCAAAGCTAAAAAGCATTTATTTAAAAAAGGAAATGTTCACAAGCACACTTTTAGCACAGCACCAGATGGAACAAGGGAGTCAAAAGAAAAGGGTGAAACGCAATTCCTCTGTCCCTCCCCCATACGTTCCCTATCTGCTGTAGGGAAGGCTCCTTGGCTTGGAGAGTTACTGGATGTTCTACAGAGTTCCCATGACTCTGAGGCTTCTTTCAGGTGGGCGGGCCAGCACACGGCAATGGGTGCCTCCCACAGACCTCAGTTAAAGAGTTCTGCCTGCCTTGATAGGATCAGCACAAAAGAACCCTACCTCTTTGCTCCCAGGAGTTTTATCATTCCTCTTTCTCCTGCCACTGACCAGGACAGGCTGGGACAAAGAAGCTTTTCCTGAAGTCTTTCTTCCTGAAGTCTTTCTATTACTTAATACCTCCAACTCCCTGTTCCCTGCTTGGGGGGCGGACTGGATCATCCCATTTTCTTTAGCTAGACCTATTAGTGTTTCTAAAAAGGTGGCTGGCATGATACTGGAAAGCAACTGAACTGAGTTCTCCTCGCCCTGCCTGTTCTCTGCCCAGAGAGAAAAACATTTTAAAACTCAAAGTGAAAAATGCATTTCTTCACACTGAAGCTTAATTTCATGCATGCACAACTTCCTTGAGGAAATTAGAAGAATGCTGTACTGGACCAAAAGTATACTTAGCTGAGCATCTCTGTTTCCCATAGTAGCCAAGCAGGTGCCCACTAGCAAAATACAAAGATCCAAGCCTCCCCATACTGTTACCTCTCCAGTTACTGGTATTCAGAGGTACACTGCCACTGAACGTGGAAGTACTACTTGACTATCATGGCTGAGCCACTCACAGACCTCTGCTCCTTCATGAAGTTGTCTAATTCCCTTTTAAAGCCATCTAAACCTACTACCATGGCTGCATCCTGTGGCGGTGAGTTCCACAGGCTAATGGTAGAACTTCCTTGTGTCTCTCCTAAACAAACACTTCTGACCCAAATCCACAGAACCTGACAGTTGTAACATGAGTGGTGCCACAACTCGCTATTCTCTCTGGTCTTTTCCCAGAATCCTCCAGGCATCATGAGTGTTTTGGATGACGTGTGCGCCACGGTGTATGCTAAGGGCGAAGGTGCGGACCAGACGCTCCTGCAGAAGCTCCAGTCAGCTGTGGGAACCCACGAGCATTTCAATGGATCGAGTTCGGGATTCATTATCCACCACTACGCTGGCAAGGTCTCAGGGCATGAAGCATCTTCCTCATCAAACACCCCCCTCTCCCCACCAAACCCTTTCAAGTCTGGGTTGCCAATTTTTGACTGTAAAAAAATACAGACATCACACACACACACACACACACACAGTCAGGGCAGAATGGGAACATTCTGGCAAGGGGAAGGGACAGCCAGCCCTCCCCTCACTGCACTAGACATCTGCTCCATCAGTGGATGGAGTGTTGGACGAGTCCTGAGTTCTAATCCCTATCCTGCTATGAAACTGGGTGGGGCGGAGCAATGCATTTGCATATCTCAAAACCTAATCAGGGGTGGAATTTGGGGAAGAATTCAGGTTGGGCCTGCCCTACCTAGTAATTTTTTAATATAACATTTTGTAAACATTCTATATTTTATAAATACATCTACTGCATAATGCAAACCAACCTAATTATAACAGAACAGAACCGTATATACCATATATATGACCACACTTACACAAAATAATCCTGTTCACAAACTGTCAGAATAAATCATGAAACCAAATCTGTAGAGACAAAGCAATAGCATGTGTCACATCATATCAATTACATCCAATATAAATATTATATTAAAACTGAAGATTTTAAGTTCTTCAGAACGGCTTTGAGATGCAACAAGGTAATCTAATGTAATGGGCCAAACTTCAACAAAAGCAGTACAAGACAGGTGGGATTCATATTGATTAGCCTGATAAGTGATTTTGTCCATTATCTACATTTCTCATATCTTACAGTGCCATAACATAAGTGTAGGACTGATTTCCCACAAGCTGCTGCTCTGCCCTCGCTCTTCCCTTTACCCAGATCGTATGTGTCAATTGCCCACTAGCTGCGCGGCTGCATTTTACCCCACAGCTTTGCCTGATTTCCCCGCATCTACTCGATCCTGACACATACGATCGGGGTAAAAGGAAGAGTGAGGGCGGAGCATCGGCTTGTGGGAAATCGGTCTAGATCCATCTAAACATCTCCAGGTAGTGGCTATTGCTGTTTTGGCTGCTATTAAAAAGATGGCCCCCTAATTTATGGGACTGAATCATCTTGCCAATGATTTAATTACAGTATTTCAGGTTTCTAGGGCACAACATAGCCAGCAATTAAATAAACCTCATCCAATACTGATTGCCAGAATTTTTTTTATTTTCACACAATTCCACCAGCCATGCACCTATGTCCTTACCTCCCCACACTTCTTTTTGAAGTGTGGATCCAGCCTCCCTAGTTATTATTATCTTGGGCTCTCATTTAACCTTTCACTAGTGTTAGGTTCTCAGTACTTCACTTGAGAAATATATAGAAGATTACATTTCAGTTCCTTTTTATTCTGCTTTAATTAAAAGATCTCTCTCTCTCTCTCTCTCTCTCTCTCTCTCTCTCTCTCTCTCTCTCTCTCTCTCTCTCTTCACTGACCCACATGCCTATCAGACTACAGAGTTATTGGCACTGCACACATTTCTAGATCTTGTTTTGGGCCTGTGTGAGCAAGTTTGGTGTAGCAGTTAAGAGCAGTAGTCTGGAGAACTGGGTTCGATTCCCCACTTCCCCACTTGAAGCTAGCTGGGTGATCTTAGGCAAGTCACAGCACTCTCAGCCTAAAAATAAGCATAGCTTACCACCTAGTGGTGCCAAAAAAGAGCTACAGCTTCAGCAGCCAGACAATCCCCCCAGGGATCTCCTGGCTGTTCCACACACAGTGCCATACAATAATTTCAGTTTGGGGTTGTGCTAGTCTGGATTGACAGGTTGACAGCAGAGGCGTCATATTTTATTTCTTGAGATAGAATTCCACTCCTGGGCCTTAGCTGCCCTGCAGGGCTGTTGTGAGGTTAAAATGGCAGAAGGTAGGACCTTTTGCAGGCCCAACTCAGCTCCTTGTAGGACGGAAAGGATCTGAGAGGTTAGGAGTAGAATCTGGCCATTTGGGGTGGCGGCGGGGGAGTGTTCTCACAGGCTCTCGGGTTTACTGTCTGTTCTTCAAGTCCTTAGTACTGGCTTCCTGACAGAACACAAATTTCCTTGCCAGACCGGTAGAATAAACCTGACCCATTGTCGGATTCTGCTTCCAGGTGTCCTATGACGTCAGTGGCTTTTGTGAGAGGAATCGGGACGTGCTGTTCACTGATTTGATAGAGCTGATGCAGAGCAGTGACTTGTGAGTGTGTCAAATGCATAAACCGGAGTGGGGAAACAATTCCTCGCCTCAATTAAGCTGTGGAATGGCAGGGAGGGGCATACCACCAACTCTTTGCTATTTCTGGGGGAGAGGGGGTCAGATTTCTGCCAAATTATTCTTTGGAATGAAAGAATATGTGGTTGCATAAATGTCTGAAAGGAAATGGGGGGACATCCAAGTAGTTCATCCTACCTTGCAGGGCTGCCGTAGTCATCGTCCACATTAAATACTTTGAATAAACTGTTTCAGGTGGGTAGCCATGTTAAGAGCATGAGAACATAAGAGAAGCCAGTGTTGGATCAGGCCAACCGCCCATCCAGTCCAACACTCTGTCGCACAGTGACCAAAGATACCAGGTGCCATCAGGAGGTCCACCAGTGGGGCCAGGACACTAGAAGCCCTCCCACTGTTGACCCCCACCCCCAAGCACCAAGAATACAGAGCATCACTTGCCCCAGACTGAAAGTTCTCATCTATACCTTGTGGCTAATAGCCGCTGATGGATCTCTGCTCCATATGCTTATCTAATTCCCTCTTGAAGCCATCCATGCTTGTAGCCGCCACCACCTCCTGCGGCAGTGAATTCCAAGTGTCAATCACTCTTTGTGTGAAGAAATACTTCCTTTTATCCATTCTGACCCACCTGCTCAGCAATTTCATGGAGTGCCCACGAGTTCTTGTCTTGTGAGAAAGGGAGAAAAGTACTTCTTTCTCTACCTGCTCTATCCCATGTATAATCTTGTAAACTTCAATCATGTCACCTCTCAGTCATCATTTCTCCAGGCTAAAGAGCCCTAAATGCCTTAACCTTTCTTCATAGGGGAAGTGTTCCGACCCTTTTATCATTCTAGTTGCCATTTTCTCTTGGTCTGAAGGACACAAAAGCTTATACCTTGAATAAAACCTTGTTGGTCTTAAAGGTGCCACTGGACTCGAACTCTGTTCTGTGAACAGACTCAAATTATGTATAAATATTGGCATTCATAATAACTAAGGACAATAAATATTAAATCTAAATAATAAGCCATAAGCCGAAAAACATACATTATTGTCATTACTTTATTATTCTTGCCGTTGTTGGCTTATCCTTTAATTTATTATTGATTCCCAAATTCAGCCGATATTAGTGTTTCCAGGCTGCATGTGGTAGAATGGAAATGGGCGAAAGAAACAATGAGACGAGTAAAATGTATAAATAACGACACTATTAAAAACACGAAGCAAGAAATCTTAAAAAGTTACTAGCAGATTCAGTGGCATCCGATGTACATATAACACTGGAATTGTGTGTTGAAAATCAGGTAGCAGATCTCCTTAGGAATGCTCATAGACGGAAATTGGGGGAAACACAGCCAATCATAAAAAAAAAATTTATCTTTCCTTCTTGTTGAAGGATTGGAATATTTTCCCTAAAAGGAAACATTTTTTTAAAAAATAATATTTCCTTTATTGGAAAATAAGAAAATCAGATCAAAATTCATCCAGGCTGCATTTCTTATGCAATCTGATAGAGCACAAACGTTACATAATGTTGAAGAGTAAGAAGATTGAAATAAATAATAAAAAAGGCTTACATCAAAAATTTTCCAGGTTGTATTTATTGGTGCAGTTTGGCGGAGCATAATCATGACATGGATTACTACAGATCTTAATAGTTATTCAGTTGTCATAATGGAACAAAAGGTTAGCCCATAGAGCAGAATCAAATGAGTCATCCTGCTGTAATCTCCATTTCAAAAAAGGAGCCCATTTATTGAGTTCATATGAATCTTTAACCTGTGTCTCTGTATGCTGAATATCACTTGATTTTTTTCCCATAATGTTGTAGTCGCACAGTTTTGTGTACCAGAGATTGTATTTCCATTTTAAGGCGATGGCAGGGCTCTTTTTGTAGAAAAAGCCCAGCAGGAACTCATTAGCATAATAGGCCACACCCAACAGCAGAAATTCATTAGCATATTAGGTCACACCCTTGACAGCACGGCTCATTAGCATATTAGGCCACCACCCCATGTTACCAGAAGTGTGGTCATTCAGCCACACCTACCTTTTGCTTCTTATTCTGTTTACCTTGTTTGTTGTAAAAACCCAGGGCTTTTTTTGGAACAGGAATTCCTTTGCATGTTAGGCCACACACCCCTAATGTAGCCAATCCTAATGAGTTTCTGCTGTTGGGTGTGGCCTATTATGCTAATGAGTTCCTGCTGGGTGTGGCCAACTCAGGAGCCAGCCAGAACTCCGTTCCTATGAGTTCCTGCCCAAAAATAGCCCTGGACGATGGTATTTTTTGCTACCGTGATCGTTGTCATAATAAGGTCTTTCTTGAGCCTAGAAATTTTTAAGGTTTCCCAAAGACTTAGAAGAATTAGTTCTGGGTTTAGTGGGAGCGTGACTTTTGTTATACATGCGATTTCTGATATTACTTGTTCCCAATACGATTTGATTACCTAAAAGGAAACATTTAATGGGGTTTGTTTTATATTTTATGTCGTTGACCAAGCAATGAGAGAGCTTTATAAAATCCTGAAAGGTATAGAGAGTGGACTGGAGAAGGATTTTTGTCTCCTCCCCTTCCTTTTTAGAACTTGGAGACAGCCAATGAAATTACTAGGCACTAAAGTTCAGGACAATCAAAAGGCAGTGCTTCCACATGTGATGCCCAATTAACTCGTGGAACATTAGGCCACTAATGTTGATGGTCTTAAAAAGTATTTAGGCAAATACATAGAGGAAAGGTCCAATTGCAGATGGCTAAACAGAGCCTCCACGTTCAGAGGTAGTCAATTTCTGAATTCCTGTTGTGGAGGAGCAACAATAAGAGGAAGTTTTGGCCTCTGTGTCCTGTTTTTATGGTAATCTGTGGGACTCGTGGACACAGGATGGCAGCTAGCTTTGATGGCTTTTAAAAACGGGATTAGATAAATTAACAGAGGAAAAGCAGTTTGTTGTTGGGTATTTTATCCATTATGATCAAATGGTATCTTCATGTTCAGAGGCAGTGTACCTCTGGATATCAGCCACAGGGAGAGAATTCTTATCCATGCCCTTGTTGTTGGGCTTTTGGTGACATCTCATTGGCCACTAGGGGAAACGGGAGGCTGGACTCGATGGCCCATTGGCCTAATCCTGATCTTCTTATGTTATCTGGAGCACCTGTATTCTCCTGTGCTTGTGTTTGTGGCATTCTTGTCCTCATGTAGCAACAAACCTTTTGTTCTAGTGGCTTCATTCGGGCACTGTTCCCCGAAAAACTTAATGCCGACAAAAGGGACGTCCCACCACAGCCGGTTCCAAAATCAAGGTAAGGGAGCTTCTATGGGAATGAAAACCATTTGTAAAGACCTTGGAGTAACTAGAAGTACAGTAGAACAAAAGATTAGAATGGATTTCACTCCTGACCAAAGAACACAGCTTGGCAATACACCTGATGTTTCCCTGACCTGCAAGTTGGACACTGGGAATGTTTATCTAACACACACTGACTCGTGGAGAAGAGGTTCATCACTGGCTATTTACCCATGAAGGCTATTGGAACCTCCATGTTCAGAGGCAGTGTACATTTGGCTACCAGTTGTAATAAGAGGGAGAAGCGATGGCCTCCACGCCTTGCTTGGAGGCCTTTTGGAGGATCTTACTGGCCACTGTGAGAAACAGGAAGTAGGATCTTGGGTCTGATCCAGAAGTCCCTTATACTATCTTGTGCTGGATTTCTGCTTGCAGGGAGTTGGTGATTTTTTTTGTTTAACTTAGGGGAGCATTCCAAAATTGGATCCTCTCCCTCCAGTGGAATATTCTTCTGCATCATACCCCCTGCCCACATCAACCCAGCCTTTTTTGTGAGTGTTGGCTGAACGGGTATCACAGTGGCTAGGTGTGGCTGGGTGACACCGAGAATCTTGGCTCTCTCCCAACAGAAACAGGCCAACGACCTTGTGAATACCCTGATGAAGTGCACACCCCATTACATCCGCTGCATTAAGCCCAATGAGACCAAGAGGCCTAGAGACTGGGAAGAGAGCCGGTAAGAAACAGAGGTTTCTATTAGGAGTGGCAGACTCTAATCTGGGAGAACCAGGTTTGATTCCCCACTCCTCCACATGCAGCTGCTGGCATGACCCTGGGTCAGTCACAAGTTCTCTCAGAGCTGTTCTGGAAAGAGCAGTTCTTGAATGAGCTCTCTCAGCCCCACCTTCCTCACAGGGAGTCTTTTGTGGGGAGGGGAAAGGAAAGGAGATTGTAAACCGCTCTGAGACACATTTGGGTAGTGAAGGGCAGGGTAGGAATCCAATCTCCTCCTCCTCCTTCTTCTATAGCAAGGAACTTGACAATGGGGAGGGAAGGACATAGGGAGGGAAAGGCTGAGGTAATATGCAAGGGGAGACCCCTCGGGTAGCAGAGAGTGGCCATGAGTAATTAAGAGCCAGTTGGGTGTAGTGGTTAGGAGCGCAGACTCTTATCTGGGAGAACTGGGTTTGATTTGGGGAGGGGCCCTCTGCTGTCTGAGAGAAGTGAAGGATTAGGGTCTGGTTTCAGTGGAATGAGAATCAGAGAGGCAACAACAAAGGATTGCATTAAATGGAGAGCGACGGACAAGAGAAACAGACTTGGCGAAAGTATCTCTTATGTCCTGTCTTCGCTAGAGAATTAAACTGGTTTGGCATTTGTTCCCGCTCCCCCACACAGGGGAGAACAGAGAAATATGAAAGAGGGCTTCACCGCCATCGCTTATCTACAATCCTCTGGATTCTTTATGGGGTGGGGAGCCAGAGGGGTAGAAGACCAGTGGACATTTGTCCTGTACGTCTCCCAGCTATATTGCAAGTTTTCTTTCTTTCTTTTTAGGGTGAAGCACCAAGTAGAATATCTGGGCTTGAAGGAGAATATCCGTGTCCGCAGAGCTGGGTTTGCCTATCGCAGGTTGTTCCAGAAATTCCTTCAGAGGTAAGAGCGCTTAGAGATGTGAAAGCCCGGAAAAAAACCAGAAAAATTCGGGGGGAAAAACAGTTTTTTTCCTGAAGCCTTGTTTTTTTCCAAAAAATTGGAAACATTGAAAAAAGAAAAGAAAAAAAAATTGATTATGGAACGTTTTATTTTAACATAATGAATAAAATATTTTAAGACAAGGTGTTCAAATATTTTCCAAATCATTTCTAAAAAATATGTATGTTATCAGATTAATCTAATTTCTGTGCACTGAGGACAAGCAAGTCCTAGGTTACAGACTGAACTCTCCAATGCAAGAACAAGATGCATTTCTTCCTTTAGGAGGTGCTATTGTCAAAAGAAAAGAAAAAGGTTTCAGTTTTGTTTTTGCATGTGGGTGGGTATACTGGCACTCAGGCCTCACTAGGCCTCAAAGCATTGGAAGAAAATACAGAGCAACAAAAAGGACCTGAAAGTATATACTTAATTTAAAAAGGTAAGAGTTTTCATTTATCTGATTCCAGAAAACCGAATCATTTAGCTACATTAGTTTATCTTTATAACCTTTGTGTAAATAATAATTTAATTACTACTAATCTGGTTCTTTACTTGCTCCATTTGTTACAATTACAAGTAAATACTATTTAAAAAGTAAATTTTGTTTGTAATAGTTGTTTGGATACACTGTATTTTTAATATGCTAGTTGTGATAATTTCATGCCAAGTAAAATTGTCCATAGTCATATTATATGTTCCTAAAGTAACAGAATGGCTTTCAATCTAGAAAAAGAAGTGCTAATGTAGCATTTTTTTTAATTTTTCCAAAAATTTCAGTTTTTCCCCAAAAAACCTGGGAAAAAACAGGGTTTTTCCCCAATCTTCAAAATTTCTGGGAATTTTACATCTCTAAGAGCGCTTCCACTTCTCCAGGACCCCAGCTCAGCATGGCAGAAGTTCTGCACACCCTCCCTTCCTTGACCCCTCCCCCTTTGAAAGAGGGAGCACTTGGTGGGACTGAGAACAGCATTTTCCTGTCAGACTTGGGCACTTGATCAACTGTACCTGTTGTATTTTTACCCAATGTGTTCATGTTCTCTGTATCTCATTTGCTCCCTGCACCCAACCATTTGTTATTCCCGCGCCCTTATTGCTTGTCCTCACCTGCATTGTATTCCCGTGCCTTATTGCTATCCTCACCTGCCATTGTATTCCTGAGGGGGGGACTGAGTGCCTGTAGAATTTAGGGAAGCTAGCTTTGGTAACTCTTCCATGGCGCCTCAAAGACATCTTTCACATGGGAAGTGTCCTTGAAGCAGAGTCTGTGCTTGGCTAGTTGTTGACCGTATATCTTTCATGGTCGTTGTAGTATTGCTGGACGCGTATAAATGGAATTTTGGGGTTGTGATTATAGGTAGCTTTCCCGCCTTGGCTCCTCAGTCCTGACAAAGAGTCTGAACCCATAAGCATCTCAAATCTCTGAATAAGCCTTTCACTAAAGAAAGTGTGTGTGAACAGTGATTTGACTGGGTACCTGACATTTCCACAGGCACGCTTCTTAATTTGCTTTTTAATATGCCTTTTTTTAATGAATGATTGTATATATATTCTTATAGCTGCTCTGTAAATGTGTTTTATTCCGCTGGTCTATGGCTGTAATACATGTTTGATTGGAGAAAGTTACCTCCTGTACCGTAGATCGTTGTGCGGCAATTCCCTCTAAGGCCCTAGAGGGGAAATATAGAAAGATACCATATGAAGACAGGTGCTGCCCATGTTCTATGGGAGAAGTGGAATTGATGCTCCACATGTTCTTCCGCTGTCCTTTTCATCAAGCTTACAGGGACAAGCTTATCACCCCCCTCTTAGATAGACCAGCACTTGATGCAGATAGTGCCAATCTTGAGAGACTTTTGATAGAGGAAAATCAGCAAATCTCTAGACAAACAGCTAAATTCTGCGCACATCTGGTAAAATTCCACAACAAAGCAGATCAAGCATAACCCTTATCTACCTTCCATATGACTCACAATTAGTTCAGCAGTAGATATTTTATAATTTTTGATACAATGGATTTTTTAACTTTTAATGATTTTAAGGTTATATGCCTAAATATCTTTTAAGCTGAAAGCAAATTTTTGATACCTAATGAATATGTATCTCTTTGATCATTGGTCTTGGACGGTAAATAAACATTGATTGACCTCCTGTGCTCAGGTATGCCATCCTGACCCCAGAGACGTGGCCCAGGTGGCGGGGAGATGAGCGCCAAGGGGTCCAGCACTTGTTGAGATCCGTCAATATGGATATGGACCAGTACCAGATGGGCCGTACAAAGGTCTTTGTCAAGAACCCAGAGTCGGTAAGCTCAGCATCCTTAGCTCTGTGCAGCATCCAAGTTCTACAGAAGGGCAGCCAACGGTTGGGAATCTTGGCTTGGTTTCAGTATCCAGCCGTTCAATGGACAAGGTAGGATTGAAGCCTTAAAACGGGACATGGAAAGAATTCAGTCCAGATTCTTGTGAAAAATTCTTGGGACTTCCCTTGTGTGTTCTTTATGCTTAGAAACCAATCAAAGGCTTCTATTGACCAGAGCATGGCTGATAACAACTCAGTTTTGGCTTAAACTTCATTTCCATGCTAAAGCTAAAAGTGTTATTACTCACAGGTTAACTGAGTCCCATCCCTCTCCCATGGCTTAGATACGTAGAGAAGAAACTTTCTACAATGGGAATATCCCCAGATTATTTAGCCCCCTTTTCAGATAAACAAGCCTATGCTATTATTAAACAAAGATTTCTTGACATCGAAAGGCAAGAGCTTAGGGAACGCGCAGTCAGCAGATGCTCTCCAAGTAGGCTGGGGACTTTTGACATGGGCTCTACTGCGAAATATCTGTTACGTCTAACAGCCCCACATCATCGCAGAGCATACATGCCTGCATGCTTTAATATTCTGCCACCAGAGGTGCTTTTAGGGAGGTACCGCCAGATACCATACGTAGACAGACTTTGTCCTTGTTATCTAAAGATAAGGTAGAACAAATTTAGAGTCCAGTGGCACCTTTAAGACCAACAAAGGTATGAGCTTCCATGGGCATGCGCACTTTTCCAAATACACTGGAATGGAAGGCAGAGTTCAGACTTATGGACAGAGGCTGAACAGCAAATTACCATGTAACATGATGAAGACGTTTTAAGATATGCAAAGACATTTAGTTTTGTCTTTGCATATCTTAAAACTTCTTCATCATGTTACATGTTAATTAGCTGTGTAAACAACCTAAGGTTGTAAGGTCAACAGTTGTTTTGATTTAATTAAGGGGGGGAAAGGACAGCAAAGCAATAAATATGTCAAAATAGGGGATAAATGTGTAAAGGTATCTTTTCTAATTGTGGGAAATAAACTGACAATGAATAAGGTAGTTGGGTTGAGCTGGGGGGTTCTAAGGACTGACCCTACATCCTGATCTACTGGGCTGCAACCTGCCCCACGACAACTCAGTAGGCAACAATTCTTAGACCCACAGAAAAAAATGCACTCTGGTTCGGCTCATTGGCCGACCCTCTGACTCCGCCCACAGTTACCAGCTGCATCCTAATACACAAAGACTTGCTTTCAGAGGAACTTATTTCCTAGGTGGTAAGTCCGCTGCCCCTTTAAACAAGATATTAGATTCTGTCCAATCGAGTCTCTGCAGCAAGAACAGCTGGACTAAAAGAGCACATCTGAGCATATTTGCGTACTCTCTCGGTTTTTATGTCCTTCACTTTGTCGACTGTGGGTGAGACACAAGGAGCTACAACCCCCCCCCCCGAGCCACTGGAAATCTTATTCCGGGATTCCATTGGGCGTTGCTCACATGCTTTTCAAAACGAAGACTAAAAACTTCCTTTCTTTTGACAGGATGACACTAAAATCCGTTCCCATTTCCTAATTCTGTGCCTTTTGAGGTTTTTTTTAATATAATATTTTATTTTACCATTTAAAGGGGATACAAAATAAAAAAGGGATAAAGGGAAAGGTGAGAAGCATAAAACGTCATTTGTTAAACACGTTTTAAGGACACTGCATAATATAAGAATATAAAACATGAAGAAGCATCATAACAAAGAGTATCGTAACAAATCAAAATACAGTAAGATAACCCATATTTCAACATGATATATTTCCATGTATATTTCCCTTATTTCCTGTCTAAAGGGTTGCCCATATTATAAAGGGGCTCGTTTGGAGATTATTACTCCACTGCTGGAATCCTGGTTGCACAAACAAAGCCAAGCCTGACTGTCTTTTATCTGATAAGAACTCTAAGATCACTTATCAAGTAGCTAGATTTTGTGCATTGATACAGAGGTTACGGAAGCTATATTTTAAATAGGTTTTAAATTTAAATCTTTTATTTGTGTATATTTTGTACTCTGTATGTTTCTAAAAACTACTATTATAACTATATATATATGTGGCTAGTCTAGCGACCGTAATAAATTCTACTACTACTACTATCTAAAGGGCTAGGTAGGAAAGCATATAAGCAAAAAAAACATAAGAAAGGAGTAAAAAACCCCCATTGTTCTTATCTTTATACAAGGTTTATATTATCATATAATAACTATTAAGTATGTAACTATAAAAGATTAAGGACTATGGCTACGAGAATATGATTGTACAATGTTGAGTGTTAATCAATTTACATTTCTTGGTAACTCCTGTAACAGCTTTGTCGAATCTATGTAGTTTGTCTATAGTAATTATAAAAGGTTCTCTACTTGTTCTCAAATTAATTCTGTTCTTTCTGAATGCACTGGTGGAAATGTGGCATACTTTCAGGCAACCACAAGGAGGGTCTGTGGCTTACTGGTAGAGAAGGCAGGTGTTTTAGATGCAGAAGGCCCCAGGTTCAAGCCCGGTGTCTCTGGATCTCCGGTAGCTGATGCTGGGGAAAATGTGTCTCTGCCTGAGTCCTGGGCAGACAGTCCCAAATTTAGTCCCTGCTTCTCCAGTTCAAGGATCTCGGGTATTGGGAAAGATGGTCAGGGACCTACATACCTGAGGGACCATCTTTCCCCACATGTTCCCCAGAGAACACTGTGGTCGGGGGACCAAAATCGGCTGGCCCTCCCAGGTCCTAAGGATGCTAGGCTGTCAACAACCAGGGCCAGGGCCTTTTCAGTGGCGGCCCCAGCCTGGTGGAATGAGCTCCCGGAGGAGATCAGGGCCCTGTGGGACCTTTTACAGTTCTGCAGGGCCTGTAAAATGGAGCTCTTCCACCAGGCTTTTGGGAACCGCCACCACCAATGACGAACATCAGTTGGTTAAAGGGAGAGGGCCCTGGACCCTGAAAATTGCCATAGACAGCCTTAAAGAACAGCAAACCCTGCAGGGATATCCAACTAATACCAAGAGCTGACTGTAAGCGGAGAACGTTCTGCACTGGCTGATACTGCTATTTGACTATTAAGAACCACTAGCACTTTATTATGATTTTATATTTTTTTTTAACTACAACTAGGTTTTATTGTAACTATCTGCTTTTATGTGAGCCGCCCCGAGCCAGCTTCAGCTGGGAGGGCGGGGTAAAAATCTGAAAAATAAATAAATAAATGCTTCTCTGCCTGAGTCCTGGGCAGACAGTCCCAGGTCCTGGACTCACTGCAAGGCAGAGTAGACAAGGCTAAGCAAGATGGACCAGCGGTCTGACTTAGCAAAAGACAGCTTTATGCGCTCCCCTTAGGATGTTTGATGCAATGGAAAGGGACCAGCTGAGAAGAGGATAACCCCAATTTTATATCTGCCACCCAAGTTTGAAATCACGTGCTCTCTTTCCTCCAACCAGCTCTTCCTCCTAGAGGAGATGCGGGAACGGAAATTTGACGGCTATGCCCGGATCATCCAGAAAGCTTGGCGTCGACACATTGCCATCCGGAAATATGAACAGATGCGAGAAGAAGGTGAGGACTGATCATGCCTTGTCTTAAACACTGGGGGGAGGTTGTGGGGGGGTGCTGAGTTTGGTGCCCAGGGTCTAATCCCACACTTGGAATATCCCCCGCTGGCCCACTAGTCGTATCTCAAACTGGATTCTTCTCTCCCTTTCTCTGTGCAGCGTCCCACATCCTGTACAACTTCAAAGAACGGCGGAGGAACAGCATCAATCGTAACTTTGTCGGCGATTACCTGGGAATGGAGGACAAGCCCGAGTTGCGTCAGTTCCTGGCCAAAAGGGAGAGGATAGATTTTGCCGACTCGGTCACGAAATACGACAGGCGGTTTAAGGTAACTTGGTTTGGTTTTGAAAGTAAAGAGTTATCTGACAGGGCAGGGACGCTTCCAGGGGTCACTGTAGGGATGCTTCCAAAATTCTCATCCAGATTTCTGTTCGGTTTACTTTGGAGTTTGCATTGGGTGATTTTGCACTAGACCTTAAATCCTGGTTCAACCCTGGTTCAACTTACATTCTACACTACACGCAAGTTCACCCCTGTAATTGTCTTGGGATATTTTTTTGTTTCCACATTACATGAAAGTCACCCCAGTTTTGCACCACACTTGTCCTAGGATCATAGAATCATAGAATCATAGCATGTTAGAGTTGGAAGGGACCTTGCAGGTCATCTAGTGCAACCCCCTGCACGCTACAGAAGCATAGCCAAAAGATAGCCCTACATACCTACAACATACCCGAAAGATAGTCATCCAGCCTCCACTTGAAAATGTCCAGCAAAGGAGCATCCACCACCTCCCGAAGCAGACTAAAACTGATAA
Organism: Gekko gecko; assembly: GCA_029375565.1. NCBI lineage: Eukaryota > Metazoa > Chordata > Lepidosauria > Squamata > Gekkonidae > Gekko > Gekko gecko. The sequence goes on from JAPDNY010000006.1 coordinate 6,111,584, forward strand.
ACCGACACTGTTACAACCAGGGATAAATGTGAGGCATGGTGTCCCGAACTGAACTCTGAAAAAACCAGGGAGGAGGTCCAAGAGCGGAAAGGACCATTATTACTCCCCCCCCATTTCCAGGAGAGAACAAGGATTTAGGATTCAGTATAGGTGTTAGCTAAGCTCACAAAACCGGTGATTCTCAGTCTTTAGGAGACTGACGACGGCAGCATTCAGTCAGTTTAGTTTTCTGCCAATTCGTGGTTTTAAAGTGTGGTTTTAATTCATGGCCTTTTAATGTGTTTTATGTACCTTAAAGTTCTGTCTACATTGTGCATTGTTCCTGCGTGGGAATTAAGACCACAGGGAGAGGCCCTCTTGACTGTCTCACCAATCAAAGAGTTTCGTTTGGTGGGTACACGAGGGAGGGTACACCTTCCCAGGGAATGCGCCTGGCCCCCTGACTGCTGATTTTCAGGACGTGGCTGAAGACAGTTTTATTTAGGACTGCATTTGACTGATACTGTTTATATTTAATACGTTGTTGAAGGCTTTCACGGCAGGAGTTCATTAGCTGCTGTAGATTTTCCAGGTTGTCCGGCCATGGTCTTGGCATTGTAGGACCTGATGTTTCACCAGTAGCTGTGACTGGCATCTTCAGAGGTATAACACAGAAAGACGGAGTACTCCCTGTGTCAAGGTGAGAAGTAGTGGCTGAACATAGCCTAACTCAAACAGGACACGGTATTTTGTTCCAAGACACTGAAAGGCTGGACAACACTTCCAATTACCATGTCAGATTACACAGGAAAGACATTGAAATTCATAAGCATAAACACAATTTCAACAGGAAAGAAGAGAGTTTAAAAATAAATAGGGCATGGTTTCCTGTCCTGAACAACAATAGTACTACAGATATGATTAGAATTTCAACAGCCAATCCACATACAAAAGAACCTCCTCAGGAAACCTCCTCAGGAAACAATCCATAGACAAAAGAACCTCCTCAGGAAAGCTCCTCCATTAGCATGTCCACAGCCTGGGGAACTCTTACAAGATAATCTCAGCCCTACCCCACCTTCCTGAGTAGATATAAATTACCTGCCTACCATTTTTCTTCTCACCTTGGCACAGAGAGTACTCCATCTTTCTGTATTATACCTCTGAGGATGCCAGTCACAGCTACTGGTGAAATGTCAGGTCCTACAGTGCCAGGACCACGGCCAGAGAACCCAGTAAATCTACAGCAACTAATTGTTTATATTTATTGACAGTCCTAATTGGAGGTTTTCAAATTGTGTCCTTTTGTGTGTTTTTATACTTGTTGTTTTATGTGTATCGTTTTCATTGTGTTTTTTTGTAATCATTTTATTTATAATGTAAGCCATCTTGAGTTCTGTAAGGTAGAAAGGCAGCAAATCAATGTTTTAAATTAAATAAAATAAAAGGGTAAAGGGGAGAAGAATCTGTGGTCTGTTGAATCATTGTTTAATGTTTTACTTTCTAAATTGTTGTATTTATATATGTTGCAAGCCACCCTGAGCCCTATTTGCATGGGAGGGTGGAATCAAAACTGAAATAAATATACAAATAAATAAATAAATTTAGCCTTCCTTTGGCAGCAGGTGAGATTGCAGGTCAATCCAATCCAATTACCTTTATTGGTATGTAACCCTTACAGAGCCATGTACAACAAAAACAACAACAGCATAAAATAATATTTGCAAAAAAACAGATGTAGGGAATTACCTTGTAAGAATACCAATCAATTAAATAAAAGGCAAATAGAAATGGCACCAAAAAGAAATTTAGTGACAGTTTCCGTTATCTCAAGGTTTGGATTATCAAGAAGAGTAAGGATCTTTAGGCCATCGGGATATTCTTCTAATTGAGCCAAAATAGAGTTTAGAAATTTCAGTCGTTAACGCAGAATAGAAGGGGCACTGAAACAAGACATGAGAGATTGTTTTGATATTATCATTTGTGCATGGACAACATCCGTCAGAGAAGGGCACACCCTGAAAACGGCCAGATAATAAGGCCAAAGGTAATACATTGAATCTGGCCAAAGAGGGGGCTCTTCGGAGTTCGGGGATGTGAAGTTGGTACAGGTAAGGGGCAGCTTGGCCAACTTTAGGAGATATCCCAAAATACAAGGGTGAGAAGGTTTTGTTAGCGGTGTTATATAGTGAATGTAGCTCAGAATGAAGTGGATTGGCTCTTATGATTGAGAAAGCCTGACTGCAGGTCAGCCACACAAAGGTATGCAAAAATCAGAACAGTAACTTGAGTTCAGTGAGAGGTTGGATTTGAAACAAGGACATCATCTTCAACAGCTGGGCATCTTGGCCCAGGCTACCCCAGTCTTATCAGAGCTGAGGAGCTAAGCAGGTTCGGCCCTGGGTAGTATTTGGATGGGAGACCACCAAGGAATACCAAGGCCGTGTCGTGGAAACAGGCAATGGCAAGCCACCTCTGAATGTCTCTTTTGCTATGGGGTGGCAAAAAACAAACAAAATGTGTCCCTGTTATTCCTTAGCCTTTGTCTGTTATTCCTTAGCCTTTGCTCTCTCAGGCCGAAACCCTGGAAGAAGGAAGCAGGTTGCTTATTATAGACTAATTGTGTATTTTCTTCCATGAGTACAAAGTAGACTGGAGTGGGGGGGAATGAAAGCTGAACTGTCAGGGAAAGGACTTGGACTTGGAATATCCTGGATGTCCAAAGGCTCTTGAGAATCCTACATACCAAACCCCTATAGTTTCAGGCACAAAGACCTGCAGGATCTGGAATGTTCGCTTGACTTTGCTTTGAATTTGACATGCATGTGTTGGCTTACCAAAGTCATGGAGATGGGCCTCCGTGTAGATAAACCCCTTGTGCTGGTGTCTTTCTCGTGACCTGCCTCTCTTCTCTCTCGCTGCTTGCTTCCCTCAGCCTATTAGACGTGATTTCATCTTGACCCCAAAATACTTCTACCTAATTGGCCGTGAGAAGGTGAAGAAAGGCCCGGAAAAGGGCCAGATCCAGGAAGTGCTGAAGAAGAAGGTGGAGATCCAGTCTGTCCACAGGGTATCTCTCAGGTGACGCTCTTTCCCATACTTCCCAGGGTGTCCCTGAGCCAAACCTCTTTTGCATATTTTATTCTGGGCTTCCTTGTCTTTGGAAGATGCTCCATGCCCTCTTCCTGGTGGTCCTGGAGCGCGGGGGGGGGACGGACGGAAATTTGGCAGGATTCTCAGTCCAGGATTGGTCCAAGCACAACAGAAGGGGGCTCTGGCCCCTTATAGACATCCTTAGGTTCTTACAAGGCTCTTCACTCGGCTGTCCTGCAGAGACCGGCTCCTTCCTTGCTCAAGAGGTCTGATCTTTCCCCCTTTCCTTCTCCGGATGCTGCAGCACCAGGCAGGATGATTTCTTCATCCTCCATGAAGCCGAGGCCGACACTTTCCTGGAGTCCATCTTCAAGACAGAACTTATCAGCCTGCTCTGCAAACGCTACGAAGAGGCAACCCACAACAAGCTCCAGCTCAGCTTTAGTGACACGTAAGCCACCCTTGCCCTGAACTCAATGGCCCAGGTGGGCCTGATCTCATCAGCTCTCAGAAACTAAGCAAGGCCGGGCCTGGTTAATACTTGAATGGGAGACCACCAGGACAGCAGAGGAGCCCTGCTGGATCAGCCTAGTGGTCCATCTAGTCTCACAGAGAGGCCATCCAGTTCCTCTGGAGGGCCAACAGCAGGGCATAGAGGCTGAGGCCTTCCCTGATGGGAAAATAAGAAGAGCCCTGCTGGAACATCCCAGTGGTCCACCTAGTCCAGCATCCTGTCTCACACAGTGGCCAACCAGTTCCTCAGGAGAGCCAACAGCAGGGCATAGAGGCTGGGGCCTTCATAAGAACATAAGAAGAGCCCTGCTGGGTAAGACCAGTGGTCCCTCTAGTCCAGCATCCTGTCTCACACAGTGGCCAACCAGTTCCTCTGGACGGCCAACAGCAGGGCAGAGAGGCCGAGGCCTTCCCCGACGTTGCCTCCTGGCACTGGGATTCGGTTCCCCTCAGTCACCATGGCTAGTAGCCACTGATTATCCCCCATGAATCTACCTCATCCCCTTTTAACGCTGTTTATCCCTGTGGCCATCATGACATCCTCTTGTCAGCAAATTCCACATTTTTATCACTCTCTGTGTGAAGTTGTCTTTCCTTTTGTCCATACTGAATCTACTGCCCAACAGTTTCATTGGATGCCCTTGAGTTCTTGGCTTTTGGGAGAGGGAGAAAAAGTTCTTGTTGTCAACTCTCTCCACCCCGTGCATAATTCTATAAACCTTTTTATCATGTCCCCTGCCTTACTCATCTCTTTTCTAAACTGCAAAGCCCCGGATTCTTCAGCCTTTCCTCCTAGGGAAGGTGATCCAACCCCCTAATCCTCATGGTTGCCCCTCCTCTGTACTTTTTCCAGCTCTTTTCCCACCAGAAGCCCAGGGCTGCTCTTTAGAAGCAGGCAAAGGCAAACCCTTTATCTTCACCTCTTGCCTTGAAAACCCTACAGGATTGCCATAGGTCACCTGCAAGTTCACAGCACTTTTTCCACCCACCACCAAGCTGGTATTGGCCCCAGACTGGAATTCCCCTTTGAAGACCTGCCTAGGTTTTTCTAATGCCATAGGCCAATTTTGACTGCATTTTCATTTTACAGCCCTGAGAGCTAAAAATTTCAGTCCTTTTCTTTAAGAAAGGCAAGACTCTCAGGATTTTGATAGCAGATGTTGCATGGGGAGCTGCGCAGGATAATGGTTAGGCTAGGTTCAGGTTTGACTCCTTGCCCTGCCTTGGATTTCACTAGGCCAGCTGCTTGTGTTCTTGCCGTCTTTCAAAGTATGATGGACCACTGGTCTGATCCAGCAGGGCTCTTCTGATGTTCTTATGAAGGCCTTTGGCTCTAAGCCCTGCTGTTGGCCCTCCAGAGGAACTGGTTGGCCACTGTGTGAGACAGGATGCCGGACTAGGTGAACCACTGGGATGATCCAGCAGGGCTCTTCTGATGTTCTTATGAGCAGATGATGTGAAAGACTCCAGACTGAGACCCTGGAAATCCACTGCCCCAGTCTGAGTAGACGATACTGACCTCGACAGAACAAGGGTCTGATGCAGTATAAGGCAGATTTGTGTGTTCAGAACACCCACTCCTCCACATGCAGCCGGGGGGGGTGACCTTGGGTTGGTCACAAGTTGTCTCAGAGCTGTTCTCTCAAGAGCAGTTTCTGTCAGAGCTCTCTCAGCCCCACCTGCCTCACAGGGTGTCTGTAGGGAGGAGGGAACGGGAAGGAGATTGTAAGCCAGTCTGAGTGAAGGGCAGGGGGGGGTTTAAAATCCATTCTTATTCTTTTGTTCCCTTCTCCATCATCACAGACTACAGTTCCGTGTGAAGAAGGAAGGCTGGGGTGGAGGTGGGACCCGAACGGTGACTTTCCTTAGTGGGCAGGGAAGCGTGGCTGTCCTCAAAGCGACAGGGAAAGCTCTTTCAGTCAGCATTGGAAGTGGACTCCCAAAGAACTCCAGTAAGTCTTCATTTCTTCCCTTTAGGAGTGATGTTTAAACTTCTCCTTCCTCAGCCTCCCAGTTCCTCTTTTCCCTGTCCCCCCCCATCAGAGTAAACAAACAGTATGTTATGTATACGTGACATGCATTGTACATGCAAATTGTGTCTAATGGCTACACCACCTGCACTGGCAAGTGTGTAAAACCAACAAGGAAGAGAACCCCCCCCCCAGCTGTTGACAAGAAGATAAACAAACATAGAAACAAATAACATGAGAAATATCAGTGCAGTCCTTGTTTTTCTGGGCTTGGTTGTATGCAGAAGAGGAATACAATCCTCAGTAAGATTCCTTCAGAAATGGAATCATAGAATCAGAGTTGGAAGGGACCTCCAAGGGTCCATCTAGTCCAACTTCCTGCACAATGCAGGAAATTCACAAATACCTCCTCCACCACACACCTAATGACCACTGTTCCACGCCCTTTTGTTGCTCAGTTGCACAGTCGAGTCCGACTCTTTGCGACCCCACCATGGACCAGATCACGCCAGGCCCTCCTGTCTTCCGCTGTCCTCTGAAGTTTATTCAATTTCATGTTCGTTGCATCGATGACACTGTCTAACCATCTCATCCTTTGCCGTCCCCTTCATCTTTTTCCTTCAGTCTTTCCCAGCATCAGGGTCTTCTCCAGTGAGTGCTCCCTTCTCATTTGGTGGCCAAAAGGTTTGAGCTTCAGCTTTAGGATCTGGCCTTCCAGGGAACAGTCAAGGTTGATTTCTTTCAGGACTGACTGAGTTGATCTCCTTGCAGTCCAAGGGACTCTCAAGAGTCTTCTCCAGCACCATATAACTCAAAAGCATCTATCCTTCGGCGCTCGGCCTTCCTTATAGTCCAACTCTCGCAGCCATACAGTACTACTAAAATGACAAAAAAAAAACCCTCCAGGATCCCCGGCCAAACTGGCCTGGAGAAAAATTGCTTCCTGACCCCACAGTGGTGATCAGCATTTCCCCGGGCGTGTAAGAAAGGGCCACAAGAACTAAGCACTGTATGTCCGTAATCGTTACTGTTTTGTACCTGCACCTGCATCCTGTACTTTTCCTGCACTCCTGCAGGTGAGGAAGCAGTTTGGGAAGGGTTTCTAAGGAGTTGGAAGATATTCAGACCCTCCCCTCCACCCCCCCCAAGTCCCACCTTTATCCTTCCTCTCCATCACCCTCTCTTCTGTTTCTGCAGAACCAACCAGGAAAGGATTCCAGACAACCAAAGGTTCCCACACGCACCGGCCCCCGTCACGAGCCGCTCCGCCAGCCCCAAGAGGTAGGGAAGGAACTCAGCTCTAAGCATGGTAGTAAGACAGGTATCATATGAATGAGCCAAGAAAGACAAGAATTTGGAATAGGTAAGGAAAAAGGGTGTGCGGCAGGCGTGGTGGATAGTGTCCCGATTTGGACAGCGGATACTCTGGTTTGAATCAGCAATGGGTATCACTGGGTGACCCTCGGCCAGTCACTTGCAGGGATTTGGGGTGGGTAGGTGGGATTTTTCACATGGTACCCAAAACTATCCCCTTTATGCTGCTTAGGGCTTCTGTAAAGATTACTCCTAGACTTCCAAGGGGCCATAAGCAATGCTCCCTCTAAGCTGTGGAGTCTTGTGAGCAAAAATTCTATGTTGTGAGCTGCCAGCATTAAAGTTGTGAGCGAGCAATTGGGCTGCTGCATAAATGAGTTTGCTCTGGAGCCCTCCTTCCTGAGCTAAGACAAAAATGTGTGAGCCGGAGGCTAAAAAAACTGGGAGCTAGCTCACACTAACTCAGCTTAGAGGGAACACTGGCCTTAAGTGGCTGGAAATCTGTTTCGTGTATTTAAAAGACAGATTAGAAAGTGCAGGAGAGAAAGGTAAGGGCTAAGAGCTCAGAGATGGCTTTTCAAGGCAAAGCACCATCCGTTTCCACCCCAGAATTAAAAGTTTCAGGGATCTTTTGCACAGAGGTTGGGGTTCTGTGGGGAGATGGATTGTCTGCATGTTACTGTATTAATCAGTTCCATCTCCTGGTTGCTGCTTCTATGTATTGTGATTTTTTTTTAGACCGTTGTTCTGGGGTTTTGATTCTTGCTTTGCAGGAGAAAAGTGAGGTAAAAATATTCAGATAAATAAATAAAATAGAAGTTTGTAAGTAGGTACTCGCCAGTAACAACTTAAGGTAATGAAGAGTTAGTGAAGCATTTGTAGATTGGAAGAGGGTGGGGTTATTAATTTTTTCTCTTTCAAATGACTGGTTATGTTATGTCACATATGACAAGCATAGGGATGCATCAGCAGGCTAGTCACAAGAGTTGAGGACCTAGCAACTTACCTGCAGACTCCTTCACGAGACTGTTACGATGCATCTTTTAGGGAGAACTCTCGCAGCAGGTCCCTGCCGGAATGGGGCCCCGCAGTTTCCTCGGAACAGCACCCGGGGGCCAGACCTCACATACACCACGACCCAAAGGCAGGGGCAACGGCCCCCAGCCACCGCCCTGCCCAGGCAAGGCCAGGCTCGGCGGCCAAAGGCAAGACAACCTTCTGAGCACAACCTGGACTTCCTCAACGTTCCAGATGAAGGGATGGCTGGGTAAGGCGATGTTCTGGGAATAGGTGTTTCCAGCATCTGATGGAGGATTTGTAAGAGCTATAGCGGAAATTCATTTCCACTGCTTTTAAGCAAAAGTTTCCATTTGGGATGAGTCGAAAAAGTTTTCTCTAGGAAGCAGAAAACCACTGTTGTTTGCTGGGAAACTGGCATTCCTCACCTCTCTTGCCAAACGGAGGCTGCAGCTGGACTCCTCTTAGAATCATAGAGTTGGAAGAGACCTCCAGGGTCATCTAGTCCAACCCCCTGCACAATGCAGGAAATTCACAAATACCTCCCCCCACACCCCCAGTGACCCCCATTCCATGCCCAGAAGATGACAAAAAGCCCTCCAGGATCCCCCCTGGCCAAACTGGCCCGGAGGAAAATTGCTTCCTGACCCCAACATGGCAATTGGCATTTCCCTGGGCATGTCAGAAAGGCCCACAAGAACTAAGCACTGAGGCAACCCTTCCTGCCCTCCCTCTTGTGATCTAAGTCCACAGAATCAGCATTGCTGTTAGAGAGCCATCTAGCCTCTGTTTGAAAACCTCCCCAGAAGGGGAGCCCACCACCTCCCGAGGAAGCCTGTTCCACCGAGGAACTGCTGTAGCTGTCAGGAAGAGTTCTTCCTAATGTTTAGCCTTAAAGATGGGCAAACGTTCTTGCCCCAGTGATCAACCGCCTTGCCCCAAAATGAGCAGCCTGCGGACTTGGGGGGACGGGGATGTTTCATGAGAAGGTCCCTCTCCCCAGTGTGGCTCACCTACAGCCAGGGATCATTTTGTAGAAAAAGAGGTGTGGGTGCTCATTAGCATAATTCATTTGCATATGCCACACCCTCTGACAAAGGGCAAGCATGCCCGGGTTCCCTGCCTGATCTCCTCCAGGTGTCCTGCAGCAGGGAATCCAGGCATGTTTAGAATGCCTTTCTTTCCCTTCCCCATCTGGGAAAGGGAAAGAAAGGCATTTAAATCCCCCCAGCTGGGGGGGGCCCTCTGTAGGCCTTCTCTGGCCTGTCCGTCTTGGAGGGTGGGCCAGGAAAGGTGGCAGGAAATGACCCCTGGCTACCGTACATACTCTACAGACATTCACTGTACACCGAGACAGTCCACATTCTGTGCCGAGAAAAGCTGAATTCCGCGACACACCGAAAACTTGGGGCAGAGATCTACTTTGTATGATTTATTCCAAAGACCCCTCCCCAGGGTGCCATAGAACCCGCCAGCCCCTTTTCTGGTGGCTGAGTCTATTTTAAAAGTGGGTGGGATCAAGTGGGGGTGCCCGCCCAGCTGGGTTTCTGATTGGCTGTGCAGATTAAGATAACATTGCTTTTGGTTATAGCAGCGCACACACTCCTTTCCCAGTGTATTTCCCCACGTGTCTCCTGCGCTTGGGCTTTCTCTGTGCTGGCATGGCGATTTGCCTCCTGCAGTGGCCATTTTGCAGCGGGGTCCATCTCCCATAGCAGCCATTTCCTGGTTGCCTTCACTGACCTGCAGGCCCAAAAAGTTGGAGAACCCTGATTTATTGGTGTTGCTAGTACCAGATTGGGGCACAGAGCTAGGGAGGGTGGTCACTTCCATATAGGGCTGCCAGGTCCCTGCTGGCCACCGCTGGGGGATAGGGGGATAGGGGGTAGGGGTTGCCAGCTCAAGGTTGGGAAACTCCTGGAGATTTGGGGGTGGAGCCTGGTGAGGACAGGGACCTCAGTGGGGTACGATGCCACCCTCCAAAGCAGCCATTTTCTCCAGGGGAACTGATCTCTGTAGTCTGGAGAGGAGCCCTAATTCCGGGGGATCCCCAGGTCCCACCTGGAGGCTGGCATCCCTAACCCCATATAACATGCACATTTTATTGACTACCCACCATGGATGTTACTCACACAGTCCAAGTTTATCTTTGAGAGCCAGTCTGGTGTAGGGGTTAGGGGCACAGACTCTAATCTGAACAGAGTTTGATTCCCCACTCCTCCACATACAAGTTCTCTTAGAGCTGTTCTCTCATGGGCAGTTCTCGAGAGAGCTCTCTCAGCCCCACCTACCTCACCGGGTGTCTGTTGTGGGGAGGAGAAGGGAAAGGGATTGTAAGCCGCTCTGAGACTCCTTCAGGTAGTGAAGGATGAGGTATAAATCCAATCTCCTCCTCTTCTATTCTCTTCTTCATCTTTGTCTCATAGACTCAGAGCTGGAAGGGGCCATACAGGCAATCTAGTCCAACCCCCTGCTCAATCCAGGATCGGTCTCGATGGGCTCCATGTAGGCTGGAAATGTGGCTTTGGGGAAAAATGTAATAAAAAGAGGGCTGCCAAGGTACTTAATTCCACACCAAAGCGGCTGCAAAATCACAGGACATGTTACCAGATGACCTAGAACACTCGCCCTACTTTGTAAATTCCAGTTTTGCAGAATTTGAATGAAGAACTCTCATCCCCCGAAGCACACACTGACTCTCTTTTGTCTCGGCTACGGCAGGGCACAACGAAAGAAAAGCATTGGGCAACGGCCACTTCCGGCCCGACCGAAGCCTCCGCAGCCAAGGCCCTCAGGCCCCCGCTGCCAAGCTCTGTACCAGTATCACGGGCAGGATGTGGATGAGCTCAGCTTCAGCGTAGGAGATGTTATAGACATCCTGATGGAAGGTAGGAAGATCTGTGCATAGATCCTGTGTGTTTCAGGAGTATTTTTGAGGGATGGGCAGATTGGTACTGGGGAACCGGATGAGTGCAAACGCACAAAGCCCACTGTGCTGAGGAAATTAGGCCGAAAGCACAGAGAGGTGTGGGTCAATCAGAGGTTTATAGGATGTGCTCCAGAGATACCAAAATTCTCTTTTTCACGTTCAGCTCTGGACTTCAGCACAGCGGCTAAGAAAACAGGCAACGATCCAGGAAGATCGCAGCTCAAATCTGGTCTCTACCACAAGCTCAGGAGTTAGGAAAGCCGTTCTCCGCCTCAGCCCCTTTAATGTTGGAATATTATCAGGCAGTCTTATGGGGCTCGTGTACGACATTTGTGAAGGGCTTTCGGGACCAACAGCTACCATGGGCAGCCAGGCACCTATTTTTTCTTCAAATAAATTTGAGCTAACAAAGCTTGTGTAGCTGTCAAGGCATAACTCCCCTTGTACTCGGCCCAGCCTTGAGGGTTGTAGCTTCATCCACTCGAGAGGTTTGTAAGCCGCTCTGAGACTCCGAGTGAAGGGCGGGGTTTAAATTCAATCCAATCTCCTCTTCTTCTCATGGGAAACTGGATCATGAATCAGTGTTCCCTCGAATTTTTTTTCCCTACTGGGTGAAGCGATTCACATCGAAAGAGCTCTCTCAGCCCCGCCTACCTCACAGGGTGTCTGTTATGGAGAGGGGAAGGGAAAGGAGTTTGTAAGCCGCTCTGAGTGAAGGGCAGGGTAGAAATCCAATCTTCTCCTCCAGAATATAACTGCTGTGATTGTAAAATGGGCAACGGGCAGTGCAAGATCCTGCAGGGCTCCAGATTGCTGCTGTGCGGGGCTTCCTGTGTTAATGAGCCGTCGTTCATGTGCACAGCTTAGAGGGAACACTGATTGTGATTTGCCTAGAAAGGCAACTGATGTGACAGCCCCTGTAGTCAACAAGGCCCAGACCATGAAGGTCTTTCAGAGGTTAATATCAACACCTGGAAAAGCCACCTTACTGAGTGAGGATTAGTCCTGTAACAGTGCCGGTTTGGTGTACTGGTTAAGAACGTGGACTCTAATCTGGGAGAACCGGGTTTGATTCCCCACTTATCCACATATAGCTGCTGGTTTGACCTTGGGTCAGTCGCAAGGTCTCTCAGAGCTGCTCTCTCACGAGCAGTTCTCGAAAGAGCTCTCTCAGCCCCACCTACCTCACAAGCAATGCTCCCTCTAAGCTGTGGAGTCTTGTGAGCAAAAATTCTACTTTGTGAGCTACTGGCATTAAAGTGGTGAGCGAGCAGTTTGGCTACTGCATAAATTAGTCTGCTCTGGAGCCATCCTTCCTGAGCTAAGACAAAAATGTGTAAGCTGGAGGCTAAAAGACTGTGAGCTAGCCCACACTAACTCTGCTTAGAGGGAACTTTGCTCACAAGAGGAAGGGAGAGGAAGGAAAAGATTGTAAGCCGCTCTGAGACTCTGAGTGAAGGGCGGGGTATAAATCCAATCTCTTCTTTTAAAGATTACTAACCCCGAGTTGCCTTCACCCAGAACTACACCTCCCAAGGTTCTTTGGGGGGGAGCTATACTAACTCCACCAGCTGGGAAAATCCAAGCTTGCCTGAACAGTGTCCCAGCCTGCCTTAAGAACCATGGGTTGAATGCATCAGTTTAGGGTGTTACATCATCTCTGTGTTCCAAGTGCAGCAATCCCGCGCTGTGTAAAAGACTGCAAAGGCCTGTTCCGGAGAAAAGGTGCAAACCCTGAGCCCAAAGCCTTTGCTGGGTTCCGTCCCGCACCCAGCAGAGAATCCAGACTTTGTACCCATTTCTCCAACCGTGCAGCTGTCATTACAGCTAACAGACAGCAGAGATCAAATGCCATTTTGTCTCCTCCTTACAGATGCCTCCGGTTGGTGGAAGGGCCGTCTCCACGGGCGAGAAGGGCTTTTCCCTGGGAATTACGTACAGAAGATTTGAGCAGAGTCAGAGGCCCAGGAGCAGGATGAAGGCACCGAGTCAGTGAGGATGTTCTGAACTGCCCCATAAAACTGAGCGAGTGCTTATGGCTAACTCTGGGAGGAGCTCGGTTCAACAAAGCTGGAGGAAGAGATCTCTCTCAGTAACGGTCTGAAAGTCAAAGAACTGGCCAAGGGCTGTCTCTGCCCTCTTTTGTTTTACAGCTGAGATCACTGAAAAGGGGGAGAAGCAGAGCTAACCCCAACTCACCCTTAGCATGTGTGTTGTTTACTCATTAGATGCCTGGTGCTATTTGGCCAAGGGAAGGGTGGTGGTGGAAGTCTTCTAAGGAACAGAAGCTCCTCAGCACAGGCCCACAGGTATCTCACAGCCACACCTTTATGTTTTTTTGGATATGTTGCAATGCGTTTACGTGGGAATAATAAAAGTATTCCTCTGACATGCTGTCCTAATGGCTCGCTGTGCCCAGAACAGAGGCGATTCCCTTTGTAGGATTTACTGAGTCTTTTATCTACTATCTTTGCAAGGAGGAACACTAAAACCCAAACAACAAGGACTCTTTAGATGCCAACCAGTGAAGCTGAACAGTTCCCAGAGAGTACTGGAGTCAGTTGTTGGCTTCTGCTAGCAGGATCTCATTCCTGTAAGACAGCCCCACCTATAAAAAAAAACCCAACTCCAGAGCTTGTTTTCCTTCCTAGCATTACAGCAGCGGCTGTGCATAGGGTATCTTGGGGAAACTCCCAACAAGCAAAAACGGAGCTTCCCCTCCAGAGAGCTTACAAACTTTCAAAAGGAAGAGGGGGAAGAGAGGTTGCACCAATGAAAAGGTTCTGCATATTCATTTGACCAGCAGTGGCACTTCCCCATCCAAACAGCCCCCACCCCCACCCCGATCCAACCCAATGCACTTTCATGTATTCAAGACATGGTAGGAGAAAGATATGAATACTATTAATACTTGAACCAACCAACCTCTCTCCCACCTAGGAAGAAAATGCCAACTGCTCTGCGGAACTTAAGGCCAAAACTACAGGTTTTTTTTAATGAGTTGGGGCTGGGTTCCATGCTCATGCACACGCAACCCCAAAATGGGGTAAATACCTTCACTGTCACTGGGGCTGTTTTCGCTAAGGAAAATGGTGGCGGCAGGGATGGGGAAGCATACACGTACGTATACAAGACACACACAGAGTCCCAAGCCAAACGGGGCCGCTGCTGTTCCATGCGGCCGTTGCCGTGGAAGCGAATCAGAGAACCAGCATGTCAGAAAACACATTTGGTGGTACAGCTAGATTCCAATAGCACCTCAGAGACCAACCAGATTTGGGGGATGTAAGGTTTTGAGTCAAAGCACTCTTCATTAGATACCATCTCGTGGTTTGGCCCCTTAACAGCTCTGAAAGTACTTGTGACTGACCCAAGGTCACACCAGCAGCTTTATGTGGAGGAGTGGGGAATCAAACCTGGTTCTCCCAGATTACAGTCCATGCTCCTAACCACTACACCAGACTAGCTCAACACTGAGAAAACCATCTTAAATTAAAAAAAAGAAAAGATTGGATTTATACCCCCCAACCTTCACTACCCAAGGGAGTCTCAGAGAGACTTACAAACTCCTTTCCCTTCCCCTCCCCACAACAGACACCCTGTGAGGTAGGTGGGGCTGAGAGAGCTCTGACAGAAACTTTTTCAAAAACAGCTGTGCCAGAACTATGGCCTGCCCAAGGTCATCCAGCAGGTGCGAGTGGAGGAGTGGGGAATCAAACCCAGTTCTCCCAGATTACAGTCCGTGCACTTAACCACTACACCAGACTGGCTCTTAATCTTAAATTAAGTGCTTATTTGAAAAAAAGGAGAGAGCGACTGATTACTTTACAGAGAGTGTGAGCAGGTGGGAGCTCAGGGCAACAGAAGAGCAGAAAGAAAAAAAGGATTATAAATAGAGCAGGATTCAAGGGGTGGAAACTCTGAACAGCCAAGGATTCTCTAGGCATGCGGTAAGAGCAGCGCGCTTCCTTGATCTCTTCCTTCAATGCACCTGTGTTACTGAAATCCAGCACCCTAAACTACCCAAATCATTGGCTGCAAATCACCTTGAGTCTAAGGAGATTAAAAAAATTAGTGCACTAAAAATACATTTCCTGAGTTGCCTTCAGCACTCTGAAGATCTCTGGCAAGGCTAAAAGAACTCCGAGACACGGAAAAACCCTGCTTGAATTGCTTCTGCATTTGAGAGGACGGTGGCAAATGCTTCAACTGGGGACTGCCCTGTCCCAGAAAGGAGGGGGGGCTCACGTTTAGCACTCCCCTCATCCTAAGCAAAGTTTCTCGAGTCTAAGCTTCCACCACTGCTGCCGTCCCACTGGGTGCCAGAGGAGGAAGAGCCAACAGCTGCCGGCAAGATGAAAGTATTCCACCACGCACCTTGCGCAAGCAGCCATTCAGTGGTGAGAACCGGGCGAACCCCCTTGGCACGGGAGTGCACGGTCCGCTCCCAAGCAATAAAACCAGCAATAAAGTAAAATATAAACCTTTATTTAGAATTAAAGCAAATACTTCAGTATCACAAACACACAATATTAAACTTCCAAGAAATATACTGCTAATTTGGAGTGAGCATTTATTTCTGCACAATCACAACATGCGGACAAAATCCAGAAAAAGAGAGAAAGATGACAAAAAATTCAGAAATTCTCAACATCCCCCCCCGCCCCCACCACCACAGCAGCCTGTCACAAGAATTCGTACAAAGAACATGTCATTAAAGCGCGCACGTGTGTGAATATTACAGATGTTGACAAAATTTCTACAGATTCATCTTTACAGAGGACAAGAAAGCTCTACGAGGCAAACACTGCGGATCTAGTCTTCTCCGGAAGAGTCTCGTTCAAACGTGTAGGCCATGAAGCAAGCGTCGGGTCTCTTGGGGACTAGGGGATGCCCTGGTTTCACAATCTCAAAGCCCAAAAAGCTGAAAGTACGGAGCAGCGAGGCTGCCGGGAAGGAAAAGGGAAGGTGTTCAGTACGAGGATCTGGAGCAGAGAGCCCAGAGTTGGTCCCCCATGGGTGCCCGAGTCTTTTCAGAAAGTGGGTAGGGTCAGGGGGGGGCCCCCCTCTCACCAGCACAGCTTCTGATTGGCCATCAGTGATGATCGGCTGTGCAAACTAAAAGAATGTTGCCTTGGGAGCAGCTGCCACCCACAGCACTGTTTTTATCCTCTCATTCTTCCTTCCCAACGTATTTTGTAAGCTGCCCCTCACCACCCCAGCACTGGGGCTTCCTCTGGAGAGGTGGGGTGCCTCCACCTCCCGCAGCAGCCATTTTGTAGTTGCGCCCATCACCCAGTGCCCAAATTCCAAAGACGCCCAACGGACTCAAAAAGAACAGGGACCCCCAGGTCTACAGATCTGGGACACAGATAACCAACAGGTTGGGACCCCACAAATCCATACCTGATTCAAGAGGGAAAGCACCACCACGTTCACTGGCAGGATCCCACCCAACCTGCACTTAAACCCTCCAAATGGGCTTTGCACAACAGCCTGGCTTACCTCTGTCATCTCTGTTCTTGTGGAAGCAAATGAAGACGTGGTCAACTTGAAGCTGTTCTTCAGCAAACTCGAGAAGAACTGCAAAACTGAAAGAGGGGGACGGGCAAATGAGTCTGTCTTCCCTCAGAGGTATTCAATCTGCCGCGGTTTGGATGGGGGGGAGGGGGAGTGAAGCTGAGCCAGTTGACAGGCAACGGTCCAGAGCAATTTCAGCCATCTGTTTTGCAGCCAAAGAGGAAGTTCTGCCTCCCCTCCACGCCCCGACTTGCTCTTTAGTTATAAGCATCCCGCCTATAGCTTCATACACTTCTTAGGATTAAATGTGCGTCAGAACCAATCTTGCCTGCAACTCGGACTTGTACTGACACAACTGCTGAGATTTGCTACAGGAAAAAAGTTCACTACAGAGTTTCAGCTCTCCGATTAAATGCCGATCGTTCATGCGGCTGGAGGCAAGGAGGCTATAATATAAAACAGGCCCTTTTCAGATTAGTCTTTTCTACACTTCATTTTTTTTGGGGGGGGGGGCCCTCTCCTGGTACTATAACAGACTCCCTAATCCCCCTTGGCAGAATTCTACTACTGTCTACCATCAGATGAGGGTGGGAGTGTACTTCGTGAAATACCTTCAAATTCTACCCGGAGACCAATGGTGTGGGATGGAAGTTATAGTGTACTGCCACACACATCTGCATTCTCCAAACTCAAGTTGCTTTTCACTTTGGAGGAAGCCTTGAACTCACTACGAGAGACTTCTTGCAGCATTCATTGGAAAAATTTGGATAAATATTTTGGTAATTGTCAACCTTGTGCTTGGAAATATCTGTTGAACTCCCTGAGGAAGGCACTGAAACAGGAGGATATCTGGACTTCTGTTGGAGGAAGACTGAGCACTTATTCAAAACAGACTTAAAGGGAGTCCTCCCTCTTAAAACTTTTGTGTAATTAAGGAGGACTGATATTAATAAAGGGGTTGTGCAATAGCTTTTGTGATATATTAAGAGACGATACTTAGATGTTTTGATATATGATTCTATATATTAATGTTTATATGATAATATAACGGTGAAAACATTGTAAAAATACAAAAAATATATAAAAATTACTTGAGATACTTTGTAATCGTCTGTAGCACGGTATTCACTGATTTTTGACATCTGCATTCTCCAGCAGAACATGACTGCTTTTACCAAACACCAAACCAGGTACTGTGTTAAGCATTTACCTGAGAGTGGCTTCAGAGGAGAAAGATAACAAAACAGAACGCCCAAAGAGCATCCAAAACGTGCCAAGGTATTTTCTGCTTACCTATCTTTGCTCCCTTCAGGCAGAGCACCATTAGGGATTTCAATGTACAGGTGGTTGTTGTTCAGCACAGTTCTCCAACTAATGTGCTTGGCATCCGTCAGCCTGGACTGGACATTAAGGATTCTCGTCCTGTTATTTGATGTTACTTCTTCTGTTACATTCAGCCGATTATCCTATGGGAGCAAAACGTGTGGCTGTGTGTCTTCAAACGTTTTTGATTTATTTCAGGTTGCAAACTGTACTGAATCATAAAACATTCATCTAAGGAAGCCCCGACCATTCCTTCCTCCCCCTCCACACTAGTCTTGTGATTTCTGCACACTTCCAAGAGGAACTGTTTAGGAAGATGCAAATCAAACACCGCTGGGTTACTCCTGCCAGCCACCCCAAGATCAGCCATTGGTTCATCAAAACCAGTGTTCCCTCTAAGCTGAATTAGTGTGAGCTAGCTCACAGTTTTTCAGCCTCCGGCTCACACATTTTTGTCTTCGCTCAAGAAGGATGGCTCCAGAGCAAACTAATTGTATGCAGTAGCCAAATCGCCTGCTCACAACTTTAATGCCAGTAGCTTACAAAGTAGAATTTCTGCATACAAGACTCCACAGCTTAGAGGGAGCATTGATCACAGCCCCAGTTTGTGTTAATCCCCACCACAAATGCCGCACATACTTACAGAATAAAATAAATTAGCTGAAAGATTGTGATCCCTCTGACTATTCCCTCGCCCACCTGGGATCTTCAGGGGTGGGTGAGGGGCATCAGGAGCACCACCGAGGCCCTGGACCCAGGTTACTACAGCAAGTGAAGGACACCCTGGAACTGAAAGAGACAGAAAAGACAATTATCTGTGTTGTTGTGACACAGTTATGAACAGCGAGGGGCCAGAAGAGGAAGCCAACAGGTTCTAACAAAGACCATGAGATGACACCAAGGGGACTACAATCAACTCACAGTATCAACAAGTAAACAGAAAGAAACCAGGTTTTGAGCTTGTATTTTTATACCACTAACACAGTCCTGGGTTTCGGGGGGGAGGGGGAAATCAATCATAGGCAAGAAGTTCTTGTGCCTTCAAACCAGAGCTAGAGTTTTACCAAATGGAAGCCTGCCAAAATACCTTACTAAGGCACAACACGCCCACCCTTTTACTGTTTTGTAGCGTCACAATGGCAAACCTTATATATCAAGCATTTCTGATTCATTCCTGCAGGGGATTTCTGTCAAATTCAGGCTATAAATGTACCCCAAACCTTCAGTATAGTTCACCGGCATCAGAGCTGCAAACATCCAGCAGTGAGTTTGCTGATTTCTGGCAATGGGAGGGAGATGGAGAGGAACAGAGCCTTGATTCAGGTGTACCCACAAGAAGCCTGGGCTCAAAAGCTCCCCCTCTTTTCCTCATGCAGGGCAAGACCTAGTTACTCCAGTATGCCATCATTTGCAAATCAGCACGATTGCCCGGCAAATCGAAACCCCTCACAGGCCTCTTAGCAGTCTGGAATCCTGGTTTTGCCCTGCAAACCAGGACCCGGCTTGTGTGGATGAACAAGCTACGGTTCGCTGCAAGAACTGATCACAAACAACAGGGTAAGCAAGGCCAAGGACCCCTGCAAGGTGGATTGGCACTAAATACCAATGACCACAGGCTGTCATTGTTTTATGTCTAAAAACAAGCCATAAAGAGGGGTGCTCCCTTTCCACTGGAGGGAACCGGCTCCCCTTGTTAAGCAAGCACCCTGTCACAAAACCTCTGCTCCTTAGTTGGATTTAGATGGATACAGCTCTGTCAGTTGGATGGGAAGCCCTCTCAACTCACTGGTGGCAGTGCATGAAACCTCCTTGCTAGTGTGTAAACCAGACTGCTCATATAAAACAGCCCAGCTTGGAAACTTGCTGCATGCACCCAATGTTAAATTACAGGAAGTTGATTTCAAGAACAGAGACTAATTTTAAAGAACACGGCTTTACAAAGAGCCATGTTTGCAAAATACCAAGTTACTCCTGAACTTGGTAGCTGCTCCTCTTAAGGGTTAAGGTAGCGAGCCGCTCCTATTAAGGGTTTCACTGCCTCAAAACAAATACCCCGTCCATTTTTCACATACACAAAAAAATGGTTTTATGTCAACACACGGTGGAAAGCTCCCTCCTTCCCAAGGCCAAGAGAAACGATCACTTGCCCCCATTAGCCCCTCCCTCTGCACCACCACTCACCCTGCAGGCTCGTTTTGGTTGCGTCACCTCAGCAGATGCAGCAGACCAATGTTCCCCTTTGGGAGATTTCTTGAAACCATCCTGCCAGCAGCCATTTGCAGAACGGCATGAATGGGCAAAACAAGAAGCCACCATTTTGCACAGCCCCTGCCCTGTCCCCCCCCCCCCCAAATCCTTCCATTTGCAGCATCACCGGCTCGGCATTCTCAAAAACGATTATGCAGCTGGCAGATTTCTGCCTCCCATCCCTTTCTGCCAGACTCGAAGATTACAAACCGACACATTACGTCCTAAAGATGCTGAACACTGTGGGTTTTAAACAGCAGCATCAACTTTACATGGATTCAGGCGTTCCTTGAAGGGGGCTCCCGGATGGAACCCCTTTTTGCACACTCTAAAAAAGGAATCCCAGCTTGTATGTTATTTGTCGCTTCTCTTGTTTAGACAGCAGCTTCATTTTTTTTACATTATACAGTGTTATTTTTTGTTCCCGCAGGAGAGGCAGGGCAAACCCATCCAACTACCATTATTTTTTAAAAAGCAAAGGGATGCAGATTCATTAACGACTCCCCATTGATCAACAGCCACGCATTTCCGTATCGTTATGTAACGAAAGGCTTTAGCATCTCTGTACCCACGCCATTCTGCACTGGCTTTTGCCATGCCAAAAAGAATCTGAGCTACAGACTGCAAGAAGAATCCTTAAAGACACTGCTTAGAAAGGCTATAAGCAGAAGGTAGATCCTATCAGCTGCTTGGGTGCCGAAATTGGGCAGACCTTGACCTCATCCATCAAGGCACACGGCGCTCATAAGCAAGACGACACGCACCAGACCACTAGCCATAAGGTCAGTTACACTAGGAGTGTATGCTCTGATTCTGAACATTAAAAAAATCAGGCAGCAGTAATTCTGCATAAAAATGTAGCCCACACAAGACTGCCATCAGCTCGTCAAATAGGCCTGGAATCCCTACAAGAGCAACTGGTTTATTCTAATTCTAAGTCATTTCAGCAGCTGTGAACTGAATCCTCTCTCTCTCACGTGCACACACCCCCCCCCTGATTTCAGAGACTGAGGTGTCCGATGGCTCTCCAGCACCCCTCAGAAAACTGACTTGCAGGATTTAGGCCTCCATCCTCCCTCGTGCCAGGCAAAGTCCACCCACCAGAAGAATGTCACTATCTACCGAAAGGAAAGCCCTCTTTGCTCAGAAAATTCAGGGTAAGACCAGCCTGCATCTCAGACCGCTCATCTACTCCACCCTTGACAGACTCCCACCCGTGCTCAGGCACAGCAGAGAGAGCGAGAGGGCTCAGGCTGGGCTATGTTTGCAAGCAAAGCCAACAAGGGCCTCCTCCACCATCGATTCCCAAGCCCTTCATGGATTTTCAATCCTCCACCAAAGTGCCTTGCCTAAACAGAGGGTGCAATGGAGTAAGTGAGCCCTGGCATCACTCCTGGGAAAGGGCAAGGGGGCATTAGCCTTTCACCCAAAAAGGCTGTGGACAAAACCATAGTTCCCTATTGCGTCTGCTCCAGGACTGAAAGGGAAGAATTCCTTCAGGCTATGCCCAGAGGGTTTATGAGAAGACTGCCAACAGCCCACTCTCTTTTGAAACTGACACTACTGCCTTAACTGCGGGCACCCAGTTTATCAGTGGAGAGATAAGCTAAAAGCCTTACGCTGAACTCTTAAGATGTTCTACTGCCTCAGACCAACATGGCCACCCACCTGGATCTATCTTAGATGGGGCTAAGGCTTCCTCTTTCCTCATCATGACTGAGCAGATGGCAGGGGATTTCATACAGACCCCCCCCATTACTTCCTGCACAACAGACCGCAGACTCCCCCCCCCACCTCAGAGTTCATGCCTTAACTTAACCATGTAATTACTTGCATCATCTCAACCAATGAGAAGGGAAAACACACAAGGCTGACTGTTCTGTTCTGATGTAAACAGATGTAAATTGTCTGGGGAAGTCCGTTCCCTCTGCCACCTTGGACTTCCTTTTTTATACAGATCACTTTCCCCTTCCCCAAGGTTCTGCTGTCTCCTGGGGGGGGGGAGAGAGATAGCAAATGTGTAAAGAAGGATGAGAGAATTCTCCTGGCAGTGCTGAGGTTATACTCAGATTTAATTTTACTGAAAACTGTGCCCAGTAGAGTCACTGCCCTTCCTCCATTATTTCAAACACGCCCTGTGGAGTGCCCAGAGCAGGTTATATCTATCTTTACCCCAAGGACGACAAACTTCCCCCATGAAAGGAGACATCACATTGATACAAGTTTCCATGTATTTGGGCTGTACCTCGCCACCTATTAAAGATTTTCACTTTCTGGGGTGCACCCAATCTGCATGAATTCCAGCTGTGATCCTTTCGTGAATGTGTCAAATCTGTTCCGTAGCTACTAGTCCAATTAGTTAATCGAAACAGGCCAGCTTGCCATCAGATAAATGAGAGCCTGCATAATTCCTGCTCCATTTTACTCTCATATTTCTCTCACACATACACGAACACACTTCCCTGAAAGTCTAATGTGCCCATGCCCCTAGTGGGCTGGGGCAGTGAGGCCACTCTGATAAAGCTGCCCTTCCTGCTACTCACCCATTTTACAAAATTTATACCCCATCTTGTCTTCCCTCATATGGCCCCATCAATGTGGTCTGTTCCAGCGTTGGGCACCCAATGGGAAAAAAACCCAGATGAAGATGACAGTGAGAGTTTAGTTTGTGTCTAATAAAACACGAGTTTTCAGTACTCCCCTCCCCCGACATGTTAAATAGCTGGTCTGGTATCTGGGTGCCTTGATGGCCAGTTGTGTGTGTGGAAGTGAGATGAACAAGAAAACGCTCAAATCTTGATTACCATCAATGAAGAAAAATGGCCTCTCTCTCTCCCCTCTACCTTGCAAAGATGGCAGGCTGATTGGAACTGGATGCTTTAATGACCCCGGTGGAGAGGGGAGGGGACAAAACACGAAAATGGATTTGCTTGGCAAATGGAGTTTCACTCCTTCCCCCTCCTCCCCATCTAAAGCACACCGAACCAGCCCTTCATTCCTCACAGGGTGTCGTGCTCCTCCATAGCCAATTTTTGTATGTGTGGATGGGAGGGAGAGAGCAAACACATATTCCCCCTGATAAACAGAGACGTGTCTCACTCCCTCTCCTCCCTCCCACAGACACCCACCACTGAATGGGAGCCTATGTCTTCCTGGGCATTAGGAGTGTTTCTCCTGCATGGAGGAGAGGTGGAAGAGAAGAAAAAAGCTTGAATCCCTACCCTTCCACTGAAGAGAAGAGGCCTCTTTCTTCTTCCTCTACAACAGACATGTTTTCCAGGATACTAGCAGTGAGATTTGGGGGGAGGGGGCAAACAAATCAACTACCTTGCAATACCAGCTCTTCTCCCCCCATATATATATTGAATAGGGTCTTTTTTTCCCAGGCATTTGCTAGTGGGGGGGGGGGAGGTCATTCGGCTGTAACAAATCTAATTTTGACCCTTTTCTCACTCCCACCTCAGATATTGCTTATTTATCAAACCATCTCTATCCGGCCTTTCATGTCGGTTGGGGGCAGTACAAGAACAGAGATACAGAAGAGAGATTTTGCCCTGGGTGTTGGCCTGAATCTGGATTCCCCCCTCCCAACTGAACAAAAATGTCACTGCGGTTATTAAGATTTTGTCTCTCGGATGATGGGTGGCATCAGGGATGTTCCTTCCCAGAATTTTGGAGGAGGAAAGACAAACACCCCTGAAGAGGCTGAAGTGACCTTGGGCCAGCCTAGGGTTGCCAGCCTCCAGACAGTGTCTGGAGACTTCCCGCTTTCACAACTGATCTCCAGCTGGCAGAGATCAGCTCCCCTGGAGAAAATGCTATAAGAACAAAACTATATACAAAACGATTCACCAAAAAACCTTCAAAAAAGATAGCATTTATGCAACACTACAGACCAGATACTCTTGAGATGACAAAATACTCCAGTTGTATAAATGCCACCTTTCCTTTGAAGATTTTTGTTGAATCATTTAGTAGTTTTGTTCTTACCCCCCATTCGTCACTGTATATCTCCAGTTTGTTGTCCCCTGGAGAAAATCGCTGCTTTGAAAGGTGGACATGGCATTGTACCCTACTGAGGCCCCTCCCCTCACCCCGCCCTCTCCCGGATCCACCCCCACCCCAAGCCTCCAGGTATTTTCCAACCGAGAACTGGCAACCCTAGGCAAGTCACGTCATCTCAGCCTAACCTACCTCGCAGGGTTGTTGTAGGAGGTAAAACAGAGAAAGACTTAACCCGCTTTTGGAGGGTGGGGGGGTCCCCCCCGGCGAGAAAAGCAGGCTACGAATAATTTTTTTTTAAAAAAGCTGATGTCTTCTTGAGTGCAGCGGGGGGGGGGGGTGTTGTTCCTGTAATAACGGAGTCGGGGGGGGAGCAGGAGCTTCATCCCACTGCACCGGTATAAAACCCCCCAACTCGGCAGAGACCAGAATCGCACCCCCCCAGAGACGGTGGGGGCGGGGCCCGCTTTAGCCCCGCCCCCTCGCGCGGGGCGGGGGCATCAGGCGCGGCCCAGCAGTGACTAGGCCCTGCGGCCGGGAAGCTGAGGCAAGGAGCGGGGAAGAAGAGCCCCCTTTGTGCCTGACGTGAGACTTTTTTGGGGGGGGAGTGAAGGACCTCTTCCTCCTCCTCCTCCTCTCACCTCCTCAGAGCAGCGCTGGCGGGCAGGGCGGGCATGTCTGCGGCTCCTTGGTGGGTCTTTTTATTTCCTTCCTTCTCGCGGGCGAAGCAGTGACTGTTGAGGATCCGCTGCAGGGAGGATTTCACCATCCGGGCCGCCCCCTGGTCACCGAACCCCCGAGTCGGGTCTTCGCCCCCTCCCCCGCGGCGTTTCGCTACTCCGTGTCTCTCTCCCTCTGCTACACAAAATGGCGGACGCTCAGCCGCCGACAGCCGCCTTTATAACCCCCGGGGGGCGGGGCGGCAACGCCCACCGACGCGTGTCGCCACGCCCACCCGCCGCAGAAACGGGCGACACGCCCACTCGAGGGGGGCTAATGGCCGTTAAGGCCACCCCCTACTCTTATCGTCTGCGAATGAGGCCACGCCCTGGATTTCTCTTCGAGCCGCTTCTTTTTTTATATATGTATATCTTGCTTCTTTCGCGTTTCTCTTGAGGTAAACAATCCCCGCCCCGCTCCCTGAAGGGACCTCCTGATTGGCTGAGGGGAGTCGGCTGGTGCGAAGAGAAGGCGACTGGCTTGCCCGGGTTGGTTGAGGCGCGCGTGCGCGTGGTTTGCCGCGTATGAAGAGAGGAGAAAGGCGGGGAGGTGGGGAGAACGAAGGAGGGCGGTGTCTTGAGGGGAGTGAGGTTCTTTGGTTGGCTGAAGGAGACCGGCTTGGGGGATTTGATTGGCTGGTTCGGTTGACTTTAGGGATGGAACGGGGAGGGTGAAATCTCTTGGAGTTGCTGGGGCGCGTGCGCATGCGCTGAGGCATTGGGGAAGTGAGGAAAGAAGGTGGGGGGTGATTGAAGGAGAAAGTGTCGCACCTCTGGAGTACGCGCAGACTTGAGTCATAGGAAATAAGTCGGTAAAGCCAAATTTTAGCTAGGCCCCTCCTAGCTCTGTTGATACCTCGCTGTTTGAAATGTGCCCCAGAGTAAAATAACACCATCTAACTAGGGTTCCCAACCTCCAGGGGATAGCTGGAGATCTCCTGCTATTACCACTGCTCTCTAGGCGAGAGGAATCAGTCCACCTGGAGAAAAAGGCCGCTTTGGAAGGTGGACTCTTATGGCATTACGCCCTATTGAGGTCCTTCCCTTCCCCAAAACCTGCCCTCCTCCGTCTTCAAACCCCCCCGCCCCCAAATCTCCAGATATTTCCCAACCCGGAGCTGGCAACCGTGCCTCTGACCTCTGGGAATACTCGTCTGTGGGGCACGAAACAGAAGTCCAGGATCACATTAAACGCTAATGATACCAGTTTTCATGGGACAGACCTCGCTCTCGGGAAAGCACAGGCTGGATATATGGTTGCCACCTTCAAGGGGAGCCCTGGAGTTCTGGAATTGATCAGGCCACAGAGATCAGCTCCCCTGGAGAAAGTGGCTGCTCTGGAGGGTGGACTCTATGGCATTATATACCTTGCTGAGGTCCCTCCCCCAACCCCACCTTCTCCAAGCCACCCCCAAATCTCCAGGAATGGCCCCAACCAGATAGCAACCCTATGGCCAGTGTGAGTAAGTGTGAGCTGAGTAAGTGTGAGCTAACACGCAGTTTTTTAGCCTCCAGCTCACGCATTTTTGTCTTAGCTCAGGAAGGATGGCTCACGGGCAAACTAATTTATGCAGCAGCCCAATCCCTCACTCACAACTTTAATGCCGGTAGCTCACAAAGTAGAATTTTTGCTCACAAGACTCCACAGCTTAGAGGGAGCATTGCCTATGACTGGAATGAATGTTGGCCTTTTAAGGCGCCATAGGGTCTTTTTCACCACAATAGACAACATGGCCAACCCCATTGGAAATGTTATGAAGAGGTCTGCGGCAGGACTCCTACTAGAGAAACCTGCACAGAAATGCCTATGAAAAGGTGTTTTCTTGTGCACAGCAATGCCTATGAAAAGGTGTTTTCTTGTGCCCTGGTAAGGTTAGCAAGCTCCACTCCCAGAATCATAGAATCACAGAGAGTTGGAAAGGGGCCATCCAGGCCATCTAGTCCAACCCCCTGCTCAATGCAGGATCAGCCCTGGGCATCCCTGACAAGTGTTTGTCCAGCTGCTGCTTAAAGACTGCCAGGGAGGGGGAGCTCATCACCTCCCTAGGCACCTGAACAAGACTTACTGTAAAAAAGTGTTTCCTAAGATCCAGCCATTACCTTCCCACCCTTAAATTAGAATCCATGATTGCGAGTCCTCTCCTCTGCTGCCAACAGGAACAGCTCCCTGCCCTCCTCCAAGTGACAGCCCTTCAAATACTTAAAGAGCGCAATCATGCCCCCCACCTCCTCCAGACTGAACATTCCCCACTCTTTCAACCTTTCCAAGTTCCTCAGCCTTACAAGTGATGTCCGGACCATAGACATCTGTTTCCTGCAGTTATGCCGTTTTCCACCTACCACCGCCGCATTGATCTGCAGCCAGCAATTGGGTGCAGCAACCAATGACTGTCTACCTGCCATCACCTGGAAACTGACAACCCTATAGGGGATGGCTGCTGAGACTGGGGCAGGCTGACAAAATGGGGAAGGGGAGGCTGCTTCCTAGCAGCTGCAGCAACCATGGAGCTCCCACATCTTGCCACGTGGAATATCCACTGGAGATTGTCCCACAAACAACCTGTACAGAAGCCCACAAGTATTTTTAAATAAAACAGTGAAAACAAAGGTGTTATGGCAGGCCTCACTGGTTACACTAAGACCTGTGGAACAGCGACCAGTTATTGGCATCTGTTGTGTTCCCCAGATTATTAAATGCTGGCTATTCTATGTGCACCATTTTTTTCAATTGCACCATCAAGCATTGCTGGCATGGGAGCAATTTATGGAGCAGAAAAAGAATGATAAAGAGCAGGGGTCATTTCGTGCCGGAGCACAGCAGAGCGGCGCTCCAGCAGTAAGGAGCCCAGGGCACACACCCCTGCTGCCATTCCTGGCCCACCTGCACAGGTGGATGGGCCAGGGAAGGCCTGCAGAGCCCCCCACCACCTGGGGGGATTTAAATGTCTTTCTTTCCCTTCCCCTGATGGGGAAGGGAGAGAAAGGCATTCTAAACATGCCTGGGTTCCCTGCCTGATTTTCTCCAGGAAAATCGGGTAGGGAATGCAGGCATGTCTGCCTCCCTGCTCACACCTTCCCTTCTCCAGCCAGCCTGCTGCAGTGGGCTGGCTGGAGAAGGGAAGGGGAGGCGGGCAAATATGCCCCCTCTTCCCCCTGAGCCTCTTTGCATTTGTGGAGAAGCTCAGGGAAGGGGGGAGATTTAAATGCCTTTCTTTCCCTTCCCCAAATGGGTTCCCTGCCCAACTGGAGAAGATCAGGCAGGAAACCCAGGCCTGCTTGCATCCCTGCCCTTTGTCAGGGGGTGTGGCATATGCAAATGAGTTGTGCAAATGAGCTCCTGCACCTCTTTTTCTACAAAATAAAGAGGACATGCATGCTTTTAAAAAGAAGTTTAAGTGCAATACTGGGGGAAAATGGTTCCGAAATGTTTCCTCTAAGCTGTGGAGTCTTGTGAGCAAAAATTCTACTTTGTGAGCTACTGGCATTACAGTTGTGAGCGAGTGAGCGATTTGGCTGCTGCATAAATCAGTTTGCTCTGGAGCCATCCTTCTGGAGCTACAACAAAAAGTCCGGAGCTACAACAAAAAAGGCTAAAAAACTGTGAGTTAGCTCACACCAACTCAGCTTAGAGGGAAGAGGTGGGATAATGTCTCCCTTTGCTCTGTCAGTACCCGCCTACAAATATGCCTCGTGGTGCTACCTATAGATTTTTCTTACAGACTGCATGCCGGAGATTGCCAGTTCAGTCCCCAGCTCAAAGACCTGGAGAGCCCCCGCCAGTCAGACGAGGCAACACGAGGCTGGATGGACCAACGGGCTGGCTCTGCGTAAGGCAGTTTAATTTGTTCACTGTTTTGTTTAATCACTGCCCCCTGCGCTATTGGGTCCGTTTTTCACTCCTTGTCCAAGCTGTTCTCTGTGCCCCACCTTCTAAGTTATGCTGCTGAGCCGGTTAGAAAAATCTTGTGCTTCAGCATACCTGACTGAGCCGGATTGCCGGGACCCTTGCTCTGGATCGTTTGCATTGTTTTGCCTCTCACAGGAGACGGTGGAACGGAATTGGGTCGGAATAGGCAGAAAGCAAATTCTATTGAATAAAAGGTGGTGGAAAGTGTCGTCCAACTGCAGCATACTTAGAGCAACCCTGTAGGGTTTTCAAGACAAGAGACAAACAGAGGTGGTTGGCCATCACCTACCTCTGCACAGTGACCCTGGACTTCCTTGGTGGTCTCCCATCCAGGTACCAACCCAGGCTGACCCATGCTTAGCTTACCCAGTTTGGTGTAGTGGTTAAATGCGCGGACTCTAATCTGGAAGAACCGGGTTTGATTCCCCACTCCTCCACTTGCACCTGCTGGATGACCTTGGGCAAGCCATAGTTCTGGCACAGCTGTTCTTGAAAAAGAGCAGTTTCTGTCAGAGCTCTCTCAGCCCCTCCTACCTCCCAGGCAGTGTTCCCTCTAAGCTGAGTTAGTGTGAGCTAGCTCACAGTTTTTTAGCCTCTGGCTCACAAATCTTTATCTTAGGAAGGGTGGCTCCAGAGCAAACTCATTATGCAGCAGCCAAATTGCTTGCTCACAACTTTAATGCCAGTAGCTCACAAAGTAGAAATTTTGCTCACAGGACTCCACAGCTTAGAGGGAGCATTGCTCCCAGAGTATCTGCTGTAGGGAGGGAAACGGAAAGGAGTTTGTAAGCCGCTCTGAGACTCCTTTGGGTAGTGAAGGGCGGGGGTATAAATCCAATCTCCTCCTCCTCCTCCTCTTCCTCCTCCTCCTTCTCTTCTTCCTCCTCCTTCTCTTCTTCTTCTTCTTTTTCTTCTTCATAAATCTAATGAGATTGGGCCAGCCTAGGCCATACTGAATGCAGTAATTGTGTTGTATTTATTGATAACCCTCTTGTGTCCCTAATGGGAAACCAAAACGGCTTATGCCATTCCCCCCTCCTCCATCTTATCCTGATGGCAACAGCCCTGTTACTGGACCAAGGTCACTCGGAGAGCTTCCATGGCACAGTGGGGACTCAAATCTGGTTCTCCTGGGTCTTAGTCCTACAGTTTGACGTACAAATGAGTTTTAAAAATGTTTGAATAATTAAAAACAAAAAAACAAAAACGTTAACTGCCTTGCTGAACAATTTAATTATTTCAGATGCCAACTCCATTGTGTTCAGGGCTTAGCCGTTTGCAGTCTGCAGAATTCTTCTTCCATATTCTGTGCATCTGTGCGTGTGTTTTGGCTTCCCCCCTCCCTCCCCTTTTTGGCTAAAGGAACACACTGTGGGATTAGCTGATCCCATTTAAGCTCTGTTATTGTTGGGTCGATCCACATTAGGGACACGGAAGTGCACCGTACTGCTCTGTTTTTTTAACTTTCAATTTTGTTGGGAAATGCCATGAAAACAAGCAGATGGCCGGTGGCGTGGGCTTTTGGGTAGGACTCGGTGTCAGGAGTGAATTCAGGCTGGGTTTTGCTTGCCTAAACATTCCATCTGAAAACAGCCCATTAGGCGGGAATAAGTCCATTAGCTCAATCATGTGTTGAGATTTATTAATGCTCGTTATTAATGAGTCTATTTTCCTACCAATTAACTGAGCAATAGACCATTTTGTTCAGTCCCATGTCCAGAGATTGTATATCCTGTAAATAAATTAAAAAAAAAAAGACAGCCATCTTTCACAGGTCAAAAATTTCCACAGACTGTGCATTGCTCAATCACTCTGAGAAAGTCCCTTCTTTGTGCTTTTAAAGGCACATCACTGGTAGCAGTTTTAAATTTCAAAACCCAGTTTTCCATCTGCATTGGTTGTTGGTGAGCGGTTTGTTCGCCCGTTGTGAAGATGTGTGATTTGCAGTGTGTGGAACAACGTGGTTTTGTTTCAATCTTACTAGGTCATGGGAACGTTGTTTGCACCAGACGGATAGAAAAAAATAGCACTGTGTTTGCGCTGTGACGCTCACACGATGCAGTATTCTATTTACAATACACCGAGTGGCTGGATTCCTCTCTTAACTTTATATTGGCCTCCCGGCCTCACTCGCCCTTTTTAATAAACTAACATTCCTTTAGTTGTGTTGACATCCAGAAATGGTGACACATCAGGTGTTGTTATTTAACTTAGATAAGCAGGTTTGGCTACTTCGTTTCCCCAGCATTTTCTACATCATATCTCAGGGCACCAAAAGGGCTTTTGCTGCCTTTTTAAGAAAAAGGAGAGTAAGAGCTGTTCAGCATCTCCTAAGCAACAGCGTTCTCGAGGAATTCTTTTCACATGTCCGAAATCCTCTGCAACTCATGCCAAGTCAGCCTGCAGAAGGAGAAACTCCATATCTTAAGGCCCACCCCCCAACATGGGCATGTCCCCAATGCCAGCATGTTGCTGGTACTACTAACGGATAACCGGTGCTCACTCTCTAAAGGTAAAGGTAAAGGTTCCCTTGCTCGAAAGCCAGTCGAATCCGACTCTAGGGTTGCGGTGCTCATCTCCGTTTCAAAGCCGAAGAGCCAGCGCTGTCCGAAGACGTTTCCGTGGTCATGTGGCCGGCATGACTAAACACCAAGGCGCACGGAACGCTGTTACCTTCCCACCAAAGTGGTACCTATTTATCTACTTGCAATTTCTTGCTTTCGAACTGCTAGGTTGGCAGGAGCTGGAACTAGAGACAGGAGCTCACCCTGTCATGCGGCACCCGGGTCTCGAACTGCTGAACTACTGACCTTCCACAGCCTGCAGTTCAGCGTCTTAACCACTTGAGCCACCGCAGCTCCCGTGCTCACTCTCTAGAAAGGAAATAATTGACAAAACTGTTCTCCCAGCAAGCTGTAGAGTGAGTGTAGCAATTGTGTCAGAGTCCATAGCAGCTGGTGACATCCACCAATCATGAAGCGGCATGTCAGTGACGCCCCTGTGACAGGCAGGCAGGGACAGCCAAAGGGTGCATCCTGATGTGACCACTCCTTCTCAATGCTGGGGTATTGCTGGCCATGATATTACCAGCCAGGGGTCTTGGACCGAACATTCCTCAGAGAGCTGTGCAGACATGGATTCAAGTCTCTGCCTGTAGCCAAGTTTCCTTTTGCCCGATGCCCTCGCAAGGAATGAAACCCGGCCACTCCAGCCATGGCCGCCGCATGCTTCTGTAGCTCACTCAGCTGAGCCGACTCAATAGAACAATCCAGACGGCTCCCATGCAAGGGTTCACGTCTTGGGCAGGGTGGGGCTCAGGAGGAAGGGGAAGCAGAAGAAGACGATGAGATTAGATTTATACTCCACCCTTCACTCGGAGTGATAGCCACTTCCGCACTGTCATATTTTGTCACTCATTTGTCCCTATTGCTTTGGATCCCTCCCACTTTTCCATATGTGTTTTACTCCCTCTGGGACTACTAGAGAGAGCAAAACACACTGGGGGGGAAATACCCTGAAGCAATAGAGACAAAGGCGTGACAAAAATGACCATGCGGACATGGCCATAGAGTGGCTTACAGTCTCCTTCCCTTCCTCTCCCCACATCAAGACACCCTTTGAGGTAGGTGGGGCTGAGAGAGCTCGGAGAGAACTGCTCTTGAGAGAGCAGCTCTGAGAGAACTGTGGCTGGCCCAAGGTCACACCAGTGGCTACATGTGGAGGAGTGGGGAATCGAGCCCGGTTCTCCCACATTAGAGTCTGTGCTCCTGACC
The DNA here is from genome assembly GCA_029375565.1 of Gekko gecko. Taxonomy (NCBI): domain Eukaryota; kingdom Metazoa; phylum Chordata; class Lepidosauria; order Squamata; family Gekkonidae; genus Gekko; species Gekko gecko. The sequence goes on from JAPDNY010000006.1 coordinate 6,143,890, forward strand.
ACTACATCAAACTGGCTCTCAGAGGCTGGGAGCAGCAGCACAGGAACACACAAGTTTCCATTCACAGCAGACATTTCTATGTCCATCCCACCCAGTTACTTGCAAGGGAAGGGGTCCCCAACGTGGTGCCCATGGGCAGTATGGTGCCCAATAAGACCTTTCCTGTTGCCTGCCAAGTGTTTTTAGAAAGTGGATGGGTCCAGTTGAGGCCATTGGAGATCTGATTGGCTATGTAGATTATTAAAAATGCTGCTTTAAGGGCCTTAAAGGTTAACACCAAAACCCTGAGCCTGATCCAGTACTCCACCGGAAGCCAGAGCAGCTCACACTGCATAGGTGTGCTGTTCGCAGGGTCCCCGTAAGGACCTGTGTATCCGCATTCTGTACCAATTGGAGATTCCAGGTCATTCTTAAGGGTAGCCCTGTGTAGAGAGACTTACAGTAGTCTAGTCTGGAGGCGACTGTTGCATGGATTACTGTGGCTAGATCAGGGCAAGGCAGGGAGTCATTTGCCTGTCCTGGCGTAGCTGGAGAAATGCCAGTCTAGCCACATTTGTGACCTGTGCCTCCACTGCGCATCCAGAATCACACTCAAATTCTTGACAATTAGTGCCAGCCTCAAGGGCACACTCTGCCTCCCGTGGCAGCCATTCTGTGGTTGTGCCCACCATTCCGTGTCAGAAGAACTCCAAAGGTGCCTGCAGGGTCAAAAAGTTGGGGATCCCTGTGCTAGGGAAAGGCACCCATGTGGCAAATAGGAGCCAAAGGTTCAGTTCCCCAATAAGGGGGCTGCTAGTAGGGTTGCCAAGTCACTTACCTTAAAAAGTGGGGGAGAGTTGGTCCCGGCTTGGGACATTCTCCGGGATGACGTCACCCAGAAGTGATGTCATCATGTTGGGCACATCGCCGGCTGATGCTCTAGCAATCGGCCTGGAAACTCTATGGTATCATAGAGTTTTCAGGCTGGTTGCTAGAGCGTCAGCCAGCGACGTGCCCGGTATGATGATGTCACCTCTGGGTGACGTCATTTTGCTGGGCACGTTGGTCCAAACCAGGCAATTTGGGGGCGCGGTCCCCCCCCCCGCTGGGCTGATCCGGACCGGCGGATTAGGGGCCCCTTGAGCGAGGGAACCTCCGCCCTCCTGGGGGACTTGGCAGCCTTAGCTGCTAGCCACATAGAGCAGAGGAGGGGGACAGTGCTGAGAAAATGTAGCATGGGGGAAAGGCACCAGTTAGCATACCCAAGACTCCTGATTCCAATCCCAGAGGGGAGAGCCTGGCAGGCCCTTTCTGCACTGACAGCTTGCCCTGGAGAATCCAAGGAGTCAGGCCTTAAGGGTTGACTTTGTAGTCACACGCGTTCCCTCTGAACTGTTTTCTCCTCCTCTGGTTTATTTATCTGTGCATTCTGTATGCACTCTGCATCTACAAGCAAAACCCACATTTTTTGAACTAACTGACTGCTTTGCCTAAGATGAAGAGAAAGGCAAACATCTTTCAAAACATTTAACTCCAGGCCCAACTCCTCCCTCCCTCTGTGATTGTGCAAAAAGAAAGGGAAGGGAGGGGGAAATTCAGGCCCACACATGCAAGACTGACACACTCGGGAGCAGGGAATCCCCTAGTCCTTGGTATTTACTGGTTCCTTCTTATGCTCTCTCTGGCTTTTTAAAAGTTTGCCTGAGAGGGGAGACATGTCCTCTTTGTCTTTGGAGAAGGAGGGAAAGAAAACAGAATAGGGAGGGAGTGTCAACCTAAAGAAAGAGAAGCGGAAATGGCAGAGGGCAGTGAGCAGCACTTAAATACTCGCAGAAACAATTGCACTTTAGAAAGGATTAGCAACTCAAAAGTGGATGAGAACAAAGACTCGCAGCAAAAAGGAGTTTTGGTAGCTGCGGGGCAACACTATGCCACAAGCGGTCTGAATGCAGATTCCTGTAAAATAAATACAGAAACAAGAAAAAGTCCCGACACAAATGGGAAGTGGAAGCGGGAGGGAATGCAGAACGGAAGAATAGGATGCGCTCAGAAACTGAGGCAAAATACAGGTGCAGAGAGGGCCAGAAGACTGTCCCTAGAACAGGTGAGATTTTATCCTGTCACAAAGATCCATGTGGAATGGACTGACCATGCTGACTGACTACCCCATATATCCATGGTTTTGCCTTCCGAGCCCTCCAGCAAAGTGATGCACATTGGAGCCAAAAATCCTAAATATAAATACACGTTGACGGGGTCTGAACTGGCAGAGACGGACCAAGAGAGAGATCTTGGAGTCGTAGTAGATAACTCAATGAAAATGTCTAGACAGTGTGTAACTGCAATAAAGAAGGCCAACGCTATGCTGGGGATTATTAGGAAGGGAATTGAAAACAAATTAGCCAGTATCATCATGCCCCTGTATAAATCATTGGCGCGACCTCATTTGGAATACTGTGTACAGTTCTGGTCGCCACACCTCAAAAAGGATATTATAGCATTGGAAAAAGTGCAGAGAAGGGCAACTAGAATAATAAAAGGGTTGGAACACTTTCCCTATGAAGAAAGGTTAAAACGCTTGGGGCTCTTTAGCTTGGAGAAACGACGGCTGAGGGGTGACATGATCGAGGTTTATAAGATTATGCATGGGATAGAGCAGGTTGAGAAAGAAGTACTTTTCTCCCTTTCTCACAATACAAGAACTCGTGGGCACTCCATGAAAGTGCGGAGCAGTCCGGTTAGAACGGATAAAAGGAATTACTTCTTCACCCAAAGAGTGGTTAACATATGGAATTCACTGCCACAGGAGGTGGTGGCAGCTACAAGCATGGACAGTTTCAAGAGGGAATTAGATAAACATATGGAGCAGAAGTCCATCAGTGGCTATTAGCCACAGGGTATAGATGGGAACTCTCAGTCTGGGGCAGGTGATGCACTCTATTCTTGGTGCTGGAGGGGGCAGCAGTGGGAGGGCTTCTAGTGTCCTGGCCCCACTGCTGGACCTCCTGATGGGCCCTGGTATTTTTGGCCACTGTGTGACAGAGTGTTGGACTAGATGGGCCATTGGCCTGGTTCAACATTGGCTTCTCTTATGTTCTTATGAATGGCCAACTGCAGGATGGAACTTCCTGACAATTTGAAGATGGAGCCTGAAGAGGACAGGGTTTGGGGAGGGACCTGTATAATTCCATACAGTCCACTTTCCAAAGCAGCCATTGTCTCCAGGGGAACTGATCTCTCTCATCTGGAGATCAGTAATTCCAGGAGATCTCCAGGCCCCGCTGAGAGGGCCTCGGTCCATTCTAACATCAGTGGACCCAAGTAATAAAGAGACCACATCAGATCGAATTCAACACATTCTCTGCTGTGTGATATAAATCCTCTGAGTTGCTCTCTAGAATGTACAGATAGAAGACTGAGGACGGCTTCAGCATACTTCCCACCTGCTTGTGCAACAAATGAGAAATATGCCAAAGCCATCATCAGCCTCTCTGTCTGCAAAGCCCAGCGTGTGATGTAAACAGGATCCATTTTGCAACTTCGAGTAAGACTTTGCCCTGCTTTTGAGTTGAAGCCAAGCCACATGAAATGCTTCCCAGTGGGGCAAAGTAAATATTTAAAATTCTTTGGCCCTGGCATCAATGCTCCCTATAAGTGGTGGAGTCTTGTGAGCAAAAATTCTACTTTATGAGCTACTGGCAATAAAGTTGTGAGTGAGCGATTTGGCTACTGCATAAATTAGTTTGCTCAGTGTGGAGCCATCCTTCCTGAGCTAAGACAAAAATGTGTGAGCCGGAGGCTAAAAAACTGTGAGCGAGCTCACACTAAGTCAGCTTAGAGGGAACACTGCCCAGCATCAAATTTCTAGGCTTCTGGAGGGTTCCCCTGCCCAATTCTACTGTATAGGACACCTAAGTCAGGAGGATGTTTTTGAAAGTAGGTATGTTTGATTTCAGTGAAACTTGCTTCCAAGGACCTGTGCATAAAATTGCAGCCTAACAAAGTGCAAAAGCTCCAAAATGCAGCTTAAAAGCCATGCTTTCCATAAGATGGGGGTTCTAGGAACAAGCAAGTAACCAGAGGGAAAAATGGGTGACTCATACAAGTGAGCCAAGCTGTACAATGTCAGCAGGAGAAAGCACCAAGCTCAAGGCTAATGTAGATTAGAAAAAACATTCCTTCCCAACCCCCAAGCAGCGTGGACTGATTTAAAGCAGGGTAATATACAACAGGAAGGGGGAAAGTGCTGTTTTTAAAAAATGATTTAAGAAGATCTAGTTGCATCTCTTCTATTATTTTTTTATTTACCAGTTTGACCAGGCTGACGCACATGATGGCATGGAGCAGCAGAATCTCAACATGGCAGACTGGATTGTACCACTTCATACGGCATGTTGAAGGTAATTATTTTGAATGCTCCACCGCGCAGAAACAGAACAAAGAAACCCCCAAGTCTCCTACAAGAACAAAATAGCACGTGAGGTTTTATTCCAATACTTCCTGTGCTCAGTTTCTAATGGCAGTGATTTTTCTGTCTGTCAATCTTGACTTGAACGAGGAGCATTTAAAAATGGCACCCTCTTCCCACCAACGGGAAGGGGCGCCAGCTCGGGATTCCGCCATCTCCTTCAGCCATACATGTAGAGCAGGGCCACAGTAAATACTAGTCAGTAAGTTTAAACATCTGAAAGGAAGGTTAACATACAACTGCAAAGGGCATTTACATTATCTAGGCACACAGTAGGATTGCCTGCTCCAGGTTGGGAAATTTGTGGAGATTTGGGAAGTGGAGCCTGAGGAGGTCCACGTTTGGGTAGGGGAGAGCCGTCAGCAGGGTATAACACCATAGGGCAGAGGTGCCAAATCAGGCCCCCGGAGGGCTTCTGTCAGGCCCGCAGTGGAACTGCTTGTCTCCTGCTGCTTCTTCCAGTTCTGCTACTGCTGCGTCATCCTAGGTTTCCAGCTTACAGATACACAGCCTACTGAGCAGCCTACTCAAGATTGCAACAGCACAGACATTTTGATGCAATAATTCAGAGCAAGAGGTGTCAGTTATCAGGCACTGTTAAACAAAATATTGCAAGAGTGCTCATGTTTTAAGCATGTTTTTATTTTAAGTTAAAAAAACCCTTTGTGTGTGTATCCTTTATAAAGTTTATATCTCTGCAACCTGGCATTCCATTTTATGACACACCTGGCCCGGCCCAAAAAGGTCTCATTTGTGTCAGATCCAGCCCTCATAACAAATGAGTTCGACACCCCTGCCATAGAGTCCACCCTCCAAAGCACCCATTTTTCTCTGTAGTCTGGAGATCCGTCGTAATTCTGGGAGATCTCCCGCTACCACCTGGAGGTTAACAACCCTGTATGTAAGTCTCCCCCCCACTAATTTTCCAGGAAATGTTCCTTCGTGCTTAGTTTATTTGACAAGTGCATACTGCTTGCGTATAAACAGGACATATGTTTTATTTAGCGGTGCCCAGTTCCGGGAGGGAGGGCGGGTGGCATGGCACAGCCCGATCTCGTCAGATCTCGGAAGCTAAGCATGGTCGGTGCTTGGAAAGAAGACCACCAAGGAAGACTCTGTAGAGGAAGGGAAAGGCAAACCATTTCTGCTTCTCAGTTGCCTTGGAAAGAGGGTTGTCATGTACTACCTGGCTGCTGGTGGGGGGACCCAGCCTCTGCTCTGGGATCTTCTGGCACGCGTGCAAAGCACGTGGGCCACGATGACAACACCTGGAAGTGACATCATCACATCGGGGACATTGGGGGGGGTTTTGACGCTCTAGTTTTTTGCCTTTAAAACCATAGAGTTTGCCCAAAAAACTCGAGCGCCACCCCCGCAATGTCACCAACACAATAACGTCACTTCCGATTGACGTCATTGCATCTGGGATGTCACCTGGCAACCTCCCTGTTTGGAGACGGGGCTTCTCCCACCAGCAGCCGGTCTTTGGCAGATCGGACACCCCCAAAGTGGGGGACCTCCCCTGCTGCAACTTGACGGCACTCTCCACACACACACAACTACCTGTCCCTTTAATGGAGGTTTAAGGGGGTGATATTTACCAGGTGGTCTTGTTTACCGCCATGCCTCTAGAAAAAAGAACATTTTTCTCCCAGCCTGCTGGCAATCTGAATGTTAGTCCACTAAACATCACAGACAGCCTCTCTTTTAGAGTGCTGTGGCTTTTTGTTTCACTTCCGTGGCTTCTCCTCTGTTGCAAGACTGCCCGGCCACCCCTGAACATTCCCTTTTGTTCGTTGCATCTCCCGTGTGACTTGGGTCTGAGAAATTTCGAGAGCTCTCTGGAGCCTCAAGCAGAGAAGTGCCTTTCCTCTCACTGGCTGGCTGAGATCCTTTTCACAGAAGGCAAACCAGGATTAAGCTTCCCTTCGTCATGTAAAGGCTGCAGTTGCCTGTCCCTAGTTGCTACCCGGCTGGCACAGTTTGTTTTTATAAACTGAAAACAGGATGCTCTTTTTTCATTGGAACATAATGTAAGAGAAGCCATGTTGGATCAGGCCAGTGGCCCATCCAGTCCAACACTCTTGTGTCACACAGTGGCCAAAAATACCAGGTGCCATCAGGAGATCCAGCACTGGGGCCAGAACTCCAGAAGTCCTCTCGCTGTTGCCCCCCAAGCACCAAGAATACAGAGCATCACTTGCCCCAGGAAAAAAAAATGTTCACAGTTTGAGAATGCAGCCAATGATGGAGCTGTAGTAGTCAACAAGGATGAAAAGAGGATCATATGAGATCACGTCAGTGGAGACTATAAATCAGAGGTATTCCATCTGTGGCTCACAGAGAGCCATGTTGGAAGCTACCATCAACCGAAAGAGCTACATTTACTTCCATCCCATGAGGACTGTGCTGGCAGGAGGCCCCCAGCTTACCTGTTCCTTTGGCAGCAGGTGTTTCAAGGTAGGAGCCAGTGCCCATCAGCAAGCACCACTGGCCAAAGCCCTCATCCATTTAGCTGTAGCATGGCGTAGGTGTCACACTGGGAAACGGTGCTCAGAAGAGCCAGAAGTGACTCCTGAGCCACTGAGAATCACTGCTGTGAGTGATACATAGGATGGCATCTTCAGGCGTTGATAGGGGCTTGCTAGTCACTAGCCTGAAAGCAGCAATGGCAAAAAGATGCAGTGGAGGGGAAATCCCAGGTTGTGGTCACACAAGCAGTTTGCGATGATATCATTGCGGTACCTTTGTGGATTTAAAAAGCACAATCAGAGAGCAACATCTGCCTTCCATGCCCCAGTTGGTGCCACCACCCCACTCTGAGCTGCCTTTGAATCAGAGTTATCAGGCACCAGGGAAAGTCTGCTGTTTATGGATATCTGTGCTTTCACTCTGCATTTCTAGATGACTGAGCTCCCCTGGTGCGAGCTCAACCCAGTTGGGAAGTCTGATCGCTTTGTTCTGTTTTCACTTCTTGTTTTTTTAGTCAGTTAGCAATGTGCACATAACCACATCTTCGTGCATGCCGGCAAGCTTGTGGCTGTCCTCTGAGGCAAGAGTGGGGGGAGGGCAGGCTGAGAAGCCTCCTTTGTCCTTTTTCATGCCGGTTCCTCTGCCTCCAGCTTTGCAGCACACAGGGTGGGGAAGGGGTTAATTGAAAATATGATTATTATTTTTCCAGAGGGGGAGGCAGCCTCCTCCAAACGGAGCGGTGCTTCGAAGAAGCGGTTATGCGCATATGCAAAAGACAAATTAAAAAAAGAAGCCACCTGACCACCCACTCCATGGTCGCCCCACAGCAATAATCTGAACGGTCAAACACAGGCCACTGTGCAGTGAGGCCGCTTCAGGGTGTGATCTCTGGTCACCTCTTCCCGCCAAGCCTCCTGTGTGACCACAGCCCCAATCTCCCCACCAGCAGTCCCCAAAGCTGGCTCCCACTTATTCCATCCTGGCTCCCCTCTTCTCTTCCACTTTTGCCAGCCCCCTCCCACATTGCCTTTGGTTCCTCTTCCTTCCTCTCGCTCATCCTGACTCTGCTTCGTCCCTACTCTTTTGCTGGTGGCTGCTTCCCCCTCCCTTGCAGCCCCCAGAGTCTTTCCTTTCCCCTCTTTCTTTTCCCCAGCTCCTGGCATTCTCTAACCCACAGCTCACCTCCAGGTTGCAGTCATCTCCACTATTGCTCAGTCACTAATTTGCATAGCTGTAGCAGCCCAAAATGTCACCTGAACTTGCCTGGGGGAAGCAGGGGAGAGAGGTTGTAATGTCTGCACATGCATGTTTTTTGGCCTTAGGTTACCTTAGGATGCCTCAAGATTTGAGAAAACCTATTACTAGACCTGGATGGCCCTTTTTTGATCTGGAAGTGGGCTTTCCCTTAGATGTCAGGATGACCTGTTGTGCCATAGATGTCAGGGTGATCTGTTGTGCCATATTTATAACTAGGACTAAGGCCCGTTGTGGGAAGAAATACAATGAGCTCTAGAAGGAAGCTCCAGGTTAGTGTCCTGGCTGTGCCTGCTGGGGCAGCAGAGGGAAGGGGAAAATAGAGGGAGGCAAGCCATGTTTATTTCCTTCTGTTTAGCTATAAGGCAGGGCTGTCTCAAGTCATTTTGCTGCCCCAAGTGGGAAGTATGGGAGAACAGCCTCATGGTAGCAGGTAAGGTTCCTTCCACCCCTGACTTATGTTGATTTGGGGTTATGCACCGGCAGCTAAGGTAGAAAAGCACCTCCTGTGCCATATCTTCTGGGTTCCAAGGGTCTGGAAAGCGGTTCCATAGCCAGTTACAGGGTTGCCAACTCTGGGTTGGGAAATACCTGTAGATTTGAGGGGTAGAGCCTGGGGAGGGCAGGGTTTGTGGTGTGGAGGGAGCTCAGCAGGGTATAATTCCATAGAGTCCATTGCCCAAAGCAGCCATTCTCTCCAGGAGAACTGATCTTGGAGATCTCTGGGTGCTGCCTGGAGGCTGGCAATACTAAGGGGAGGGCCAGACCCGTAGATTTGAGGGTAGAGCCTGGAGAGGGCAGGATTTGGGATGCGGAGGGACCTCAGCAGGGTATAAGTCCATACAGTCCACTGCCCAAAGCAGCCATTGTAATAGCTGAGAAATTTTCTATAGGGGAAATGATGTGCTGTGGCTGGGGAACACAGTGATTTCTGGGAGATCTCCAGGCCCCACAGGGAGATTGGCAACTCCAGTGACCATTTAAGGAAAAATGTACTTTACCTCAGGACACAATCAGTGACTCCCCAACAGCCACAGAAAACTGTTTAGAATGTTAGAGGCAAAGGCCAATCAGGCCCATATGCAAATAACCTCTGTGTTCCGACTGGTTATTGGGGGAAGAAGAGGAATAGCAAACTGTTTAGAATATTGGAGGCAAGACTCAGGTAACTCAGCCAGTGGATAGGGACAGCTTCTGAGGGACAGATCACAGAGCCAAAGGTTGTGGGCGCTGTGTGGAATGTTCAGGAGAGTCCATGACTAAAACATTATATATAAGGAGAGATGCCTGACTTAAAAAGGACACCTCCCCCCATAGGTCAACTGCAGGTTGGGAAATTCCTGGAGATTTGAGGGTAGAGCCTAGGGAGGGACCTCAGCAAGTTACACTGCCATAGAGGCCATACTCCAAAGCAGCCATTTTCTCCAAGGGAACCGTTCTCTAGAGTCTGGAGATCAAGTGTAATTCTGGGAGATCTCCAGGCCCCATCTGGAAGCTGGCAACCCTGCCCTTTACATGGAAAAGCCGTACGCGGACAGAGTGTTACCATAGATCACTGTTATTTACATTTTAGCATTCTGGGAGGAAGTTTTGGAGCCAGCGACCACGTAACAGTAGAAATACATATCCATAATAAAAAACAAAGGAGGGAAAAAATGACACAAGACAGTAAGCATTCTTAATAGGTCTTTGTTCCAGTTTTAAATGATACATTTAACTTGCTTGTATTTGGAGATCTCTAAAAGTGCCAATTAAAGTTAAAAAAATGAAACAAAATTAAGTCAGTATTGTATAGTGCAGAGGTCCCCAATCTTTTTTGGGCCTGCGGGCACCTTTGGAATTCTGACACAGCATTGTGGGCACACCCACAAAATGGCTGCCATGGGAGGCGGAGCCAGCCACAAAATGGCCACCACCAGAGGCGGAGCCAGCCACAAAATGGCCACCACCGGAGGTAGAGCCAGCCACAAAATAGCTGCTGCAGCTTACCTTCAGTCACACAAGTGACGATCCTTGTGCCATGGTGGCAAATGCTGCTGAAACAACATTTTTTAAAATCTGCACAGCCAATCAAATCTCCAATGGCCAACTGGGAGACTTGCTGGGCAAGAGGCCCACCTTGCCCTGCCCACCCACATTCTACAAACACTTGGTTGTCACCAGGGGACGTTTCAGCAGGTCCCATCACACCCATGGGCACCACGTTGGGGACCCCTGGTGTAGTGGATGTTAGATGAGGACCTGGAAATACAAGGTTCGAATCACGATTCAGACATAAATGGGTGACACTGGAGTAGTTTTTTCTCACTAGGATTGCCAGCTCCGAGTTGGGAAATACCTGGAGATCTTGTGGGTGGATCCTGAGGAGGGCGGGGTTTGGGGAGGGGAGGGATTTAAATGGGGTACAATGTCATAGAGTCCACTTTCCAAAGTGGCCATTTTTTCCAGGGGAAGCGATCATTGTTGTCTGGAAATCAGTTGTAATGCCAGCATATCTCCAGCCAGCACGTGGAGATCATACAACAAACAAAAATACCATGGAGAATAATGAAAACAAGTAGGCAAAATATTGATAGGCAACTTACAGAAAATCCAGTTTGAATTTTTTTAAAACATGTGATCAATTTTATTAGGGTTACCAGCTTACCAGATGTCCTCTTCTTAGAGGATGTGTCCTCTATTTTTGGTGTCTATCCTCCTTTGGGCTTAAAAAAACCCCACTGATGAAAATGCTCTCTTTTGGGGTTGGAGGGTTAGGAATATTTCTAGTTAGTAGCCATTATCACAGCTTAAATAGTCGAGGTATTTAAATTGAAATCTGTCTTAGTGATTACTTGTTTGAAGTTGTCCATCGGGAAATATGTCTTCTTTTTTGCTTTTCAAAATATGGTAACCCTCATTTTATCCACTGTCCTCAGCAATCAAACCTGTTCAAAGTCTGAAATGAATATTTGTGCACATGAATGCTAACTAATAACATGGCACGGAAATCAGCATTCCAACCTGGCTTCCTTCTGGGCGAGATCTGTGTGCTTGGCCATTGTTCTCAGGTTGGTCTTCCACATTCTAACTCATCCCCAAAGAAAACAGAACCCTATTGTGTCTGCGTGTGCGTTTTCCTTTGCAGAACGAAGGCGATGAAAATCGCAAAGGCGTTTTTGACCAAGTGCCAGGTTTGTGTTTGGGCTGGATATCGATGACTCAGCTGCTGTTGGTTTCAGAGAAAAAAAAACAGAAGCAAAAACAAGGCCCCACATGACAATGATGCTTACAAACCACCACTGCTGTCCTAATATTGAACCTTTTAGCGCTCCACGTCCACAGCCTTATAAAGGGGGGAAGGACTACAGCTCAATGCCGGAACAGAAGCTTTGCTTACAAAGGGGAGAGGGGAGTAGGAGAGAGAAATGAAGATGAGACTGTGATGTCCTCCTTATTGGGGGGAGTTTTTCTCCTTTAAAACCACTCTCTCTGTGTACCTAAACTTGGAGATTTCTGCTGCCACCAGGAATGAAAAATTCCAAATCTCTCTCTTTTGGTAGAATGACCTACAGTCTGGGCACTTCAGAGGACTATGTGGCCCTGAGGAAGGACTATTCTGATTTCTGGGATAAGTTTAAACAAAAAATGATTTATTTAATAAAGAACAAAATAGGTTTCTGGTTAATTTAAACTATTGGTGATGAAAGGAACTTGTCAGTATAACTGGCAAAGCTTGGTGTCACAAACAGTCTCTCAAGCTCCCCAAACTCCACTCTGACAGGCATAGACACTCAGTTTAATCTCTCTCTCTCTCTCCCATCTGTATAGCCACACAAGCTGAACTCTTTGTCTTATTCCCACAGAATAGAATCAAAACTCATATTCACACGGACTAAACTGTCTTATTCACACAGAATAGACTCAGAAATTCCCATAGTCACACAGGCTATGCTCTCTCTTCAAACTTCACATACAGAATCCCCTCATAGACACCCCTCTTTCCACACTTTCACTCATCAGCCAATCACATCACACTTGTCTCCCTCTATCACTCTTCTTACCTTACAGCAGTCAAACTAAACATTTAAAGAAGCACACACACCAAAACATGAAATCATTACAGAGACCACTCAATAACAGCAAAACTAATGAAACCAAAGACTTTTGAAAACACAGAAGACAATTGTGCATCTTTTAAAGTGTGCATCCATAGGAAAGTGTCAGAGAGTAGTTGTGTTGGTCTGCAATAGGATTGCCAGGTCCCATCTTCTCCCTGGTGGGGGGATTTGGGGGGGGGGTCTGGGAGGGGGAGGAGCTGTCCCTAATGTGATGACATCATGCAGAGTCATGTCATCATGTTGGGGATGCGGCACCCCACACGCACGCCCCCACTTTCCCCCGACCACTTAAAGGGAACCTTTCCTTTAGATCAGGGGTCCTCAAACTTTTTAAACAGGGTGCCAGTTCACTGTCCCTCAGACCGTTGGAGGGCCGGACTATAGTAAAAACAAAAACTATGAACAAATTCCTATGCACACTGCATATATCTTATTTTGAAGTGGAGAAACAAAACGGGAACAAATACAATATTTAAAATGAAGTAAAGTTAAATCAACAAACTTACCAGTATTTCAATGGGACTTCCTTAGCCCCCGCCCCCAGGATGACATCCCCCCTCCGGCTGAAAGGGATCAGTCCCCCGGGGGGCCCCTGTGGCACTGGAGGGGGGGGGCTCATCGGCATTGCTCCCAAAGGGGGGTTCTCTCCCCCCCCCAAACAGACCTTTCCCAGAATGCACCTTCCCCCCAAATGTGCAGGAATTCTCCACCCTGGAGTTGGCAACCGTAGCCGAGCGTGTCCCCCGCCTCCCTCCCTCCCTCCCAGGACCTCCCGGCAGCTGCCCCCCCCCACGAGCGATTCCCTTCCCGGGACCCTTCGCTGCTGCTGCCCTGATCAGCTGCTCCACGCGGCTTCTTCTCCACAGCCCCCGTCCCCGGACACTCCGGGCGGGGGGGGGCGGGCATAAACATCTGGCGGGCCGCATAAATGTCCTCAGCGGGCCGCATGTGGCCCGCGGGCCATAGTTTGAGGACCCCTGCTTTAGATGGTTGGAGGGAAAGTGGGCACCATGCACACCTGGCCCTACAAGATGTGAATTCTCTGCTTGCAGGGCAGGAGTGGGTGGCCCCCACTTGAAAAGAGCGGGTGCTGCACGTGCCTGTCCTGCAAGCCACGACTCTGGCATGCACAGCCACCATTCTTTTCAAGTGGGGCCACAGCTGACTGTTGGGGGCGGGGTTTCTCCCTGTTGGCCAGCTGGCTAATGTCTGGGGGAGTCCTAAAAATCAGGGGATCCCCCACCTGGGGACTGGCACCCCTAGACTGCAGTGGAACAGCTAGATTTGAGTCCAGCAGTATCTTAGAGACCAAAAACGATTTTGGGGCTCTATAAAATTTTGAGAGTCAAAGCTCTGATGAAGGAAGCTTTGAGTATAAACCCTGAAAAAGGAGAAAGGAGTCATAGCAAATGGTGTGGAAGTTCATTGCTCGCTTTTCTATTTAAACTGTGAACATAACCGAGGACTGGGCCTTTAAACCTTGCTACAGCCGTGTTCTCTTCTACTGAAAGCCCTCACCACATCGGAGATGGCCTCTCTTGCCTAGCCCTTCTCTCTTGGCCTGCTTCTTCTATAAAGAAATGAATTAAAGGTATGGGAGGAATAAAACATGGCCATGTGGCATTCTTGTGCAAGACGAATGTAACTGAATATTTGATTGTCTGGATAGTTCTACGGCCTGGGGCCTGCGTTTGGGGATGGCAGCCTCCAGGTGGGGCCTGGGGAACCCCTGGAATTACAGGTTATCTGCAGACTACAGAGAAAAATGCCCCTGTAAAAAAAATGGATACTTTGGAGGGTAGACTCCATGGCATCGTATCCCACTGAGGTCCCTGTCCTCCCCAGGCTCCACACCCAAATCTCCAGGAGTTTCCCACCTTGGATCTGGCAACCCTACCCTTCCCATCCCCCGCCGGTGGCCCTTGCAACGCGGAGGTTTCGGCGGCGGTGATGGTGGTGAGCAGTTCCTGGCAACCCGGTGGAGCAACGTTGGAGGTGGAGCCCGGAGAAGTGGAGGCCTGGAGAGTGTGGTGACGTGCAGCGCAGTGCGGCAGAGCCACCTATGGACAGTAGCCGGAACTGCAGCCAATACAGAGTCACGCACTAGGACGAGACCTGCCGGAGGAAGCTGCCCAGAAGATCGGCTCCAGAAGGGCACCAGGATGCCAATATCTGAAGCCACGGAAGGAAGCCGGATGACAACTAGCCTGGGGTGCTGGTAGGCAGTCACCACCCTGTAGGCTATGTGGCCCTAGTTAGGTTGAAATTGCTTGGTTAGAACCGCTATGTAAACCGCCCAGAGACCCTCCAGGGTTATGGCGGTATATAAGCTGAAGGTATAAATAAATAAATAAATAAACACTACCTGAGAACATCAGAAGAGCCCCGCTGGATCAGGCCAATAGTCCATCTAGTCCAGCATCCTGTCTCATACTAAGGTTGCCAGATCCCCGGTGCGGGCGGGGGTCTCCCAGTTTCCAGTGCTCCCTCCAATCACCCCCTCTTACCGGCAGGAACCTGTGACATAGCTACAAAAACCAGAACTGACCTAGGTACTTCAGGGATGTTGAGGAGCAACGCTCTGGTTTTTGGGAAATTTGAAGGAAATTTTACCATAGAGTTTTGTCCCAAAACCAGAGCGTTGCCCCCTGACATGCCTACATCACTTCTGGTTTACCTAGGGACATCAATGACGCTCCTCCCCATTCCCAGAAAGTCCCTCCTTCCTGGCGCACTGATCAGACCTGGCAACCCTATCTCACACAATGGCCAACCAGTTCCTCTGGATGGTCAACAACTGGGGTTGCCCTTGGAGCTGCTGGTGGGGGATGGGGGGTGCACTTACTGGGAGCGGGGAGGAATGCCGGAAATTAACACGATTTGCCTACGTGACCCGCAAGTGACACAGGCACATTGGGGATGTCGGGGGCGATACTCTGGCTTTGGGGCAAAAATTCCATGGTAGAATTAGCTTCTACCATAGAGGTTTGATCAAAAGGCAGAGCATCCCCCCCTGACTTGCCCACGTCACTTCCGGGTCACGTAGGTATGTCATATTTTCTGGCATTCTTCCCAGTTTTGGGGGGTTAATTCCCCCCAGCTGGCTGGCAGTGTAGAGATGGGGCCTGAAGGTGGGGGACCCCTGCCCCCACATTGGTAGGGCCAACAACAGGCCACAGAGGCCGAGGTCTTCCCTTGAAGTTGAATCTTGGCCCCGAGATTCAGAGGCTTAGTGCTTCTGAATGTGGAGGTTCCGCATAGTCACCGTGGCTAGTAGCCAATGATAGACTTATCCTCCAGGAATCTATTTAGTCTCCTTTTAAAGCTATTTATTCCTGTGGCCATCACAGGAATGGATTGCATGGGAGGGAAACCTCAGCCCACAAATATCCTTTTCCAAGAATTTATGAGGTTTCACGGGCATGCATACTCTAACTCCCCCCACTGTTAACGTACACCCCCTTTCCCCCTCTTTCACAGACACTCATCTTCTCTCAGCTATAGCCAGCGTGGTGGTTATTTCTTTATTTATATATTATTTGTATTTCTATCCCGCCCATTCCATGGACGGGCTCAGGGCGGGTAACATAGTTAAATAAATACAATCACAATTTAAAACTTAATATAAACATTAAAAAGAATGGGTATAGCTTAAAAACATTGGGAAAGAGAGGGTTTCAGTAATCTGATCTTCCTGAGATGGAAAAACACAGATCTGGCCAGCAACCTGGGCCTCCATAGAAATAGAGGTATCCAGTGTCACTCTCAGACTCCTCACACTCTCTGGGCCGGCACCAAAGGCGCCCCTTCCAGTGTGGGGAGCAGTTAGGATGTTGAAGCAGGATCTTGGAGACCCAGGTTCGAATCCTGGCTCTGCCTTGGAAATTAGCTTTTAGGTTTGCCAACCTCCAGATCTCCTGGAGTTACAACTATTTTCCCCTGAAAAAAATGGTAATTTTGGAGGGTAGACTATATGGTCTTATACCCCACTGAGGAGCCCCCCTCTCCCAACCCTTCCCTCCAAAGTCTCCTCCCCCAAATCTCCAGTAATTTCTCCCACAGTTGGCAATTGTAGCATAGAACCTCCACAAAGATCTGGGTGTAAAATGCCAGGTTTTCATTGAACCTGGTGAAAACAGCTCTTTGGCTTGGACCTTTTTGGAGAGAATATTTACATAAGCCACCCTTGACCCCCCAGTTTCTGACTGTCCTAAGTCTTACACGCCGGTTGGTGAGGAGGGGAAGCACCCCTATTTCCTCCGGAGGAATTCGACTCACAGTTGCGAGATCACACATCCCTTTGTGATTCAGGCTCAACCCATCACTGTGTGATCAGACACCACCGTGGGTGAGTCTGGAGGGGGGGGTTGCCTTTTGTTTCCCATGTGCATAAACAAGGAATTGAACCTCCTCACTGAGGGTTCCCCATGGAGTATGCGTTTATGCTCATACTACTCAGCGATGGGGGGGGGGAATGGCACCGAGTTGGGATGGGATGAAAAGACCAACCTGACAGCATGAGAGCATGCTTGAGCGACCAGACAGGGGAAAGTCTGTCTGTGGCCCGTCAGAACCAGTTAGAGCCGGACTTTCCCCAGTGTCTTCTAACTCCGCTTCTGTGGCGGAGCAGCACGGGTTGCCGACGACTGCGGGACCTTTCCCAGATGTTGCTGTCTGATCGTGCCCTTTAGATCCATCAGGCATTCGCCACTATGTCACATCTAAAGGCATGTCTGACCACAGACCTATACAATCCCTGAGCCATGGAAGAGCTAAAAGGAAGCCCTGTCATCAGTTCCATCACCTTTTGTCAGTGGTGTTAGCTTTCTACTGGTGCGGGGGGGGGGGGGAGTTGGCCCACTTTTGCAAAGGTGGTATGACCACAAGAAAAACCCCTGTACATTCCAAGTTAGCCAGGAAACTATTTTTTTAAAGATTCTTTGGCAAGTTCTGTGTTTCCTCTCCCCCCCCCCATCTCCACATTCACCCATCCCTGTGTGGTCAGAATAAACCTTTAAAATGGAACCTTTAGTCCGAGAGACTTTCTATGGTATCTTCTCCAGGGAGCTTGTGGCTCAAAAGCAGTCCACCAGAAATGGGGGCAGGGAGGCAGTACCTTGTGGAAATGAGGACCTTACTCAGGGTGCGCCCTCTCTATGCTGCCAAGTCACAGAACTCCTTTCTCTGTGAAGGGCCCCATGGTGCTTTTATTTGCGACTGGCATGAACTTCCTCAATGCCAACACAGTGAGACTGGTGCAGGATTTAAGTTCATTTGACAGCAGCGTATGATCAGCTAAGAAAAAAAGGGGGATGCTAGAATGCCTAGTGCCACCAGGAGAGGGTGCTTTCTGCCCATGAAACCGGAAGAGGATTATTATTATTATTTAAAGATCTTTGAAATGTGTATATCACAACAGGGGTTCCCAACTTTTTAAAGCTCATAGGATTATGGTTGCCAGCTCCAGGTTGTGAAATCCCTGGAGACTTTGGGGGTGGAGCCTGAGGAGGGCGGGGTTTGGGGAGGGGAGGGACTTTAGTGGGGTATAATGCCATAGAGTCTATCTTCCAAAGCGGCCATTTTCTCCAGGGGAACTGGTCTCTGTTGTCTAGAGATCAGTTGTAATCCCAAGAGATCTTCAGCCACCACCTGGAGGCTGGCAACCCTATTCAGGAGGCAGAGCCAAACCCTAAATGGCTGCAGAAGAAGAGGAAAGAGGAAGAAGAGGAGGAAGAAGAAGAAATAGGATCCCCTGTTTTTTCAGGCTCCTGCTGGCCAACCAGCCAGCTAACCAGCGGGGGTGGGGGAATCGCACCCCCAAAAGTGATGTGCTGATGTCATACAGAACTGACATCATCACGTTGGCAATGCTGCACGGGGATGCTCTAGAGAGCCAGTTTGGTGTAGTGGTTAAGTGCACGGACTCTAATCTAGTGGTTAAGTGCGCAGGTTTGATTCCCCACTCCTCCACTTGCAGCTATTGGGCAAGCCATAGTTCCGTCAGAGCTGTTCTTGAAAGGGATAGTTCTCTCAGAGCTCTCTCAGCCCCACCGACCTCACAGGGTGTCTGTTGTGGGGAGGGGAAGGGAAAGGAGTTTGTAAGCTGCTCTGAGACTCCGTGAAAGGTGGGATATAAATCCAATCTCTCTTCTTCTCTTCTTAGTTTTTGGGCAGAATTCTATGGTTTGAAGGCAATTTTACCATAGAGTTTTGCCCCAAAACCAGAGCAACATCGCCGTGATGACATCACTTCCACATTACATCAGCACGTTGCAGTGTTCCACCCCCATTCCCGAAAAGTCTCTCTCCCTCCCCCGCTGGCATGATCATCAGTAGGGGTGTGTATTCCGTTCGTCTGAACCGAATGCAGCCCTGAAAATGTCCCATTCGGGCCCCTTTTGGGCTTCTGAGCGCCATTTCAGATTCTCTGATCTGAATCGGCTGGTTGCCGAATTGCCGAAATTCGGCAGCAATTCGGCCCCATTATATCCTATGGCCATTGAAGTCAATGGCGAAGACATAGGGTATATTCTGGGGTCTGGAGGGGAGGGGGTTTGAGGGAGAGGCTCCAAACTCACAGAGCAACTGATATAACTTCTCCCCAAGATACCTACCAAATTTCAAGAACATTGGACCATGGGGTCCAATTCTATGGGCCCCGAAACAGGTTGCCCCCATCCCCTACATTGTTCTCTATAGTGAGAAAAAAGTTACTTTTTTCTCAGGGTGCTGTTAGTGGCTCTGGGGGAGAGGGGATTTGAGGGAGAGGCTCCAAATTTTCAGGGTAGTTTCAGGAGCCACTCCTAACATACACCCCCATGTTCCAAAGTAATTGGACCAATGGGCCCAATTCTATTGTCACCCAAACAGGTTACCCCCATTACCTTCATTGTTTCCAATGGGGAAACCCAGCCAGCAGCACTTAAGGCAGGCAAGCAGGCAGCACCGGCAGTCAGACTCTCCCAGAGAATCTCAGGGAAAGTGAACTGTCTTGGGAGGCGCTTGTTTGCCATGAGAACAAGTGGCACCCTCCAGAAAAAGTGACACTGTGGCAGTGCAATCATGCCACAGTGCCACACAGAAATCCTAAAAGACCAACAGGAACAACATTTATACATGTGTAAATTGATGGTGGAACCTCATTGGACCACTCACACCGCACACACCTCAAAAAAAATATTTATAGCACTGGAAAAACTGCAGAAGAGGGCAACTGCAGATGAAAGAAAGTACTTCTTCACCCAAACAGTTATTAATTCATGGAATTCACTGCTACAGGAGGAGGTGGTGGTGGTGGTGGCTGGCATGAACAGCTTCCAGATGGAATTTGACAAACGTATGGAGGCTGGAGCAGACAGGGGGAAAAACAAACCAACCAACAGCAACCAGCAGAACTTTTTAAAGTTGTAAACCTGTAAGAACCAAAAAACCTTTCATCTGTTCTAACTTCTAACCTGACTGCTCAGCAATTTCATTGAGTACCCATGAGTTCTTGTCTTGTGAGAAAGGGTGAAAAATACTTCTTTCTCTACCTGCTCTCTCCCATGCATAGTCTTGTAAACCTCTTATCGTGTCATCCCTCAGTCATTGTTTCTCAAAGCTAAGATCCCCAAATGTGATAACCTTTCTTCATAGGGAAAGTGTCCTTCTCTTATTATTGCAGTTGCCCTTTTCTGCATTTTTTCCAGTGCTATAAATATTCTTTTTGAGGTGTGTGTGGTGTGAGTGGTCCAATGAGGTTGCACCATCAATTTATAAAGTTGGAGCCTCTCCTTCAAATCCTCTCCCCCCCAGAGCCACTAACAGCACCATGAGAAAAAAGTAACTTTTTTCTCACCATAGGGAACAATGGAGGGGATGGGGGCAACTTGTTTGGGAGCCCATAGAATTGGACCTCCTGGTCCAATGTTCTTGAAACTTGGTAGATATCTTGGGGAGAGGCTCCACCAGCTACCCTATGAGTTTGGAGCCTCTCCTTCAAATCCCTTCCCCTCCAGCCCCCAGAATATACCCTATGTTTTCACCATTGACTTCAATGGCCCATAGGATATAATGGGGTTGAAATTGACATTCGACTGGCCAAAAGACTCCCTTGGTACTGCCAAAACTGACATGCGGGGAGCCTTTCTGCCCTCCAAAACTGATTGTGCCCGATTTGGCCAAACCGAATCGGGCCGAATTATTATTTTTTGCACACCCCTAATCATTGGATCTGGCAACCCTAGCTGCCTTCAACTTTTCCTAGCATTTATTATTTATTTATTTAATTTATATCCCGCCCTCCCTGCAAAGGCAGGCTCAGGGCAGCTCACAATCATATATATAAAAACCTTATATAACTTAAAACAGATAAAATGGTTAAAACCGCAACAGAATACAAAATACAAAGTGCTAGCAGTGTAGTAAACAATGGCGGCATTCTTTCGGCATCCAGATATAACAGTCGCCATATTCCGATCCTTGCCGGGCTATCCAATATTACTTTGGTGCTAATGTTACTTTAGTGCTGATGTTGACTGAAAGCATGACTGTCTTTCCCAGTGACTCTTGTCTTCTCATACTGTGACAAAGTACGATCACCTCAGTTCAGTCATTTTAGCTTCTAGGGAGACTTCAGGCTTGATTTGATCTAGACCAGGTGTCGGGGCAGCCCATATGTTGCAAAAATGTGACTGAGTGCCCTAATTACAGCTGTTGAGGTCATAGCGGACATTTCTACCACCTCTAATCACTTAGAGTAAGAGTCCACTAAAAGCAAAAACGCTTGCCCTTGGAATGGCCCTGCAAAATCTGTGTGCAGCTGGGACCATGGTAAGCATGTGGTTTCCCAGGGGTGCACAGGGGCTTGTGGGGGCTCTGGCTGAGACTCTTGGCAGGTCTGACAGACTCTTACTCAGTCCTCAATGTCCATATTGATGCGCGGCCACCAGACATAGTTTCTGGCCAAAGCTTTCATACGACCTATGCCCAGATGGCCTATGTGCAGAGCCGCAAGCACTTGCCTGTGTAGTTTCGGGGGCACGACTACTCGGTTTCCCCACAGAAGACAGCCCTTATGAGCTGACAGTTCATGTTGTCTGGTGCTGTAGGGCTGGAATTTGGCCTTGACCCGATCCGTGGGCCATGCCCTCCACACCCAGTTGAGAACTCGGGAGAGGATGGAGTCCCGGGCTGAGTTCGAAGCGATGTCCAAGGCATGCACCAGAGGTTGTGGTAGCTCCTCAATAGCCATTACCTCATAGGCCGGAGTAGGATCAACTGGTGGTCCTTGGATAGGTAGCCGACTGAGTGCATCAGCATGCCCAATTGCTTTCCCTGGCCGGTGGGCAAATTCATAGTTGTATGTTGAGAGGAATACCATCCAGCTTAGCATACACGGGGAAAGTATGTGGGGGGTCTGGCGATCGGGGGCAAACAACCCGAGGAGTGGCTTGTGGTCAGTTACCATGAAGAACCGGCAACTGTACAAAAAGTCATGGAATTTTTTAAGCCGGTGACCAAAGCCAATGCCTCTTTATTTATCTGTGCGTAGTTTTGTTCTGGTAGGCAGGTATTTTATATCTACTCAGGAAGGTGGGGTAGGGCTGAGTCATTATCTTGTAGGAGTTCCCCAGGTTGTGAACAAGCTAATGGAGGAGCTTTCCTGAGGAGGTTCTTTTGCATATGGATTGGCTGTTGAAATTCTAATCTTATCTGTAGTGCTATTAGTTACCTACCATTTTTCTTCTCACCTCGACACAGAGACTAGACTCTGCACTCCATCTTTCTGTGTTATACCTCTGGGGATGCCAGTCACAGCTGCTGGCAAAATGTCAGGTCCTATAATGCCAAGACCACAGCCATACAGCCTGGAAAATCTACAACAACTAATGAACCCCAGCCATGAAAGCCTTCGACAACATATAAAAGCACTGTTTCTAAAAGTACAAAGCAACAGACCCACAAAGTTAGGCAGGGCAAAGACCAGTGCGACACATACAGATCAATCGATTTTCTGGCCACTGTATGACTGAATTTTGGACTGCACGGGCTATTGGCCTGATCCAACATTGGCTTCTCTTAATCTTAAAATGGAACAATATAAAATCTTAAAATGGAACAATATAAAACAACTGCCCAACCATCAATATCAAGCCACAAATTCCCGGGGAAACAAAAAAGTTGTTCTTTTCACCAGGCACCTAAAACATATTGTGTGTCCAGCAAATGACTGAAGGTTGTGGATTCAAAAGATGAGCGCCACAATAGAACAAAAACCCTGTGTCTGTCGAGGTGCCCTAAAGAAAGCAACAGAATGGCTGACCCTTAAGTCACTAAGGGGTCAGCAGTAGGTCTTCCTGGGGCCCTGGCAGCTTCCTGACTATATATCAACCTCTGACACTGGCACTCACGGTTTCCAGCAAACTTGTAATATTGCAGACAGAGCATTGGGGAACGACTGATTAAAAACGAGCACAATTCTCTTAATCGCCTCCCGCATCAGCTGACAGGGATGCTACGAATTCAGCCATGTAACGAGAGAGATTTTTGACAGGATCTGGGTCACACGTGGATTAGCGCGTGCGCAAATGGATCTCAGTGTTGGGTACCTCTCAATAACTAAGAGCTGCTTTGTGCTAATGGGGAATTAGGGCTTTGGGCTTTGAGGCGGTTTTGGAACTGATCACAAGAAGGGGTTTTGTCTAAGAAAGCTCTCTCTCTCTTCAAACAGGAGAGAACAGCTGCTTTTAAAAAAAAATCAAAACATTTCGGACAATGTCTGCGTTTGTGCTCTATGCTAAACAAAAGCAGATTACGCCCCCATTTAGTACGTTCGGATATAGGTGCTTACGTCTGCATAGTTGTTAATCCGGGTGTTCCTGAGACAGAAAACTGATGGCTCACCCCATCTCTCCATGGCCGGGGACAAAGGGTGGCGCTGGGAGAGAATGTGTCCTCCAGATACCCCCTATTATGTGGGGTCCCTCAGGGGGTGCTTCTCTCCTCGATGTTGTTTAACATCTATATGCGCCCCCTTGCCCAGCTGGTCCGGAGTTTTGGGCTCGGGTGTCACCAGTATGCTGATTACACCCCAACTATATCTGTTACGGGATGGCCACCCGGATGCTGCCCCAGATAATCTGGCTGTTGGTTTGGAGGCTGTGGTTGGGTGGTTGAAACAGAGTAGTCTGAAATTGAATCCAACAAAGATGGAGGTTCTGTGGCTGGGGGAGGCGTCTTCAGGATTGGGGCATAGATTACTAGCTCTTGATGGAGCGCCTTTGACACCAGCAGAATCCATCAAGACCTTGGGAGGGATTTTGGACCCCTCCTTGAGTATGGAGGCCCAGGTTGCTCAGACTGCCAAGCTAGCTTTTTTTCACGTCAAGAATAGCACATGTACATCCAGTGCTGCGCAAGCTTCCCTGGCTCCCAGTGGAATACCAAGTCAAGTTCAAGGTTTTGGTATTGACCTACAAGGCCTTGAGTGGTCAGGGACTGACATATCTATGGGATGGTCTCCTCCGTTATGTCCCTGAGAGAGCATGGCACTCCTTAGACAGCAATCTGCTGGTGATCCCTGGCTCTAAAGACCTTTTTGGTCTTGGCCCCAACCTGGTGGAACTTGCCGCCAAATTCCATCTGATGCAATTCCACGGGGCCAGCAAGGCAGACATGTTCCGCCAGGCGTTTGATTGAGGACAGTGACGGTTCCGTCTTGGCTGGGACCCTTCCCATTCCTTGTTGTCTACATCTATTTTGCTCTCCTCCTCCCTGTCCAGGAAGTATTGGTTATTATTCGCCATCTGTTTGTTTTTAATATTGTATTAAGGTTTTAATTAATTTTATTTCGAGTTGTAGATTTTTCAGTTTCATTTTTGTTATCTGACATTGATGCCTAAGTCTCTTATAAAGTTTCATTATTAGCTCTTGCTGCAAAGAATATACGTTCCAAGGTGGCATTGGGAAGGGGCATTATTTAGGCGACTATATTAAATTAGTCATTCTGTTACTGATCCCTGGTATTTTTGTATATTCTGACTTTTAACCTATAGCTTGTTCACAATTTGTTTTTTGCAATTTTGTAATGGCCAATGGCTAATTACAATAAACTAAACTGAAACTATTTCGGGTTGTATGTCGCCCAGAGCCCTGCAGTAGGAGGAGTGGGGCGATTCATTAACAACAACAACGACAACTAGAAATGTTACAACAAAAACTGAAGTTGCCTTATAGTGAATCAAACTCATGCTCCATCAAGGTCAGGACTGTCCACTCAGACTGGCAGCAACTCTCCAGGGTAGGGTTGCCAGCTCCAGGTGGGGAAATATGTGGAGATTTGGAGGGTGGAGTCCGGGGAGGGCGGGGTTGGGAGAGGGGAGGGACCTCAGCCGGGTAGGATGCCACAGAGTCCACCCTCCGAAGCAGCCATTTTCTCCAGGTGAACTGATCTCTGTTGCCTGGAGATGATATTCAAATAGTGGGAGTCCTCCAGGCCCTGCCTGGAGGATGGCAACCCTGCTCTAGTGTCTTATGCAGCCGTCTTGCACATCACTGGCTGCCTGATCCTTTAAAAAAATTATTATTAGTTCAATATAAACATACACTCAGTACATATATTCATACATATAGGTAATGGTAAAGGTTTCCCTTGCTCGAAAGCCAGTCAAATTCGACTCTAGGGGGCGGTGCTCATCTCCATTTCCAAGCCGAAGAGCCAGCTCTGTCCAAAGACGTCTCCGTGGTCATGTGGCCACCATGACTAAACGGCGAGGTGCATGGAATGCTGTTACCTTCCCACTGAAGCAGTACCTATTTATCTACTTGTAGTTTCTTGCTTTCAAATTGCTAGGTTGGCAGGAGCTGGGACCAGAGACGGGAGCTCACTCCATCACACGGCACTAGGGTCTCGAACTGCTGAACTACTGACCTTCTGGTCTGCAGCTCAGCATCTTAACCTCTAAGCCACCGTAGCCCTAAATTAATCTCTCTCTCTCTGTCTCTCTCTCTCTCTCCCCACACACACACGTGTATATGTATGTATATATATATATATATATATATATATATATACACATACATACATACATACATACATACATACACACACACAAAATACATACATACATACACACAAAAAACAAATTCCCTAGTACTTTTATAAGAAATCATAATAAACAAATAGGTATATCTTATATATTTTTTCATTAAAAAAGAATAATAGCCAATACTTAGTATATAAATCAGGTTCCATAGAGTTACTCCTACTAGTCCTTTGATGGTATGCTAATTGAGATAATAGTGCAATAAGCCAAACCTTGTTAAACCACTGACTGAACCTTGCTACCATAAACAAACTTAGTACTAATCCCAAATCTGAATTGTCTACGTTAACCTCTCAAATAAAACTAGAAGTATTAATTTTTCTTCAAAAGGTATCATGCCCGGTCCCTTTAACTGGAGGTGCCAGGGATTGAACCTGGGACCTTCAGTTGCTCTGTCACCGACCCACAGCCCTTCCAAAATCAAGCTCTGCTATGCAGAAGTCTATCCAGTCAACATGCCTCTCTTTCTTGCCAGCAAATGCCAATCTCCGGTTGCTGTTTTTCCCCAGATGCATTTGGGGGAACTTGATTGCCAAAATGAACTTATTTATTCCCCTAATGTACATTTATATCCACTCATCCTGCACCTTCTTCACCCTGTGTCCAGTTCTGCCCATGCTCGCTTGGTGGGATGGCACCCAGGGATGGCACCCCCTGAAGAAGGAAGACCGACAGCCCTGCCGTGCCTCAGTATTTGTTCCCGTCCCTCCAGGGTGAAGTCAGACCACCTCCTTGTCTTGTGAAAAGACGAAGCAGGAGCAGCTGAAAGTTTCCCCCGTGATTGGTTGGCATTTTCCTCCGACAGGATCCGGCACCTGTTGCTGTATATTACAGCTGTCCAGAGAGGGAGAAAGGGAGAGAGAGACGGATCCGGGCAACAAACTGAAGGCAAGTCGGTGAGATTTCAGTCCTAGGTACAAAGCGCATGTTTGTATGTGTGTGTGTGTGTGTGTCTGGGCATCTGGGAGGGTCTCCCTTTGGGGTTCCGGTTTTAAAGAAAGCAAACAGTTGTTTCTAGGAATCCCCAAATCCACACCAGCGTCCAACTCACCCGGATCCGCACGCTCAGCATGCTGACGGATTAAAGGCAGGCTAGAGCCAACTTCTGCTGCCTGGCAAAAAAGGCTAGCCAGGAGGGGGGAAGGAAAGCTATTTTGGGATCCTTCTTTGATGTCGAAGTCAGCTACAGCCCCCCCCTTCAGTTCTCTGTGGGCCGCCGGGCCGCTTTAGATGAAAAACTGAGCGCAGGCATGAAGGTAGAAAGGTATTCTTCTTTTGCCTTTTTGCCTTTTTGTGAACTAACCCCAGTATCGGACAGCCACGGGCCTTTTCTTACAGAGTGCCATTTAACCCGAGGAGTTGGCGGCCAAGGTGGGGGGGGGAAGGCGTGGGTTGTCGGATCTTGTCTACCACCTTCTGTCTACTTTCGGACAATTTCAAGGGGCTCCGTTTTGGCCTGGAATCTATATATTAATCAAGATGTGAGCAAAGGTCTGTTGTGACATGCAGCTTTGGGGGGGGCAAAGGAAGGGCTTGTATGTTGCCAGGATCTCTGGAGGTACAATTTCATCTCCGCATGCCGAGAAGTGTTGCCTTTTACCACAGAATCGCTCCTACTGGTTTTATGTTCACAGAAACCGGGGAAGGCCTGTATGTGCTTGGTAACCGAAAAGAACATTTTCAATCCTAGCAATAGCAGCTCATGTAGCAGTTTGGCGTGGCGGTGTAACCGCGCATGTACCGGCCGGGGATGGATCTGTGGGGTTGTGGAGGCTGACGTGGCTTCTCAGTGGTGTACGTTCCAGCAGCTGAAGACCTTTCTGCATGTGCAAAATGGCTGCACATGTGCTGCACGGATCGGCCTCTCCTCAGTTTCTGCAACACACATGGGCTCACTCCCTCTCTTCCTCCACAATAAAACAAGAACGAAAACAGCACTGCATTGCACACAGTTAGGTGGGACGCTAGGGATGCCAGCTTCCAGGTGGGACCTGAGGACCCCCCAGAATTACAACTCATCTCCAGACAACAGAGATCAGTTCCCCTGGAGAAAATGGAAGCTTTGGAAGGCAGGCTCCATGGCATCGTAACCCACTGAGGTCCCTGTCCTCCCCAAGCTCCATCCCAAAATCCCCATGAGTTAGCATTGCCAGGTCTGGGTTGGAAAATACCTGGAGACTGGGGGTGGAGCTGGGAGAGGGCGGGGTTTGGGGAAGGGAGGGGCCTCAGCAGGGTACAATGCCACAGAGTCCACCCTCCAAAGCAGCCATTTTCTCCAGGGGAGCTGATCTCTGTCAGCTGGAGATTGGTTGTAAAAGCAAGACATCCCCAGGCCCCACCTGGAGGCTGGCAACCCGAGCAGGAGTTCCCAAACCTGGAGCTGACAGTGCTAACCCCCATCCCTCGCTGGAGAGACTGGCATCAGCAAAGGTGTCAGCCTCTCCTCATTATATCCAAATTTCTTCCTTCTTTGCATCTTCCAGTGTTTCTTGGGGTGATGCTGATTTGGCCCAGAGAACTCTACTTGCTGCCCTCTACTCTAAAAGCAAAACTGTACTGAAGCAGAGTTTGCCAACTCAGGGTGGGGAAATTCCTGGGTGGAGCCTAGGAAGGGCGGGGTTTGGGAAGGGGAGGGACCTCAGCAGGGTACACTGTCATATAGTCAGCCCCTTCAAAGCAGCCATTTTCTCCAGTGGTACTGATCTCTGCCATCTGGAGGTCAGTTGTAATTCTGGGAGAGCTATGTAAGAACATGAGAAGAGCCCAGTTGGGTCAGACCAATAGTTCCATTTAGTCCTGCATCCTGTCTCATACAGTGACCAACCAGTTCCTCTGGGGGGCCAACAACAAGGCACAGAGGCCGAGGCCTTCATAAGAACATAAGAAGAGCCCTGTTGGATCAGACCAGTGGTCCCTCTAATCCAGCTTCTCGTCTTATACTGTGGCCAACCAGTTCCTCTGGATGGCCAACAACAGGGCAGAGAGGCCGAGGCCTTCATAAGAACATAAGAAGAACCCTGCTGGATCAGACCAATAGCCCTTCTAGTCCAGCATCCTGTCTTACACAGTGGCCAACCAGTTCCTCTGGAGGGCCAACAACAGGGCACAGAGGCCGAAGCCTTCATAAGAACATGAGAAGAGCCCTGCTGGATCAGACCAGTGGTCCCTCTAGTCCAGCATCTTGTCTCATACAGTGGCCAACCAGTTCCTCTGGAGGTCCAGCAACAGGGCAGAGAGGCCGAGGCCTTCATAAGAACATAAGAAGAACCCTGCTGGATCAGACCAATAGCCCCTCTAGTCCAGCATCCTGTCTCACACAGTGGCCAACCAGTTCCTCTGGAGGGCCAACAACAGGGCACAGAGGCTGAGGCCTTCATAAGAACATGAGAAGAGCCCTGCTGGATCAGACCAGTGGTCCCTCTAGTCCAGCATCCTGTCTCACACCATGGCCAAGCAGTTCCTTTGGAGGTCCAGCAACAGGGCAGAGAGGCCGAGGCCTTCCCCTGATGTTGCCTTCTGGCTCTGGGATTCAGAGGCTTTTAGTGCCTCTGAATGTGGAAGTTCCCCTCAGTCACCATTGCTAGTAGCCACTGACAGACTTATCCTCCATAAACTTCAATGAGGTATAATGCGAAAGGGTCCACAATGGGGTACGATGCCATAGAGTCCACCTTCCAAAGTGGCCGTTTTATCCCAGTGAAATGATCTCCATTGCCTGGAGATTGGCAGCCCTACCCCCCAAGAGCTCGAGGAATTTCCCAACCTGAAATTGGCAACTCTAGGAGCTGCCTCCCGCTGGATGTCCGCCAAAGTCAAAGATAGGGCATGTCCTGTCATTACGCCTACAATTCTGTTTAAACAGCGTTTCAGCAGCTAGGAGTAAGCACGGGGACTAAGCTGGGTTGCCATCCTCCAGGTGGGGCCCAGAGAGCTCTCAGAATTATAACTGTTCTCCAGACTACAGAGATCAGTTCCTCTGGAGAAGACGGCAGCTTCAGAGGGGAGTCTCTATCAAATCATTCCCTCCCCTCTCCTGGACCTGCCCCTAAATCTTCCAGGTATTTCCCAAGCTGGAGTTGGCAACCGCACACCCGAGCCACATATTTTTCTCTTTATTTTTAAATGCTCACCGTTTGCCACAAGCTTCAGAGCTGGGAGGCATAGAGAATGTAACTGTGATCTGTCTCTGAAACCGATGTGTGAGTTTCTCAAGTTCTGGGCTCAAGAGTCGTGTGTTCTACCGGGAGCTGGAAAAAGATGCTCCGATCCAAGAGAAAGGCTAGCCTGTGGGGTTTTGGCATCTTGGTAATTAAAAAACAGAACAGTGGCCTGCTCACCACCCACTCCTACAAGCCCTTTCATCTTCCTCCCCACCCAAGCCCTCCTAAACGCTGTCAGCTTCCAAGTGATGTATAGAAGGGGAAGCAAATTTGGGGCAGCTTTACTGCTACTTTCCAAGTGGGGAAGGGCTTGACAGCAGGGGAAGGAATATTAAGCAGAGTGACTACCATGCTGGGTCCATTCCACAGGGTTGTGTTTACAACCTTCAACCAATGAATTGTGAATGGAATTCAGAACTTCGAGCATCTTTCTAAAAACAATCAGGGGGCCCCAATGTGGTTCCTGTGGACGCCACGGTGCCTGCCGACACCTTTCCTGCTGCCTGCCAAGTGCTTTTAGAAAGTGGGCAGGGCAAGGTGCGGCTTTTTACCAGCAAGGCTTCTAACTGGCTGTGCAGCTTTAAACGGAACCCCCGGGGTTTAACAGAGATATTGAGTTCTTCTCTCACTACACGTGCTAAGTCACTCAGTTCGTTAACGCTTTTATTATCTGTATGCTCATTTCATCTTCAGCATCTTCACTTTTTCCTGCCCCAAAGCCCAAGTTCCCAGCCCTTCTGAATGACTAAGTAAGGCCTTATATGAACTGCCAGTTTGGTGCAGTGTTTAAGAGCAGCGGACTCTAATCTGGAGAACCGGGTTTGATTCCCCGCTCCTCCACATGCAGTCAGCTAGGTGACCTTGGGTCAGTCACAGCTGTCTCAGAGCTGTTCTCTCACGAGCAGTTCTTGAAAGAGTTCTTTCAGCCCCACCTACCTCACAGGGTATCTGCTGTGGGGAGGGGAAGGGAAAGAATTTTGTAAGCCGCTCTGAGACTCCAAGTCAGGGGCAGGGTATAAATCCAATTTCTCTTCTCCTTCTCCTTCTCCTTCTCCTTCTCCTTCTCCTTCTCCTTCTCCTTCTCCTTCTCCTTCTCCTTCTCCTTCTTCTCCTTCTCCTTCTCCTTCTCCTTCCCCTTCCCCTTCCCCTTCCCCTTCTCCTTCTCCTTCTCCTTCTTCTCCTTCTCCTTCTCCTTCTCCTTCTCCTTCTTCTTCTTCTTCTTCTTCCTTCTATTACTGCCAGGTAGGGGTTGCCACCTCCAGGTTGTGAGATTCCTGGAGATTTGGGGGTAAACTCTGGGGAGGGCAGGGTTCGGGAAGCAGAGGGACCTCAGCAGGTTGCCTGGAGTTCTCTCAGAATTACAACTGATCTCCAGACGTGACAGACCATTTCCCCTGGAGAAAACAGCTGCTTTGGAGGGTGGACTCTATGGCATTATGCCCTGCTGAGGCACTCTCCCTCCCTAAATCCTGCCCTCCCCAGGCTCTGCTCCCAGATCTCCAGAAATTCCCCAGCCCGGAGTTGGCAATGTGAATAATGCCGTAACGTCCATCCTCCAAAGCAGCCATGTCCTGTAGGGGAATTGCTCCCTACAGTCTGGAGCTCAGGAGTGATTCAGGGAGGTTTCCTTGCCCCAGGAGGAGATTGGCAACCCCTACTCCTAGGTGTGGGCTGATTTGGACTTTCTATGGTGATGGGTGGAAGCTTCAGTGCACAGTGTCCCCCTCCTCACTTTGTGGCTAGTAGCAGTAGTAGTTTATTATTACAGTCTTTAGACCAGCATACAGTTTAGTCAGACATAAAATACAATAACAAAAACAAAGTTCAAATTTAAGAGATTTTCAGGTGCGATTCCCATAATTCGAAAATCAATGTGCCAGATTTAGCAACTTGACATGTGATCTTAGAATTATTGTCAGGTTAAAAAAAAACAGTGAAGCCTTGCTTTATTTGTGTTTATATGGCCAGGGATCACGTCAAGTAATGGAGAAATAATTTCAAGATGTACCTCCCTGTTTGGTGTAGTGATTAAGTTTGCAGACTGTGATCTGGGAGTACCGGGTTTGATTCCCCACTCCTCCACTTGCACCTGCTGGATGACCTTGGGCAAGCCATAGTTCTGGCACAGCTGTTCTTGAAAAAGAGCAGTTTATGCCAGAGCTCTCTCAGCCCCACCTACCTCACAGGGTGTCTGTTGTGGGGAGGGGAAGGGAAAGGAGTTTGTAAGCTGCTCTGAGACTCCTTTGGGTAGTGAAGGGCGGGGTATAAATCCTCTTCTTCTTCCCTGTAGAGTGGACAACTGAAGAACTGGTGCTCTACAGACTCAACCTCCCCTAGGGATCAAGAGCATAACCTTTTGGGGGTAGGGAATTTTATTATATACCTGCCCTCAATAACCGCAGAAGGGAGAGCAGAACACCTAGCTAGAGTAAACGCCCTTCTGAAACTTTTTTGCTTCTACCGAGGCCAGATATGTTGCCGGTTCAGAACTTTGTGGCTAGAAAAGACTCTGCAGATTTTGCAAGATAGGTCTGTTCTGTATACTCAGTTCAGAATGCAGAAGGCCGGGGGGGGAGGTGCACCCGGACTCCCGGCATGGGCGTTCCGAATGTGGTGGCCGGGGAGGAGAGAGGGACGACTGCAGCAGGTGGAGGGGCCTGACGTCCCGGCAGAAATATCTGCTGAATCAGGGACTCCTGTCCCCGTGAAATGAGCGCAAGGCTCTTTCCTTAAAAATAGGGGTGGGAGCAGCTCATAATTGCCGCTGCTGTCATTCCCGCTTAGGGGCCTAAGGATCCTCACTCACATTTTTAGGAGGGAAGATAATTTCCTACTTTCATAGCTGTAATTTTTTTTTTAATTGAAAATGTAGTGCAACTAGTAACTTCTGGGATTGGGACTCCAGTTCCTACCCTAGGGTTGTCGGCTCCTGGTCTGGAATTGCCTGGAGGTTTGTGGGTGGATCCTGGGAGAGGGGGGGGTTTAAGCGAGGGGGGGGAGGTATAATGCTGTGCAGACCACCTTCCAAAGCGGCCACTTCCTCCTGGAGACCTGGAGTGACTGTTTCCGATAAACTATTAATAAAATGTGATATATGTAGTCTGGAGCTCAGTTGTAATTCCAGGAGATCTCCAGCCCCTGCCTGGTGGTTTGAGGAATACAAGAAACAACATCCGTGATCAGTTGCAAAAACGTTTACTGTAGTAATTCTGTAGAAAATTTTCTTCTGTAATGGCTCACACGCAACGAATACCGCGCACTGAAAATTCGTTTCACGATATGTGCTTTATCTAAGAGTGTAGCAGTCCCAGTTCTTATCAATTACTACTTACCAACTCTTGAAGGAAACATTCCATGTTGACTCTCTAATAACAGAACCCAAGGTCTTCACAGTGAAGACCTTGCATTAGGAGATTTCTGTATGCTTAAACTATTGTCCGGTGCTTTCCCCCGAAACAGTTTGATGGGTGCCAGGCTTATTGTATGTGTTGGTGCTTCTTTGTGTTTAGGGAATGGCGTCCTGCCCCACCACAGGCCTCTGCCTCCTGCCTGGAAATGCGCAACTTCTTATAATCACAGAATTCCTCCCTGTCTGTGCCACACCCTCCCCCGCACGCACACATCGTTTCTGCACTCCCACGAGCTCCACTCCAAGGTTATGAGACACACAGGAAGTCCTGCCACTCTCAGTAGATGCACACAAGCACTTGTGTTGGGAAGACCAGAGAATATAAACTGGGGAGTACTAATATAGCAAAGCCAAGTGGGGCTTTGCAGAGCCTTGGAGTTTGTAAGTGGGTGGCTGATTGCTGCAGCTGCTGCTAGATACAGTTTTTCTGCAGCTGACCATGTTGGGCCCGTGTAGGGCAAGAAACACGTTTGATGCAGTAAATTCCCCCCCTCATGCATATTGGGGCTCTCTGGCCTAGTTATCAATGAAACAATTGAAGGCTTCTGGGATGCCTCCCCCACACAAAGGAGGCTGCCTGCTCTGTCTCTGAACGATCCCCTGCTCCATCTTTGTCTCCTTCCAGGCAGTCAGATAACTACAGTCTATTCCACATGGCGAACACTTTCCCGTGATTTTCTCATTGGGCGATTCTGCATTGGCTTTTCCCCCTGCTGTTTTACAAAACCCATCTTGGAACAGAAATTCCCCTCTGTATTGCATGCCGCTTTCACTTTCTTTGATCATCGGATTTTATGGAACCCTCTACACTGCATGCCACTTTTGCTTTCTTTTGGTCGTCGGGTTTTATGGTACCCTCTACACTGCATGCCGCTTTTGGTTTCTTTGATCATTGGGGTTTATGGTACCTTCTGCATAGATTTATGGCCGTTCAGGGATGACCTTGCAGTCACTCTGGCGTTGCCCCGAGGTATTCAATGTGGGGCTTTGAGCTGCACCTTTTCCTCCCAGCTGAGAAAATGTGGAGCGAATGCCAGATGCAGAATCTCCCGTTTTCACTGCAGCTTCCTGCACAGCAGAGAAGCAACAGGGCTTCCACCTGGTGGGTTTCCCCCGCATTTTCCCTACCCCAGTCCCTCCAGTAGCCACCCCCCCATGCCACTGGGAGTAGAGCTTTTTAAAAATGCTAATTGACATATCAATATAGCATTATAACAACACGTCAATTACCAGTTTTAAAGCAACCCCCCCCTCCAGTGGTGCCACAGAGAGAAGAAACAGCTGCAGGAACTAGGGCAGACAAAATAGCACCGATGTGGGCAAGCCTGGGAAAATCTGGACTTTCCCATCCACATGGCTTCCATCTTGGACTTGCTATGAACTTTCCCAAAGTATTGCAGCAAAGGAGGTTGGGCAGAGATCGCAGGAAAGACAGGAAGAACCTAGAAGGGCAACACAAGTGCCATGATGCTGTCAGGAGATGGGGAGGGGGGGAAGCAAATAACCTGTTTGTAAGGGTCACGCCTCTGCCTCAGGTGGGAATCCACTCATTCCTAAGGGCAAGATTAAGCACAGAAGATAGCTCAGTTTACTTCCCATAATTACGCATTTATCCCCTATTTTGACATATTTATTGCTTTGCTGTCCTCAGGGCCAGCCCACCCACTAGGCGAATTCGACTTTCGCCTAGGACGGGCCCTGGATGCGGGCGCCAAACTGTGCCACCCTCCCCCCGCCAAAAGCCCTGCGTCACACGCCCATTGCTGCCCCTAGCCACTGCTGCCGCCTATTTCTCTCCCCCGGCTGCCCCATCATCATCCCACCACCACCTCCTACTGCACCCTTTCTCTCCAGCAGTTCCCCTTCCTTCCTTCCTTCCTTCCTTCCTTCCTTCCTTCCTTCCTTCCTTCCTTCCTTCCTTCCTTCCTTCCTTCCTTCCTTCCTTCCCTTTTCTCCCTCTCCCTCCCTCCTTCCTTCTTTCAGGGGGCACCTGGTGATTCGTAAAGGGGGGGGGCCCGCTAAAATATTTGCCGGAAAGCACTAATTTGTTTATTCATTTCTCCTTTTAATGAATCTATAGTGTCATTGAAAAGCCACGCTCTGATAGAAAATGTACATTTTGTGTTTTTCATCCTTCCTAAAATGCATTTATGTTTGAAAATTGGTGGGCACATGGGGGGGCCCTCCAGAAGGTAACCTCACCTAGTGTGCAAAAAAATCTGGGGCCAGCCCTGGCTGTCCTTCCCCCCCTTAATTAAATCAAAACAACTGTTGACCTTATGACCTTAGTATGTTATTTAGTTTTGTCTTTGCATATCTTAAAACATCTTCATCGTGTTATATGTTAATTTGCTGTTCAGCCCCTGTCTATAAGCGTGGACGCTCACCTTCCATTCCAAAGTATTTGAAAAAGTGAGCATGCACACGAAAGCTCATACCTTGAATAAACCTTTGTTGGTCTTCAAGGTGCCACTGGACTCTGAATTTGTTCATTAAGCACAGAAGAGGCTTCCCACTGCACCTTTGTATGATTTATTGCGCTGGCCTGGCTTCCTTCTAAACCATCTGTTCTTCCTCTTACAAGCTCTAAAAGTAAACCTTTTCTCTTGCATATGACTAATGTACGGCTGTTGATTTTGGCAGATTTGCATTAAGCGTCTCTGGTTTGCCTCTCTCCCTGCCCCCTTCCTTCCCCTTGTTACGATGTCACGCCTAATTGCTTTATTTCTCATCCAGTTTTGAATCCCCATACCATCTGGCCACTCGCCAGTTTTAGGAGTCGGTTTGTTCACAATCTACAGACTGTCTTTTTAAAAGTCTGAATATCTCAGGGTATGCGATTAGGGGGAAGGAGCACTGATTTCCCGCCTGGAAATGCTGAGGCTTTATTCACACTTCGAGAAGTCAAACCGAAGCCTCGGTTTGTGTGTGGTCACCGTTAAAATCCCCCAAGCAGTTTTCTAAGAATAGGGGCTGAAACCTGGTACCCTGGAGGGCTTCCAAGCTGCGTAACACCATCCTAATTCCCCAAAGCCACCCTCATTCCCTGACAGTTGTTAGGAGATGTAAGGGACTCTGTTCCAATCCCTCCCCCCCTCCAGTAGTCTTAACTATTGATGCTACTGGCTGCATTCTCAGCCGTATGCATGATATCACCCCCACCCAAAGGGAGGGGCTGCCAGCTAACCAGGGGGGAAAGGGGAAGTCTTGGTAAACAAGTATGCCTTTTGCAAGGGCCAGAAACTTTATGCATTCAGCACCAGCTGAATGTCTGTGGGGAGGGTGTTCTGTTAGCAAGGTGCCACCCCAGAAAGACCCCGTCTCACAGGGCTCATCCGTCTTATTTCAGACAAGAACGGCACATGGGTTAGGGCAGGGGGGTCAAACATGTGGCCCGGGAGCCGGATCAGGCCCCCCCAGAGGGTTTCTATCAGGCCCACAGTGGAACTGGCTGTGTTCTGCTTCTTCTTCCAGCTCTCCTGCTGCTGCGTCATCGTAGGTTTGCAGCTTACAGACACACACCTGAACAGCAGGCTCAGGATTGCAACAGCACAGACATTTCGATGCAATGATTCAGAGCAAGGGGTGTCAGTTATCAGACACTGTTAAATAAAGAAAATATTGCAAGAGTGCTCATGTCTTAAGCATGAATTTATTTTAAGTTTTAAAAAACCCTTTGTGTTTGTGTCCTCTATCAAGCTTATATATCCACTATCTGGCGTTACATTTTATGACACACACATGGCCCGGCCCAACATTTATGTCAGATCCGGCCCTCATAACAAATGAGTTCAACACCCCTGCACTAAATAATCCACTTTCAATGCACTTTACAACTGTATTTTGCCAGTCCACATAGGCTTCAAAGTGGATTGTTTAGTGTTTGTGACTGCAGCCAGAGTGTTGATGAATATTCCATTGCAGCAGCTCAGTTTATGGCTTCAGAGCCTTTAATATATTTTAAGATAAGCAAAAGTGGTAACCCAGGCTGTATCCACAAGGTGAGGAGTCTCCATTTTCATCATCGCTGCCCTGAACTCTGAAGCATCTTCATTGGTAACCAAGTGCTCACACAGGAGTTTTGTGTACACTTTCCTCTACCAGTTGCCATTTTCCTTGCATTTTTTCCTCACAACACCAGTGGGCATTTTTCAGGCTTAAACAAACAAAAAAAACACATTTTTTTCTGACTGCAGTAGTTTTAAGTTATATGTAAGGATTGCCATGGTCTACTAGTTCTCCTGAATTCCCAGCTTTCATTTATTAAAAAGTAAGTCCATCCCTTTTCATTGTGGAAATTTAAGAGGAAATGTGTAGTTCCCCGACAAAAAGGGTAAGAGACCTTTCTTTTTTAATGAAAGCTGGGGATTCAGAGGAGTTAGTAGACTGTGGCAATATATCATTATAATCTTGAAAAGTACTGAGACCGATGAGTGATTCCAGCTCTCACATACTTTATTAGTTGCAGAACAAGACAACTTGCTGCTCGCAGGCTGGCTTTTATTCCCAAGTGAACCCACACCCCAAAACACACAACACCCGGTGATTCGCTATTTATATTGATTGAGTTATCTCCTGCTCCTCCATTGGAAGGGAGCTAGGATCCTCTAGTCCATTGTCTTTCGGGGCGAAGCTCAGGCCCTTCGCTTGGCCACGTGGTGGACTGGTTAGAACCAGTCCAAGCACATGGCTGCCCTGAGCCCATGTCCTCAAGTGGATACATTACAAATCTTATTTATTTATTTATCAAATTTATACCCAGCCCTCCTCACAAAGCAGGCTTATAGTGATCAAGTAATTTTTTTAAAAGCCAGGGGAAAAAAAACCCTTAGATAGTGCAAGTGGAAAATGCCAGCTGTGGAACAGAGTAAAAAGGAAAACAGTGTCAATGTGGGCAGGACCTTAAAAAATGTGTACACACAGACAGTACACAAATGCACTTTGACCACCATCTTTCCAAAAAGTTGACTCAAACCAGGTTTGGGAAAGACTGGAGCAAAGCAAGGGGGGAAACCGAGAAGTGGACGATTAGGGGATGGCGCACCCCCAAAAAGTCTCCAATCGGAGTGCCGAACCAGAGCCCTTCCATGTGGAAGCAACCATAGCTGGGTTTGTCACTTGTGTATGTGAGGGGGAGATTTTAAAAAAGGAATTAACCAGCTGTGACTGCTAATTAAAAAAAAAAATCTCTTTCACATCTTTTTTCTGTTCAGCAAGGATTCCCGGGAGGCGATATGGCCACAGGATCCTGTGAGGCGTTGGAGAGAAACGAGGAATGCCCAGACTCTGTAAAAGGACTGTCAGTACAGAAGGAAAGCATTCAGCAACACTTGAAAGAGGACAGAAAAGAAGGTACTTTTTAAAAATAAGAAAAAATTAGGATTGCCAGCACCTTTTTGGCTGGGCTCCCGAGTATCTTCCCTGCCTCCTGTGGAAAGATTTGCTGTCGAACGGCTAACATGTTAAGGCTAGGGGTATCAAACATAAGGCCCAGGGGCTGGAACTGGCCCACCCAGGGCTCTTATGTGGCCCGTGAGCAACTAGTGCAAGGGAGGGAACAGGAGCCTGCTGAAGGGGGAGGGGGAGGAGCCACTCCCGTTGTGGCTTCAGCATGGTGGAACTGTCAGACTCCTGCGGCAATCAGAATCAACAACTCGTTTCTTCAGAAGGAAAGTTTATTGATACAGTATTGGCAGGGCATCTCTACTTCAAGTTCTGTGTTAAAAGCAAAGCAAAAAGCACGGGGTGGATAGATATACATGGTTCAAAAGGGTCACTGGGTGGTGTGGAGCCAATCAAGGTAAAAGCGGGGCTTGCCAGAAAGTAACGGACCCGTGTTCCCAGAGATGATGTTACAGCTAGGAACCAAGGTCACGCACATAAAACTCACAGATAAAGAGGCATCACCAAGACAGCGAGAGAATCGAAACTAACACATTCCAAGCAGCTTATTCCCCCCCACCCCCACAAGCCTCTATGGCAGCGAGCTGACAGGAAGAACCGCCTCTGCAACAGTCAAACAGTGAGGAAGTGTCTGCCCAGTGCTGCACCGTTGCTTCTCCAGTCTGCCCATATGGGTTTTCCTTTGCACCCCCCTCCTAGCCCATGAGGTCTTGAAGCAAGGATACACCAACTTGGAGCTTACCAGTACCTGGCATTACATTTTATGGCACACATGGCCCGGCCCGACAAAGTGACATTTATGTCAGATCTGGTTGTCATGACAGATGAGTTCAACACCTCTGTGTTAAAGGAAAGGGAGTGGACGTTGCTGGAAACAAGACAAAAAAATGAAATAGAAACCTGCCTTTGGATTTAAGGACACCTTAGAAGTCTAGAAACACGTACATGCATACGCATATTTCATCCACATGGATCACTGAGGTATAATCTTCCCAGAGTTCCAAGAGAGGAAAAAAGCGTCCAAATCCATTTGAATTATTCTTAAAGTATTTCCTTGATTGGCAGTAATGTTTGTTTGTGTTTGTGTGTGTGTGTGTGTGTTTATCAGATGCCAAGATACCCACAAATAAAGAAGAGGTAAATGGCACCCCTAATGTAAGTACCTGTGCTTTTTGTGATAGTTTAAACAGTTCTCTCCCCAAACTCCTCTGTACTGAGACTCTGTTTAAGAACAGAAGAGAAGCCATGCTGGATCAGGCCAATGGCCCATCTAGTCCAACATTGTGTTACATAGTGGCCCAAACCCAGGTGCCATCAGGAGGTCTACCAGCAGGGCCAGAACTCCAGAAGCCCTCCCACTGTTGCCCCCCAAACACCAGGAATACACAGCACCACTGCCCAGGACAGAGTGTTCCATCTATACCAGGGGTGGCCAAACTTGTTTAACATAAGAGCCACATAAAATAAACATCAGATGTTTGAGAGTTGCAAGACATAAACAAATGTTACGCACACGTTTTTATTGAAAAATATGCATTTTTGCTTTTTATAAACATTAAATGAGACTGCCAAAATAAAAATGAAAGGGGTAGCTCAAGTGGTTAAGACGCTGAACTGCAGACTGTGGAAGGTCAGTAGTTCAGCAGTTCGAGACCCGTGAGTGCCGCATGACGGGGTGAGCTCCCGTCTCTAGTTCCAGCTCCTGCCAACCTAGCAGTTCGAAAGCAAGAAATTGCAAGGAGATAAATAGGTACCACTTCGGTGGGAAGGTAACAGCGTTCCGTGCACCTTGGTGTTTAGTCATGCCAGCCACATGACCACGGAAATGTCTTCGGACAGCGCTGGCTCTTCGGCTTTGAAACGGAGATGAGCACCGCAACCCTAGAGTCGGATTCGACTGGCTTTCGAGCAAGGGAACCTTTACCTTTACCTTACTTATTTGTTTGCTAATGACATTTATTTGTCTAAGAGAGGAGTGGTGGTGGAAAGGATGAAAGAAGTGGGAAGAGAGAGAGAGCATGAAACAAAGTGAATAGATGGGGGAGGGAGGGGGGAGGAAGAAAGAAAGAGAGAGAGAAAGGGAGAAAGAAAAAGAAAGAAAGGTGGAAGAAAGCAAATAGATGGGTGAGGGGGAAGGGGGAAGAGAGAGAGAGACAAAGAAAGCAGATAGATGGGGATGGGGAAGGGAGGAAGGAAGAGACAGACAGACAGAGAGAAAGCAAATAGATGCAGAGGAAGGATGGAAGGAAGAGAGAGAGAAAGGTGGAAAGAAAGAAGGAGAGAGAAACACAGAAACAAAGAAAGCAAATATATGAGGGAGGGGAGTAAAGAAGGAAGAGAGAAAGGAAGGAAGTGAGAAAGAGAAAGAAAAGTGAAAAGAAAGAAAGAGGTGGAAAGAAAGCAAATAGATAGGAAGGAAGGGGAAGAGACAAAGAGAGAAAGAGAGATGGAAAGAAAGGAAATGGGGAGGTAAGGAGGGAGAGGTGGAAAGAAAGCAACTTTAACTTCAGATGTGTTCTACAACCCCCTATGCTCCCTCACCAGACAGCTTGGCGAAGGGATTTAAAGAACATAAGAACATAAGAGAAGCCAATGTTGGATCAGGCCAATGGCCCATCCAGTCCAACACTCTGTCACACAGTGGCCAAAAATACTAGGTGCCATCAGGAGGTCCACCAGTGGGGCCAGGACACTAGAAGCCCTCCCACTGTTGACCCCCCCAAGCACCAAGAATACAGAGCATCACTTGCCCCAGAGTCCCCATCTATACCTTGTGGTTAATAGCCACTGATGGACCTCTGCTCCATATGTTTTCCCCTTGAAGCCCGCCATTCTTGTAGCCGCCACCACCTCCTGTGGCAGTGTATTCCAAGTGTTAATCACTCTTTGGGTGAAGTAGTACTTCCTTTTATCTGTTCTAACCCGACCACTCAGCAATTTCATTGAGTGCCCATGAATGACAAATGTCTTCTCCAAGCCAGTGGGCAGGGCCGCAGGGCAGGGACTTGGAAAAGCCGGCTGGACAGTGTGGCAATGTGGTGGGGCTTGGAGAAGATATTTAACTTTAGATGGGGAAGGAGTGGAGAAAGAGAGAAAGAAAGGCAGAAAGAAAAGTGGAAAGAAAGCAAATAGATGGGTGGAGGGGAACACTGACTGGGGAAAGGAAGACCGATCGGGGAGGCATGCCTCCCCTTCAATTCCCCAGCCACCCTTGCCGTGAGCCACACAATATGTGAGAAAGAGTTGCATGTGGCTCCCAGGCAGCAGTTTGGCCACTGCTGATCTATACCTTGTGGCTAATAACCACTGATGGATCTCTGCTCTATATGTTTGTCCAATCTCCTCTTGAAGCTGTCTCTGCTTGTGGCTGCCACCACTTCCTGCAGCAGGGAACTCCACATGCTAATGACTCTTTGGGTGACAAAGGACTTCCTTTTATCTGTCCTAAGCCTAGTGCTCATTAATTTCATTGAGTGCCTACGAGTTCTTGTATTGTGAGAAAGGGAGAAAAGTACTTCTTTCTCTACCTTCTCCATCCTGTGCATAATTGTTAAAGGTTTGTATTTCACCTAAGCTTTATGGAATACAAATGGCAAGGTAACATCTTCTCTCTTACAGGGCAATAGAATTGGTGGGAGTGAGTGATATTTTGGCTCGGCCAGTAGTTCGAGATGAGTCAAGCTTCTCGAGGATCGTACAACACATAAGATTCCCTTATGCTGAATCAGACCGTTGACCCCTCTAGCCTAATGGCATTTTGCCTAATCGGCAGCTGTTCTCCGCAGGACAGAGAAACACTTGCTACGTGAGATGCTTTAAATGTGGGTGGCAGGAACTGAACATGGGGTGTCCGTGTGCAAAGCACTTGCTCTTTTTAAAATTATAGTTTTCTGTACATACATCAAATTACTTGCCATTAACAAAATACCAAAAAAGGGAAGGAACAAACATCCATAGCTTACAAATGTAGAAAAATAAGCGGTGCCATAAGAATTCCTTCAATCTAACCCAGAGTTTCCAACTGTGTGAGGTATTTTATGAGTATTGTGTGTGTGTGCGCGCGCGCATGCATGTGTGTGTGCATGTATGTGTGTGTGCATGTATGTGCTTTCGAGTCTGGAAGTCATGGTGACTTCTGGCGACCCCAGTGGGGTTAGGACATTTCAGAGAGGTGGCTTGATATTACCTGTCTCTGTGTCCCAAGCCTGTTATTCCTTGGAGGTCTCCTTCCAAGTACTTACCAGGGTCAGCCCTGCTTAAGCTTCTGAGATCTGACTTACCTGGGCTATCCTGGTCAGGCCTTTGAGCCTGTGGGCATATTTGGAATTCTGA
Source organism: Gekko gecko (assembly GCA_029375565.1). NCBI lineage: Eukaryota > Metazoa > Chordata > Lepidosauria > Squamata > Gekkonidae > Gekko > Gekko gecko. The sequence continues at coordinate 6,186,552 of JAPDNY010000006.1, forward strand.
CACAGTATGATGGGTGCACAAAATGGCTGCTGTAGGAGGCACAGCCAGCCAGGAAATGACTGCCACAACTTAACGTGAATAACGCTGCAGATTGTTGTGCTGTGGCAGCAGCCAAAGCAACATTTAAAAAAAGAATTGCACAGCCAATCAAATCTTCGATAGTCAATCAGAAGCCTTGCTGGGCAAAAGAGCTACCTGGCCCCACCCACTAAAAATATTTGGCGGATACCATGCCACCCATGGACCCCACTTAAGTGCATTTTAAGGCTGCAGGGTTCGTCACTTTCTCTGGTTTAACTTGATTCCAGTAATTTAAGAATAAAGACCATCGTTGCACAAAGAGTGACTGTTCATATTTCTCCTCCCCATTTCATTTGTTTGCAAATGGCCAGGGGTCATTTCCTGCTGGAGCACCCTGGAGCAATGCTCCAGCAGTAAGGAGCCCAGGCCCTGCCCTCCACCTTTCCTGGCCCATCCGTAGAGAGACTCAGGAGGGTATTTAAATGCCTGGGTTCCCTGCCCAATCTTCTCCAGGTGCCCCACGGTGGGTTGGCTGGAGAGGAGAAGGGGAGGCAGGCAGACATGGCCACCTCTCCCCCTGAGCCTCTTGGCTTTTGCGGAGAGACTCAAGGAAGGGGGGAGTTTAAACTCATGTGCATATGCCTTAACCCATTTTAAACATGCCTGCCCTTTGTCAGGGGTGTGGTGTATGCAATTATGCAAATGTGCTCCTGCATCTCTTTTTCTAGGAAATGACCCCTGCAAATGGCAATCACATCTGTTGCCATAATTAGCCAGCACTTCTTAAGCCATGTATCTACTGGCAGAGTAGTGGACTGTTTCCAGTAACTTGCCACTGATGTCCTTGCAGCCACAGTCAAATTCCTCATAAGATCTTTTCCAATGTCTTTTCCATTTGGTCTAATGACACCTCACTAGTTCAGGTATTTGCTCAGAACCTTGCGCCAAAATTGTTTTATGTTGGGACAAGCCCACCAAATACAGAGATATGTTCCTCTTTCCTGATGGCATCTCTGACATCGATCTGAACTATTGCTAAACACTTTCTTTAATTTAGTTTGAGTAAAATGCCATTCTTGCTTCAATTTCAAGCCATTCCCCCTTACCTCCATCTCAGGCCTTTCATGCATGCTGGAGCTACTCCTGATTTTCTTCGGAGTTGATCCATAAGCACAAGAATCAGTCTGGGCCGGGAATCCTTATGCACTAAGAAAAAGTCAACTCAAAATTGGCTTTCAGAAAAAGATCAGGGTAAAAGTGGTCTCAAAAGAGCTGGGGGTGGGGGGATCGGGGAAAACAAACAAACAAAAACATGAATTGAAAACTAAAGGCACCAAAATGCATGTGGAAATCAGGGGACAAATTGAAGTGGTATGGAGTCAGAACCAACAAAAAAACCTGTGAAGAAAAGCCCTTTCAATCTACTTTTAATACAATATCGTAAAATCTAGCGAAGAAACCTTATTGAGTATTGGCATATCATTCGCTTTGCAAATGTAGTCAACTGGCTGAATATATCTGCTCTTTGGGCTGTGGCATATGAACTTTTTAAATCTGTTGGTCCTGAAATTCTAGTCAGGGTTTATTCTATTGGGTTAAATGTAAAAAAAAATAAAAATTCTTTGCTTTGGAAGCACAGAAGCTTGACACAGTATCCCCGATCCTACACGTTTCCTGGTTAAGGGAAAATGCTGTTCAAACAAATTACAAACATGATCTAACTACAATGGTAACAAGAAAAAGAAATTTTACTTAACAAAAATAGAAGCACATCTTACATGACCTATCCATGTAGGTACATTTAACTTATTGTGAACCAGTTAACTTAAATAAAGTTTAATTGCTACAGCTCCAAACCCAAGAAAGAGAGAGAAGAGAGGTCCTATATAAGATGAAACAGAAAGCAGGCAATGGCAAAAGAGGCTCAACATTTAACCCATGAGAGGAGGGTGGGGCCAACTACCCAGTGTACCCCAGGAAGAGAATTCTCTTCACCCTTTCCCTGCCAGATCCTCTTGCATGCAGAGCTACAATATCCACCATATTCTCCATTATTTCTTTTAAAGAATCCCATGGGTAAGAACATAAGAGAAGCCAGTGTTGAATCAGGCCAATGGCCCATCTAGTTGAACACTCTGTCACACAGTGGCCAAAAATACCAGGTGCCATCAGGAGATCCAGCAGAGGGGCCAGGACACTAGAAGCCCTCCCACTGCTGCCCCCTGCAAGCACCAAGAATACAGAGCATCACTTGCCCCAGACTGAGAGTCCCTCTCTATAACTTGTGGCTAATAGCCACTGATGGACTTCTGCTCCATATCTATATATCTAATTCCCAAGTGGCCCCCTATGTGCGGATATCTAAATCCGCACATCGGGGGCACCTGGGGGGCAGGGAGATTTTCCTGCGCACGTGGGGCAGTCCCCACGTGTGCAGAAAAATCTAAAAAGTTTAAAAAATTATACGGGGATATTTAAATCCCCAAAAAAGTAAAAGAGCCCTCCCTGCGCATGCGCAGGGAACGCTCTACAAACTGGCCGTTGCCGCCACGCCGTCATCAGTACAAGGGATGGGAGGGCGGGAGAAGGCTTTGCGGGGCAGCCGGCCTCGCCTCTGCCACTGCTGCTGAGGAGGGAGGAAGGGGGAGGCTTGGCGGGCAGCCAGCCTCGCCGCTGGGGAGGGAGGGTGAAGCTTGGCGGGCCAGCCGGCCGGCCTCTCCCCCCGCCGCTGCCGCTGCCGCCACCGCCGCGCTGCTTGAAAGAGAGGGAGGGGGAGGCTTGGCGGGCTGGCCGGCCGGCCTCCCCCCCCCGGCCCCGCTGCCCGGCTGCTTGGGAGGGAGGGAGGGGGGAGGCTTGGCGGGCCGGCTAGCCTCGCTGCCCCTCCGCTACTGCTGGGGAGGGGGAATCTCGGCGGGCCGGCTGGCCTTGCCGCTGCCGCCACCGCTGCTGGGGGGGGGAGGGAGGGGGAAGCTTGGCGGCTGGAGTACTCCCTCCCCCCACGAGTATCGCGGGTCCCGCCTCTTGTGTTTATCTAATTCCCTCTTGAAACGGTCCATGCTTGTAGCTGCCACCACCTCCTGTGACAGTGAATTCCATGTGTTAATCACTCTTTGGGTGAAGAAGTACTTCCTTTTATAAATTTTACATTTTCAGGAAATCAATAAGTCAAGTCAGCTCTGCCTGTTCCCATCTATGAAAGCAGCCCGTCGACCTAGCACACCAAAAGATCTTATTATGTAAAATAGTCGTAAAGCAGACATTAAAATCAAACAATTAAAGTAAAATATCTGCAAACAAGTGCTGATGTAAAGCGCTTTTTCCTCATGGCATGAAGTGTCAACCCAATACAATTTGGCTCAGTATCAGTTTGGTATGCTGCCTGATGACTTGACCCAAATGAATGCAGTTAATGGTACTGTAAGGCCCATTTGCCATATCCTTCTTGTCTGACATCCCCTAAATCAGTGCCACATGGCCAAAACCCCTAGAAGCATGGTAATATTTTCCTACTGATTTTTATTTATTTATTTATTGAATTTCTACCCCACCCTTCCCTGTGTCACAAAGCCATCTCTCTCTCTCTCTCTCTCTCTCTCTCTCTCTCTCTCTCTCTCTCTCTCTCTCTCTCTCTCTCTCTCTCTCTCTCTCTCTCGGGTCTGCTTAATCTAGCAATTCCTTTGTTTCCTGAGCTTCTAAAATAGCATCTGCTCCTTAAAAACATAAAGCTGTAAAGGACCTTCAGGGTCATCTAGTCCAACCCCTTGCAAAGCATAGGAAATTCACAACTACTTCCCCCTCACTCCCCCAGTGACCGCTGCTCTATGCCCAGAGGAAGGCAAAAAATGTCCAGTATTTTTGGGGCAATCGGGCCTGGAGGAAAATTCCTTGCAGTCCCTGAAGTGGTGATCGACATTACCCTGGGCATGTGAGAAAGGGCCACGAGAGCTGAGCGCTGACTCATCACTTCCTGACTTCCCTCCCTCTCATAATCATAATCTCCCCAACAGAGATGGTTTTTATCTCATCCGGCACCCTCTTCAGGTTTCCATGTTCATTTTGACCTCTTCCCCCCCACCTGTGAAGCAGCCGGCAGCCTATAATATGGGAATAACTAATTATAAGTATTACTATTCACCAACTGACCAGAGAACTCCCGTCTCTGGCCCCACGTCCTGCCAGCCTAGCAGTTCAAAAGCAAGAAATTGCAAGTAAATATATAGGTACCACTTCGATGGGAAGGTAACAGTGTTCCATGTGCCCTGGCGTCTAGTCATGCCGGCCACATGACCATAGAGAAGTCTTTGGACAGCGCTGGCTCTTCAGCTTGGAAATGGAGATGAGCACTGCCCCCTAGAGTCGGATTCGACTGGATTCCAAGCAAGAGAAACCTTTACCTTTACGTTTTACTGTTTTATCTGCATATTGTTTTAATGCTATTGTACATCACCCAGAACCCTACGATAGTAGGGATGGGGCGATTCATAAATTTAATAAATAATAATAAGAGGAAGTGATTGGATTTATATCCTGCCCTTCATTCGGAGTCTCAGAGCGACTTACAAACTCCTTTCCCTTCCCCTCCTCACAACAGACACCCTGTGAGGTCGGTGGGGCTAACAGAGTTCTTTCCAGATCTGTCCTTGAGAGAACAGCTCTGACAGAACTATGGCTTGCCCAAGGTCATCCAGCAGGTGCAAGTGGAGGAGTGGGGAATCAAACCCGGTCCTCCCAGATTATAGTCCATGCATTTAGCCACTACACCAAAATAAATTCACAGAATCAACATTGCTATCAGATGGCCATCGAACCTCCGCTTAAAAATCTCCAGAGGAGAGCTGTGATTCCTGCTTCAGACCAATCATGTGGGGAGAAATCCTAAGGCAGGGGTCCCCCTGTGGGCACCTTTGGAATTCTCACACAGGGTGGCCAGGGCAGCTACAAAATGGCTGCCACACCAGGCAGTGAAGGTTAATATCAAAAAATACACTGGGAAAGAGGAATGACAGAGAATAAAACCAGAAGATGCTGCCGAAACAACATTATTTTAATCTGCGCAGCCAATCAGATCGCCAGTGACCAATCAGAAGCCCTGATGGGCAACAGACCCACCTGGCTCCGCCTTCTTTCTAAAAACGGTTGGTGGGTGCCAGGAAAGGGCACTGTGTTGGGGACCCCTGTCCTATGGATAAACGTACGCAGAGTTAGGCTGTTGCTGCCTCTAGCTCACTACGGCCTCATCCAGCCAGTGGCAGCGTTCCCAAGTCTCACCACCCCAAATCCTTTTTAACTAGAAAGGCCGGGGATTGAACCATGAACCTCCTTTATGCACGCAAAGCCTGTGCATCTGCTCACGGGAGAGTTTTTCCAAAGGCTGCCCTGAAAATGCAAAACAGTTGCAGCCTCTTTAAACTGCCGGTGGGTCCGTCCAAGGATATCACATCATTGATTCTGTTCCTCTCTTTCCGTGAGCAGGGGAGGGGGCCTAACACAGTCACCACCAGCGTGTTCTAGTTCTGTCTGCTTCCCTGGGACTGTTTGTTCAGGCTGTATTGATTCTGGTTGCAAAAGAGGAATTTTGGACCCAGAATGTCTCCACACTAACATGTTTTGATCGCTAACCTCCACAACATTCATGGTTTATTCTGGTACTTTTTAGATTAATAACACTGAGACTGATTCCCCACAAACAGCTGTGCGACCCTCACTCAATTTCACACTATTCGCTGCACAGCTGCATTTTGACCCACATCTCTCCCCCCCCCAATTTCTCCCGCATCTTCTCGATCCTTGTTTTTTGAGATCGAGGAGACGCAGGGAAATCGGAGGGAGATGCAGTTCAAAATCCGGCCGCGCAGCGAATAGTGTGAAATTGACCAACGCAACTGGGGCAAACGGAAGAGTGAGGGTGGGCACTGCTGCTTGTGAGGAATCGGTCTGAGGCAGGTTTCTCATCTGAGGTAACAGGCACGTTTGGTTCCTGCTACTTGAGTAATTAAACTGCCCTTTTTAACCTGGTTCTCAGAGGCTCGCTTTCTTTATTTCCAGGCAGTAGGGGTGAAAAGTGGCCTACTTTAAGGCAGTCTTTCTCTTCATTGGGTGTAGCGGTTAAATGCATGGACTCTAATCGGGAAGAACCAGGTTTGATTCCTCACTTCTCCACTCGCAGCTGCTGGATGACCTTGGGCAAGCCATAGTTCTGACAAGAGCTGTCCTTGAAAGGGCAGTTCTTGAAAGAGCTCTCTCTCAGCCCCACCTAACTCACAGAGTGTCTGTTCTGGGAAGGGGAAGGGGAAGGGAAAGGGAAAGGAGTTTGTAAGCCGCTCTGAGACTCCAAGTGAAGGGCAGGGTATAAATCCAAGCTCTTCTTCTCTAATGTTATATTTGGGTTAATGTTATATTTGGGTTACCAAAGGAGCCTCATTTATCCCAGCAGCCCTAAAGCTATACAGTGCCAAAACCATCTCTGTAATGCTGTATGGTTCCTTTTTAGGAGCATCTGCCACGGATCTTTCACAGTTAGAAAGAACACAATCCAAATTTCTCCGAGCTCTTCTTCAAGTGCCAAAATGCGTTCCAAATGCTTTTATTCGTCTCGAGCTTGGAGTAGTTAAAATGGAAACTAGGATTGTTCTGGCATCTTTGAAATCATGGCATAAATTAAACTTGCATCCCCAGGTGCCAACCTACGGTATTATAGCAGACAGCTTTCACTCCAGATGGTTGAAAGCAATTCATCAGAAATTACAATCCCCAGGATCTCCTATTTATAAACAATGAACAGACATTCCAAATGGTAAGGCAGAAACTTTTTGACAAAGACAGACAGGAAGACTTAGCCAACCTCTCCCCATTTATATGTACTGGTCCCCTTAGAGATAATCCAGCTCCAGCATCCTATTTATTCCACATTGAGAATCCCAAGCAAAGGGCTTTTTCCTTAGCGAGGACTGCCTCCCTGCCGTCTATAGTTTTAGAGGGTAGATTTAATAAAATCCCCTTCTCCCAGCGTTTTTGCCCTTGTGGCGCGCTCAAAGTAGAGACTCTACAACATGTTTTAATACAGTGCTGCTGGTATGAGGAGCCCCACACGAAACTTCTCTTCAATATCCACAGTAAAATCCATGTATGCAGCCCAGATTGGATTCAATATTTCATCCTCTCGGACATGGACCCAGAGGTTTCCCAGGCTGCTGCACGTTTTAGGGCAGCCTGTTTTGCAATACGTAGAGAGAAGTTGAATCCTGTTGTTTAACCCATTTATCCTAACTCTGGTTGATTTTATTCTATATTATCCTAAATTTAAATCTTTTTTTTATTTTTTGTATCCAGTTTTATTTTTGTATTATAAGATGGCGAAAGCCATTAAATAAACTATACATACACATATATATTTGGGTTTGCCAATATTATCTTGAGAAAAGGCTTCCATCTCCAGGGGGCTCCAAGACTGCTTTTCCTGGTCACTGAGGTAAAAAAAGTTGACACTCTGGCTCTCCCTCTAACAAGTCCAGAACCTCCACAGCCTGAGCTGTTGACTTCAGCTTCTTATCTTAATGAACCCTCTGATTGATTGATTGATTGATTGATTGATTGATTGATTACGGTCAATGACCAGCAAAAATAAACACAATAAACATTAAGATCGAAAATGCAGTGCTGCAGACCTATCTACCAAGAATCCTAGTTACAAACATTAACATTTGAAAGCACAATGTGCATTCTGTTTCTCCAGTGGGGCTCGGAAAGATCTTGCTTTAGAACAGTACGCTGCAACTTTCTCCGTAGCCTGGTGTGGTTTATCTATAAGGAGAACAGTATAACAGAATTTTTCATTTCTTCCCAGGAATTTTCATAATAATGGAGATGAAAATTTGTCACACACACACAAAAAGACAAGTATAAAAGGATATGCCCTATTGGTATCCACAAATGCAAATTCATTCAGGATGTGGGATTGTTTGGTATCTTCCTTTCAAAAGGGCTGAAGGGAGAACATTAAAATGCGCCCGTGAAAAAGCTGATCTGTGTTTTGGTGATGTGAGAGTTCCCAGATAATTTGCTCATTTGAATTGGCTATATTCTATATAGTAATATTTCCTAGCAGAATAGATATGTTGTTGTAGCTCAATGTCTTGAGCTCTTTGGCTGATTTCATGTATTGCTCTTGTATATCCCAAATGCAGCAGATTATTTAGTGGCAATCCTGTTTTCTGTAGTTCAAAATTCAGGGACTTTTTCCATCTTGATTGATGGTGATGATCAGCCAAGATTAATGGAGCTGGACCTGGGGAAATTGTTTAGTTTCATCCAATATCTGATTGCAGAAAGCCACACCCAAGCTTCAGTGGAAATCAGGCCTGTTTCTAGGTGTAATAATGAATTTGGTGCTCAGAATGGCAAGGTGAGAATGAATCTTAGAAATTTGGTTAGTATGATTGACAAGGATTTAGGGTTTTGCTATGAACAGATCTGTGATCCACACAGCATTTGTTGAATTCTTTGGGGATTACGCTGTAAAACTGCTCCAACCCCATCAAAGCAATAACATCCTCTTTATTTTCCACATTGTTGTTTCAAAGCCCAGCAATTCAGGCGTCTGTGTCCAGCCTGCACCTTAATTCATAGTAGGTCTTTTTCAAACTGTCTCTGTTCCTTCTGGCTATATTCAGCAGTCAAGCCAAATCTCTCTCTAGCTCTCTCTTTGATTAAATTATAATCAAGAGACTCCTTCAGCTTCATTTCGGAATAAATGTCTCCCAAACCACCGGATATTTAGGACTTCATAATTACAAGTAGGGCTTTTTTGTAGAAAAAGCCCGGCAGGAACTCATTAGCATATTAGGCCACACCCCTGACAGCACAGCTCATTATCTTATTAGGCCACACCCCCATGTTACCAGCTGTGTGGTCATCCAGCCACACCCACCTTTTGCTTCTTATTCTGTTTACCTTGTTGTCAAAACCCAGGGCTTCTTTTGGAGCAGGAACTCCTTTGCATGTTAGGCCCCACACACCTAATGCAGCCAATTCTAATGAGTTTCTGCTGTTGGGTGTGGCCTATTATGCTAATGAGTTCCTGCTGGGTGTGGCCAACTCGGGAGCCAGCTGGAACTCCGTTCCTGTGCGTTCCTGCCCCAAAATAGCCCTGATTACAAGTCTTTCTTCAGCTGCTAGCCCCACATCTTTGCAGTTATCTGCAGTCACAGTTGCCTGCTGCAGCCACGTCGTATTGCTTGTTTCCTTTCCCAAGAGGAGGCACATCCAGATCAGTGGGTTGTTCCGCAATCTCATTTTCATTGCTCTTGCATCCCTATTGCTTCGGCTCCCCCCCCCCTTTTCTGCACATGTTCTGCTCCCTCTAGTGGTTGATCCAATATTACATTTCAGTATGCCTGGTATATCTCCCTGCAGATTTAAATTGCAAACAGAAATGTAATATAGAATCAACCACTGGAGGCAGCAAAACAAAGGGGGGAGAATCCCAAAGCAAGAGGGACACACAAGCAATGAAAATGGCAACGCAGAAGAGCCCAGCAATCCATGTTTAAGAAGCAAGAAGGATAATTCTGTGATGATGCTATATGAGTAATCATTTGGGGTGGACGAGTGACATGGGTGTCCATTTTAATTCAGAAAGAAAAAATGCTGTCCAAAGACTGAGAAACACTGGTTTTGTGGGTTCACATGAAATATGAGAAAAAAACAGGTCTGGAGCCAGGAAATTTTCAGTGGGGTGAACTGGGGAATGAAGAAGAAGAAGAGAAGAAATTGGATTTATACCCTGCCTTTCACTACCCAAAGGTGTCTCAGAGAGGCTTACAAACTCCTTTCCCTTCCCCTCCTCACAACAGACACCCTGTGAGGTAGGGGGGGCTGAGAGAGCTCTGACAGAAACTGCTCTTTTTCAAGAACAGCTGTGGCAGAACTATGGCTTGCCCGAGGTCATCCAGCAGCTGCATGTGGAGGAGTGGGGAATCAACCCTGGTTCTCCCAGATTAGAGTCCGCGCACTTAACCACTCCACCAAACTGGTGGGGCGTGGTGACACAAAAGTGAGACTTCTCTTTGAGGGGGGGGCCACCTGGGGAAACTTTCTTGGCACTAGGCTGCAGGTCCAAGTAAGAGGTTTGTGTGCTAACTTTCTCTCCACACTGCTAGAAGTGGGAGCGGCTCCACTGGATGGACAGGGAGGGAGCACCCCGCCTCGGTGCTGGGGACGAAATTGGGCTGAGTTCAGTCAGTGGGACTTGGTCTAGGGGGAGGGCATGGGAGGAGGGATGGGAAGGTGCGCCCGGAGGAGGCAAAAAGGTGCATGATGGCAGCACAAGAGCTGGGCAGACCTTTGCAGCATGGTACATCGGGGAAACACCCACATATTTAGGGATACAAAATAGTGGGGCGTGGCTGTAAATTAAAGGGGCATGGACCCCAAATGCCCCACCGTGGCTATGGGCCCGGAAACAACCAGTTTTAAAGATCTATGTTCAAGTTAACAGAAAAAGCTGTCAGGGTGGTTTTGTTTGCTTGCTTGTTTTTCACATTTCCAGATATTAGTGAGAAATGTGGTGTCTGTTATCTTAAACGGAAGGAGCCCTTTTTGAAACGAAATTCTTCCTCATACTTTACATTTGAATGACAGATTCGGGGTTTTTAAAAAGTATTTCCTGTGTCGTGTTCGGTGTTCCCTCTAAGCTGAGTTAGGGTGAGCTAGCTCACAGTTTTTTAGCCTCCGGCTCACACGTTTTTGTCTTAGCTCAGAAAGGACGGCTCCAGGGCAAACTAATTTATGCAGTGGCCAAATCACCCACTCACAACTTTAATGCCGGTACCTCACAAAGTAGGGGTTTTGCTCACAAGACTCCACAGCTTAGAGGGAGCACTGGTTATGTGTGAATCCACCCTGAGATTTCCTTGATACCCACCTGCTCCTGTTATTATTTCAGGGGATAGAGAAGAAAGGCAAAGACCAGCTGCACATCATTGAGAAGGATCTGGATGAATTTGTGGACAGTATGACCGAAGTCATGCCAGAGGAGCTGCCAGACGCAGAGAAACATTTGGGTCCTGGACAAGTGCCCGAGAAGCTGCCCCGGGCCGAGCAGGTGGCAGAAAAAGTACTGAGGGCCGAAAAAGTGACTGAGAGAGTGCCACAAGTCGAAAAACTGCCAGGAACAGAAAAGGGAGCGGAGAAATCGCCACACGTTGAAAAGGTGGCAGAAAAAGTGCCAAGAGCGGAGAAAGTCCCGGAGAAGGCGCCAAGGGCTGAAAAGGCAGTGGAGAAAACACCCCGGGCAGAGAAGCCGGCAGAGAAGACACGCCCCGCTGGATCACCAGGTATATGTTTCTCCAATGAATATTTCTGGATGTGTTCAGTGCTTACAGCCATCCAGGGTGGGGCGGTACCGCAAGGGTACACAATGGGTGTTGGGAAGTCCAAGGCAAAAACATGACAGGTAGGGCCAGTGGCACAGTGGACGAGCACCCTTGTTTGGTGACAGAAGGTCCCAGGTTCAATCTCCAACATTTCCAGGAAAAGGATCTCAAGTAGCAGCGGCTGAGAAAGACCCTTCTGTGCTTGAGACCCTGGAGAGCTGCCACCAGTCTGAATGGACAGTGTGAGAGGGATCAGTGGTCTGACTCGGCTTTTCTTTTGGAAAAAGAGGTTCCAGAATTCTCAAGAGGGAAATGAAGTTTTCAGTCTGTGTACTGAGAACTCATGAAGTTTTAAACATTTTAAAAATAATTTGGTTGAAGAGGTTCCAGAACTCTACTTTGACATGCTCCCCCGGGTCTGACTCTGTAGGAGGTGACTTCCATCAGTTGGGGGTGAATCCTAGCAGGGACCTCTCTGTGTGCCTTTGTGCCATCCTGTTGTTTCCCAGTTCTGTCTGTATAACAGGAGTCCCCAACCTTTCTGCCAGGGCTATTTTGGGGGCGGAACGCACAGGAACAGAGTTCCGGCTGGCTTCCAAGTTGGCCATGCCTGCAGCTTCCCCCCCCCTTGGGTTCCCCAGGTGCCTCGCAAGCTGCGGGGCACCTGGGGAAGCCAAGCCAATCCAGGGAGGGAAGGCAGTTTAAACTGCTTCCCCTCCTTGGGTTCCCCAGGCGCCCCACAGCTGTAGGGCACCTGGGGAAGCCAATCCAGAAACTGCCTTCCTTTCCTTGGGTTCCCCATGGAGGGAGGAAGCTGCACTGTCAGGGGTATGGCCTAACATGCTAATTAGTTTCTGCTGTTGGGTGTGGCCTATTATGCTAATTAGTTCCTGCTGTGCTTTTTCTACAAAAAAGCCCTGCTTTTTGCACCTGTGGGCACTTTTGGAATTATGAAACAGGGTGGTGGGTGCAGCCAAAAACGACTGCTGCAGAAGGTGGAACCAACCACGTAATGTTAGGGAATGAGGCTATGCATAACCCTAATAGTAACTCTTCAACAAATTTCCGGTAGCCAGTCAGATGTCCTGCTAGGCAAAAGCCCCACTGGGCCCGCCCACTTTCTAAAAACACTTGACAGGTGCCCGGAAAGGCCTCGGCAGACACCACACTGGGGACCCTTGCTCTATGATAATCCAAAAGCTGCCTTTACATAGCAAGCCTAAAGGGATAAGGGCAGTGAGATGGCTGTTGTCAGTAGGGCTGCCAGGTCCCCCGGGATGGTGGAGGTTCCCCCGCTAAAAGGGTCCCCAATCTGCCGGTCCGGAAAAGGCTGGCGGGGGGAACCCCACCCCCAAAATGCCAACTTAGGTCCGAAGTGCCCAGCGCGATGACGTCACCTCTGGGTGACGTAATCGCGCCGGGCATGTCGCTGGCTGACACTCTAGCAATCAGCCTGAAAACTCTATGGTCCCATAGAGTTTCCAGGCTGATTGCTAGAGTGTCAGCCAGCGACATGCCCAGCATGATGATGTCACTTCCGGGTGATGTCATCACGGTGCACGCACTTTGCATGCACGAACGGAGACTCCCAGCCGAGGCACAGGATTCCCCCATGGGCTGGAAAGTAAGGCTTGGCAACCCAAGTTGTCAGTAGCCCCAAGGTTGGAATTCTTGCTTGCACGCCATCTGTTGATTATCTTCTGGAAATACTGGGGACATTTTTTTTTGGAACCTGTGGCTTGATGGGACCACCGAGGTGGAAGGCCCTCACTCTTGTCACCTCCTTCCACTTGAATCAACACTTTTGTTCATTGGGTAGGAACCTCTCCACCGAGTGAACTGCGTCCTGCGGCTTTGCCAAAGCAAACTGCCGGTGGATCCGCCTCAGACAAGCTGCATCTTCAACACCGCCTCTTTGGTAGTCAGCCAGGCCATTGGCTAAGCAGGCCGGACACTGGGGCTGAAAGCTGATCCACCAGGAGGAGGACGAATTTCTCATGCTACTCAAAGGCAGCCGGCTGCAGTACCAGTCACCAGTCAGTCTGCTCATGGGGGGGCCAACATTTCCTCATGAGGCCGGTGGTTCCCGTGTGGCAGGCACGGACCTCTTTTCACACAAGCGCTTGTTTCGTTCTGTAATATTCCTGTGCTGCCTTTCCAAATTGGCGCAGAGCAGTTTCCGATAAAATACATAAATTCACATCGCTTGGGGGAAAAAATCACAGATTGGGCTAATGGCATAAAAGCAGGCAATTAATCATCATAAAAGCAGGAATCCTGTATTAAAACCAGCAGGCAAAGGTTGAGAGATATAAAATTAGAAGAGATTTAAAAATAGTCTAGAAGACTTACTCTTAAAGGAACACAGGGTGGGGGAAGGGTTGCCAGGTCCCCTTGATGAGCTGGTGGGGGGATTTGAAGACGAAGAGATTGGATTTGTGCCCCGCCCTTCACTACCCAAAGGAGTCTCAGAGCGGCTTACAGACTCCTTTCCCTTCCCCTCCCCACAATAGGTACCCTGTGAGGTAGGTGGGGCTGAGGGAGCTCTGACAGAAACTGCTCTTTTCAAGAACACCTCTGACAACTTTGGCTTGCCTAAGGTCATCTAGCAGCTGCAAGTGGAAGAGTGGGGAATCAAACCCAGTTCTCCCAGATTAGAGTTCGCGCACTTAACCACTACACCAAACTGGCTCTTGGGGGGCATTCCAGGACGTCCCTGATGTGATGATGTTACTCGGAAGTAACGTCATCACATTGGGATGCTCTGGCTTGAGGCCAAAACTCTATGGTCAAACTGGCTTCATACCATAGAGTTTTGCCCTCAAACCAGAGCATCTGTGCATGACGCACCCCAATGTGGTGACGTCACTTCCGGTTGATGTCATTGTGTCAGGAACATTGGGGGCAGGGTTTTTCCCTCCAGCCAGCTGGCCAGTGGGGGGCACAAGTCCCCAAAACCAGGGAAACCCAAGGACTAGCAACCCGGGGGGGGGGCACCGAGAAGGAAGGAAACCTGGGGGAGAAGATTCAAAGGGGCACTGAGGGGGGTAGACAGCCACTTGCTAACATTCCTCCCTCCTTCCCACTCTTCCTCCTCATCTTGGGTCTCTTTGGAGCTTGAAAAGACACTATACAGCAGGCCAGGCTTGCTGCTGAAATTTGATTGGATGTCGGGAATCAGCCTGCCACGAATTCTGAGTGAGCCAATCAGAGATGGAGGGGTGTGGCTGCAAAGATCTGTGTGGCTGCAGCCCCCACAAGGGGCTGGGCCTATCACTTTCTGGCTGACTTCTCTAATTGATCATAAGAACTGGAGTTGAGTCAAGACTGGGGAAAGTTAAAGGCTAAGGCTGCTGCTGACTCCACACCTGACTTAGAGCTGTCAGCCTCCTGGTGGTGCCTGGAGATCTTCTGGGATTACAGTTCCCCTGGAGAAAATGGCTGCTTTGGAGGATGGACTCTAGGGCACTGCACCCCAATGAGGTCCCTCCCCATGCTCCACCCCCATATCTCCAGGAATTTCTCAACCTGGAGTTGGCAACCCTACTCTTTTGTGCATTGATCATGAGCAGAAGCCTAGCAGGCCCCCTCCCCCAGTACATTTTCTTTCCCTTTATTAGCCATGCGGCAACCTGTTGGGATCTTTACAAGTTCCTTACACTTTCAGTCATTGTAGAGTTAACTGCTGTTGTTAGGAAACAGGAAATTAGCTAACTTGCCTGTAACCAATCAGAAGTAGAGTTCAGTTAGCCCAGGGAAAACTGTAGGTGGTGTTAGTAAAATGAAGTGATCTATAGACTTGTAATCAGCTGGTCAAAGTATCGGATGTTTGCATTTTATTACCAGTTTCTGGTTCGTCGTTGGTGAGGAAGAAGGAGAAGCCGTTATAGTTTTACCCATGCAGCAGTCAAGATGTAGCTCTAGAAACTCAGTCTGTATTTTCCTTTATTATTTCCTCCGAAGTTCCTTTCCTGAACTAGATAATGTTTCTTTTGCTTTACAAACATATGCACGGTGTCTGGCTCTTGTTTACTGTCTCTGCATTTTAAAGAACTGCTCAACACTACCAGCTTCCAAAGGGCATTTTGAAAGTGAAGACCAACTCCACCCCCCAGCTGTGTGTGAGCCATCCAGTGCCGGCTCGCCCGCTAGGCAAACTAGGCGCTTGCCTAGGGCACGCTGGCCCAAACTGTGCCCCCCCACCAAAAGCCCCCCCCCCGCCGCCCTAACTGGGCGCCCGCCGCCTCCGCCAGTACAAGGACGCCTGGCCAGGGTGCAGGAGGCGGCGCTGCAGCTCGCCCGCCCTCCCCCTTCCCCCTGGGAGGGAGGAGGTGGGAGCAGCATGGCAGCGGCATGGCAGCAGCCAGTGGGGACTCGCTGCCACTGCCAGTACAACTTTGCCTGGCTGGGGTGCAGGAGGCGGCGCTGCAGCTCACCCGCCTTCCCCCTCCCCTCGTGGGGGGAGGAGGAGGCAGCAGCAAAAGGGTTTCCAGGCCCTACCGGGAGGTTGGCATCTGCGCCTCACCTAGGGCGCAGAAACACCTCCAGACAGCCCTGGGGCCATCGAGATAGCACCTCTGACCGACAGTTTCCTCTCTGAACTGAATCAAAGAAAATTCATCTTTGATCCGGTTTAAAAGGCGAAGCTCTCAAGTCATGCCCAGTAGAAAAGAGCAAGAGTCCAGTAACACCTTAAAGTCTAACCAAATTTGTGGCAGGGGATGAGCTTCCGTGAGTCTTGACTGGACTCTTGCTCTTTTCTGCTGCCACAGACAGACTAACAGGGCTGCCCATCTTGATCTAGGTAAGGGTGGCCAAACTGTGGCTTGGGAGCCACATGCCGCTCTTTCACACATATTATGCGGCTCCCAGCAGAGCAGCTGGGAAGCGAAGGGGAGGCGGGCTTTCTCTCTCTCTCTCTCTCTCTCTCTCTCCCCCTCTCTCTCCCTCTCTCTCTCCCTTCCTTCCCCCTCCCATCTCATCTATTTGCTTTCTTTGTTTCTCTCTCTTTCCACATCTTTCATTCTTTCTTTCCACCTCTCTCTCTCTTTGTCTCTCTCTTAGACAAAGAATTAAATATAATTGGACAGATAAATATCATTATCAATATCTGTTTTTACCCCTTTTATATTTGTTTCTTTGTTTCTCTCTTTCTCTCTTTCTACTTCTTTCATTCTTTCTTTCCACCTCTCTCTCTTCTTGTCTCTCTCTTAGACAAATAAATAAATATAATTGGACAGATAAATATCATTGTCAATATCTGCCTTTACCCCTTTTATTTTTGGCAGTCTCATTTAATGTTGATGAAAAGCAAAACTGCACATTTTAAATTAAAAATGTGTAATACTTGAGAGTGTTTTTGTATTGATTTTTCCCTTGTTTTGCTTCCAAGCCAAAGGTAATTCAAAAGCATACAGATTCCCTTGGATCCTCCCCTGCCCTTTTGCCACCCCTTGAAGGTCACTTCCTCACCCACATCAAGGTTCTTCCACCCACTCCACACCTTCACCATCCTCCCCCCTTGATTGGTATACGAGCTCCATTTTCCGGTTGCCACAGATACACCTCACTGAAAGCTGGATACACAGTCCAAAAGCAAGCTGAGAAACAGAGCCGAGGGTCAGAAAGCTGGGAAATCAGTCAGAGGCAAGGAGCGGAGGCTGGTAGCTGGGACAAGGTCCGAGATCACATGGTTGCATCTGCACTGAGGCAGGTCAGGTTGATTGCTTATGACTGGATCCTCCTTTCCCTGGGAGGCAATCTGCAAAGAGTCACAGCCCCTCACATTGCCTTTGCAACAGCTAAAGTCGGGCGCTCCTCCTTCTCTCTTGCACGTTCAGATGCTGGTGTGCCCTGCGTCTGGAACATTCAGGTGAGCTAGTGGGCACTCTGGCCTCGAGGTGTCTCCAACTGGGGGTGCTGGGCCAGGCGCTGGACCAAACTCTCCCTCTGATTCCATCTCAGTCTCTTCGCCTTGCTGCCCCTCCTGCACAGATGCTGGGGCCTCTTCTACCTCAGGTGCTGCTAAAGGTTCCTCTTCGGGGCTGACTCCAGGGGAAGCTGGGTTGCTCCATGCTTCTTCCTCATCTGAGGAATAGTCAGCCTCAGTGGTGCCAGGACCCAGGACACTATTACCAGTCTCAGATCACTGAATTTAAAAAAATGAGAACGACGGGGGGAAGCTTTAAAAGGGGCTGTGCAAGATTTAGTTCCCTGCTGGTATTGATTTGAAAGGGGGATCAGAGAGGATTTCAGTGCTGCATGCAAACAAACTAAGGGGGGATCGTCAGTGTGAGATGTAAAGAGAAAGATTCACTGGGATGGGAAGCTTAAAGCTTTGAAAACGTTTTCCCCTTTAATGCTTTAATGAACAAAGGGGGGACACACAAATTTGGCAGTCTCCGGAAGCCTAACATTAAAATGGCGGCTGAGCCACATGGACCTTCTGCAAACTGCTGAATTTAAGAATTGCTTGGGATTGAATCCATTTGGAGGACATAGTGCAATTGGCACAGGGCAAGCTTTGGAAAACTGCCAAGATCACAAGTGTGCAGGATCAAATTAGAGAATCACAAAGAGAAAACCATGCAAATTTGCAAGGAAGGGCAGGAAATTAACTATGCAGCTGCGCTAGGGCTTCGGTAAAAATACCCCCCTTTTCATTTAGTAGCAGCAGACTAAAAAACATCCAGAGTTTCTGCCAGAAGACTCCTCCCCCATACAAATTGCAGCCCTATGCAAAGCGTGGTGGAGTTGCAGCCAACTCTGCACATGTTGCCAGTGATCACAGTTTGCAATACCAGTGTCAGTGGATTCTACCATGCACACTCAACATGTTTCCCCATATTATGAGGTTGTGTGACTTTCCATTTTTCATAGTGGCCGACAATAACACAGCAGAGAATCCCCTAGTGTTTGACAATATGGAAAATGGGGCTTCACAGCTGCTTATCAGTTTTTTTAAAAAAAGTCTAGTCAGTTTCAACATCAGTTTTTCCCCCTTTGCCTGCGTTCCTTTCTGTTCCCTTTCATTCAACAAACTAACACTAAAATGCATGCAGAAAACCTGAGCCACAAGGATTTAAATGAAAGGTGTTTGCTGGACACTACTGCATAGCAGTGATAGGGCAATTGCATAAATTCAAAAATAATCTTTGCACACCACTACCCACAGGTTCTGCCCTGATCTAGAAAAGTGCATTTTTTAAAATTGTACCTGCAGAATAAATACACCGGAGGAAAAAGAGTAGTGCTTAAGGTGGGCACAGAGTCTACTCTGGAAATTGGCAGTAAGATGTGCACGCGTAATGGGCCACTCCATTTCTCCACTCGGACAGAAGGCGAATAGAATGCTGATCCCTGTTCTGGTGCCAACCTAAAGCAAGCTCTCTTTTCACAACTGGATTTGCAACATCAGTAGGAACAGCCTCTGCACAACAGAAATCCTGCCCCCTGGCCCCCCCTTTCCTAAAGCTGACATCGCACACTAGCTAGAAGATGCAGAGAAATATCTGAGCACTGTAGGTCTTGGGGTTTATTTTTTTGGGGGGGCGGTATTTTTTGGTACCTTTCATGCACCAAAATCCTCCACTAGAGCTCTCATGCTTCATGTTGAAGTCACGCAGAGCAAGGGAGCCTTTGGCCACCTGTAGAAGTCCAATGCATCCCCTCTCCACCAGGTAATTAACTACACTACATTCAGCCATCCCAAACCAGATTAAAAGCTGCTTGTTCCAGAAAAAGAGGCTTTCACAAGGCCTTGCACCTTTGCTTTTAGGAGGTAATTCTCCCCCCCCCCCAAACTCTGGAAACAAAATGTGAGCATGCGCAGAGTCCCTTTAATTTATTGCTAATGGGGCAACACTTCTGTATTAAATAGGGTTTACCCTCAAGCAAGGGTACATAGGATTACAGCACGAAAGAGGCTTGGTTATCTTTGCACAGGGTGCTCCAGTCTTTCCCTTTGAATGCAAATTATGTTTAAGAATGAATTATTGAAGGAGTTACCCTCCACCCCCCTTTGTCTTCTCATTGCCAGAAAAAAGGCTGAAGAGCTAACTCTTCCTTCTCCAGCAGCACAGTTTCGCTGTGAGACACATACTTGTGGCAGGGTTCTTTTTGTAGCAGGAACTCCTTTGCATATTAGGCGACACACCCCTGATGTGGCCAATCCTCCAAGAGCTTACAGAGCTCTTCTTACAGAGGCTACTGTAAACTCTTGGAGGATTGGCTACATTAGGGGTGTCTCGCCTAATATGCAAAGGAGTTCCTGCTACAGAAAGAGCCCTTCCTGTGAGAATCCCCCATGCCAGCCTTTCTCCTCTCACTAACAGAAAATGGCTGCCCCCTTCTGGCACTGAAGGGTCAGCAGTGACATATCCTGGCTGATTCGTTCTGTTGTTGATAGTGAGATGTTTGGTTAACATAGCAGAAGTTGCCCAGTCGTAGAAGTATGATAGTGAGTGCAGGAAATAAATCTCCCAAGAAGTTGATTGCACACAAAAAAGGTAAAATTACATTTATTCAGGTAGATCCAGTTCCCATGCAGGTTGCAGTCAAAAGAAGAGAAAGGGAAGCCTAATCTAAAGAGGACTTTCCCTATCTCAAGTGGCCAGCTTGTCCGGCATCACCTGTATGGGAGTATGAGGGCATTGTCTCCACAGGAGAGGAAAGACCTGCAGAGACAGGTGTCTCCATGGAAGGCCATGTGAGGTGTGTGGGAGGGCAAAGTGAGACAGGAGGGGTCAGAGGGGGCAGCTCCCAGGTTAGGAGAAAGAGAGGCATCCCATTCAAGGAGATGAAACACCTATATTCCCTTAGTGATGTAGTGCCCCGCAATGTCCAGGCATGCTGAGTCTCTCACTCCAACAGTTTATACCTAATTCTGAATGGAGAGGAAATGGAGATCAGTCAGAGTTCTCTGAGAGCTGTTCTGTCAAGTTCTCTCAGAGCTCTCTCAGCCCCACCTACCTCACAGGGTGTCTGTTGTAGGGAGAGAAAGGGAGGGAGATTGTAAGTTGCTCTGAGTCTCTGCGTGAAAGGAAGGGTATAAATCCAACTCTCCTCCTCCTGTGGGGGCAACAGCAAAATGGCTGCCACAGGAGGTGAAGTCCAACACAAAACATCAAGGAGCCAGGTTCTATATCAGGTGTGGCCAAACTTGCTTAACGAAAGAGCCACATAGAATAAATGTCAGATATTTGAGAGCCGCAAGACACGAACAAATATAACCCACACGTTTTTATTGGTTAAATATGCAAATTAGCTTTTTTATTAACATTAAATGAGACTGCCAAAAATAAAAACAAAAGGGGTAAAAGCAGATATTGATGATGCTAGTTATCTTTAAATGGGGAGGGAAGAGAAAGAGAGAGAGAAAGGAAGGAAGGAAGGAAGGAAGGAAGGAAGGAAGGAAGGAAGGAAGGAAGGAAGGAAGGAAGGAAGGAAGGAAGGAAATGATAGGGGGGAGAGGTGGAAGGAAAGCAAGGAAACGGGAAGACCAACCAAGGAGGCATGTCTTCCTTTCACTTCCCCAGCCAATCTGCTGGGAGCCACACAATATCTGTGAAAGAGCCACATGTGGCTCCCAAGCCACAGTTTGGCCAACCCTGTTCTATATTAACTCAAATAGTAACTCTTCAACATTTTAGCAGACGTTCCTTTTGACGGGATGCCTTTTAATCTCTACAGCCAATCAGAAGCCCTGCGAGTCAAAAGCCCCACATGGCCCGGCCCACTCTCTAAAAGCACTTGGTGGAAAGGTGATGGCAGGCACCATGGTGCCCATGGGCACCACGTTGGGGACCCCTGCTCCAGGCCTCTGTCTTTGGAGGGGGGACGTGTTTGCTTGTGTTAAAGACAAGACAAACTTAGTTAGCTGCCTGCCACCCCCAGGGCTGTTGGGTGAGGGCAGTAAGGAGGTAGGCAGGGATGGGGGGGCAGCCCGAGTCTGTTCTTTTCGGGGGAGACACACTGGATGAGGTGGACGATGCTCTTCAAAGATGCAGATGTGGGCCACAGTTTCTTTCGGGTGTGGGATGCACCACCAATTCGAGGAAAAGTATGCTTTTTTGCTGGGGGGAACTGCCTTTACCCAAACAGATATGAAATTGGCACACAAATATTATTGAATGGGGGATTGTGAATGCTGTTGGAAAGCACCTCCTCACCCAGCGGCAGCTCCGCTGTTTCAATCCCCAGTTTGGTGTGGTGGTTAAGTGTGCAGACTCTAATCTGGGAGAACCGGGTTTGATGCCCCACTCCTCCACTTGCAGCTGCTGGATGACCTCGGGCAAGCCATAGTTCTTCTGTCAGAGCTGTTCTCTCAAGAGCAGTTTGTGTCAGAGCTCTCTCAGCCCCACCTACCTCACAGGGTGTCTGTTGTGGGGAGGGGAAGGGAAAGGAGTTTGTAAGCCGCTCTGAGACTCTTGAGTGAAGAGCAGGGTATAAATCCAGTCTCCTCTTCCTCCTCCTCTTCTTCTCCCTCTCTTTTTCCCATGGAAGCTCCGAAGGCCATCCCTAAGAGAAAAGCAGCCGCCGGTCCTGCGAAGGACACCCTCCCCTGGGAGGGGCTGACGCTGAACAAATGCATCCTCGTCGCCTGTGTCCTCGCCCTCCTCAGCACGAGCTGCCAAGTGGTTCAAGGTAAGCGCAGCGGCGGATCTTCCGGGGGAGGATGCCTTCTGACTCCCTTCCCAGCCTGCCCATCTTCAGGCTTCTTCGTTGCAGGTGGAGAAGCCCAGATTCAGTAGTTAGGGGAGGAGGGAGGGTACAAAGAGGCCTTGACAAGTACTGTGAGAATGTCTTAAGGCTGCCAACCTCCAGATGGGGCCTGGAGATTTCCTGGGATTATGACTGATCTCCAAAGTCCCTAGAGAAAACAGCAGCTTCCAAGGGTGGTTTCTATGGGATTTAGGTTTGCCAGGCAGGGCCTGACAGCCGACAGGGCAGGGGTGGGGACATACAAGTGGGGAAGGCCCTCCCTGGCAATGCACTGATGTCACTTCCTGTGCAGCCAGAAGTGATGTCATCACGATGCCAGGGCACACCAGTTTAGCCACAGAGTTTTGCCCAAATGCCAGAACGCCCTTGGCATCTTTCAGTTACACATTGACATAATCTCTTTTTCTTTTTTCTTTTATTAAACAGTTAAGAATACTATTACAAGAATAACATAAGATAGATTGTATAAAAAACTTAATACAGAAAACAGTGCTAAACTAATACTGGAGTCAACCAGTCCATATGTAGCTGATACTTTAAAATGCATGCAGTAGAGCTATGTCCATAACTAAGGATTAAAAGTATTTACAACGGTGGATATAATGTAACAATTAGAAAGTCACACAGAAGAACAAGCCGCATGAACCGAGTCCATCTATGGTAGAGGATCTACTAGAGAAGGAAGATATGGGAAAAGGTCGGTATGCAAAAAAGAGGCAATTGCCGGAAACCAGGTTGAGACAAAAGTGGTGGGCAGCTGGCCAGCCTAATGGCATTACATCCCACTGAGGTCCCTCCCCAGTGTTAAATACTGGGT
Organism: Gekko gecko; assembly: GCA_029375565.1. NCBI lineage: Eukaryota > Metazoa > Chordata > Lepidosauria > Squamata > Gekkonidae > Gekko > Gekko gecko. The sequence goes on from JAPDNY010000006.1 coordinate 6,209,484, forward strand.
TCAAGATGCATTGCAGGGAACAGCTCTACTTTATTTAGTGATTTCAGGAACAAGACTGAAGACTCCGAGGCAACTGCCCTGTTTAAGTAGCATGGAAAAACCACACCCAAACACACCCCACTCCCAGCCATAGGCTATTTACATAACATTGTCTCCTCACTGGTTACCTCCAGGGCTCTTTTTGTAGCAGGAACTCCTTTGCATGTTAGGCCACACACCCCTGATGTAGCCAATCCTCCAAGAGCTTACAGAGCTCTTCTTACAGGGGCTACTGTAAGCTCTTGGGGGATTGGCTACATCAGTGGTGTGTGGCCTAATATGCAAAGGAGATCCTGCTACAAAAAAAGCCCTGGTTACCTCTCTTTGCATAACATTGCTTTCTCATTGGTTACCTCTAGAATCCTGGTGGTTTATTGTTCCAGAGCTCCATGCTCAGCCCGGCTTCTATGGACAGACCTGGGAGATACCAGCCCAATACATAACAGGTCCCTCCCCAAACCCCGCCCTCCCCAGACCTCCAGGAATTTCCCAACCCAGAGATGCTCTAAATAATGGCCCTTTCTGCACTGACAGCTTGCTCCAGGGAATCCCAAGAGTCAAGCCTCAAGGGTTGACTTCGCAGCAATGCTCCCTCTAAACTGTGGAGTCTTGTGAGCAAAAGTTCTGCTTTGTGAGCTCCTGGCATTAAAGTTGTGAGCAGGTGATTTGGCTGTTGCCTAAATTAGTTGGCTCCAGAGCCCTCCTTCCTGAGCTAAGACAAAAATACATGAGCCGGAGGCTAAAAAAACTGTGAGCTAGCTCACACTAACTCACATTATAGGGAACACAGTCAGACGCATTCCCTCTACACTGGTTTTTCCCTCCTCTGGTTTATTTATTTGTGTATTCTGTATGCATTCTGCATCTACGAGCAGAACCCCAATTTTTTTTGAAGAAGAAGTTTGCCTGAATGGGAAGACACATCCTCTTTTGCCTTTGGAGAAGGAAGGAAAGAAAACAGAACGGGGAGGGATTGTCAGCCTAGAGAGAGAGAGGCGGAACAGGGGGAGGGCAGCGGGCAAGTGGGCTTTGGGTCAAGCAGGTGAGCCTGCCACTGTCTGACCTTCAGAAGGCTGCCATGGCAGCAGTGGCCACAACACCAGCCCCGCCTTCAGCACCCCAGCTCACTCCCAAACCCTCTCTTTGCAGACATTCTAGACTTCGGCAATGACGTTCCAGTTACGGGGCCCGGCGCGCTGACTCCACTGGAAAGCAGCCCGGAAGAGGGCGGCCTCCCTGGAGAAATGGTAAGCTAGAGAGCCAGCAAAACACTTGCAGAGAAATCCACGGGACAGAAAAACCCACCATCAACCAAGTGGTTTCATATGATGATGATGATTCTTGTAGCAGGGACTCCTTTGTGTATTAGGCTACGCACCCCTAATGTAGCCAATCCTCCAAGAGCTTGCAGAGCTCTTCTTACAGGGGCTACTGTAAGCTCTTGGAGGATTGGCTACATCAGGGATGTGTGGCCTAATATGCAAAGGAGTTCCTGCTACAAAGAGAGCCCTGACTACTACCACTACTACAACTACAACAACATGAATTTGGAAATAGGGAAGAGCTGTGAAGTGAAGGGGAGGGCAGGGCAGGGCAGGGTAGTTCTCATGTTTCTGACCCCTTCAAGAAATTTTACAAGGCTTACCCAGTGGATTGCTTCAGGGGCATTCCGCTGTGGTCTGGGGGTGGGGAAGGGACACCCCGGAGGAGAGCCGTGGCCAGTCACAGGAAATAGCCCTGAGCTGGGGGGAGGGGAATAGGCCAGTGAGGGTCCATCTAGCCCAGCATCCTGTCTCACACAGTGGCCAATCAGTTTCTCTGGGGGGCCAACAACAAGGCATAGAGGCCGGGGCCTTCCCTGTTAAGAACACCAGAAGAGCCCTGCAGGATCAGGCCAGCGGTCCATCTAGCCCAGCATCCTGTCTCACGCAGTGGCCAATCAGTTCCTCTGGAGGGCTAGCAACAGGGCAGAGAGGCCAAGGTTTTCATCATAAGAATATCAGAAGAGCCCTGCAGGATCAGGCCAGTGGTCCCTCTAGTCTAGCATCCTGTCTCACACAGTGGACAGCCGGTTGCCCCAGAAAGCCAAAAACAGAGCATAGAGGCTAAGGCTTCCCCTGATGTTGCAGATTAGCACTGGCATTTGTAGGCTGACTGCCTCTGGATGTGGAGGTTCCCTTTAGTGACCACGATTAGTAGCCACTGGAGGACCTCTCAGTCACACACAAAGTCTATTCTGTGGCCCTGAGTGGTTCCCCCCCCATTTATATGGAGTCCCGATGTGTAAAATCCCTAAACCCCTTACATGGCTCGGGACTGGGTTACCTGCGGAACCGTCTCCTCCTGTGTTTTCCTGCCTCGGAATGAAGACCGCAAGGAGAGGTCCTCGTGACCGTCCCATCAGTCAAGGAAGCTTCTCTGGGTAGGTACACACATGGGGGCCTTTTCAGTGGCAGCCCCACAATTATGGAACAGCCTCCCCAAGGAGGAGCACCTCCTAGGGTTGCCAACCCCCCCCCCAGTTTGGCAGGGGTCCCCCGCTTTTTGGGGGGTTCTACCTGACGCCGGCCACCTGGCCGACAGGGAAGCCCCTCCCCCAAGCCCAAATACCTGCAGCCACCCCCTCCCTTCTCTCTTGAGACAGAGGAGAGAGAGGGGTGGCTGCGAGCCACGCCCGATCTGCACACAGAGATCGGGCGTGCAAAGCCTTCCAGCTCCCTGCACTTAAAGGGGCTCCAACATCAGGAACTAATTTATGCAGTAGCCAAATCGCTCACTTACAGCTTTATTACCAGGAGAATTTTTGCTCACAAGACTCCACAGCTTAGAGGGAGCATTGGTCTTGAGCTGTGATTTTAAATTCTGGTTTTTATGTTTTGAATGTATTTCATTTGTTGTGTTTTATCTATGGTTGTAAGCTGCCTTGAGCTCCGGAAGGAAGGAAGGAAGGAAGGAAGGAAGGAAGGAAGGAAGGAAGGAAGGAAGGAAGGAAGGAAGGAAGGAAGGGGCTAATAAATGTTTGAAACATGTAAAATAGATCAGGCTCAGAAAAGAGAGGATGAATGGACTGGCACCAGGGCTTTTTTTGTAGAAAAAGCCCAGCAGGAACTCATTAGCATAAGAGGTCACACCCAACAGCAGAAACTCATTGGCATATTAGGCCACACCCCTGGTGGCACAGCTCATTAGCATGTTAGGCCACACCCCCATGTTGCCAGAAGTGTGGTCATCCAGCCACACCCACCTTTTGCTTCTTATTCTGTTTGTTAAAACCCAGGGCTTTTTTTGGAGTAGGTACTCCTTTGCGTGTCAGGCCACACACCCCTAATGTAGCCATTCCTAATGAGTTTCTGTGGTTGGGTGTGGCCTATTATGCTAATGAGTTCCTGCTGGGTGTGGCCAACTTGGGAGCCAGCCAGAACTCCGTTCCTGTGCGTTCCTGCCCAAAAATAGCCCTGACTGGCACCCAGATTGGATTTACAGGCTTTAAATAGCTGCCTCTGGAGGGTGAAAAAGCCCAGAATGACTCTTACAGAGCCGGACACCATCTTCCTACAATTCCCTCCAGTCTGGCAAACTTGCTGAGGGCCAACAAAGGTGGTTCCAGTTCCCACGGGAGCAGAGGGCCTTCATACTGTTTTCCTCACTGGATCTGCGTCTCTCTTCTGGCTTGGGCTGCCAGGTCCCTGGGGGTGGGTGGGTTGCCCGCTCCCCAAGTGCCTGAATCGGGCCAATGTGCCTGGCACAATGGGTGATGTCATCGCGCCTGGCACGTCGGCGGGGGACGCTCTAGCGTTTGACCTTAAAACTCTATGGTACCATAGAGTTTCCACTATGGTACCATAAAGTTTTAAGACCAAACGCTAGAGTATCCCTCGATGACGTGCCTGGCACAATGATGCCACTTCTGGATGATGCCATCGCAGCATGCGTGTGAGACTCCCGGACACAGAGCTTCTCCCCCCCACTGGCAACCCTACTTCTGTCTCTAGGGCACTTATGGGGCTGGAGCTGGCTTTGGGGGAAGACCCCGAAGCAAGGCAAGAGACAGGTTTCAAGGGGGGTGCCCGTTCTCCTGCCTCTAACTAGCATCCCTCCCTGCCATTTCCACAGTGCAGAAAGCCAAGGGAGCCATTTTGGCCGCTCTGTTCATTCGTTTCCACTGCAAAAATTGTCCAAGGCCAGCACCGGTTAACAATTACAGCATGGGAGTTTTGTGGGGTTGCCAGCCTCTAGTTTGGGGCCTCGAGATCTCCCGGTATGACACCTGATCTCCAGATGAGAGAAGTCAGGCCGCCCTGGAGAAAATGGCTGCTTTGGAGGGTGGACTCCATGCCACTGTAGCCTGCTGAGGCCTTTCCCTCCCCAAACCCCACCCTCTCCAGGCTCCACCCCCTAGATCTCCAGTCATTTTCCACCCCAGAGCTGGCAACCGTAATGCTTTGTGCTGAACGCTCTTCTGTGTTCTGTCCTAGGAAGAGCTGTGGTTTTACGAGAGGTGGCTGAGGTGGCCAGAAGACTATGAGCCGCCAGAGCCAGAGGAAGAGGAGGAGGAAGAACTGGAACCAATAGAAACAGAAGAAGGGGAGGAGGAGGAGCCAACGGAAATAGAAGAAGAGGAAGAGGAGGAGCCAACTGAGGAAGAGGAGGAGCCAACTGAAGAAGAGGAGGAGCCAGCTGAGGAAGAGGAGGAGCCAGAGGGACCTGTAACCAAGGCAGAACCACGAAAAAGCTGGGAGAAAATGAGGGGAGAAGCAAAAGCCGGTAGAAGAGAGAAGTCCGTCAAAGACAAGGCCCCCAAAGATCGCAAAGCACACGAGGGGGAGAAGAAAGAGGAGAAGCGCCCATCGGGCAAACACCATCGTCGGGAGAGCTCAGAGAAGGAGCAGCGGAAACATCACTGGGAGGAAGGGAAGGGCCGCCCTCCGAAACACGAGCCGGCCCACTTTAAGGAACACAAGCGGCACCCGCAGGACGAGGGGAAGGGGCGCCACAAGGAGGGGCGCGGCAGAAGCGAGGGCCGCCACCCCAGGCAGGAGCAGGACTCTAAGCACCACCCACACGAGTTCAAGGGCCGGAAGCCCTGGCACGTGCAGCGCCCGTTCTTCTCGCAGAAGGACGGTGGCCACAAGTTTGGAAAGCACAAGTTCCAGGAGGGGAAGAGACACGACTGAGCCCCCCCCACCCTGGCCCCGCTTCACCCTACGACTGCAACAGAGCTACGAGCTACCTCCGCCCACCCTTCACTCCCTCCCTAAAACTGTGCGGCAGGAGGAGCAGCTGCCGAGCACAAACGCACACACGGCACAATCCCCGATCGCTGCAGCCTTTCCCAACCTAGAGAAGGTTTTGGCCCGGTCCCTGGCCCTCCTGTTGACCCACACCACGCACTTCTAGCAGCAGCTCCCGGCACGCTCTTTAGGACTTTGCTAGCTGGCAGATTGGTCCCATCCCGTCTCTGCTTTGCATCCTTCCTCACTGAGTGACCTCAGGCAAAGCCTTTCTGCCGCAGCACCGTGCCTCGGTTTCCCCCGCTGCGGAAACAGAGAATGGATCGTCCTCCTTGCCCGTCACCACCCCATCAGGAAGTGGAGGCTGGAGGGCGAAGCCATAGCCTTAGGACCCCTGGAACTCCCCTGGAGAAAACAGCTGCTGTGGAGGGTGGACTCTATGGCATTTTACCCCACTGAGAGAGGAAGCCGAACAGATCTTAGCAGCTGCATTCCTGCCTCAGGGTTGGTTCAAGCACGCCGGGATAGTGTCGCTTCGTGTCTTGTTCCTCAAAGACTCGATCTCCACCTCTGTTGAAAAGCAGCGGGTTTGGGGTGATAGGGGAAGCTCTTGGGGGGTGCAGGGTTCTCGATCCACGGTGGGTGATAGGCACAGGGAGTCTCAGCTGGGGAACCAGTCCCTTTTCGATATTCAACCATACCTGGAAACTTTTGTTCTTAGCTGAAGCCCTCCATCTTAGGAGACCCAGTTTGGTGTAGTGGTTAGGAACACGGACTCTAATCCGGGAGAACCGGGTTTGATTCCCCACTCCTCCATGCAGCTGCTGGTGGGACCTTGGGTCAGTCACAAGTTCTCTCAGAGTTGTTCTCTCAAGAACAGTCCTTCAAGGAGTTATCTCAGCCCCACCTACCTCACACGGTGTCTTTTGTGGGGAGGGGAAGGGAAAGGAGATTGTAAGCCGCTCTGAAACTCCTTCGGGTATTGAAGGGTGGAGTATAAATCCAGTCTCTTCTCTTCTTACAGGCCACATCACTAAGTCTGAGATTTTCTGCTTTCAACAGGGGCCTTTTTTGCTACATCTGACGCTCCCCTCTTTCATCAGAGGACTGAACTAGGCTTTCTTTCTTTTTTGCACAATCTAAAACAAGTATTTTTGCCAGCTTGCATGCTGTAGCCAGGGCAGAAATGAAGCAACCCGCCTGTAATTTAAATTCCCAAACACGGCTGTTGCAACAGAGACATCTTGACAAACCCGGACATGCTGAATTTGTACACAGGAATCCCAAGCTGCGCCCAAAGATGCAGCAATGGCCTTTTTAGTCCCATTTGGCTGCTTTTCCTTTGGTACTTCAGGTGGAAAATAGGAGTTCTGAAGTGCTGCTTTGCAATTGTTAAAAAAATCACATATAAACCAAAACTCTTTTTTGGGGGGGGGATGAAAAACTGGCAGTTAAAGTACAAGAAATTAAAGCTGGGATCTAAGGTCTGATTGGCCTCGGGTCTTTTTTAAAATTCTGAATTTCATGGAACAGTTGAGAAGCCAGGCTGGGTACCACTAGATAATCTCCTTGAGAGTATCCCTCCACATAACATACAACACAGATAGACACACACACTTTCCTCAGGTTCAAACAAGACAAAGCAAGGCAAATGCCACAGTACCACCCCCAGCACCACAATAACCCACTGACAACTTTCTTGGCACCCGCCAAGTGTTTTTTTAAGAAAGTGGGTGGAGCCAGGTGAGAGCAGGGCCTCTGACTGGACATCGGAGCTCTGATTGGCTGTGCAGATTTTTTTTAAAGTCTTTCAGCAGTTGCTGGGGATGCCAGCCTCCAGGTGGGATCTGGGGATCTCACAGAATTGCAGCTCATCTCCAGACGACAGAGATCAGTTCCCCCGGAGAAAATGGATGCTGTGGAGGGTGGACTCTGTGGCCTTGTACCCTACTGCGTAAGCCGCCTTAAGCCAGTGCTGCACCGGCAAGGTGGGATATAAATGGAAAGTAATAAATAAATAAATACTGATGTCCCTGTCCTCCCCAGGCTCCATCCCCACATCTCCAGGAGTTTCCCAACCTGGATCTGGCAACCCTAACCCCCCCCCCATTCCCTTCTGGTGGCCGGGGGGGCGGACCTGACGAACCAAGCAGTAGCTCCCACAACAGTGTTGGTTTTATGCTCTCACTCTGCTTTCCCACTGCATTTTTAAAAAATTACTCTTTTGGTCCCCTGCCCTTGGTCTTTCTCTCTGTGTTTTTGTGTCTGGCTAGACTTCTCACGGTAGCCATTTTGCGACTGGCTCCACCTCCCATGGTGGGCATTTTGTAGTTGGCTTCACCTCACATGGTGGCAGTGTTCCCTCTAAGCTGAGTTAATGTGAGCTAGCTCACAGTTTTTTAGCCTCTAGCTCACACATTTTTGTCTTAGCTCCAGAGCAAACTAATGTATGCAGTAGCCAAATCACCTGCTCACAACTTGGGTACCAGTAGCTCACAAAGTAGAATTTTTGCTCACAAGACTCCACAGCTTAGAGAGAACATTGCATGGTGACCATTTCATGGTTGGCCCCGCCTCCCACGGCAGCCGTTTTGTGGTTGCGCCTGGCCCACCAACCTGTGTGTCAGAATTTCAGAGGTGCCCACAGGGTCAAATGTTGGGGGGAGGCCCTCTGCCCTACAGCTCTCCAGTGTTCCCTCTAAGCTGAGTTAGTGTGAGCTGGCTTCCAGTTTTTTAGCCTCCAGCTCACACATTTTTGTCTTGGCTCAGGAAGGAGGGCTTCAGAGCAAACTAATGTATGCAGTAGCCAAATCGCTCACAACTTTAATACCAGTAACTCACAAAGTAGAATTTTTGCTCACAGGACTCCACAGCTCAGAGGGAGCATTGCTGAGCTCTCCCACCAAAATTTTAAAACATTCGTTTCAGACAGGGCAACTCTATTACTAGCCAGCTTACCCAGGGAAAGGGAAAGGGGGGGTTCATCCTTTTCACCCCTGCATGGTTTTGTGTCTATCAAAACTACTCCTCCAGGGAAAGGATGGGCACCCTTCTAGTCATAGGAGTGTGCAAGGAATAGATTTTGAATTTTTTTTTAAGATCTAGCCAGTTTGATGTAGTGGTTTGGAATGTGGATTCTAATCTGGGAGAACCGGGTTTGATTCCTCACTCCTCCATGTGCAGCTGCTGGTGTGACCTCGGGTCAGTCACAAGTTCTTTCAGAGCTGTTCTCTCACGAGCAGTCCTCAAAAGAGCTCTCTCAGCCCCACCTACCTGACAGGTTGCCCGTTGTGGGGAGGGGAAGGGAAAGGAGTTTGTAAGCCGCTCTGAGACTCCTTTGGGGAGTGAGGGGCGGGGTTTAAATCCAATCTCTTCTTCTACTTCCCAGGGTCTGTCTGTTCAGACTCTTAATTGGATTTCACAAAATATTTTGAAGCCACAGAGCCTCTCTGTTCCTCCACCATAAAGTGGTGGGGGTGGGGGGGAGCTTCACTCCAGAACCCTACAAGAGAAAAACCAAGACGTCAAAAAAGACAGACTCTGTTTTCCGTAGGATCAATCCGGGCTGGGAAGGGTCAGGCATGCGGCCATCCCTTAGCTAAGAGCGTGAGGTACAGGAACAGCGCAAAGGTTTGGTTTAGCGAGGAGAGACTTCACAGCCACCCAGACGCGGATTTCTGCTGAAAGAACTCCCTGCCTGCCACAGTGGCTTGAATCTGTTTCTCTCTAACAGTCTATTAAACAAAAATTTCAGAAATGCCTTTGAGAGTTCCATTTGTTTGCTTAACTTCGAATCTGCCGGGTAATGGAAAAGCAAGGCCTGGTGTGTGTGTGGGTGTGTGTGTGTATGTGATCATCAGGAACAGAATCATCTTTCTAAAAGATTTGGCTGTGGAAAAACCAAGGGAGCGGGCCTCATGGTTGTGAAGAAATGCCTGGAAGCACGTCGATGATGCCAACAGAAGTCTCAGAACTAGCACTGCCAACCTCCAGGAGGTGTCTGGAGATCTCCCGGGATTGCAACTGATCTCCAGGTGACGGAGATCAGTTCCCCTGGAGACAATGGCTGCTTTTGAAGGTGGACTTTATGGCATTCTACCCTGTTGAAGTCCCTCCCTTCCCAGTTTGGTGTAGTGGTTAAGTGCACGGACTCTAATCTGGGAGAACCGGGTTTGATTCCCCACTCCTCCACTCGCATCTGCTGGATGATCTTGGGCAAGCCATAGTTCTGACACAGCTGTTCTTGAAAAAAGAGCAGTTTCAGTCAGAGCTCTCTCAGCCCCGCCTACCTCCCAGGGTGTCTGTTGTGGGGAGGGGAAGGGAAAGGAGTTCGTAAGCCACTCTGAGACTCCCTTGGGGATTGAAGGGCGGGGTATAGATCCAATCTCTTCTTCTAACCCCGCCCTCTCCAGGCTCCTCCCACTAAACCTCCAGGTATTTCCCAACTTGGAGCTGGCAACCCTCCTCACAACCCAGAAACATGATTTAAGATTTTGAGGGGCGTTAAATGACAGAAGTCCAGGCCCCCCCACCCCTATCATTTGTGATGGCTCCTCTAATCATTACAATTGTTATTATTATTTATTCAATTTATAATTAACCTATCCCCTACAATGTAAGGGTCTAGGCGACGTACAACCGGTAAAAACAAGTTAAAACCAAAAACAAAAAAGGATGACTATGTTATATCAGATGGCATCAGACAGTTTCTTCGCTACCCTGTTCCGGACCGCGTCGCTGACTTGCAGGCGGGTGAGAAGACGGCCGAAGCAAGGACGGAGGAAAAAGAAGAAGGAGAAGAAGAGGAGGAGGGTGGAACCGTGGCTGTCCTCAACCAAAGGCCAGCGGAACATCACCTTACAGGCCCTGCGGAATTTCATTAAGTCCTGCAGGGCTCTGGTGGCATTTGGCAGAGGTATTTCCACGAGGTTGGGGCCAGAACCGAAAAGGCCCTGGCCTCGGTCGAGGACTGCTGGATGTCTTTAGGGCCAGGGGACCAATACGGGAGGCCAATATGGGAGAACAAAATCTGGCCTCTTTGGAGAATCAGGTAGTGAGGCTTGGATTTCGTTAAGGATCCCTACTCTAACTTTCCCCCTTAATTTGAGCACTGGGGGGGGGGTGCATGGCTTTAGCATCTGTGAAAGTTTGCTGCTCTTATTTGGGGAATTCTTGGAGATCTCAAGGGTGGAGCAATGGAAAGAAGGTCAGGGCTTGGGAAAGGCAGCGGACCTTCAGCGGCCATAAGGCCATACAGCCCACTTTCCAAAGCTGCCATTTCCTCCAGGAGAACGGATCTCTCTAGTCAGGAGACCAGCTGTGATGGCAACCCTAGCACCTTGCGTATTTCTGTATCCCTCCACGCAATCTAGCAAAACAGCAAAAACAAGAAAATACAAAAAAAAAAATCAGGCAGATAAGTTCATCGTGCATACATTTATGCAGGAAGCAGTATTTCATTTTTCCTTTTCTCTAATTTTTCTCCCAGCACAGAATACACAGCCCCAGTGCTGGGGATTGGGGGGCGGGGGGGAGGGAGACATATAATAGCCAATACCAGCAGCCCTGAGCAAGGCACGCTTCCTCGAAAAGCCGGGGAGGGCTAGGTAAGGTCCCCTCTTCACCGACAGCCGCATGCCTCGGCCACCATATCAGGGTACATCTTCACTTTCAGCCCTTGGTCATTGGTGAAGGTTAAAATGACGCTTTGGGAGTATTTCACGGGGACGCAGCAAGGGGCCCGCTGGAGCGGGAGGCCCTGTTCGTGCACGCGCAGCAGGAAGAGAGTGTGACTGTAGTAGTCGGTGATACGGGTGGACAGGGGGCTTCGGCAAGGCCCGACGCAGTTGTTGGCGTGGTACCATTCGGGCAGAATGATGTAGCCCATGGAAACCAGGTTTATCTTGAGCTCCCTCAGTTGACAGTAGTCCTCCTGTGGCTGGGTGCTGCGATTCGCCCGAGGCGCCTTCCTCGACTCCCGCCAGTGCCCCCGCACGGCCTGCAGCGCTTTCAGCAGCAAGAGGCTGTGGAGTTTCCTCAGGCGACTCGTTCCCTCCTGCTGGCCTGTCTCCGTGGAGTCACCACTGGCTGTCCCTGAGGTGGACCCAGATGGGTAGTAGCAGGATGCAAGGAGGTGACGAAAGAGGCCGTCGTTTGTTTGGAAGGACGGGATGCCTTTCAGCTCCTGAATGACGGAGCTCAGTTTCTCCAGCAGTTGCCATAGCAACCTCCCTTCCAGGTACCGCTGGCCCAGGTCTTGCTCCATCAAGGCCTGGCTGTCCTCAGGGAAGAGTACCACCAAGTGGTCCTCGGACTGGACCAGCCACTTCAAGGCCACCTCTTCCGACAGGTTGAAGGACCAGTGTGGGAGGGCCTCCACCGTGTCAAAGTCCAAATGGAGGCGTGACCTCGCAGCGGGAGGCAGCTTCCCAAATGGCCACAACACCCGATTGACAAACTGAGAGAGGGCCTCCAAGAACTGTCCGGTGCTGAGGGGAGGTGCTGGCACTGAGATATTCTGATGGCCAGTTGTGGTGTTGGCAGGGGGGTTGGCTACGCCGAAGGCTGGCAAGCTGCTGTGAAGGACAAAAACACAATAGTGAAATGGTCGTAAACATTAATGTTGTTATGGAATGTTCTTGCTCGGCTCTCTCTGTGCCCAACATCGGGTCAGTTGGTCCCACTGAATGGGCACTTCAGTAGGGATGCCAGCCTTCAGATGGGACCTAGGGACCCCCTGAAATTACAGCTCAGCTCCAAATTACACCTCATCTCGTGAGGCAATCACAGACCGGAAATGGGAGAAAACTAATTTTCGCTACTTGATTTTTTAATTATGCCAATACTGTTTGTATTTATTTTATAATTTTAAATCACCTAGAGAGGCCGTGGTGGCTCAGAGGTTAAGAGGCTGAGCTGCAGACCGGAAGGTCTGTAGCTCGGCAGTTCGAGACCCGAGTGCCACATGACGGGGTGAGCTCCCACCTCTGGCCCCAGTTCCTGCCAATCCAGCAGTTTGAAAGCAAGAAATTGCAAGTAGATAAATAGGTACCGCTTCAGTGGGAAGGGAACAGCGTTCCGTGCGTCTCAGCATTTAGTCATGCTGGCCACATGACCACGGAAACGTCTTTAGACAACACTGGCTTTTCGGCTTCGAAGCAGAGATGAGCACCACCCCCTAGAGTCGGATTTGACTGGCTTTCAAGCAAGGGCAACCTTTACTTTTATATCACCTACAGCCCTACAGTAGTAGGGACTGGGCGATTCATAAATGTATAATAATAATAATAATAGAGAAATCAGTTCCCCCTGGAGAAAATGGATGCTTTGTAGGGAGGGTGGACTCTGTGGCCCTGTACCCCACTGAGGTCCCTGCCCTCCCCAGGCTCCACCCCCAAATCTCCAGGAATTCTCCAACCTTTTAGTGCAGAATTGCTTGGAGGACACCGCGGTGAACACGGATTAAAAGGAGAGCGCAGAAAGGGCCAGAAGCTGGATTTGGGCAGGGCAGCTGTGTTGGTCCGAAGCAACAGAACAAAGTTTTGAGTCCAGGGTCACCTTGAAGACCAGCCAAGTTTAATTCTGGGTATAATCAGGTATAAGAAGTGCGTGTTCACAGGAAAGCTGCTACCTGGAATTAAACTTAGTTGGTCTTCAAGGTGACCTGGACTCAAAACTTTGTTCTAAACAGAAGCTGGCAAAGCACATTTATTTACAAAATTTAAATCCTGCCTTTCTGCCTTTGCCCCCAAGGCCGCGAACGATTTAAAACATACACGATAAAATACAGTCCTTGAAAGAGCTCTCTCTCAGCCCCACCGACCTCACAGGGTGTCTGTTGTGGGGAGGGGAAGGGAAAGGACAGTGTAAGCTGCTCTGAGACTCTTTTGAGTAGTGAAGGGTGAGGTATAAAAACCAACTCTTCTTCTTCTTCTCCTTCTTCTTCTTTTTCATCCGCAGCCCCTCAGTAAATCGAGGGGTTACCTGGGCTCTAACACCTGAGGGACGGCACCTGGGAGTTCCACAGTTTTGTCGCTGTGACTGAAAAGGCCTTCTCGGGTTATCACCCATCTAGCCTCAGATGGCAGGGTACTCAATAGGTTTGCCAGCCCCCTCCGGAGGCAGGGGATCCTATGCCACCAAGCCCCACCCCCACTGGCTGATGGGGGAGCTTACCAGAGGCGGAAGGGAGGCCCAGGCTACATTGCCAGTGATATCACAGCAACGCTCTGGCCTTTGGGCAAAAACTCTATGGTAGAACTAATTTTTACTACAGAGCTTTTGCCCAAATACCAGAGTGTCACCGTGATGGCACAACGTGATGACATCACTTCCGGTACACACTAGAAGTGATGTCGCCATGCTGCTGCAACGTGTCCTGCGTCCCCGTCCCACTCCTGGGACCAGGCCATCCTAGTATCCAAAGCATGGCCGCTGAATCTCCCTGCACAGACGAGCAACATCAAATAGACCCCCCAGGACAACACAACTCACCTGGGCTTTAGGTACGGCGCTGTATCCAGCACACCTTTGGCAGCAAGAAAGGAAGAGGACGTGGCAGCAGCCCCCTCAGGCCTTTGTTGGGCCACGAGCAGCACGGACGGGGTCATGCGGGTGAAACATTTTTCATCAAAGCCAAAAAGTAAATCCTGTGCCTCCTGGGGCGAAAGGGCCACATCTGGGGAGGGAGTGGCAGAGAAGGAAAATGTTAATGGAGAAATAGCCAAGAAAGGTAGTCTCCCCTTGGGAAGGTTTGTCGTAAATAGTATTAGATCCCCCCTGCCCCCGAGCCAATTAATTGGACTAGGGTCCATTCTGCATCTGGCATTCACTCCACATTATATCAAGGACTCGACCTGGTTCCCCCTTGCCCGGGAATTTCTGTTTTCGTTGTATTTCCTTGGATCCTGCCAACTATTTTGTTTTCATTGGTGTGCCGATTTCCCTGCTATTTATTAACTAATCTCAGCATTGGTTTTGGGGACAATGGTCTTAATTGTTCTTAATTATTGGATGGAGGTGTTTTTAATTCATTATTTATAGATCTTGCTGAAATGCAAATACGAATAGAAAAACGAAACAAGATAGAGGAATTCTCCCATCTCTCAAACAAAAGGTGAATCCCCTCTCCTAGATTATTTCTTACATATTAATCCCATCCACCCTCCAAGGAGAGGGCATGGTAATTCGTCCCGTCCTGTTTTTTACCCTCAAAAGCCAGTGCAGTAGCTTAGGCAGAGAGTGTTTGGCTGGTTAAAAGCTACCCACTGAAGGAGTGAGGATTCAAACCCAGAACTCCCCAGTCATAGCTTAACTCACAGATCCCTGCACCAGTTCTCTTGATCAAGTTCTTTTATAAATACTTGTACTAAAAATAATTACAGTTTAAAAGAAGTCTGCCTCATTAACCATGCACCTTTTCCCAATCCAGGTGGAGAAAAACTACTTAGAAGTATTTCAAATATTTCTTCTAATGTGGGAATCAAAGGAAATTGTTTTCAGAAGTACTCCCAGTGGTACTTTGCTCCATTTAGATTAGCCAAAATATTAGGAGATTCCAAGACATGTTGGAAATATAGAGAACTAAGAGGAACTCTTGTTTCATTTGTAGTGGGAATGCAAGATAGTTCACTGCTCTTGAAAGACACAGGAAAAATTATAATAGGCTGTGACTTGCAACCAACTCCAGTGATCTACTTATTGAATGAAGCCCGTCTTAAAATTAGAGAAACAATATATGATTTTTGGTAAAGCATTTAGTAATTGCTGCCAGAATGGTACTAGAACGATTCTGGAAACCGCAAACCCAGCCATATGACAAAATGTGGAATTCACTGCCAGAGGATGTAAGTGATGGCTGCAGGAATAAACAGCTTTAAAAAGGGATGAGATAGATTCATGGGGGATAAGTCTCTCAGTAGCTACGAGCCATTGGTGACTGAGGGGAACCTTCATGTTCAGAGGCACTAATCCTCTGAATTCCAGAGCCAGGAGGCAAACTCAATGGAAGGCCTTGGCCTCTCTGCCCTGTTGTTGGCCCTCCAGAGGAACTGGTTGGCCACTGTGTGAGACTGGATGCTGGACTAGAGGGACCACTGGTCTGATCCAGCAGGGCTCTTCTGATGTTCTTATCAGGGGAAGGCCTCGGCCTCTATGCCCTGTTGTTGGCCCTCCAGAAGAACTGGTTGGCCAGTGTGTGAGACAGGATGCTGGACTAGAGGGACCACCGGTCTGATCCAGCAGGGCTCTTCTGATATTGTTATGAAGACCTCGGCCTCTCTGCCCTGTTGTTGGCCCTCCAGAGGAACCGGTTGGGCAGTGTGTGAGACAGGATGCTGGACTAGAGGGACCACTGGTCTGATCCAGTAGGGCTCTTCTGATGTTCTTATGACAGCTGTTAGAAAAGGTTTGGTTTGTTAATTATGATGAATAAAAGTACAACTTACAAACATACATGGTTGTGAAAACCATGTGAAAGTTTTGTTGCCCTTTATACAACACTGGAATTAGCTTCATTTGATTTCAGCCAACAAGGTGTAGATACTAAAATGTCTATAGAATAAGGGTCAATAAGTATACTATTAAACCTTGGTCTTTCTTTTGTAACTTATTAATTCTTGGAACTGAAGTGTCATAAATGAAAATGGGAAATCCTTCTCTCTTCCATACATTGAAAACTTCTCTTTTGCCATGTAACCTCTCTATATAACAATTTAAAAAGTTTTAATCCATTCATCAGACGGCTAGTTGACTAAATGTCCCATCTATCATTACAGATATTAATAAAAATAATTTAAAAATAATAATTAAGAACAACAAACACATAGTAACAACTAAACGAAACAGGAGATCACACTGGGACCCAAATTCAGATCCTTGCTCAGACATGAAGCTCACTGCATGATCTTGGGCCCGTTACTGTCAGCTCAACCCACCCTACAGGGCTGTTGTGAGCAATGCTTCCTTCTAAGCTGTGGAGTCTTGTGAGCAAATATTCAACTTTGTGAGCTCCTGGCATTAAAGTTGTGAGCGAGCCATTTGGCTACTGTATAAATCAGTTTGCTCTGGAGCCCTCCTTCCTGAGCTAAGACAAAAATGTGTGAGATGACGGCTAAAAAACCGTGAACTAGCTCACACTAACTCAGCTTTGGGGGGGCGCCGGTTGTGAGGATAAAACAGGAGAAATAACTAGGGCTCCTTGAAGGGAAGCAGGATAAAATTATAACTGAAAGGCAGACTTTGCTTTTTTCCCTGCTTTTTACGGCAAGCAGAAATTCAATACAATGGCAAGCAGAAACCAAGTCAGTGGTGTTTAGGCAGTGGAGTCCTTTGGGGGTCTCCCCTCAAGACCGTACCCCTATTGTTGTGACGCCGGATGGCCAAGGAGACTTGGAGGCTGAGCCGGCCTGGGATACTCCTTCTTGACATCAGTGAGCCCTTGAGGATGAGGTACCGTGTTGCCCCGGAGAGGCAGATCATCTGGAGGGCAGGGTTGGGAATGAGAGAAGAGGCAAATTTTAAAATCAAGAGCTAAGGCAGAAGCAGGTCCCTAGCTATGGTGGGGCTTTTTGGGGCTCTGCCCGCCTTCTTAAAGGCACAGACCCACAAGAATTTCTCCTGTAAATGTTTTTTTCAGTCATTTAAAAACATTTTTTTTTAAGTGTGCACTCCTTTAAGCAGAGTGGGGCGTTGTAGTGGAATAATTCCTGCACGGAGCAAGGGGGTTGGAGTAGGTGACCTCTAGGATCCCTTCTAACTCTGTGTCAAGAAACCAGCCTCCTTTAAGAGAGTTTTTCTGCCGAAGTGCTCACTTCCTTAATTATAGAAGTCATCACACCCACCTGCTGGCTCGTTATTAGAATGGTTTCTTAGGTTGGCAGAAGTGATTAACTTGCAGCAGTTGAGAACTGACATCAAAAGTGGTTGACAGCTTGCAATTTAGACATCTGTCCTGGTAACAGCTTTCTATTGGCTAAATGGCTTTTCCTTTTGTACTCAGAACTTCAGCCCCACCAGAAAAAAAATTTGCCTCACAAGCCACAAAATCCTGTCTACAGGCCTGGGCACAAGCCCTTTCAGCCCCCACCTAATCTGTTCCTGTGCCTTTATAAAAGCTGCTCAAAATGCAGGAATTCAGCAGCTGAAGTTGTCCCTCATTTCTTCATCTTGCATTTCCTGAGGGATTTCTCCATGGCACTCTGATGCTAAAGGCCCAGGAATACCCAGAAAGAAGAGTATGGGTTAGATCCAGACAAAATTTCCCCATCATGGCAGAAAGAAATGGGACAACTTCAGCTCACACATTGCCATGAAATGCTGCTCTTGGAGAACAAGGGAACCCTGAGGGGATCTCCTGGAATGAGGGTTCCCAGGTCCCTGCCTGCTGCTGGTAGGAGGATGGAGCCGCTTTGTTGGGATCTTCTGGCGCACGTGCATAGCACACACAGTGCAATGACATCACCTGGAAGTGATGTCATCATGCCAGGCACATCGCTGGGGAGACACTCTAGCATTCGGCCAAAAACTCTATGGTGCCATAGAGTTTTTAGGCCAAATGCTAGAGTGTCCCCCTGGTGATGTGCCCGGTGTGATTATGTCACTTCCAGGTGACGTCACTGTACTGTGTGTGCTATGTACGTGCGCCAGAAGATCCCGTCAAAGAGGCTCCAGGTGATGTCATCATGCTGGGCACGTCGCTGTGACCCCGGGACTTTGGGGGCAGGGTTCCCCATGCCGGCTGGATATGGGCCAGTGGGTTGGGGGCCCCTAAAGTGGGCAACCCTCGCCACCCCAGGGGAAATGGCAAGCCTACCTGGAATTACAGTTTACAGAGAATCAGTTCCCCTGGAGGAAAAGGCTGCTTTGGACTGGAGGGTGGCATCTGTGGCATCATGCCCCACTCAAAGACCCTCCCCTCCCCAAACCCTGCCCTTCCCCAGCTCCACCCCTACATCTCCAGAAATTTCCCAACCCAGAGTTGGCAACCCTATGCCTGAATGAATTTAGATAACTTCCACAACAGTAATCAAAAGAGGTTCATAATAAAGTGCGTTAAATTTTACATTACATGAATGAGAGGGGGATTTGTAGTGGGAAGTGGGAATTGGTAGAAATTGATACTTTCATCGGGATCTGGCCCACAAGGCTGCATTTCCTGGAAGAGGACAAGATGAGATCCTGATCCTGGAAGCCCCCAAACGATGGGAAGGCTGGGCTGCCAACTCTGGGTTAGCAAATTTCTGAATATTTGGGGGTGGAGTCTGGGAGGGTATAAGACCATGAAACCTACCCGCCAAAGTTGCCGTTTCCTCCAAGGAAACCAGTCTCCATAGTCTGGAGACCAGATGTGATTCCAGGAGATCTCTAGCTCCCACCTGGAGGATGGCAACCCCGTGGGGAGGCATGGACCTCCTCACTGGATGAGACCAACTCTAGTGCCCTAGAAGCTTCTGGGAATGCTAGAGGCTGGGCCAGGAAGTTGATGCCTTGTGCCCCTCTTGCTTGCTTTCCGCACGTTGTATTCAGAGGTAGACTTCCTCTGTTAGGGTTGCCAATCCCCAGTTGGGGGCAAGAGATCCCCTGGTTTGGAGGCCTTCCCTCTGCTTCAGTGTTATCAGAAAGCTGGGTGGGGGGAGAATGTCTGCTGGGTGCTCCACTATACTCTATGGAGACCGGCTCGGGGGGGGCTGTTGTTTGAGGCAGAGGCAACAAATTTCCAGCATAGCATCTGGTGCCTCTCCTCAAACCCCCCCCCCAAATTTCAAAAAGATTGGACCAGGGGGGTCAAATTCTATGAGCCCCAAAAGAAGGTGCCCCCATCCTCCATTAGTTCCAACGGAGGGAAGGCATTTAAAAGGAACGAGGTCCCTTTAAATGTGACGGCCAGAACTCCCTTTGGAGTTCAACTGTGCTTCTTCCCTCCCCTCTCCTGGAGGCTCCTGGAAAGTGATGTCACATCCTTGCTTCAGGCTCCACCCCCAAAGTCCCCAGGTATTTCCTGAGTCGGACCAAGCAAGCCTATCCTCTGTACGTGGAAGGTCCATCGACCAGTCATAAGGAATAGCCGTGGATTTCGCCAGCTCCTCCCAGATACTTTTTCTGAGCTTACCTGCTTTTGATGGAGGCCTTCCCCTCCCACAAGGAACTTCTCCCTGGGGCTAGCAGTCGCCCCTTCCTTTCTCCCGTGGTAAAAGACGAGGAGAGCCAGCTGCAGAGAGCCAACGGGGGGCTCCACGTCCTCCGGGAAGGTCAGCTGAAACCTCAGCTTTGTCTCAGCCTTCCACTGAACTGTGAGAAGAGCGGGAAGAAAAGGAACCACGTGGTCAAACCGGACCTTTGTGCTAGGACCACCTATCATTCCAAAGGACAAACTGTACCATTTATAATAGAATAGCTTAAAATGCTCCATTGTTAATGCACCAGTAGTGATTTTGAGCCTTGAACTGAATAGCCCCGGCTAGCCCCTTCTCATCAGACCTCGAAAGCTAAGCAGGGTTCTGCCCTGGCTAGTCTTCGGGAGGGAGACCACCAAGGAATACCAGGGCCGTGCCACAGAGGCAGGCAAAGGCAAGCCACCTCCGGATGTCTTTTGCCTTGGAAACCCGATGGGGTCACTGTGAGTCAAGGGCGACTTGACCGCAAAAAATAAAGAGTTATCGAATGAATTTAGATACCTTCATGAATCATAATTAAAGATGGGTATTAAACAATGTGTATGAAACTATAAATGATTCTACAAGCATGCAGCACAAATCTCACATATCTATCTCGGATGCTATTATTCCAAATATCCTCCAAGGAGACTAGAGTGGTGTGAAAGATGTATATAGTGATATATGCGAAAGAAATTCGGGTATCTAAATACGATTACGATGCCAGGATAACAATGTGGCCCTTCCTCATAGAAATCTCTACAGGATATACATGTTGGCCTTCTATAGCCCAACAGGCAGAAATCTGGTAGACAGATCTCTCTTCCACCATCCTGGATAATGCAGTAGTCTTTCCTGTTCCATGTCATCCTCTTAAAACGCACGAGGAAATACAAGTGGTACAGTCAAGCATCACCAAACCCTTGTTCTGAATTCCGATCCTCCCTTTCCCCTTCCTCCTGCATCAATGCAAACCTCTTCCTACTTTTTAAGGCTGCCCTTCCTCTTCAAAACTTTTCTTTTTAAAAAAATTTTTTTTCCATAGCTTTATTATTATTTTTTAAATAAAAAGATGGACAGCCTCCTAAAGCTAAAAATAAGATAAGCTATAAAACCATAGTCACACAGCATATAACTACAATACAGAATGGTGACTTTCTATCATCGATTACATAATATGTAAAAGCATAAAAAAAATTATAAAACCTCGCATATCAAATATAGACTAACTAAATAACAGTAACTTGTATTTGGCCTTAGAAATAGTTTCCCAATCAAAGGTGTCAATGTCTATTTTCTCTAGGATAGGGTACCAGATACTTAGAGAAGTCACTCTTATGGAGTTTTTTTCATCCGAAGACGCCTCGTGGCTTGACTTCAGGTACGGCAGCGAGTTCTTCTAGAACGACTCTCAGCTGGCTGGCCCATTTCGAAAATTTTCCTCGTCAAAGCCAGTAGGCAAACTACAAACATAATGACTCCATTAAGTTCTGCTCAATTGTTTTTATGTATTTGAAATAGTCTGTTATGTACCCAGGAGAGCTAAGTATTGGATGTATGAGCATCTATATATGTTTAGTTCAGCTATATTTCATGTCCATTATACAACAACAGAGAAAACTGTGATGTAAGGTAGCACGGTGTGTCTTATTTCTGGTTTACACAATCTTTCCCGTGCGCCCCTTTGGTTTACCCAACCACCCGGAGGTCGGCGACCCTAGACAACCGGCTGTGTGGGGATCTGTGCCCATCATTTGGAAATAGAAAGTCTCCCTTACACTGGCTCCTCTCTCCAGACTAAGACCAGGTTCACACCAATGCTCCCTCCTAAACTGTGGAGTCCTGTGAGCAAAAATTCTACTTTGTGAGCTACTGGCATTAAAGTTGTGAGCGAGCAATTTGGCTACTGCATAAATTAGTTTGCTCTCTGGAGCCATCCTTCCTGAGCTAAGACAAAAATGTATGAGCCAGAGGCTGAAAACCTGTGAGCTAGCTCACACTAACTCAGCTTAGAGGGAACACTGATTCACACCCGCAAAAGACTAAGGGGATGCTGAGCAGTGTTCCCTCTAAACTCAGCTTAGAGGGAACACTGCCCAGCATCCCCTTAGTCTGAGTTAGTGTGAGCTAGCTCAGTTTTTCGCTTCCAGCTCACACATTTTTGCCTTCGCTCAGGAAGGAGGGTTCCAAAGCAAACAAATGTATGCTGCAGCCAAATCACTCACTCACAACTTTAATGCCGGCAGCTCCCAAAGTACAGGTTTTGCTCACAGGACACCACAGCTTAGCGTGAGCATTAGTGCTGAGCACACGCGCGGGAATAAGAGGGTGTCGAGGGCGATCTATCACTTCAGCGCTCCAACCCCTCTTTCCCTCGCATGCATGAGCCGGGCCTAGGCACCTGCCAACGAGTCCCGCAGGTCCGATAAGCCACATCGGCTCTGGCCTCTTTTTCCAGCGACCGGCAAGCCTGGGAAATGTGAGGGAGCAGAACTTTTATCTCTTGTTCCTGGTGAAACCGCTCTCTCGTCTGTTCCAAGTTGAAACAGAAAGATATTCTGTAAGGGAGCGGGTGAGAAAAGGAAGAGGAGAGAATGGCCTGGATCTGGAGGGAGGGTGGGGTGGGGGGGAACAGAACAGATGACAGAAGGCAGAGAAAAGAACGGAAAAGGGAAACACACGGTAGCAGCATTCATAATCCAGCTAGGAACATCTTCCTCTCTCACAGTCACGGTATCTACCTTCCTCCAGGTGCAGAAGGAGAAAGCGGCTGTTCCCGGGGTCAGCTAGATAGCTGCCGATGCGCTGCAGGGAGGAGAGAAGGGAGTGAGGGACGTCCGGGGGGCACAGTCCAAACTCTTCCAGGTCTCCATCGCTCCAGGTGGATCTGCTCAGGGCCTTCAGGAAGCCACTCTCATGGCTGGTGAGGAGACCCACCACCTCCAAGTGGTTGGGAGCCCGATCCCCTCTACTTTCCAGTTTCACCCTGCACACAGGTTCCTCTGGGCCTCTGTGGGGCCAGGCCTGGGAGTTGGATCTGGGCCATGACCTCCGGGACTTCTCATCATCGTCTTCTTCTTCAGCCAAGTGCTCATGAGGACCTGGGCCTTCTGGATCATTTGCGGTGACCTTCAGCCCCGGTCCTCTCAAATCCGAGGCTCTTGCAAATGGTATCCTTTCTTGGGTTTCAGATCGTCTGGAGGCCAAAACCTCAGGTTGTTCCTGCCAGGTTTCTTCACCTGCCAAACTTCCCTTCCCAGGCACAGAGACACACACAAGTAATAGCCACGCTCCCAGAAGAACATCTTCACGTGCAATCCGCATGGTCTACTTCCCTGGAGAGCAGGTCTTCCAAAACTCTGCTGAGCAGTTGAGAATCAAGCAATGACATCCTTTGGAAGGCGGGGGGGGGGGAGAACGCCACGCAGGGCCTGGCCTCCTCTTTCATCCGAGGTGTCCTTGAATCCAACAACACCAAACTGTACCTCCCTTGAGGAATGCACAAGCACATGTTTCAAAAGAGGGAGGCTGGGAGGGGACAGCTCAAAGAAGTCTTTTTTCTGTTCTATTTTCGGCACTCCTGTATCTCTAATCGGGGCTTCTTAGGAAAACAAAAGGCAGCCAGGCGAATTTCCAGCCTCGGCCCCAAATCTGTTTTGATGCTCCCCTCCTCAAATCAGGACTGAAGACGGGGGTAGTGATGGGGGGAATCTCCGATTGTCTACGGGCGTCCACCTCCTGATATGGATGCAGACATCTCACCCTCACTATCTCTTAAGAATTCGCATTCTGAAAGAGACGGTACTGCATTATACGCAGAGAGGAGAAGATGCAACCTACTGGCATGTTCGAAATTATCTAGCATGCGAGGGGGATAGGGGTGGCTGGTAGCTTTGATGACTTCCGAAGGGCTTAGACAAATTAACGGGAGGGAAGATCCATCAATGGCTGTTAACTGGGATTAGCTGGACAGAACCCCCATGTTCAGAAGCAGCATACCTGTGAATAGGTTGGACCAGGGGTCTTTTCGTACAAAAACAGCTGCAGGAGCTCATTAGCATATGGTATGCTAATGAGCTATTAGGCTATTAGCATATGCCACACACCCTGACATCACCGGAAGTGATTTCAGAAGGGGAAGCAATGGGGGGGGAGGCATCTTCAAAAGCCTCCCCTCCCCTTCCCCAGCTGGTCTGGGTGCGGGAGCTAAGAGAGAAGGGGTTTAAAGTTTAAACTCCTTCTCATGAGAGTTGGGCCACAGAAGGAGGAAAGAGGGAAGGAAAGAGAGAGAGTAGAGAGAAGGAAAGAAGGAAGGAAAGAGGGAAAGAGGAGGGAAAGAAAGAGAGGGAAGAAGGAGGGAACCAGGGAAAGGAGGAATAAAGAGAAGACAAGACGGTGGGAAAGAAAGAAAGAGAGAAGAGAAGAAGGAGGGAAAGAGGAAAAAGAAAGAAGGAAAGGAGGGAATGAAAGACATTTGGCGGCAATTTCGCCCCATTATATCCTATGGGCCATTGAAGTCAATGGTGAAAACATAGGGTATATTCTGGGGGCTGGAGGGGAGGGGGTTTGAGGGAGAGGCTCCAAACTCACAGGGTAGCTGATGGAGCCTCTCCCCAAGATACCCACCAAGTTTCAAGAACATTTGATCAGGGGTCCAATTCTATGGGCCCCCAAACAGGTTGCCCCATTCCCTCCATTGTTCTCTATGGTGGGAAAAAATATTTTTTTCCCCACCATAGAGAACAATGGAGGGAATAGGGGCAACCTGTTTGGGGGCCCATAGAATTGGACCCCCTGGTCAAATGTTCTTGAAACTTGGTGGGTATCTTGGGGAGAGGCTCCATCAGCTACCCTGTGAGTTTGGAGCCTCTCCCTCAAACCCCTTCCCCTCCAGAATATACCCTATGTTTTCACCATTGACTTCAATGGCCCATAGGATATAATGGAGCTGAAATTGACATTCGGCTGCCTGAAAGACTCCCCGGGACGCTGGCTGGGGGCGGGGCTTGGCTACTGAGCTCCCGGAACTGCGCTCCGGTGCGCTCCCCCTCCAAAAGACCCCTGGGTTGGACACAGAATGTTTTGACTAGATGAACCCCTTGGTTTGATCCAACAGGGCTTTTCTTGGGATGGGGAAAATGCCTCATAGGGGCTTGGAAATGATGGAATCAAGAGGAGAGATTGGATTTATACCCCCACCCTTCCCTACCTGAAGATGTTTCAGAGCAGCTTACAAACTCCTTTCCCTTCCCCTCCCCACAACAGACACCCTGAGGGCTGAGAGAGCTCTTTCGAGGACTGCTCTTGAGAGAACAGCTCTGAGAGAACTTGTGACTGACCCAAGGTCACACCAGCAGCTGCATGTGGAGGAGGAGTGGGGAATCAAACCCGGTTCTCCCAGATTAGAATCCACACTCCTAACCACTACACCAAACTGAGGTCACCTTGCAGGACAAAGGGTTAAATCATATATTTTTATTTTTTATTTTATTATCTTAATATTTTATTTTTATAAGATGTGTTGCGAGGATAGGAAAAGGTGAGGGAGCTGTAGCACTGGGGAAGAGTGACTCCCTTTTAGGAATATTGTGAAGTATTTGACATTGTGCAGTACTAGAAATTTACTTACCAGACCCCAGAAACCACTGAATTTGATTAGCTCAAGTCAGCCTCCTTGATGCCCCGTCAGCTGCAGCTCCAAAGCTTAACTCATTATCAGCAACTAACCCTTCCTGCCGTCAGTGATTCTCCCCCCCTCCTTCATTGAAGCCGACAGAAACACAGCTGTGTCAATCCTCGAGTGCCGACACTTTCACCCTGAGCAGCTGAAATGCTTGTGAACATTCCGTGACATTTTGGCATCTCTACCAATGGTAAGAAGGCAGCAAGCTATGATTAGTTCCATATATCTAATTGTGAATATGGCTCTTTGGGTAAATTAGAAAAAAAATCAAAGGTGTGGGGAGGAGGGATGGGGGGATTTTTCTGCAGACCTGGGAACCCCATGCCGCTGAAGTGATGATCAAGCGTGTGAAGACATTGCAGCTTAAAGAAGAGAAAAAAACACAGATGGTACAAAGCTACATTAAGAAATGCCTGCCAGTTTGAAAGGGTTTTTATTTTTTCCCTAGCAGCCACAGTAATGATTGTCAAAATGGCAGCAGTGGCAGGAAGAAGTGGGTAGGGGGAAGATGGGGTTCCCCCTCTCCTATTAGTTTCTTGTGGGTTCATAAGAACATAAGAGAAGCCATGTTGGATCGGGCCAATGGCCCATCCAGTTCAACACTCTGTATCACTCAGTGGCCAAAAATGTCAGGTGCCATCAGAAGGTCCACCGGTGGGGCCAGAACTCCAGAAGCCCTCCTACTGTGCCCCCCCCGCCCCAAGAATCCAGAGCATCACTGCCCCAGACATAAGAGAAGACATGTTGGATCAGGCCAGTGGCCCATCCAGTCCAACAGTGGCCAAAGCCCAGGTGCCATCAGAAGGTCCACCAGCCGGGCCAGAACTCCAGAAGCCCTCCCACTGTGGCCCCCCAAACACCAAGAATATAGAGCATCCCTGCCTCAGACACAGATTTCCATCTATACCTTGTGGCTAAGAGCCACTGATGGACCTCTGCTCCGTATGTTTCTCCAATCCCCTCTGGAAGCTGTCTGTGCCTGTAGCTGCCACCACTTCCTGGGGCAGGGAGTTCCATATGCTAATGACTCTTTGGGTGAAGGACTTCCTTTTATCAGTTCTGAGCCTACTGCTCATTAATTTCATCAAGTGCCCACGAGTTCTCGCATTGTGAGAAAAGGAGAAAAGTACTTTTTTCTCTGCCTTCTCTATCCCAGGCATAGTTTTGTAAGCCTCTATCGTGTCCCCCCTCAGTCATCATTTCTCCAAGCTAAAGAGCCCTAACCTCTTTAAACCTTCTTCATAGGGAGAGTTTTCCACCCCCTTAATCATTTCAGTTGCCCTTTTCTGCACTTTTCCCAGTGCTAGAATATCTTTTTTGAGGTGCGGTACACGGGATTCCACATGAGGCCGCACCATCGATATATATACAGGGGCACTGTGATACTGGCTGATTTGTTTTCAGTTCCCTTCCTAATAATCCCCTCTGGAACCTTTTTTAAAGACAGGGATTCCACACTCGTTTACACAATTTTGGTTTGCAAAATTAGCAATTTCAGCTGCCAAACAGACCCACATAATCCACTGGCTGGGTCTGGATGAAACCCAGCTCCTCCGCCGTTCCCTGAAGATTCTGTACCCTCAAACGGCGCAGTGAAAATGGGAGAAGAGGTTTTTCGAATGCCAGAGCGAGCTGCCCCCAGAGGAAACTGGCCCACAGTGTTTGTTTCGTATTTATTCAGAAGCCACTTCTCTCCTCAATGTGGATCTAAAATGGCTGACGTTGTGCTCCTCTCCCCCATTTTACCCTCACAACAACTTTATGAGGTAGGTTAGGCTGAAAGTGGTGCGACTGGCCCAAGGTCCCCAATGAGATTCCGCGGCAGGGTGGGGATCTGAACCTGGTTCTCCCAGACCCTCGTCCAATGCAGTAACGGCTTTCCTGAGCTTGTGCTTGCACATAAGGGCTTTACGAACTCGCTTGGAGAAAGGATTCAGGACTGTGGTCTATATTGTTGCATTTAGCTTATTGTTGGTAGGATCCTATTTATGTAATTTCTGTACCACTTAATGTGTTACATGAATGCTTGAGCTATGTTTCAGTTCTTTCTGGTGGTCCCAGACTTCTACAATCCTAATGCCTTAGTTATTGAATGTCCCACTCTTGTGATGGTACTGGCTCACTATGGCTGATTCTGCGCCCATCTGTTTCCTCGCAGTTTTTCCACAGCCACGTCGGGAAGTTAATCTCCCTCCGCACTGCATGCTCCTTTCACTTTCTTCGATCATCAGGTTTTATGGTCCCTTCTGCATAGATTTATGTCCGTTCAGGGGTGACTTCACAGTCAGTAAGGTGTTGCCCCAGGGTACCTGGATGTGATTTCGAGCGGCACCTTTTCCTTCCTCCGCTTCCGATTGGAAGGGAACAATAAGCAGACAACTCGACACAGCTTCAGCGATCTCCATCAGTTCCCCCGGTTCTATTTCCCCCTCTATATTTATCACCTCGCTGAGGCAAGTACTGACACAGGAAAATCTGCATACCAGACTGAATGAAAACAGAAATTCCGAGGCAAGGGGGAGCCAGATTAAATGCTGAGATGTGGAACGGATGCCGGATGCAGAATGGACCTATGTGTAATCTTGCCTTGAGCCCCTGTGAGAAAGTCAGACTATAAATAAATAAGAAGACAAGCCCAGAACTTTAATTTATACAGAGATGCAACAGACAGTCTTCCCTAGCGGGTGAATACCCTGGCCTCATAGGAGTCATTCATTGACTTCTCAGAGCACTGGGCTTGGGAAAGACTGCTCAGTGACTGGGTGGAGCCCACAACAATCCCATCGCTTTGACTCTCCCACGCAAGCAGCCTCCCCATGACCTGAGAGGTGTCAGGGGAAGGTGCCCAATGCAGGCAGAAAGCACCACTGCTTGCGGAACAGGCCTGCAAGATCCAGCCCAAGGAGCTGCTGAGTAGCTAGGTTAAGGGCGCTTTCACACACACTAAATAATGCACCTTTGATGCACTTTGGAACTGGATTTTACAGAGTGAAATAGCAAAATCCACTTACAAACGGTCGCTGAAGGGGACTGAAACGGCCTTATTTAGCATGTGTGAAAGTGCTCTATGCCTCTTGCAGTGAATACAAACAGGATGCTTGTCGCACCTTAAAGGCAGCCATGTGGCAGGAGAAAGCCCACTTCATCAGATGCCTGCTGATACACACACATATATACACGCTAGGAATGCAACCCCACTTGACTCCTTTAGGAGGAAGGTGGGCTATAAAAAATGTATGCCAGTAAATCATCCTTATGTGCACATGGTTATAGATAGGTAAGTTTTCCTTGCTCGAAAACCAGTCGAATCCAACTCTAGGGGTGCGGGGCTCATCTCCGTTTCCAAGCCGAAGAGCCAGCGCTGTCCAAAGTCATTTCCATGGTCATGTGGCCAGCATGACTAGATGCCAAGGTGCACGGAACGCTGTTACCTTCCCACCGAAGTGGTACCTATTTATTTACTTGCAATGTCTTGCTTTTGAACTGCTAGGTTGGCAGGAGCTGGGGCGAGAGATGGGAGCTCACTCCGTCACGCGGCACTCGGGTCTTGAACGGCTGAACTACCGACCTTTCAGTCTGCAGCTCAGCATCTTAACCATTTGAGCCACTGCTGCCCTTATGGTTATAGACAGCCAACATTAAAAACAGCAGAGTTGAAAAGCCCAGAGATGGAAGTGTGACGTGTTTATATGAAACTCAAAAAACATATTTGAGAGACGCACAGTGATCTTGCGCAATGGAGATCGGGTTCCTGGAATTTGGCTACACTGATTTGACACCTATAAAAAGGTAAAGGTTCCCTTGCTCGAAAGCCAGTCGAATCCGACTCTAGGGTTGCGGTGCTCATCTCCGTTTCAAAGCCGAAGAGCCAGCGCTGTCCGAAGACGTTTCCGTGGTCATGTGGCCGGCATGACTAAACACCAAGGTGCACGGAATGCTGTTACCTTCCCACCGAAGTGGTACCTATTTATCTACTTGCAATTTCTTGCTTTCGAACTGCTAGGTTGGCAGGAGCTGGAACTAGAGACGGGAGCTCACTCCATCATGCGGCACTCCCGGGTCTCGAACTGCTGAACTACTGACCTTCCACAGCCTGCAGTTCAGCGTCTTAACCACTTGAGCCACCGCAGCTCCAACATGAGAAATGCAACCACGGGCCGCCCAAGAGCACCACAAAATTACCAGCAGCCTAGGGGACCACTTGGGACTCCAGATCCACAGCCTGGTAGCTCCTCTGTCTGCTGTGCCATCAGGGGTTTGCTCAAGGCAACAGGAACACTGTCACCTGCAGACAATGCAACTCTTCGGCTGTCTTCATCAGGACAAGCACCTTGGCTTTTAAAGAAGATAAATGGACGCAAACCTGACATAGAAAATGGCAACAGGCCCAGACCAGAAGGATGAGTTTTCCAAGACACTCTGCTGTTGACCTGAGAGCCACCACTTCTCCACATAAAAATGAACTGCGGAAAGAATTCATGAGGAAATATGATGCTATCTGATGATGAAGAAGAAGAGATTGGATTTATACCCCGCCTTTCACTCGGAGTCTCAGAGTGGCTTACAAACTCCTTTCCCTTCCCCTCCCCACAACAGATGCCCTGTGAGGTAGGCGGGGCTGAGAGAGCTCTCTGAGAGAACTGCTCTTTCAAGAACAGCTCTGACAGTATGGCTTGCCCAAGGTCATCCAGCAGCTGCGAGTGGAGAAGTGGGGGAATTAAACCCAATTCCCCCAGATTAGAGACAGCACACTTAACCACCACACCAAACTGGCTCACGAAACTGAAGCCGCGATGGAAGGAATGATTTACCTGTCGCAATAAAGGTGTGGAATCCACTTGGTATGGTTGCGTTATCCCACTGCAAACTGCCAAGCTGGGATGAAGAATGGGTTTCCTCCCCACACAAACGGCCGAATCAATCAAGTGATCTGACTGCGTTTTCCAAGGCTATCTCAAACTTGTTTTTAGAGATGCAGGCCGCCACGCGCTCATGAGTTCTTGGAAATGAGCGGAAGTCCCACAAGCCTTATGAAGACGAACAGCTTGATAAAGATATCGATTCGAAACAGGCCTGTCGTGTAGTGCTAACTTTGACGTCTTCCTGCTCCGAGGGGTCCTCTCTGTTAAACTGAATGACTCTTTCTCTCCTTACAGCATGAAGATGGCTTGGTCCCTTGAAGACTGTATCTCAGCAGGGTTTATGTCCCGCTTGTAATTGCAGTTGTATTTCTTTCAGCGTAATTATGCGCTTTGTACTTTATTTGCACTTGGCACGATAGCTTATCTTATAATACTATAAATATTTTTGCAAAAAAAACACCCGGGTTTTGTTTACCTTTTTCAAGGTTGCTTTTGTATCTCTGGTCAGTCTCATTATTGGCAAACTCCTCCTTGCTTGTTTGCTGAATGAAGACCAGGCACTTTGACACATATGTTTCCGTCACAGGGAATCTGGTAGTCTTTAAAAAAAAACCACCCACCCCCACACCACCCACCGCCTTTGGCTTTTGAACTAAAAGCGGCGAAACCACCTCAGCTTCTACTGGCGCTCGGGTTCCTCTGCTGAGGAGGCTGTGTTGTCGGACTTCGCCCACAGAAAGAGGAGATCCACACGATGGAAACAAAGGAGAGAAAGTCTTTTTAATGAACTTACACAGATGTGAACAAAAGTCCTCGGAATATCTTTCTTTAAAAAAAGCGACAGCGAACAAGGAATGACAGGTGGCAACTGAAACGATGTCACAAAGAGTCCAAGAACGAGGGTGCTTTTCAGTTGCTGGGCGGTGGCGGGGGATGTTTCCAGGCCCGTCTGTGGGGAGAGGGGGTCTCAGCATTGGGGGCATTGGGGCAGGAGGGGGACGCCAGGAGCCGGGGGAAGCTGAGGTGGCCCCGGGGGTAGAGGCACGGGGCCGGTGGGGGCGGCATGGGTGGCATAGCCATGCCTCCGGGGGCGGGGGCGGGATGGATTCTGGCAGTGGCGGTCTGGGGGGCAAGCCGTTCATGAGGGGAGGTGGTGGGGGCCTCTTCACCGTGGCGGGTCCGGCGGGGATGGTCTGGGGAGTGGGGGTTTCTCCATCTTGAAGTGGAACTGGAGGAAGAACTAGAAGAGTGGAAAAGGAGGAAAAAACTTGCTGTCAACAGGGAGAGCCGGCTGGTTAATTTTGTTCCAAACATTCAGCCCCCAGGACACCCCCTGCCCCCCCGGGGCAATCTCAGCTTATGTTTCGGAGACAGCTTTCAATGTTCAGGTAAAATCCATTTTAAAAGGCAAGTGTGACAAAGACGATACAACAAAAGCATTCTAAGATCCAAGAGCACAAAAGCCAATCCGTGAAAAACAGCCTGGAATTCTTATAGATAGCTTCAAGAGGGGACTGGCTAAACATATGGAGCGGAGCAAGGGCCATCAGCGGCTCTTAGCCACAAGGTAGAGATGGAACGCTGTGTCTGGGGCAGTGGTGCTGTGTATTCTGGGGCTGGGGGGGCAACAGTGGGAGTTCTTCTGAAGTTCTGGCCCCGCTGGTTGAGCTCCTGGTGCCACCTGGGTTTTGGCCACTGTGTGACACAAGAGTGTTGGACTGGATGGGCCACTGGCCTGATCCAACATGGCTTCCCTTATGTTCCTGTGCCTGGGGCAGTGATGCTCTGTATTCTTGGGTGCTTGGAGGGCCACAGTGGGAGGCCTTCTGAAGTCCTGACCCCACTGGTGGACCTCCTGGTGGCACCTGGGTTTTGGCCACTGTGTGACACAGAGTGTTAAACTGGATGGGCCACTGGTCAGACCCAACATGGCTTCTCTTATGTTACCGGCCACGGTGGATAAATACTGTACAGGAGAATACAAAAGGACCGGAGAGGGGGACAGGGAGACATGGCTCAATAAAGAAAAGATGGGGGCGGGGGGACAGGGGCGCTTGCACCTGACACATAAATTTCTGCTAGGTTGGTGCCAGGCACTTCCACAACTGCTACAATTAATGCCTTTATATTAGACGTGTTCACTGAGGCCAGAGTGTCACACAAATCCTTCCACAGGAACCGACGGCTCTCTGGCTCAGTTCAGGGCCTGGCGTGTACAAGGCCTGTTTGATTCGCAATGCTTTGAAACACCTGCACTTCAAAGGCAAACTGTGGCACGGCATCCAGATTTTTAAGGCCCTTTGAAAATAAAGATGCCCCTGCTAGGAACCCCGGCCAGTCAGAGGCTCTTCCTTTAGGTCTGCCAAAGTATCCTAAGACTAACTCGGTCTTGTTTTTCTTTCAAAATCAGTGGTTTTGAAAGGGTATGTTAATGCTTACGTTGTTTTGGTCGAGTCATCTAGTACAGGATGTTTGTACAACAGGTTCCGACAATGTAATTTTTACCACTATGGTTTTCATTTATTAATTAAATCATTTATATCACACCTTTCCTCTTGGCTCGAGACAGTTCAGTTTGACAGATTCTGCCTCGATGAAGACAAAGCCTCCAGTTGCAGGGGCAATCTACCACTGAATGCCAGACCGCTGGGGGCAAAAAAACGCCACCTCATGCCCTGCTCCTGACCACCCGGGACAACTGATCGGCTGCTATCACGGGCAAGAGCAGACAGGCTTCGAAGCCATTCAACAAGGATTACCTGTTTCGTTTCTCGGTTCCAGTGAGTCCAGAACTTGCTGTCCGCTTTATCTATCTCTCTGCTGGGTACCTGGGGAGATGGGAGCGGTTATTTTTCCTCCCCTTTTTAATTTTATTTTTACTGATTCAAATGATAGTCTAAAGATATTTTAAAAGAAACAACAGACTATGACAATGAGAAGAAGAACGGAAGCAAGAAGAAGTGAGCAGTGACTGGGCTAGATGGACATGCAACCACACCTAATAACTGTCATTCATTCATTCATTCATTCATTCATTCATTCATTCATTCATTCATTCATTCATTCATTCATTCATTCCGCATTGTACTTATTCAACCAACCCATGAACAGTGTTCCCTCTAAGCTGAGTCAGTGTGAGCTAGCTTACAGTTTTCTGGCCTCCAGCTCACAGATTTTTGCCTTAGCTCAGGAAGGAGGGCTCCAGAGCAAACTAATTTATGCGGTGGCAAAATCACTTGCTCACAACTTTAATGCCAGTAGCTCACAAAGTAGAATTTTTGCTCACAAGACTCCACAGCTTAGAGGAAGCATTGCCCATGAACCAAAAAACATCTTCCCCATCCACGTACAGCCCAGTCAAATCTCAAAGTCAAACGTAGAAGAAATCGGAAATCCAGTTGGGGGAGGGGGCGGTTTAACGTTTAGCATCGAACAGAAAACACACTGGATGACTTAAAAAAATTAATGATTCCTCCGTCTGCGCGTGCCAGTCTTTGGTGCCTCCCCAAGCTGTTTCCAGGCTCTGCCCAATCCCTGGCTCCCCTTGCTGTGATACCCTGCCCTCCCCGGAATCACCTTGAAAGCAATGGTCTCGTAGGGCTCTGCGGCCATCAGGAGGTACTGCCAGCGCCGGTCAGGGGGCTCGATCCTCTGCTCGTACGCCGACATGAAGCGATGTCTGGGCATGATGCTCTCGGCAATCTCTGGGTAGTCGATCTGCAGAGGGGGAAGGCGAGGGGGGGCGCAGATCTTTCATTTATTACATTATTTATTTATATCCTGCTTTCCCTCCCCAGTGGGAACCAAAGTGCCTTGGCGTAGTGGTTAAGAGTGCAGACTCTAATCGGGGAGAAAGGGGTTTCATTCCCCTCTCCTCCACATGCAGCTGCTGGTGTGCCCTTGGGTCAGTCACAAGCTCTTTCAGAGCTGTTCTCTCAAGGGCAGTTCTCGAAAGAGCTCTCTCAGCCCCACATCTACCTCACAGGGTGTCTCTTATGGGGAGGGGAAGGAGATTGTAAGCCAATGTAAGACTCCTTTGGGTAGTAAAGGGTGGGGTATAAATCCAATCTCTTCTTTTTCTCCTTCTACAGCATCAACACCCCATTCAGTTTTATCTTCACAACAACAACAACAACCCTATGAGGTAGGTTAGACTGAGAGTGTGCGACTGGTCTGAGGTCACCCAATGAGCGTCCATGGCAGCAAGGGGGTTTGAATCTGGCCTTCCCAGATCCTAATCCAATATTCTCAGCAGCTAACAGAGACCCCCCCATAAGTACCCATTTCAACCCAGGGGCTCAGGCTGATCACCGTAATGAAGTTCCCCTCTTGATTCCAAAGATGGGACTTACTCTCTGCTGCCCCCATCAGGTCACCAGACAGACTGCAGTGCATCCATCTGCAGTCAAACAAAATAGACGTCCAGTGGCACCTGTATGCGGTGGTTTAAATGGCTCCCAACCATTTAAACCAAACACCTAAGCAGGGATGTTGCATACAATTGAACAGTCATATGCTGCATACAAAGGTGACAGTGCTTCGTGTGTTCACTCTACCATCGAGCCTCAGCTTGAACGTACATTAAGCTGCCTTCTACTGCATCAGATGCTTGGTCCATCAGAGTCAGTATTGTCTGCTCAGACTGGCAGCAGCTCTCTAGGGTCTCTGGCAGAGGTCCTTCCCATCACCTATTACCTGGTCCTTTCAACTACAGTCGCCGGGGATTGAACCTGGGACCTTCTGCACAACAAGCGGAGGCTTCTTTCACTGAGCCACAGCCCCTCCCCTTCCCCACAGCTGCACAGAGGAGCCAACCAGCCAGTCCCTTGCCCGGGGAGAGACTGCTGCAAATGCTACTATATAGTAGTTTTTAAACTTACTTATTTTTCAGATTTATATTCCGCCCTCCCCACAAGTGGGCTCGGGACGGATCACAAGGCAGTACAACAGAAATACCTTAAAATCAGATTAAAATAGTTCAGAATGATAATTTAAGACAAACTGCACCCAAGGTCACACCAGCAGCTGCAAGTGGAGGAGTGGGGAATCAAACCCGGATCTCCTAGATCAGAGTTGGCGCTCTTAACCATT
Source organism: Gekko gecko (assembly GCA_029375565.1). Classification (NCBI taxonomy): domain Eukaryota; kingdom Metazoa; phylum Chordata; class Lepidosauria; order Squamata; family Gekkonidae; genus Gekko; species Gekko gecko. The sequence continues at coordinate 6,244,540 of JAPDNY010000006.1, forward strand.
ACACCAAACTGGCTTCAAAATGCTGTCATGAGCTGCCTCCTAAAGATCAAAATAGAAAGTGAGGGTACCGGACACACCTCCCTGGGGAAGTTGTTCCATAATTGTGGGGCTGCCAGCAAAAAGGCCCTGTCTCAGATACCCACCAGATGAGCTTCTTCGGTCAACGGGACAGTGAGGAGGGCCTCTCCCTCCGACCCTTATTCCTGGGCTGGAATGCGTTTGCATTTGTCTAAATATCTGCACCCACTGGAGAACAGCAGGTGAAAAGTGCCACGATGAATCAAATACCTGGAAGAGAAGACTCTGCTGGCCTGTCTCTGGATCTCGTTGCTTGGTCACTGAAAGGAGAGGAAGAATGAGCTGTTGTGAAGGGTGGGACAACCTTGTTGTATCGGTGCTCACCATGCAGCAGAGGCTCTGCATGAAACCCAGCTCCCCGAGAAGCTGAACTTTAAAAAAAGAAAGCAAGATCCTAGTCCCTGCGGCTGATGAGAAGCGGTTGAAAGTGCAAGGCCAGTCCCGGTTCTTGGGGGACCAAGTTTCAGGGACTACCCCACCAGAATAAGTCATGCATGAACGTGAACATTTGCATAACGCGTAGGGATTGCAGAACTAACACGGCGCTTTTTCTTACCTCCCTGCCCCAAACCCGCCTCCCCGCCCATCCCAGCCAGGGTTATAATGAGGTCTAGTGTCCTATCGCGACTTAAAGCACTGGCTCCCACTAGACAGAGAAGGCCCAAACGTGTGGACCAAAGACCCAAGAAAAAGAGCAGCCTGGCGGCCTGTTACCTTTGTAACCCGGCCGGCCGATTTTCACAAACTTCTTCACTTCGACTTTCACTTTTTCGGGGGCGGGCTGGGCCGGGGCTTCTTTGGCTTCCTTGGCAGCTCTCCGAGCTCTGGGGGAAGTAAAAGGGGTGGGGGGAAAGCAGGTTGTGATCAGTGTTCCCTCTAAGCTGAGTTAATGTGAGCTAGCTCACAGTTTTTTAGCCTCCGGCTCACAGATTTTTGCCTTAGCTCAGGAAGGAGGGCTCCGGAGCAAACTCATTTATGCAGCATTGCTCGCTCACAACTTTCATGCCAGTAGCTCACAAAGTAGAATTTTTGCTCACAAGACTCCACAGCTCAGAGGGAGCACTGGTTGTGATTGAATGCCCCCACTGGGAAAAGCCGCTGAATCATTGTAGAGGGCTGCCTACTAGACAGTAAGTGCAGGGCAGTGCGTGGAGTGTCAAGAGTAGGATCTGGGAGAACCAGATTCAAATCCCCACTTGTGCCTTGGAAGCTTGCTGGATGTCCTTGGGCCAGCCACCCACTCTCGGCCGAACCCACCCCACAGGGTTGTTGCGAGGATAAAATGGAAGGGAGGAGGAGGTAAGCTGTTTAGGGCCCCCGCTGGGGAGAAAGGAGGGGGTGCAAATGAAGCAGATGGGGCGAGGAAATGCTTAATGGGGTGAGGATGCAGAGCAGAGCCAGCCTGGGGTAGTGGCTGGGGGGCTGGACCTGGTTCGAGTCCTCACTGTGCTGTGCAGGTTTGCTGGATGACCATGGGCCCATCACACGCACTCCACCAGCCTGCCTCACAGGGCTGTTGTTGTGAAGACAAAACAGAGGAGAATGATGTTGTGAGCTGCTTTGGGAGGAGGAGGAAGAGGAGGAGAAGAGGAGGAGGAGGAGGGGGAAGGGGGAGGGGATTGGATTTATACCCCACCCTTCACTACCCAAAGGAGTCTCAGAGTGGCTTACAATCTCCTTCCCATTCCCCTCCCCACCACAGACACCCTGTCTGAGGTGGGAGGGTCTGAGACAGCTCTTTCAAGAACTGCTCCTGAAAGAACAGCTCTGAGAGAACTTGTGATTAACCCAAGGTTACACCAGCAGCTGCATATGGAGGAGTGGGGAATCAAACCCAGTTCTCCCAGATTAGAGTCCGCGCTCCCCTAACCACTACACCAAACTGGGGTACCCATATGTAAATAAATGCAGACCAATGTCTCCGAGACAGCCCGCTTGCTGTGGTCACCACTGGAGAGCTGATTAGCTGGGCAGATTTTTTTGGAAAAACACTGCTTTTGCTGCAGCCGCCACCACAGCACAAGGCTCTTCACCGCACGGCTGGAGGTAAGCTGCAGCAGTCATACTATGGCTGGTTCTCCCTCCCGTAGCAGCCATTTTGTGCCATACTGTGCCAAAATTCCAAAGCTGCCTGCAGGCTCAAAAAGGTAGGGGGGGCTCCTGTCCAATGTTCCCTCTAAGCTGAGTTAGTGTGAGCCTAGCTCACAGTTCTTTAGCCTCCAGCTCACCCATTTTTGTCTTTAGCTCAGGAAGGAGGGCTCCAGAGCAAACTCATTTAGGCAGCAGCCAAATTGCTTGCTCACATCTTTAGCTCACCAAGCAGAATTTTTACTCCCAAGACTCCAGAGATTAGAGGGAGCATGGCTCCTGTCCTAAATAGAACCTCTGGCTCATCAAGCACATGCTCTTCCTCTGACCTGTGGTCTCTTCCCCTGAGAAGGTGCCCTGTTATAGCTTCGATTGGCTCTCCAGAGTTTCAAGCAGAGCTCTCCGACTAGAGGCTGTCTGGTTTTGAACCTGGGCCCCTCTGCAGGTGTAGCAGATACTCTGCCACCCTGCTACACACCCGCTGGACCAAAAGTCTTTGGCAGGGCTGGATGACTGGCCTACCTAGTTCAGTATTGCCTGCGGGCTCCCTGATGCGAGGGAAAGTTTTTCATTAGCTCCTGTGGCCTTTTTAACCAGAGATGCCACAGCCTGAACCTGGGAGTCTTTGAAGAAGAACAGAAGAGATTGCGTTTACACCCTGCCCTTCACTACCCAAGGGAGTCTCAGAGCAGCTTACAAACTCCTTTCCCTTCCCCTCCCCACAACAGGCACCCTGTGAGGTAGGTGGGGCTGAGAGAGCTCTGACAGAAACTGCTCTTTTTCAAGAACAGCTGTGCCAGAACTATGGCTCGCCCAAGGTCATCCAGCAGCTGCAAGTGGAGGAGTGGGGAATCAAACCCCGTTCTCCCAGAATAGAGTCCGTGCACTTAACCACTACACCAAACTGGCTCTCTTTGCCTTGTCTGCTCCCTGCTCCTATGAAGTCCTCCATCCAGAAGTTGGGCTGCAGCCCATATCCTGACTATGGAATTTTCTTTGCACCTGGTGTTGGGGGCAGAGTCCCCCCCCTCCAGTATAAAACTAGCCTCAGACGTCCAACAATAGCATTCAAACAAAAACCACACACAAACGCGCTGCTGTCTACAGAGAGGTCCGGCTCCCTACCCTCCGCCTGAAACTGGAGATGGCCTGTTATCAGGCGGGGGAGATGGCCGAGGGGGCCAGAAAACTGTTACTCCTGAGACAGAGACAAGGTCACGTCCCACCAGAGAGGCCTCCTTGTCGATTTGGGGCTGGATGTGCTTCCAGGCATTCCCTGCTTTTTGGAAACGCTGCGGGAGGTGGGGGGAATGGGGAGCATCTGAGCCACCATCAACTGCCTTCTAAGAGGTTTCCAGGAAGCGTTTGAGAGATGGAGCTTTTTCGGTGGTAGCTCTCCAGTTGCCCACTGCCCTCTTTGCAGAGATTCTCTTGGTGCCAGCTGATTAGTTTTGGTGCCAAGAGAAGGCACGTTAAACCCACATGAAGCCGCCCTAGACTGAATCAGAAGACTGGTCCACCAAAGTCAGTATTGTCTACTCAGATTGGCAGCAGGTCTCCAGGGTCTCAGGCAGGGGTCTTTCCCATCACCTCCAATCAGCGCTCCCTCTAAGCTGGGTTAGCCAGTTTGGCGTAGTGGTTAAGTGCACGGACTCTAATCTGGGAGAACCGGGTTTGATTCCCCACTCCTCCACTTGCACCTGCTGGATGACCTTGGGCAAGCCATAGTTCTCTCAGAGCTGTCTTCTCAAGAGCAGTTGTCGAAAGAGCTCTCTCAGCCCCACCTACCTCATAGGGTGTCTGTTGTGGGGAGGGGAAGGGAAAGGAATTTGTAAGCCGTTCTGAGACTCCGAGTGAAGGGCAGGGTATAAATCCAATCTCTTCTTCTCTTCTTCTTCTTCTTAGTGTGAGCTAGCTCACAGCTTTTTAGCCTCCGGCTCACACATTTTTGTCTTAGCTCAGGAAGGAGGGCTCCAGAGCAAAGTGATTTATGCAGGAGCCAAATCGCTTGCTCACAACTTTAGTGCTAGTGGCCCACAAAGTAGAATTTTTTCTCACAAGACTCCACCGCTTAGAGGGAGAATTGCCTCCGACATGAGCCTTTCAACTGGAGATGCCGGGGATTGAACCTGGGACCTCCGGCATGCCAAGCAGGGTCTCGGCCGCTGAGCCACAGCCTCTCCCCTTCCCACATTAATCCGCCCAGGCTTCATATGGGTTTTGTGGTGTCCAGAGGGCAGGAAGAAGACGTGCCATGGTTACTCTGATTACCTCCTCAAATCTTGCTGATCGTTGTTTTGGCGCTGGGCCAGATTTTTTATCCTGGCCTTCATAATGACACTGAATTGGGGCTCTATGTTTTTTTGGCATCTGGGGTTTCACTGCTATGGCAGTCTGATGCAGCTCTAATGCCTGCCATTTCATAAGTTGCATTGGTGAAGTCTGATGGCTTCTGACGTATTTTAGGGGGATGGTGGTATCTGTGTGATGCTGCGGTAAGCCACCTTGGGCATTTATGTGAAGAAGAGGAGGAGGAGGAGGAGTTTGGATTTATACCCCGCCCCTCACTACCCAAAGGAGTCTCAGAGCGGCTTACAATCTCCTTTCCCTTCCCCTCCCCACAACAGACACCCTGTGAGGTAGGTGGGGCTGAGAGAGCTCTGACAGAAACTACTCTTTTTCAAGGACAGCTCTTGTCAGAACTATGGCTTAACCAAGGTCATCCAGCAGGTGCGAGTGGAGGAGTGGGGAATCAAACTTGGTTCTCCCAGATTAGAGTCCGCGCACTTAACCACTGCACCAAACTGGCTTTCTGCAAATGAATGCAAAAGAGATGCCTGGAGGGGAAACTGAGGCAAGGAAATAAGCAATGTTTTTAAGAGAAGGCAAAGAAAGAAAATAAACTCAAGGAAGTGGTGTGGTATGGGATGCTACTTTAGACTTAAAAAAAAAGGGATTAAGCAAATTTGGTCATGGAGAGGTCTAGCAAGAGGTATGTGTCACAGTGGAGTCAGCATTACTAGAGGGAGTGTATCTGTGACTTCTGGAGGCAGGCAGAGCATGGCTGTTGTACCACAGACCACCTGGGACCTTCCCACTGACCACTGTTGGGAGACCAGGTGGTTACACAGGGTTGTACCTTCAGAAGGCCTAGCTCGGATAAGTGAAGTCTGCTCCTCAGGCAGCTAACTCAATGCTATTGCAAGCTTTTCCAGAGGTGCTACTGTTACTCAGCCCTCTGAAGTTCATTGTAGTTAAATGAACTGCAGTTAGGTGCAATGAAGTGAATTATACGATTTAGGTTTGTTTGTTTTTTTAAAGTCAACACTTGAAGCCATTGCTTTGCTCCTTTCCTCATATGCATGCTTGGAGTTGGGCCGACAACTATTTCCGTTGTCTTTAAAAACTTTACAGCAACCTGGCTCGGAACAAGGGGGAAAAAATCATTTCGCGAGCAAAGGACTCCATGCTCTGTGATCCATTTTGCAAGCAGAGAGAGGCAGAATAAACTGGGACGGGTAACTACACTTGCGGGCTTGAGACTTACAAATTGGTCTGGTGCTTTTTCCCCTGGGTATGTGCCAAGTAGCTTCCCTGCAGAAACAGAAAAGGCAGGACAAAATTAACAGCCGCTCCAGAGGGCGGACGGGGCTGGGAAGGGCCCGGAGGGACGAAAGCAGACACTCACCTCGTTGTTGTGCAGCGTCAGGCAAAGCTTGCATTCGTAAGAGCCCAAGTGATTTTTCATAAAATAGGGATCCTGAAAGGGAAATCAGAAGGAATATTGATTTCGTACTCATCCAATCCCAGCGCTTAACAGGGTTCCAAAACGGTGAAGAAATCAATATGTTTTAAAACAGGAGAATCTAACAACAGTACTATTGGAAGCGTTTCCAGAATCTAACAGCAGCAGTGTAAAAACTAAAAAATTAAAACCACAGCTAATTTAAAAAAAAGACAAGAGTCAACAAAAAGGCTGGGGGTAACACCCCCTCCCCCAAACTAAAATTTTGAAAAATCATCAGGTTGCGGCCCACGCTCCCTCTAAGCTGTGGAGTCTTGTGGGCAAAAATTCTGTGAGCTCCTGGCATTCGAGTTGGGAGCAAGCGATTTGACTACTGCATCAATGAGTTTGCTCTGGAGCCATCCTTCCTGAGCGAAGACAAGAATGAGCGAGCCGGAGACTAAAGAACTGTGAGCTAGCTCACACTAACTCGGCTCAGAGGGAGCACCGGTCGGGGGACAGGTGGAAGAGATGGTGTTCCGGAAACAAGGTGACGCAACAGAGGAGGCCCTGTCGTTGGTGGGGAAGCAGCCCCTCCCTCGCCCTGGATGGGGAAGAAGGCCAAGCACAGTCTCTGGGGCTAACGGCCATTTTAGGGGCAGGCTCGTCTGAGAGCAGGCAGGGGTCCCCTTGAGAGACCCCAGCCTCAGACTGTTCAGGTGAGAACCAGCACCCTCAGCTGGGTCCTGAAACAAGCTGGCAGCAGGTGTTCTTCCAACTCTGGCAAGGTGACTTCACCAAGACCTGCTCACCACCTCACTGCTACATTTGGAATGAGCTCCGGGATGACGTCAGGGCCCTGTGGGACCTTCTGCAGTTCCGCAGGGCCTGTAAAATGGAGGTCTTCAGGTAGGGTGCTGCCTTAACATCATGGCCCTGGCCCTAACATCGACACCATTATCAACCTGGCCCTAGCATCTATATCACCACCAACTGGATGACTAGCAGTTGGCAGGGGCCTGGAGGCGGCCATTTAAATGATGACAGAATGTCACCATCTTTTATTATAGTTATGGGTCGCGTAACTATGGTTTACACTATAATATTAACCTAATGTTGTTTTAAAATGTATTGGAGTTTTTTATTTATTTATTTATTTATATTATGTTGTTAGCCGCCCTGAGTCTGCTACGGCAGGGAGGGAGATATACAAATTTTAATAATAATAACAATAACAATAATAACAAACCGAAGTTTCCAAGTTGCCTTCAAGCCGCCACTGCCAGTTGGTCACATCTCCCTGGGACCAGCAGGCAGCTGTTGTGGAAGGCAGCCAACGTGCACATACTAGGGACAGGGCCTTGGTACGGCCACTGTGTAGCCAAAGGTGCTTGCCAATTGCCTAGAACCACAATCCCGGTGCCACAAATCATAGAATCATGGAGTTGGGAGGGACCTCCAGGGTCATCTAGTTCAACCCCCAACACAACACAGGAATTTCACAAAGACCTCCCCCCTCCACACCTGCAGTGACCGCTGTCCCACGCCCAGAAGATGACAAGAAACCTCCAGGATACCTGGAGAAAAATGGCTTCCTGACCTCGAAGTGGCAATCAGCATTTCCCTGGGCGTGTAAGAAAGGGCCACGAGAACTAAGCACTGCTGCAACCCTTCCTGCCCTCCCTCTCATGATCTGCCTAAGTTATTCACAGAACCAGCACTGCTGTCAGATGGCCACCTAGCCTCTGTCTGAAAACCTCCCAAGAAGGAGCGCCCACCACCTCCCGAGGAAGCCTGTTCCACTGAGGAACCACTTGAACTGTTGGGAAGTTCTTCCTAATGTTTAGCTGAAAACTCTTCTAATTTAAATTCATCCTGTTGGTTCTGGTCCGACCTTCTGGGGCCTCAGAAAACAACTCTGCCCCATCCTCTATAGGACAGCCCTTCAAGTACTTGAAGATAGTTCTCATATTACCTCTCACTCATCTCCTCTCCAGGCTAAACCTACCCAGCTCCTTCAACCTGCCACGCCAACACTCCCTTCCCCTCTGCGTTGCTACCAAAAGGGAACGGTTGGGGTGGCTCAGATTTGGCCCAAATGCCTCTAGCTGCTGATTCCTCACCCATATGAAAAAGGAATTATTTTTTCAATCTGATTCATATCATAGTCAGTCTAATTTTGCTGCCGGCTGGTTTCCCATTCTAGATTACTTGATTGAACAAGAAGAAATCCTGAGTGAAGTCAAAGGTCTTTAGCTACGGCAGAAGGAATTAGTTAAATTATCTGTGGTTGTTATAATTATATATTTTGACCACACAACTTTGAAACTGCTGAAAATCTTGTTAACCCCTGCACATTTTGGAAGTTAAATTATTTTTATGTATCTGTAGAATAAAAATAAAAAATGGTTTTTTTTAAAAAAAGGAATTATTGCTCTGGTATTCCTTAGTCATTACAGCTGATACTTTTTATTGAATTTCTACAACTGTACTTCATTGACGATTTGGTGTACGTATTAGGTTGATTTTAGTGCTCCGGTATGCTGAAGGATCTATGCACAGGAAGTGAAAACACACAAAAAAACCAGACAGGCTGGGATACAAAACTAGATTTCCCTCCTCCTGTAGGATCAGTGGGCTATAACTGATGCTTCCTGTCCGCAGACAATTGCTTCCTGGCTTCCTTCCACCGTACAAGAAACCCACCTTGTTGATATCGATTGTTTCCAGTGCCAGCTGCCGTAGCCTCTCTCTGCGATCTCGGTTGCTCTCCGAGGCGGAGGCGACACCTCCACTTCCCGTTTTACCTCCCGGACGGTGCTGAAAATCCATAGCTGATGCTCTTGTGCTTCAGTGTTACCAGGAAGAAAAGACTGAGTCGGGGACAAAAAAAGGAATAGAAAAGAGAGTCGTGTTTAAGCCACCCAGCTCACACAGAGACAGTTTTAAATTAAGACTATGAGAACAACCCTGCTAGATCAGACTATAGTTTATTTATTTATTTAATTCTGGTTACTTATAGTCCACCTCTCCTGCTAAGACTCCAGGCAGAGCACATAATGTAAATCAAGTACAATCAACAGGACGGGATGTTCAACAAGCAATACAGTAGAATTCTAAGAGCAAACAGATCTAAAAACAAACAAACAGAAATCTCAAACAGAAGTGAAACAAAGCAAGAGCTTTTAAACACAATACATTAAGTGGTGTAGAAATGACCTAGTCTGGAAAATACAGTCTTAGGTAGAAGAAGGCAAAGATGAAAAAGATGAAGGAGAAGAGACTGGATTTATACCCCGCCCGTCACTCAGAGTCTCAGAGCGGTTTACAAACTCCTTCCTCTCCCCTCCCCACAACAGACACCCCTGTGAGGCAGGTGGGGCTGAGAGAGCTCTTTCGAGAACTGCTCGTGAAAGAACAGCTCTGAGAGAACTTGTAACTGACCCAAGGTCACAGCAGCAGGTCACACATATTGGATATGGATACATATTGCAAAAAATGATAGATATAAGCATACCATGTGTACCAGAATTGTTTTTATTAAATATTATTCCAGAGAATTGTAAGAAACCAGATGTATATATGATTATACATGTGATAACGATGCCTAGGATTTTGTATGCAAAATATTGGAAAAAAGAAGAAGCTCCAACAAAAGAAGAAATAATTTATAAATTATTGGAAACAGTGAAAATGGATCAACTAACTTTACAATTACAAGACAAAAAAGAAGAATTGGGCAAGATCCTACAGTTGGATGGAGGACTATCTTGGAAAACTATCAAAAAAACTATTAAAGTAAAAGCTCCATATTGTTTACTAGTTAAACTGGATTAGGTATATATGAGAATGATTCTATTTGTCTATGTTAGACTTAAGCAGTTATATTGGGTATATGCTCCATCTATGTTGTGTGTCTTTCTCTTTTTGTAGTAGTTGTCTTTTCTTTCTACTTCTAAAAATTAATAAAAATCTTTAAAAAAGAGAGAGGGAGAGAGAGAAGTAGGGAATCAAACCCCGTTCTCCCAGATTACAATGGTGCAGGTCACAGCCCCTGCCCCTTTACCAATGCAGCTTTCTGATTGTTTCGTTGCCGGACAGTTCTATTCACCTGTTTGGAAGCCCATCTGAATGATTCTGCTTGGCGTGGTTTGCAGAAAACCAGGAGAGTGGGAGCCTTCCTGCCCTCATCAGGGAGGCCGTTCCATAAGACGGGGGACACAACAGTTGAATGCATGAGTACGAGCGGTTATCGATTTTGCCCATTTGCAGGATGGTACCTGCAAAAGGCCCTGCTGGGATGAGTGAAGTGGGCATAGCGGAGCATAGGGGGAGAGAGGTGGTCTGGCAGGTAAGAGAGACCAAGGCCGTCAAGGGCTTTGCACGTAATACTCTCATCCAGACTAGCTCTAGTCCAGCATCCCGTTTCACCCAGTGGCCAATCAAAAACCTGGCCAACAAGCTGCCTCCCGGCCCAGGTATTCAGAGGTTCTCTTCAGTCACCATGGCTAGATGCCACTGATTGACGTTTCCTCCCTGAATTTGCTTGGTCTCCTGCTAAAGCTACGTTTTAGAAAAGAGAAGACTAAGGGGGTGGGACATGATAGAGGTTTATAGATTTATGCATGGGATGGAGAGAGCTGACAAAGGGAACTTTCTCTCCCTGTCCCAAAATACTAGAACTCGAGGGCACCTAGTGAAGCTGGTGGGCAGTAGATTCAGGACACACAAAAGGGAATACTACTTTACACAGAGAGTGATTAAAATGTGGACTTTGCTGCCAGAGGATGTTGTGATGGCCACAGGAATAAAGAGCTTTAAAAGGGGATTAGCTAGATTCATGGAGGATAGGTCTATCAGTGGCTATTACCCGTGGTGGCTGAGGGGAACCTCCACATTCAGAGGCACTAATCCTCTGATTCCCAGAGCCAGGAGGCAACATCAGGGGAAGGCCCCGGCCTCTATGCCCCAGGGGAACTGGATGGTCACTGTGTGAGGCAGGATGTTGGACTAGATGGACCCTCACTGGTCTGATCCAGCAGGGCTTTTCTTATTTCTCTTATGTTCTTACGTACGCCAGTGCCCATCATTAAGTCCGATGGCAATGAATGCCACAAGTTAATTATTCATTGAGTAAAGAAATGCTCTGTACTGCCTGTTCTGAATCTACAGCCCATCAACTTAATTGGATGACTTCAGTTCTAGTGTTATGGGAGAAGGGGGGGGAAAGCTCTCTCCACTTCTCCACTCCACACATAATTCTATAAGCCTCTAACACGTTTCCCCTTGTCACCCTTTTTCTAAACAGTAGAGATTCTTTAGCCTTTCCTCGTAGGAAAGGTGTTCCAATGCCCTAATCATCTTGGTTGCCCTATTCTGTATTTTTTCCACCTCTGCAATATCCTCTTCGAGATACGGTGACTAGAACTGCACACAGGATTCCAAATGAGGCCACACCATAGCTCTGTGCAACAGCATCACAATGTTGGCTGTTTCAGGCTCAGTTCCTTTCCTATAAATCCCCAGCGCGGAGTCCGTCTTCTTCACTGCTGCCACACAATGAGTTGCCATTTTCATAGTACTTTCCACTAGCACTCCAAGATCTTTTTTTCCATTTCAGTCTCTGGCAGTTGAGATCCTAACAGCATATATTCAAAATTAGGATGGTTTGGGGTTGTTGTTTTTTTGCTCCTATGTGGATAAAACCCCTCACTTTAAATACATGCTGATAGGGTCTGAATTGTCACAGACTGAGGGGGAAAGACTCCTGGGGGTTGCCATCTATCTAAGGCACAAGGGGATGCTACAGGGATGGGGTGGGTGAGAAGGATGGGGCCAGGAACTGAGGGATAATTCCCTTGTTGCCTGCAACTGATTCGAAAGACAACTTTCAAAGGAATTCAGCAGCTAAGGCAGCTTTCCACCATTCTCACAACAAATCACACAGCACCAATAAAGCTTACCACCCTGCAAGTTTGAAATTGTCCCCCCACACATACAGCTTCTCTAGTAAACCACCTGGCAAGAAGATGGACTGCAAACCCCAAGAGCAGACTCTGCCCTTTCAAGAGCCCCATCGTAGAGGGAAGCAATGAAGTTTGACACAAATCCCTCACTCACCGCTAAACCCCATCATCTGACAAACATTTGCTTAGCAGACTTACAGGAATAGAGCGCACCAGGAAAAGGCAGCACGTTAGCTCCAAAGCAAGGGTCTTAGGCTTTGGGCTGTTCAAATGCTATGCTGCCAATTTGCAACTCTCAGACTGTATTATTGCTGTTGGCGAAAGATGTGTGCTTGGGAGGATAAGAAAGGTGAGAGCATTACGGGAGACCCCCCCACGGCAGTTATCATCAACACACTGGAAGGCTGTATGAGACCCAGCGTGATGTAGTGGTTAGAGTATTGGACTAGGATCTGGGAGACCCGGGTTCAAATCCCCACTTGTGCCATAAAAGCTTGCTGGGTGACCTTGGGCCAGTTGTTGTTAGGATAAAATGGAGGAGAGGAGAACAACATAAGCTACTTTGAGTCCCCAGGGGGAAGAAAGGTTGGGTATAAAGGAATGAATAAATAAAATATTGCAGTGCAAAAGTTAGAGAACTGTATTAGGCTGTGAGGGATGTGGGTTCGAATGCCCACTCCACCATGAAGTTCTTTCAGTGGCTCGGCTAACTCGCAGGGTGGTTGCACAGATAAAACATGAAATTCCGCTGCCCTCAGCCACTTGAAGGAAAAATAAGAGAAGATCAGATGCCTAAACAGATAATCTGTCAAGAGGCTGTCTTTGTGGGCATGCATGAAGTGGCAATCTGAGTTGTCAACCTCCAGGTGGGGCCTGGAGATCTGAAAGTAGACCCAATATCTTGAACTTAGGCAGATCACAAGAAGGGAGGGCAGGAAGGGTTGCCTCAGTGCTTAGTTCTTGTGGCCCTTTCTTACACGCCCAGGGAAATGCTGATTGCCACTTTGGGGTCAGGAAGCAATTGTTCTCCAAGCCAGTTTGGCTGGAGATCCTGGAGGTTTTTTAACATCTTCTGGGCATGGAACTGGGGCCACTGGGTGTGTATGTGTGTGTGTGGGGGAGGTATTTGTGAATTTCCTGCACTGTGCAGGAACCCTGGAGGTCCCTTCTTTCTCAACCTGCTCAATCCCATTCATAATCTTATAAACCTCGATCATGTTACCCCTCAGCCGTCGTTTCTCCAAGCTAAAGAGCCCCAAGTGTTTTAACCTTTCTTCATAGGGAAGGTGTTCCAACCCTCCTATCATTCTAGTTGCCCTTCTATGCACTTTTTCCAATGCTATAATATCCTTTTTGAGATGTGGCGACCAGAACTGTACACAGTATTCCAAATGAGGTTGCACTAATGATTTATACAGGGGTATTATGATACTGGATGATTTGTTTTCAATTCCCTTCCTAATAATCCCCAGCATAGTGTTGGCCTTCTTTATTGCAGCTACACACTGTCTAGACATTTTCATTGAGTTATCTACTAGACTCCAAGATCTCTTGGTCCGTCTCTGCCAGTTCAGACCCCATCAACGTGTATTTATATTTAGGATTTTTGGCTCCAATGTGCACCACTTTGCACTTGGCCACACTGAATCCCATTTGCACGTTGACGCCCACTGACCCATCCTCAACAGATCCCTTTGGAGTGCCTCACAATCCTCCCTGGTTTTCACCACCCTGAACAACTTCGTGTCATCTGCACGAATCCCCAGGAATTTCCCGAGCGGGAGGTGGCAACCCAAGCTGGCAGGGGGGAGAAGGGAACGTTCTTACTGAGGACTAGCAGAGGGGACAACCGTACAGCAGGGGGAAAGGAGAGACGCCCGCAAGCCAAGCCTCCCCCCGCCTCTCACCTGCCCTTCAGCGGGGCTCTCGCCGCTTCTCCCGCCTCTTTCCCCTTCCAGCAGCGACAGAATCCGCAGCCAGCCAGCCACACGCAACGACACACACTTCCGGGTCACCTCGGCGGCTCTTCCGGCCTAGAGCGGAAGTGAGAGCGGAAGGGGCAGGGCGTGAGTGCTGCGCGGGCGGTGGCGGCACCATCGAGAGCGCGGCGGCCAGAGGGGCGCCGGTGGGGCGCGGCGGCCGGGCGCGATGCGGTACAACGAGCGGGAGCTGCTCTCGCTGTCGCGGCAGCCGGCCGAGAAGGCGGCCGAGATCCTCATGCGGGCCCCCAAGAAGGGCAGCGGTGAGAAGCGGGCGGGGCGCGGGGTAGTATGACGTCACGGGGACACATCCGGGTCCCCCCACCCTTTCCCGGCTTGGGAAGAATGGCCTCTAATAGCTGTTCAAGTTACTAGTCCTCAGTGAGGGAAGCAGATTGATTTTCCCCTCACTGGTCCCTTTGGGTCTCGAAAAGGGGGGAAAGGGAGGGCTTTTTAACTTGTTTATTAATGATTTGGAGTTGGGAGTAAGCAGCGAAGTGGCTAAATTTGCAGATGACACAAAGTTGTTTAGGGTGCTGTGCTCAGGGTTATTGGGAAGGGAATTGAAAACAAATCAGCCAGTATCATAGTACCCCTGTATAAATCGATGGTGAGACCTAATTCTGGTCTTACACCACAACTTAAAAAGAATATTATAGCATTGGGAAAAGGGCAACTAGAATGATAAAAAGGTTGGAACACTTTCCCTCTGAAGAAAGGTTAAAGCGCTTGGGGCTCTTTAGCTTGGAAAAACAATGGCTGTGGGGTGACATGATGGAGGTTTATAAGATTATGCATGGGATGGAATAGGTAGAGAAAGGGGTACTTTTCTCCCTTTCTCACAATACAAGAACTCGTGGGCACTCCATGAAATTGCTGAGCAGTCGGGTTAGAATGGATAAAAGGAAGTCCTTCTTCACCAAAGAGTGATGAACACATGGAATTCACTGCCACAGGAGGTGGTGGTGGCTACAACCATGGACAGCTTCAAGAGGGAGTTAGATAAAAATGAAGCAGAAGTCCATCACAAGGTATAGATAGAAACTCTCAGTCTGGGGCAAGGGATGCTCTGTATTCTTGGGGGGGGGGCAACAGTGGGAGGGCTTCTAGTGTCCTGGCCCCACTGCTGGACCTCCTGAGGGCACCTGGTATTTTTGGCCACTGTGTGACAGAGTATTGGACTGGATGGGCCGTTGGCCTGATCCAACATTGGCTTCCCTTCTGTTCTTATATTCTTATATTCATCTGTAGGGCTAGTCTCCCTCTCTCTGTGTTTTACAGCATTGCTTTTCTAAGTATGATGCGCATACTGGGGAACTGAATGGGTCCTTTTCTCTTCTTTGCAGTACTGAAGAAGCGCCTTGTGAAGCTGGTTGTCAATTTCCTTTTTTACTTTCGAACAGATGAAGCAGAGGTAAAATGGCATTTGCCCCCTCTGGCAGTTGTTTGCTGCCAGGTCAGCCTTTGAGGTGTCATTTCAAACAGCAGCGGCAGCAGCATGTATGCAATGCTTATAGTATAGAATGGTGTAGCACAGGTTTCCCAAAGGTGGTGCTCACCCACTGACACCTTTCCTGGCGCTTGCCAAGGGTTTTTAGAAAGTGGGAGGGGACGGATTTTGCCCAGCGAGACTTCTGATTGGCCATTGGAAATTTGATTGGCTGTGCGTGTATTAAAAAAATTCACTTTGGCAGCAGCTGCCACCACAACACAAGGATCTTCACTGTGTGCCTGAAGCTAAGCTGTGGCAGCCATTTAGTTGCTGCCCCCACCATAGAAGGTGCCCACAGGCTCAAAAAGCTTGGGGACTCCTGGTGTAGCGGTTAGATTCCTGGACTTAGAACTGTGGAGACCAGTGCTCCCTCTAAGCTGCGGAGTCTTGTGAGCAAAAATTCTGCTTTGTGAGCTACTGGTGGTGAGCGAGCGATTTAGCTACTGCATAAATTAGTTTGCTCTGGAGCCGTCCTTCCTGAGCTAAGGCAAAAATGTGTGAGCTGCAGGCGAAAAAACTGTGAGCGAGCTCACACTAACTCAGCTTAGCGGGAATACTAGTAGAGACCTGGGTTCCAATCCCCACTCCGCCGTGAAGCATACTGTATGACCTTGGGCCGGTCACCCTCTCTTTCTGCTTCTCCAACCTCACAGGATTGTTGTGAGGACATAAGTCACCCTGAGCCAATTGGAGGGAGGCAGAATTTTTAAAAAGTGTCCTAGAGTGACATCGGTACAGTCTACCACATGGAGCTTGGAAGTCTGGTTCTTTGAGGGCTCTGGTGCCTAAGTCAGGAAGCACAGGCCCCTCTGTTGACATCAGAGCAGCTGAGCTAATGGCAGCCAGAGAGGCCATGAGATCAGCATGGACTGGATTCTATTAATACTAGTGATTGTGCCAACTCGAGATAAGCAAATCTCCATCCAAACTGGCAATCCATATGAATCTCTCTCTCTGTCTCTGGGTCTGTCTGTAGCCCATCGGTGCTTTGCTGTTGGAACACTGCAGAATCCACCAAGAAGAAAGCAATGTTTTTTCTATTGGTGAGTCTTGGGGGAAACGGGCAGGCGGGGAGGGAAGGGGTTTGTTGGGATGCATGTGACCCTGGGTACTTTTCTGGGGAACGTGAGCAGCTTTCAATGGAATGGGAGCCTTTATTTATTTATTAAATTTGTTAATCGCAATAGCACTACAGATAAGATTAGAATTTCAACAGCCAATCCACATACAAAAGAACCTCCTCAGGAAACCTCAGGAAACAATCCATATACAAAAGAACCTCCTCAGGAAAGCTCCTCCATTAGCATGTTCATAGCCTGGGGAACTTCTACAAGATAATGACTCAGCCCTACCCCACCTTCCTGAGTAGATATAAATTACCTGCATACCATTTTTCTTCTCACCCTGACACAGAGAGTACTCCATCTTTCTTTGTTATACCTCTGAGGATGGCAGTCACAGCTACTGGTGAAATGTCAGGTCCTATAATGCCAAGACCACGGCCACACAGCCCATAAAATCTACAGCAACTAATTAAAACATTAATAACATATTTCAAGCAAGAAGATGACATATATCGATCGGTCTCATTTCAGACCGTTGGCTGCTCTGCGGGCAGGGGAAAGGAGGGCAAAACAGATAGGAAAAGCAACTGGAGCAAAGAGGGTGCCAGCTGTGATGGAGACCGTCGCTGTCCTCAGCCAAACGCCTGGCAGAACATCTCCGCCTTACAGGCCCTGCGGAACTACATGAGGCCCACGGGGCCCTGATGGGCAGAGAGTTCCACCAGGCTGGCCTGAGGGGAGATGGATTTGCTGGTGGCAAGAGAGGGGGAATGACGCCCGTTTGCATGATTTCAGTAGAGGCGCAACGGAAGGACTTGGCCCCAGATGCAGCTGAACGGTGCGACACTGTGTGAGTCACTGCTCTGGGTTTGCTTTCTCCCCGACAGGAGTCACCCCTCAGTTTGGATGGAGACAGGCTCTGTGAAGCCTGGGTGTAAGCAAAGGTATCCGAAGAGGAAGCCGGTTACGAGTCACAGTTCGGAAACGTGCACACTGCCTTTTGCCTAGAATAGTGTGATTGCACACACCTTCCTCTCACCCAAGGCTGGGTCCATATTGTGGGGCGGGGTGGTGCCCCCCGGAATTTTTTTCAGAAGAGAGGAAAATATATCTTTTGACTCTGCTCTTCCGAAGAGACTGCTCGCTCCTCTCTGTAAGGCCCCGAATCAGACCAGAAAGCCTCCAGTGATAGCTAGCTAGCTCGATCCTTCTCTCCCATCCGAGGCCTGGTATATTTTTTTATCCCCAACATCTGGTACCCAGACTGCCTCTGTCCCTGGAGGCAGCAAGGCTTGTAGCCTGAGATAGGCTTCATGTGATCAGACCAAGAGCCTGTTTGCTCCGGTTTGCACAGCGACTTGATGCCCAACAGAAGCGGCCCAGTGGCGGAAGCCTCTGTCCATGCTTGCATCTGGCTAATACCGAGGGGCACTGCCTTTGAACATGGGATTCCATTTTGTCCTTGTGGCCGACAGCTGTCCGATTGGCCTGTCCTTCACGGATTGGCCATTCCCCTTTTTAAATGGCTATCGAAGCTCGCGGTCATTACGACATCCTGTGGCGGGGAGTTCCACAGCTGTCAACGAGTCACGTCACACATCCCTGGTAACGATATAAGCAAAAGGAAAGTTAACCAGGGCCCTGGGTCTAAACCAGGGGTTGCCAGACTGGTTTAATGTAAGAGCCACATAGAACAAACGTCAGGTGTTCGAGAGCCGCGAGACACGAACAAATATTACACGTTTTTACTGGGAGATATGCAGATTTGCTTTTTATTAACATGAGACTGCCAAAAATAATAACAAAACACGTAAAAGCAGATATTGATAATGATATTTGTTTGTCCAATAGTATTTGTTTGCTAATGATATTTAGCTGCCCCAGCTGCCCTGCCGGGAGCCGCACAATATGTGTGAAAGAGCCGCATGCAGCTCCTGAGCCACAGTTTGGCCACCCCCTGCTCTAAACCCAACTTCTCATTTTCTGTGCCTCCCTCCTCCATCTAGTCTCAAGCTCAGTCCCTTCTTAGCCTCCCCTGGGTTTTTCTTCCAAGCTGAGCTCGAGATGAGAAAGCGTTTGCTTAGCGTCTCCCATGCCAAAGCAGAGGGGAAAGAGGAGACCACTGCCTAAGAGGTAGAGGCAGCCGAGGCCTCTGTTGCTGTTCACGTGGGATTCTTGGGTGTGAAGAGCCTGCCTCAACTCCTGGGGGAGTGAAACGATTGATTGATTGATTTAATTTATACCCCACCCTCCCCGCTGGAGCAGGCTCAGGGCGCCTTTCGTAGCATTATAAGAAGATAAAACAATTAATTAAATAGAACTGCAATAAAATAGGGCGAAAAACAGTATGTAAAGCGCTAGCACAGTATAACAATCAACACGTGGAGTTCACTGCCACAGGAGGTGGTGGCAGCTACAAGCACGGACGGCTTCAAGAGGGAATTAGATAAAGATATGGAGCAGAGGTCCATTGGTGGCTATTAGCTACAAGGTATAGATGGTTAGACAGTGTCACCGACGCAACGAACATGAAACTGAGCAAATTTCAGAGGACGGCGGAAGACAGGAGGGCCTGGCGTGATCTGGTCCTTGGGGTTGTGAAGAGTCGGATTCAACTGTGCGACTGAACAACAACAAAAATAGATAGGGATTCTGGGACAAGTGATGCTCTGTATTCTTGGTGCTTTGGGGGGGGGGCAGCAGTGGGAGGGCTTCCAGTGTCCTGGTCCCACTGGTGGACCTCCTGTCGGCACCTGGTATTTTTGGCCACTGTGTGACACAGAGTGCTGGACTGGATGGGCCATTGGCCTGATCCAATGTTGGCTTCTCTTATGTTCATAACAATGGCGGGCATCCGACAGTCAGCTGGCAACGTGGTCTGGGTCCTATCAGCAGAGCACAGGCTATTCCAAGTTGGTGTGATGTTGATGTTAATGTTAATATTGGGGCCTCAGATCGATGGGTGCAGCTATAGCTGTCTCTTTCTCAGTGCAAGATTTCCCTGGTTAAAAATAAGTATATAAGTAGGGGAGGGAGAGAACTTGGTGTGTCCCCCCTCCCCACCCACAAGGAGCTTAAAACTTGAAGTTCAGGGGTAGGAACCGGTGTGACCTCTGTCTAAAGAAATGAGCTGTGAGCCGGGTTCAGATCTTGCCTCTGCACTAACAAGTCCGATGGCCTTAGTCCTGTCTCTCAGCCTCAGTCCCTGGCCCTACAATATTGGGGTAATGGTACCAGCCTACCTTACAGGGTTGTGGTAAGGCCCGTAACAAGATGGTGTTTGCAAAACACTTTGAAAATACTGGAGAGAGGGATCTGGCAGCTGTATTCTCAGACAGCGGAGAAGGCGGAGGAGCTGAGGTGTGTCATATTCTAAACTGAGGTGTGCCAGTTACGGGTATTGGTTAGGACCGCAGACTCTAATCTGGGAGAACTAGGTTTGATTCCCCACTCCTCCACATGCAGCTGCTGGTGTGACCTTGGGGCAATCACAAGTTCTCTCAGAGCTGTTCTCTCAGGAGCAGTCCTCAAAAGAGCTCTCTCAGCCCCACCGACCTCACAGAGTGTCTGTTGTGGGGAGGGGAAGGGAAAGGAGATTGTAAGCCATTTTGAGACGCCTTTGGGCAGTGAAGGGCGGGGTATAAATCCGATCTCTTCCTCTTCTCCTTCACAACGGAACAGGTGGCAACGCTCCCTCGAAGCTGGGGAGTCCTGTGAGCAAAAATTCTACTCTCTGTGCTACTGGCATTAAAGCTGCGAGCAAGCCATTTGGCGACTGCATAAGTTAGCTCTGGGGCCGTCCTTCCTGAGCTAAGACAGAGGCTAAAAAACTGTGAACTAGCTCATACTAACTCAGCTTAGAGGGAACACTGACGGGCAGGGGTCGGTTTTGCCTTTCCAGGTTTTCTCGAAGAGCCCGACAGGAAGTACTACTTTGAGTGTGACACAGCCGAGCAGTGCCAGGAATGGATCGAGGTGCTGCGGAGAGCCAGGTGAGGCTGCCTGCATTGGTCCTTCATGCTGCCGTGGGTGGGAGGGGGGAGACTCCGGGTCCCGTGGCTCTCACAGAGCATCCAAAGGATGCCCGAAACGTCCTTCAGTGCGCAGTCTCCCAAAGCCATCCTCCTTTCGTAGCTGATGCACGTCAGGGCCCCTCAAATGGTTCTTCACCCAGTGGCGCTGTTTGGTATAGTGGTTGATAGTGGTGGACTCTAATCTGGGAGAACTGGGTTCCATTC
Organism: Gekko gecko; assembly: GCA_029375565.1. NCBI lineage: Eukaryota > Metazoa > Chordata > Lepidosauria > Squamata > Gekkonidae > Gekko > Gekko gecko. The sequence continues at coordinate 6,265,169 of JAPDNY010000006.1, forward strand.
CCCACTCCTCTGCATGCAGCTGCTGGTGTGTCCTTGGGTCAGTCACAAGTTCTCTCAGAGCTGTTCTCTCACTAGCAGTCCTCGCAAGAGCTCTCTCGGCCCCACCTACCTCGCAGGCAGTGTTCCCTCTAAGCGGGGTTAGTGTGAGCTAGCTCACGGTTTTTTAGCCTCCAGCTCACACATTTTTGTCCTGGTTCAGGAAGGATGGCTCCAGAGCAAACTAATTTATGTCGTAGACCAATCGTTCACTCACAGTTTTAATGCTAGTAGCTCCCAAAGTTGGGTTTGTGCTCACGAGACTCCACAGCTTAGGGGGAGCATGGCTCACAGGGTGTCTGTTGTGGAGAAGGGGAGGGGAAAGGAGATTGTAAGCTGCTTTGAGACTCCTTCGGGTAGTGAAGGGCCAGGTATAAACCCAATATCCTCCTCTTCTTCTCGTCATACTAGGACTTGGGAGGCTCAGGCAGGGCCGGCTCGAGGTGGTTCTGTGCCCAAGGCGGGCGCAGATGCCAGCCTCCCGCTGGGGCCTGGAGACCCTTTTGCCCCCGCCCCCTTGAGGGGGGAGGGGGAGGGTGGGCAAGCTCCACTGCCGCCTCCTCCACCCCCACCAGTGCTCTCGACCCACCTGCCTCTCTTCCTGGCAGGGGGATGGCTGGCATGGCGGGTAAGCTCCGCCGCCGCCTCCTATGCCCCGCTGGGGCGCTCTTCACTGGTGGGGGAGGGGGGCGGGGCAGTTTGGCGCCCTAGCGGGCGAGCCGGTCCTAGGCTCAGGGTTCAAGGGCTCACTCAACCAGGAAGGCCCTTGGGTAGCCTCTTTGTCTGGCCTACCTCACAAGGTGGTTGTGAAGGGGAGAGCCAGCAGAGCCAACCCCCCTGGGAAAAACAGCTTCTGACCAGTTTTCCATCTTTTCTAGAATTCGTCAAGTCCAGTGGTAGAGGCAGATGGTTTTATCGAGTTTGGTGTAGTGGTTAAGTGCGTGGACTCTGATCTGGGAGAACTGGGTTTGATTCCCCACTCCACTTGCACCTGCTGGATGACCTTGGGTGAGCCATAGTTCTGTCAGAGCTCTCTCAGCCCCACCTACCTCACAGGGTGTCTGTTGTGGGGAGGGGAAGGGAAAAGGGTTTGTAAGCCGCTCTGAGACTCCCTTGGGTAGTGAAGGGTGGGGTGGGGTATAAATCCAATCTCCTCCTCCTCTTCTTCTTCTAGCACTTTCTAAGACATTCTCTTTTTCGGGGTGGGGGATTATTATGCTAAAAGCGTGACCCTCTTTTTGTGAAGCCCTTTTCTCTGGGCCGGACCCTGTTCCAGTTCTGTGTTCCGGCCAGTGATTCCATGAGTACAAAGATTTGCGAGCTGCAGAATGCTGATTTCTTGGTTGCCACGGTAGCCCACTGTGCTTCCTCCCCCAAAACCATGGTCCTGAGGGCTGGGGAGGGCATTTTAATCATGCTCCACTGTCAGAAACCCTAGCCAGGATCCAGGCTCACTTGCAGTTGGGTGAGGGGGAAAAAGAGCTCTGGAGAATGTCCCAAGCAAAGGGTGGGGACCTCCTCCTGACTGCACTGGCGAGGGCCTCGGTTCCAGGAGAAGGGCCCCCCGGTGGTCCAGACAGAAATCCTGAAATCACAGGGAAGGGCTGGTGAGAAGAGTCCTCTTAGGGCAGGATGCATCTCGGCTTCTCCTAGTGATTACACACTAAGAAAACCCACCTCCCATCTTGTCCCCCCATCTTGTTACCCTGTCTTGTCCAAGGAGCTCAGGGTGACACTTGGGGGTGGGGGGAACCCTCAGTTTAAGTACAGAACAACAATTCTGTGAGGTCAGCTAGGTGGAGCACAACTGTCCCAGGTAGCTTTGTGACCGAATGGAGGATCTGAACTCGGCTCTCCCCACTCATGCTACCCCTGCACTCTTCTCTTGGCCTGCTCTGTGACCAAGCATGCCCTGCTCCCCTCGGGCCCCCCCCCAATACCCTCTGGAAGCTGCGAGGTCAGCAGTTCCGTTCTCCCTTCCGCCTGCAGCTACGAGTTCATGCGAAGCAGCCTGGTCTTCTATCGGAACGAGATCCAGAAGATGACGGGGAAGGTGAGCAGGGGCTTTGGGCAGTGTTTGTGGGGAGGGGCCGTGGCTGCGTGGCAGAGCATCTGCTCAGTATGCAGAAGGCGCCAGGTTCAGTCCCCGGTATCTCCAGTTAAAAGGTGGAGGTGATAGGAAAAGACCTCCACCTGAGACCCCCGGGGAGCTGCTGCCAGTCTTGAGTAGGCAATACTGACCACCTTGAGTAGACAGTACTTGCCCGCCAGCCAATTTGTTGTAGTGGTTAAGAGCAGCAGGCTGTAATCTGGGAAAAGCGGGTCTGATTCCCCACTCCTCCACGTGCGGCCAGCTGGTGTGACCTTGGGTCAGTCACAAGTTCTCTCAAAGTGCTCTCAGCCCCACCTCATAAGAACATAAGAACATAAGAACATAAGAAAAGCCAATGTTGAATCAGGCCAATGGCCCATCTAGTCCAACACTCTGTCACACAGCGGCCAAAATATACCAGGTGCCATCAGGAGGTCCAGCAGTGGGGCCAGGGCACCAGAAGCCCTCCCACTGCTGCCCCCTCCAGCACCAAGAACAGAGTGCATCACCTGCCCCAGACTGAGAGTTCTCATTCTATACCTACCCTGTGGCTAATAGCCACTGGTGGACTTCTGCTCCATATGTTTATCTAATTTCCTCTTGAAACTGTCCATGCTTGCAGCTGCCACGACCTCCTGTGGCAGTGAATTCCATATGTTAATCACTCTTTGGGTGAAGAAGTATTTCCTTTTATCTGTTCTAACCCGACTGCTCAGCAATTTCATAGAGTGCCCACGAGTTCTTGTATTGTGAGAAAGGGAGAAAAGTACTTCTTTCTCAACCTGCTCAATCCCATTCATAATCTTATAAACCTCGATCATGTCACCCCTCAGCCGTCGTTTCTCCAAGCTAAAGAGCCCCAAGCATTTTAACCTTTCTTCATAGGGAAGGTGTTCCAACCCTTTTATCGTTCTAGTTGCCCTTCTCTGCACTTTTTCCAATGCTATAATATCCTTTTTGAGATGTGGTGACCAGAACTGTACACAGTATTCCAAATGAGGTCGCACCAATGATTTATACAGGGGCATGATGATACTGGCTGATTTGTTATCAATTCCCTTCCTAATAATCCCCAGCATAGCGTTGGCCTTCTTTATTGCAGCTACACATTGTGTAGACATTTTCAGCGAGTTATCCACTACGACTCCAAGATCTCTCTCTTGGTCAGTCTCTGCCAGATCAGACCCCCCATCAACGTGTATTTATATTTAGGATTTTTGGCTCCAATGTGCATCACTTTGCACTTGGCCACATTGAACCCCATTTGCCACGTTGACGCCCACTCACCCATCCTCAACAGATCCCTTTGGAGTGCCTCACAATCCTCCCTGGTTTTCACCACCCTGAACAACTTCGTGTCATCTGCAAATTTAGCCACATCACTGCTTACTCCCAATTCCAAATCGTTAATAAACAAGTTAAAAAGCATGGGACCAAGTACTGATCCCTGTGGTACCCCACTGCTTACCACCCTCCACTGAGAAAGTTTCCCATTTATACTCACTCTCTGTTTCCTATTTATAAGCCAGTTTTTGATCCACAAGAGGACTTGTCCTTTTATCCCATGACTATTGAGCTTACTTAGGAGCCTTTGATGAGGAACTGTATCAAAAGCTTTCCGGAAGTCAAGGTAAATAATATCTACTGGGTCCCCCTTGTCCACATGTTTGTTCACTCCCTCAAAAAACACTAACAGGTTAGTGAGACAAGATCTTCCCTTACAGAACCCATGCTGAGTCTGCCTCAATAGTACCTCCCTCACAGGGTGTCTGTTGTGAGGAGAGGAAGGGAAAAGAGATTGGAAGCTGCTCTGAGACTCCTTCAGGTAGTGAAGGGTGGGGGTATACATCCAATCTCTTCCTTCTTCTTGATGGATTGCTGGTCTGATTTGACCATAGACAAGACAGTAAGCGAGGGGAAAGACCGAGACCCTGGGGAGTACGGAGTAGACAGTACTGACCTCGATGGGCTGATGGTCTGATTCAATACACGGCAGCTTCATGAAAGGGACAGGAGGTCAAGGCTGGGAGGGGAACACCCGGCCCGGCTGAGGCCGGAGAGTGCCAATCAGGGGCTTTCTGGCTTGGGTCATGCCTGCTGGCCTTAAGAGGTACTCCCCCCCCCCGACTCAGTTTACGAAGCCAGGCAGCTGCATCTTGGAGGAAGCAGGGGAGTGTAGGCTCAGCTTATGGCACTTGGAAGTCATTAACATAAGAACAGAAGAGAAGCCAACTGTTGGATCAGGCCAATGGCCCATGCAGTTCAACACTCTGTCAGACAGTGGCCAAAAATACCAGGCGCCATCAGGAGTCCAGCAGTGGGGCCAGGACACTAGAAGCCCTCCCACTGTTGCCCCCCCCAAGTACCAAGAATACAGAGCATCCCTTGCCCCAGAGTCCCTATCTATACCTTGTGGCTAATAGCCACTGATGGACCTCTGCTCCATATGCTTATCTAATTCCCTCGTGAAGCCATCCATGCTTGTAGCCACCACCACCTCCTGTGGCAGTGAATTCCGTGTGTTAATCACCCTTTGGGTGAAGAAGGACTTCCTTTTATCCATTCTAACCCGACTGCTCAGCAATTTCATTGAGTACCCACGAATTCTTGTATTGTGAGAAAAGACTGGCATTCTTGGTGGCGGGGTGGGTGTTGCATGCTTCCAGGGAAGTTGGTGGAAAGGCATGCTCCTTTGCCGGTGCTCCGGTGGCGCCACATCCCTCTCCTTGCCGCCTTCTCTGCCAGGGTGCCCACGCTCTGTCCCTTCCTCTCTTTGGCCACAGGATCCTTTGGAGCAGTACGGCATCTCCGAAGAAGCTCGTTTCCAGCTGGGCGTAGGGAAGCTGTGAGCCCGGACCGTCAGCCCCCCACACTGGCCATGAGGACTGAATCACCAAGCCACCTCAGTGGGAAGGAGGCGGCCATACACTGGACTTTATCCAAGTGACATTCGCCTGATGGTTTTTGCCTCCAAGCAGAGGAGGATTTATAGTTCGTTTTTTAAAATAAGGGAATCTCAGCTCCATGCGGCTCCTCCGACCCGTCTAGGTGCTCACTGGTGTTGCTTCCAGTCCTTGGTTGGGGGAAAAAAAACCTACCTCAATATTACCTTTAATGTATGCTTTGAACAACAATTTCCAAATTTGTGTGCTTGGAGAAATCCAGTAGCCCCTGTAAACCTAACTGTGAGACGCCTACTGCAGCTCCGGCTGCTTCAACTTGTTCAGCTTTCGGTGGGCGGCAAGGAACAAATCGGGCATTCAGTCATTTCTGGTACGACGCAGGTGGAAGCTGCCCGTCACCTCCCTGCATGAGTCTCTGTTCTAGAGCGGTGCTCACCTGGCTAAGAGAACCAAGGACTGAAGGCACCTCCGGTTTTGAGTCTGGGCCGCTTAGAAATCTGGGACATGATCAGGTAACTCCGTGATATGACTTAAGGGAGCTTTTGTAGGATACAGATCATACACCCTCATAACATTGGAATCGGATGGCCCCCAATTCTGTCAGCTTTTTGGATTGGATCTGGAAGGCATGGCAGTGTTCAAGCAGAGCGGCACTGGCGCTTTGCTGGTCCGGGATACGTGGTTTGCCCCCATGCAGCACAGCCACCGTCTCTGCCAAACTTAGGCCAGGCCCATGGTAGCATTCCCTTACTCCGAAGAGCACACAGCTCCCGTCCCCTTGAGGCTTCTTGTTGAATGTATGTAACAGATGCTGTGAAATTTTTGCGGGCATTCAGGACACTCACCTGACTTCTTTCACTAGTAGATAGTTGGCTAAAGCACTTGTGAAGCTTTTTTTTTTTTTTTGGGGGGGGGGGGGTCTTATCCACTAGTTAGTTATCCACTAGCATCCAAAATCTCTTCCGGTTCTCCGGCTGCAGTGGCCAATTGCCACTGCTGTTCTTTGGAGCGAGAAAGGGACCTGTGTGTACCATGATTTCTCTCCTCCCCCCTCCCCAATAAAAACCGTTGTTTAATTTATAAGAGGAGCGGCGTGTCGTCTTTTAAGAGTTGGTGGAGCACTGCGGCTGGGAAAGCCCGGATAACTTTGGGCCGGTCACACACACACGGCCAGCTCCATCCCACGGGGCTGTTGTGAAGGAAAAGGGCACGTCGGGCATATCTTTGAGGCCTCTAGAAGGAGAATCCGTACAGCTGTCACAGCACACAGTCTCTGAGTTCATCTTTTCAACCTCTAGTGAGCAGACGGGATCCAGGAAGAGACGAGGCTCTGCCTTGAAACCACTCCATGCAGATAACTGCACCTGCCCCTTCGGTCGGCTGTGAAGCCTCTATAAGTGGGTTGCAGGCTAGCCTTCCCTACTGGCTTTAAAGTCGCAGGTGTGGGAGGGGGTTGCCATCCGATGAGGGCAGAGTGGGGCTTGAACACAGCGTCCACTGAGGGCCCAGGGCCACTTTCCTCTGCCCACTAGGGGTGTGCAAAAAAAAAAAAATTCGGTAAAATTCGGATTTGGGCATATCGGACCCAATTTTTTTCGGTATTCCCAAAAAAACCCGAATACCTATACCGGTAAAGCATTGAAATCCAAAAATTTTTGGGATTCCCGAAAAATTTGGGTCCATTATATCCAATGGGGCCATTGACTTCAATGGCAAAATTTTCTGGAAAGTTTGCAGGGGGCTGGAGAGGGGGGGTTGAGGTAGAGACTCCAGATTTGGACTGTAGCTGCTGGAGCCTCTCCCCAAAAGGCCCCCAAGTTTTGAAAAGATCGGACCAGGGGGTCCAATTCTAGGGGCATCCAAAGAGGGTGCCCCCGGTTCTCCATTGTTTCCTATGGGAATGGATCAGGCAAGCAGATTCTCCCTGTAAAAAAACCTGAGAGGTGTGGTGGTGGTGTGAGGGGGCATGTTTGCCAAGCCAGCAGCAGACCATGTGCAATCACCACCCCACCAACCCCGAATGCACACCCCTACTGCCCACCCGAGCAGCCATTCCGTCTGGCTCCGCCCCCCCCCCTGCTTGTGCAACACTAGCCAAGGCTGTTACAAGTGATACAGGCTGGTGCGCTCTGTGTGTGTGTGTGTGTCTCTCTCTCCCTAGCCTTTGTTCCTTGAGCCATGCAGCTCCCTAGATCCAGAAGTCCTTTTTGCAGCCTTAGAATCCTCATTCCAGCTGGGTCATGCGCAATGTTCCCTCTAAGCTGTGGAGTCCTCTGAGCAAGAATTCTGCTTTGTGAGCTACTGGCATTAAAATTGTGAGCGAGCAATTGGGCTACTGCGTAAATTACTTAGCCCTGGAGCCATTTTTCCTGAGCTAAGACAAAAATCTGTGAGCCACAGGGTAAAAAGCTGTGAGCTAGCTCACACTAACTCAGCTTAGGGGGAACACTGGTCATGTGTGTGTATGGGGGGAAGGGGTTCCACGCTCAGGTTGCAGGAGCCCCATACCCCATTTTGCCTCAAGCAAACTGAGGGGGCCGTGGCTCACTGGCAGAGCATCTGCATGGCATGCAGAAGGCCCCAGGTTCAATCCCCGGCATCTCCAGTTGAAAGAATCAGGTTGTAGCAGGTGAAGTGAAAGGCCCCAGCCTGAGACCCTGGAGACCTGCTGCCAGTCCGAGTAGACAATACTGGCTTCGGTGGACCAACGGTCTGATTTAGTGTAGGGCAGCTTCATGTGTTCAAGTCCTCCATCCCTTTGCATTCCCCCCCTCGCATCCTGGGCAGCAATCTTCCTTGCAATGTAAAAACCCCCCAAACCCAGGGAGTTGGCAGAGAAAGGTCCAGGCCCAGTATCAAAAAATCAAGGACACCATTGAAGATGCCCATTCCTAACTTCAGGCCCGAGTTAGAGGACTTCCGGAGCAAGCTAATATCCCCATGTGCCTAGGAGAGATCAAGGCAGTAGGCTCTCTATTTTCATCCCCACTAGTTGAGCAGTAAAAATTCTCTCCAGGGCTCAGAAAAACAGGAACTCGCATTAGCTCACCTCTGATTGTAACCTTAGGGCCGCGGCCACACGTGCTAAATAATCCATTTTCAATCCACTTTTCAGTGTACTTTCCAACTGGATTCTTACTGTGTGAACAGGCAAAATCCATTTGGAAAGTATATGGAACGTGGATTACTTTGTGGATGTGACTGACCACAGCCTTCAGAGTACCACCTAACCACCCACCCCAAATCCCAGTTTTTCCTCCCCACCTTTCCTCCCAATTCCTGGAACCAACTGAACGATTCAGAGGGTGCTCGTGAAACAGAAGGTGCCCTTCATTCTGGCAGGAAGGGAGGAAACTCCTTGCCAGGCAGGCTGGATCTGAAGTAGGGGAGAGCAAAAAACCAAGTCAAACGAGAAGCCGTTTGCCGGTTCATCTTGTCCCGTATCCTTTTGCCAGCAGCGGCCAACCTGATGTCTTGAGGAAGCCCGCAAACTGCCACTGCAAGACAACTTTTATTCCAAGGCAGACTGCCTTTGGATGGAGAAGCTTCATTTTTGCTATTGTGGCTAACGGCCCCGGATAAAACTCCTCTACTACGCCCAGCTCTCCTCTCTATTTTTTTTAAAAAAGGCCAGTCATTCCCGAGCGGTTCATTCTCTAAAACTGCCAGAGCTCTTTTCAAAACAGATGTAAGCACTACAACAGTGGTACAGTATTAAAATACATACATTTTTAATATATAAAGACAAAACTTCAAAGCCTTTTTTTTTCCCAAATTACAAATCGGGGTGAACTGCGCATGGGGACTCGGGGGAGATCAAAAGTAGAGGAGGTCAGGAAAACCTCCCCCAGCATTTTTATTTATTCTTTTTGCAGTGCAAAGAATGGGAACGGTGGTAAAATATATATAGATAAAATTATTACATACATATATACATACACGACAGACGATTTTATGTGAATTCTATGGAAGAATGACATTAAATTTAAGCAACAGGTTTTTTTTTTTAAAAAAAAGAAAGAAACCCAAGATATGTTTTGAGGAGAGTGTGGATCTTTAAATAATTTTCATGGGCTGATGAGTATAGAGCAATTTCCTATTCCCTAGGAGAGGAACACATCCCGTAAACCCCCACCTCTAACAAAATGGGTACTCTTAAAATCCATTTTCAAATGGATTTTTTTTTTTTTTTACATTTTAGAAATTAATTCCTGAGCAATAGCAATCTCCATCACGGACCCAGATTCCCTTATCGCCTCACCCCGCTTGGCGAGGCAGACTTCTCTACAGAGCAAAACACCAGAACTCCTCTTAACCAGCCCCCAAAGGGCCGGCAGTTTCTCTCAAAAGGCCATAAACGTCGGGGGAACACGTTCGCTGAGGTGTTCTACCCAACTCTCCTCTCTCTGTTCCAGAAACCACCACTGTCCTAGCCGGGCTTCAATGGTTAGCTAGGGCTTACTTTAACAAAAAGGTTTATGGATTGGAAGGGGAAGTGTTTGGAGAGGGTTAACTTGAGTGTGTTTTTCCTACCAAAGAGGATCCTCACAAAATCCAAACCCCCTAGTTTTTCTTTTGTTTGTTCAAACTGAGCTACTAAACTGCTGTTCATCTGGGGTGGAGTTGAGAACTCTCGGGCAAACCTACTCATTGTTCAGGGCCCCAAATATCTAACAGGGGTTCTGTGGGACAGCAAGTTTCAGTGATTGTTTGTAACCTTGGTGTTTTGTTTTCAGTGGCCTGATTCTGTGTCATGCACCATTAAGGGGGTGGGTGGAGGTGCAGAGAACAAACAGCACCTAGCTTCTCATCTGTGAAATGCCCTCATTTCCCACCAAGGGCCGTCAGATGTGCACACGTTCACCCCCAGAGCCCTCTTTCCTGAATTCTTTTAAACCTGTGCTTTAAAGAGAACCATACGTCCGTTGACTAAAACCTCCTCTCACAAATGCTACTGGCAGCGCACGAAACAGGACTTCTGGAAAAGTGGACCTCTCTCCCTGTTCCCCTGACAACACTCCACTTTTAAGCCATGAGGCCAATCCCACGTGCTGCCGATCGCCACATCTTCACTACAAAAGTCCCTTAAAAAAATAGCTTCTTTTTTTGCAATATACTCGTGTGCTTCTGGGCTATGCTAGAAAACACAGAATAAAGGTGTTTTAACAGATGTACACTCCCCCCCCCCGCCCCCGGATGAAAAAGCTGCTGGTAAACTCACGCATGCGCTGCAGCTCGGAAAATAATCCATGCATGAGCTGTGATTTATTTCCTGTGACCCCCTCCTCGACACACACAAAAAACTCCAGTAAAGCAAGTGTTCAGACCAGCGCGAAGGAACAGGTTATTTCATAAAACTGGTTGGAAGAATCTAAGAGACTGTGATGGACGAGGAGGCGACTCCCGGGTTGGCAAACACATTAAGACGATGGGGACGGGGGAAATAGCACCACATTCCGTGTTGGAGTGAAGTTTAAGGACTCGCAGTTGAACTGGCATAGCACCCCCCAACCCCCGAAATTACAAACACAGCACAACAGACAAGCTGGGGGTGGGGCAAGGGCAGCAACGGAAGTGTCTTGATCTTCTCCACCGAGAAGCAGCAGCCCTCCCTTCCCTGGTGTGCAGAGCCCAGGCGGCCTTCTGCCGGGTGCAAGGGAGGCCCCGGGCAAACCAGTCAAGCACCTCCCCTAGCTGGGTTTTGCAGTCAGCACCTCTGAAGGATCACAGGGGTCAAGGCCCCAAACGCTCGCTTCCTACACTATTCTCTATACTTATATAACCCATTTACTTAACCCTCCCGGTAAGGGGAATCTCTCTTCCCAAAGCAGCACAAGTTTCATGGGTGCACAACACACCAGGATGCAAAGAGCTGAAGAGACTTCAAGTTAAAAATCAGAAAACAGAATGGCCCTTGATCACCTATCGGAAGAGATTGTTTTGCTGGACAGCGCGGGCGTCCTTGTGAATGAAAGCTCTCTGCTGAAAGGGTGGCCAAGCGACCGGCCCGGCAAGAGTCAGAAGCCCACCGCGGGGTAAGGCAAAGCTCAAAGGACTTTTTGAACAGGTCGCCTGGCTCAAAACAAGCTGATGCGGCGGACGGATTTCCATTTCCTAATACTTCAACCCCCCTGGGGTTTGCCCCAGTTCTAGCAAGAGTGGAAGAAGGCCCAAATTGGCTACTGGCTCAAGAAAAAGTGTGAGAGAGACAGGGCTTGACAAACAGAGATGTCCTTCAACAGAAGGCCTGCTCTGAGGCTGTGCTGAGGGAGGGGCCGCAGAAAGAGGACAGGTGTGTGCAAATCCGCCTCCCCTCTCCCAGCAGGGCAGCTGGCCAAAACCTGGAAAAACTAACGCCAAGCCTGGCAATTCAGAACATCTGTTCCGAAAGTGAGCGATTGCTGCCCCTCAGCCTCCTCCCCCGATTAATGCTGAGAGAGTCCATCACGCACCACTGGTGAGAGGGCATCTCAAAGTCTTCCCACGATCACCAGCAGGCTGTGTCGGCACCCTTGCCAAGCTGCTCTTCATCCCCCCGCAACCCCCACCCTGCTACGATTAAAGGAGACACTTGAATCGCCTCGGCAAGCTTTTGTACAATACAGCAGTGAGAAAAAACACCCTGAAAAGCGATTCACAGTTTTCAAGGAAGAACCCTGCGGGAACTTGCCATCTGAGGAGAAGAGAGCGGATGACAGACGTGAGGCTAAAACTGAGAAATCTGTTCACGAACTAAGCCCCGGCTCACCGCTAAATGGAAGAAGAGATACAAAATTGCAGAGCCTAGCTGGAGTTCCTGACATTTCCCCGCCCCAATAGGCTAAAGACCGGGGGGGGGGGGGGTGTCTCTGTTTTTACCGCGTGCTGTTCCTCAGATGAAAGAGCAAAGGGGAGGAGAGCACACATATTTGGATTTCGTGACCGTGGCTGGCCCCGTGTCAACATTTTTACTGGCTGACGATTTGAGGTCAAACCCTCATTTAAAGGCTCTGTACTTGTGGGGGGAAAGCTCTGCCAAAATTTCAGCATATTGGCCCTACAAGAAGAGATCGCTGCTGACAGAGAACAACCCCAGAGGGTATGGGAAAACCACACGTCGCTGGAAAGGAAAAGGTGCCTTTGAGGCTTGGCTTTCGAGTCCAAGACAGCCTCACGAGATGTAGCAGAGCAACCGCAGAAGGTCGAGATACTGGCACCCGACTGACACTGCTGTTTGACAACTCCCTCAGGGGGAAAAAGCCACTGAACAATTAATTACATCCTTCCCAACTTCACAAGGATTTCTCTTGAGCAGTCCAGGCTTCAATGAGCCAGGAAGCATTCTTCTCTGTTTTGGGTGCAAACTTCTGCTAAAGTTTTAAATTTGCTGTGCATGCTGAGCGTTCCAGTGAAGTCCATCAAGACACACCGGGGTCCTTCTGAAGAAAACATCTGTCGAGCTGAGCATCTGAAACGCCGCCTCAGCTGAAAAAGCCTCTGCTGAAAGTCTAAAAAGTTTGCTCTGAAATGCTATAAGGCCAAGCAAAACAATTCAGCAGAAGTTGGCCTTCAAAACTGATCCCCCCTCCCAATTAATGTTTGGTTGACAACAGATTCAAAGATAGACCTGTGGCGGAAGGCGGGACGAACCGCAGTTCCCCTAGGAGAGCACGCTGGCTCAGCCGCCTTGGGTCTGCCCCACCAGCTGGATCCACATCAATCTAAAGAGGACAAGTTTACAATAAAGATTTTCCAAACAACCTGAAAAAGCCAAGTGAACACGAGAAGAGACAGTGGTTTAGAGAAGCCAACTCCTATCACGAAAGCTGCTGCATTCCACAGAAGGTTACTGGGCCTTGAACTGGCATCTTCTAGTGTGGCAGAGTTGGAACAAAGGATTTCTTTTTGCAGTAATCGTTAGGGTGAAAGAGGCCTCCAAGAACCAATTCCCCCCAAAATAATGAAAAGGGAGAGTCACGGAACATCTGGAGAGGCCCTGAATTCCTATACCCTCACATCGCTCTCGCTGCCAAGGATTAGATACGCAGAGGAACAAGATGAGATCAGTGGTGTCTGGAGACTGAGGGAGCCCAGAAGGAACATCTGATTGTCAAGTCTTCTCTGCACAGAAGATGGAAAGAAGCATTGGGATGGCTCCATACCAGGGCATCCGAGTCTCCCTTGCCATACAAGTTCATCATCTCCTACGGGAGAAAGTATTCCTATCGGGATCGAGAACGGTTGAGAAACCTCAGCCAGTGACGTCTGACCAAGGTCTCCAGGGATGCCAGAGTGTTCCCCATCCATGGCTGAGCTGTTGTCCTGGAAACGGAAAAGCCGATGGCTTCCATTAAAAGCCGAGCTGGATTTCTCAGAATCTCTCCCGAGTCCGCTTCTGAGACTCAGCCGAGGCCGCCCATCCCTCGCTTCGAAACACTTCCCCGCCAAAGGAGGCTGATACAGGAGGAAATACTGTTTGGAACCTGGACCAAAGGCCCACTTTTTTTGCCCAGAAGGTGCCTTCTTTGAGGATGTGTTGGGGGGCCACAGTGCGATCTCTCGCACCTGACATTTAGGGCGCTCAAGCCTGTGTGACGGGTCCCACCCAGCCTGCCCTGTGTCTACCACCCCACCTTGCAGTCGGCAGTCTGAGAAACTATCATCACTGTGTTTCCTAATGGAGCCCGGCACATTCCTGGTGTCTGTCCATCCAGTTTCCCCCGCCTTGTCTTGGACGGATCCAACAGGTTCCCTCCCAAACTACTTCTAAATTCTCCTCCATCTCTCCCCAACTGGAACAGAGCCAGCAGAAGCGGGTGGGGCTGAGACAGGAACACTGCTGCTGGTCAGGACCCCGAATCTCCCCTTACTGTAACTCCCCGTATATACACACACATGCGCAAGGGGCCCATGTGCAATGAACTGGAGATAGAAAACCTGATTGTGCAATCCGGATCTTAGGATGGGAGAGAGGCGAAGCTGGCTGATGGGAGACTGACACCCCCCCCCCAACTGGTTAAAAACGGAACAAGGATACCCAAGCGCACTTCTGGTACTTCACTGTACCCAGCCAGTTTAAAAGGACCTTTAGTAAGTTGCCCCCCTCCACAAAAATATTACTGCAGTTCCTTTTTTTTTTTTTTTGCAAGCCCTCAGTCCCAAGCGACCCCCTGCCAGGCAGAGCAAGGATCTCTCCACCCAATAAGGCTTCTCCCAACTGCTTTTATGCATTTGAATAAATTAAAAAAAAAAAACCCTTTACATTCCCCCCCCCAATTTACTATGAACACAACCTAATAAAAATAAATGAAAAGCATATGAAATTTTTATCTTTATAAATTCTCATCACATCTCTATAAAATACTAGCTGCATCCCAGAAATGGTGCGTCTTTTTCTTTTCTGTACACTGAACATCACCAAGTCACAAAATACAATTTTTTTTTTCCTTAAAAAAATGCACTGATTCGATTAAAGGTGACACAGGGGGGAAGGGAAAAAAAAAAAGATTTTAAGCTAGATCACCGGGTGCTGTGAGTGTAATTCTCCCTGGTATGGGGCGTGACACAGCATTTTAAAAGCCTATTTAGAAGCAAAGCAATACAAAAGCAAGCACACACCTTTCTTCTTGAAGTCAATAAAATATACAAAAAAGCCAAGCCATTTTCTCAAATCAATCAAGTATCAAAAGACTTTGCTAACAAAAATACACTGTACTCTGAACAAACCAAATTTGGGGGGGGGGGGAGAAATGAAGTTGAGAAATATCTGCCCCAGCATTAAGATGGTTGTCCGTTTTCCCAAGTTTTACTGGGGGGAGGGGGTCCAGCTAACAGTAGGAGCCAACAGTGCCTTGTTAACATGCTTATGACTGCCCCCTCTCCCGAGCACACACAGATTAATTGCTGGCCATCCACTGGGAACCTCTCCTCTACCGCAAGAACCAGTGGCTGTATGAAAGCACCAGGAGGGATTGGGAACTCCCCGGCCCCTGAAGGATCAGCCTGAAGGATCAGCACAGGTCAGCCTGCTGTCGGAACATCGACCCCGGTTTTCACTGGTTTGAGGGCGGCCGCAAGGCTTGACTTCCCTAAAGACGCAAAGGCCAAAACCGGCCTGTTTTCATAAATAAGATAACCCGATGAGGTTGTTCAAGAGAGGAAGCCGAAGGCCTCCGCGGGATGAAAACAGAACTGCTAGAAGAGGGGAAGGTGTTCTTGAGGTAACAACGGAGGCTTCCGGGGCCTGACCTCAGAGGGCCACAGAGGGTTCTTGTACTGCGGCTGTCGACGTGGTGCGTGCCCGCAATACCCGCCTGCCCGAGGCATCCCACCGCTTGAGGGGGTGAGGGCAGGAATCACGTCGCTCGGGCCACGCCTGCAGCCGAGGAAGAGGGGAGCTTTCCCAGTGGATCTGCCCTCTGCTTCTGGACAGAAAAGAAAACACACCAAACACCTCATGCATGGTTAAGGCAGAGCACCCGTTCAAACTGTACCAAAGTCTGAACACTCATGCGGGCAGGAGTCCCCATGTGAGCACCGTAGCTGCAATCCTGCTGGGGCAGCGATGGCGGCGAGGTGAGCGTTACCGGTTTGCAATATGCATTACATCTTGACAATCTGTGGCCGACCCCCGACGCCCCCCCCCCTCTTGTGGCACCGCAAACACCAGCCAGTTCCATCAGTGCGTCGAGAGGAGCAGGCGGAATAAATAAGAAGCCAAACGGTGGCAGGCAAGGGAACGTGGCTTGGTGTCAGTCATCCCACCAGGTAAGCACCAAACAGGTTCGAACATCATAGGCACGATTGTTCAATAGCACCACGGGGAGCTGTCGGTGGAGTGCGGGGACATCTCTGCTGGTGTGCCCAGTCCTTTATTTCACTCCGAGAGATTGCTTATTACGTCATCCTCTCTCTCTCTCTCCTTAAAACCCCTATGACTTCAGGCAGAACAGAATAGCCAAAAAAATTGCATGTGTTGTTTTAACATTTAAAAATATATAAATATCTAAACTATCAACAATACAAACTGGAGCAATTTCTAAGCATTTTCTTCTGCAGTTTGAATATATATATATGTATATATATATATATTTTTTTTTTAACTTAGATTCACAGTAGCATTATCTTTCCTCTGGTTTTATGTCTATGACGTTGCTTTTTTTTTTTGTCCAGTAGTGAGCAAGAAAGAGAAGAGAAAAGGAAAATGCAAAAAAAGGAGAAAGAAAGGGCCAGGGAGAGGGACAGCAGAAACCCAAAAGCAATCCAGGTGAGCACCTTCAGTGGAAACAGAGAGAAGTTGGTCCATGTTGTCGTTGCATAGGTCATGTTTGGTTGAGGTAGAAATCCTAGTTACCTGCAACACAGGAACAAAGGGAGGGTGGGTGGGAAGAGACAGAAGAGGGGATGCTGTTTAGTTTGGGATTTGGCATTCCACTTAAAGCATCATCAACCATGGCTACATGTAACTCGGTAGCTTTCCCAGTTCCCGTGCAGTGCTGTGCGGCGATCTTTCCTTGCCTTGTGCAGTTAAGAGTAGCCTCCAGACTAAGTTGGAGACAATTTTGCAACTGGATGTGGGTCCCTGCTTTACCCCTTTATGTGCCCCGGATTGTAAAGTAATTCCGGTGAACCTGTTTGCCGCCCTGCACAACAAAATACAAAGGTTTGCCTGGTAAGATGAAGCAGAAAGAGACTTTGAGTGGCTCCCTTTCACAGGTCCTTTCCGCACTAGACCTTAAATTCTGGTTCAACCCTGTCCCCGAACTTATATTCTACAATACACGTGAGTTCACCCCTGTAATTATCTTGGGGGATTTTTAAATTCTACACTACACTCAAGTTCACCCCTGTAATTATCTCGGGGTATTTTCTGTTTCCACATTACATTGAGGTCACCCTGGTTTTGACCCACACTTGTCCCGGGATAAACGGATGCTGTTATAACCAGGGATAATGCAAGGTATTGTGTCACGAGTTGAACTCTGCTAAAACCAGGGATGAGATTCCAAGTGCGGAAAGGGCCACACACAGATTTCTCCGCTAATAGGAAGACCATGTGACCCAGTTCAATGAGGGAGGACTCTGTTCAAATCCCACCTTGCCCTGTGGAACAAAAGTCTGCATGGCCAATATTCTTGGGAGGCTGGCTGAACCAGCTGAGGGAAACCTGGGTTCCAGTTGTGAAGGCTTAGATCATCACATCTGCAGCAGCTTTACGTCACACACTCATCTAAGCTTAAGGACTGTCGGTTCTCATCAGCACTGGCTATCCAAACCACGGAAGGCATTCCCCCCCCCCCCCGTGTGGAATTCTTTCACTCAAGAGGCTGGGGGAATGAACCTGGGACCCTGTGCACGCAAAGCAGGTGTTGGCCACTAGGCTGCAGAGCTTGTGCTCCTGAACTTCTCAGGGGTGAAGCCATGTTGACCAAATAAAGGTAAAGGTTTCCCTTGCTCGAAAGCCAGTCGAATCTGACTCTAGGGGGTGGTGCTCATCTCCGTTTCCAAGCCAAAGAGCCAGCACTGTCCGAAGACTTCTCCGTGGTCATGTGGCTGGCATGACTGAACGCCAAGGCACACGGAACACTGTTACCTTCCCCCCGAAGCGGTACCTATTTATCTACTTGCAATTTCTTGCTTTCAAACTGCTAGGCTGGCAGGAGCTGGGGCCAGAGACAGGAGCTCACTCCATCACTCGACACTCGGGTCTCAAACTGCCAAACTACAGACCTTCCGGTCTGCAGCTTCAGCGTCTTGACCTCTGAGCCACCATATATACGTGCCTTATAAAGAGTCGGACCCCTGGTTCGGCTACCTCAGTGCTGCCTTCCTCTGCTTGGCAAGGGTTCTCCTCCAAGACCTCAGGCAGGTGAAAGATCTTTCCCAGTACCTGTTATCTGAGCTTTTCACTTGGAAATATTGGAACCTGGGAGGTCATCTATACACAAATCACGCACTCGGTTGGCTCAGCTACACCCCTTCTGAATCCTGATGCTCAAGGTTCTACCGCAGAGCTATGACAGCAACCTACTTTCAGCAAGAATTCGAGTCCACCAGCGCCACAAAGACCAACAAAATTTCCAGGGTACCAAGCTTCTAAGCGGATGAAGAGACCCTGACTCAGACTTTAGTGGCAGGAAGTGCTGTCAGCTTGCAAATGACCTGTGGTAGCCACTGCCTGCCTCTGCGCAGCAACCCTGCTATTCCCTTGGTGGTCTCCCTTCCCAGTACTAACCAGGGAGGACCCTGCTTAGCTTCTGAGATCTGATGAGAGCAGGCTGGCCTGGGCCATCCGAGTCAGGGCAGAGACAAAGAAAAGGTGGCTGGCCATTGCCTGCCTCGGCACGGCAATTTGGACTTCCTTGGTGGCCTCCCGTCCAAGGCCAAACCTGCTTAGCTTCCGAGATCCGATGAGACCGGCCTAGCCAGCTTGGCATAGTGGTTAGGAGTGCAGACTCTGATCTGGGAGAACTGGGTTTGATTCCCCACTTCTCCATGGGCAGCTGCTGGTGTGACCTTGGGTCAGTCACAAGTTCTCTCAGAGCTGTTCTCTCAAGAGCAGTCCTCGAAAGAGCTCTCTCTCAGTCCCACCGACCTCGCAGGGTGTCTGTTGTGGGGAGGGGAAGGGAAAGGAGACTGTAAACCGCTCTGAGACTTCTTCGGGTAGTGAAGGGCGGGGTATAAATCCATTCCCTTCTTCTCTCTTCTTCTTCTAGCCTGGGCCATCCAGGTTGAAACCTGAGACTCTGGAAACCTTGTTGGTGTTTAAGGTGCTACCGAACTCGAACCTGACTCATCCACTGCAGACCAACATGGCAACCTACCCAAAACAGCCCGCTTTGAAAGAATGGCTGTCCTACGTTCAGACAGAGAAGATTCGCCAGGTGCTATAAAGCGGCAAAAGCAATCCCTGAGCGGGAAAGCCACAATATATTCCGCCTCTTCGCCCAAGCTTCTCTTCCGGCCCATCCCCATCCCCTGCCCCTCGCGCCAGCCTTACCTTACAAAGCACGGACACTTAAGGTAAAGCCAAGCTCTTTATCCCGGTTTGACCCCAGAGAGGTGTGAAGCGTAAGGAGGCTGCATGCCAAGGGTGACCCACATAGCAGGCGTGGCGGTGGCGCCGTTGGACTGCGGGTTTGCGGGTGCGGCCTGCGCCAGCGCCATGCGGGGCAGAGGCGGGTGGTGGATGGTAAAGGTGGGGCGGGAGGCTTTGTGCTGGAGAGAAGCGAGCTTAATAGACAAAGCGGTGTTAGCGGCGGAGGAGGAGGGCGGCAAGAAAGCCTCGGGGGCTGGAAGAGAGGACAGGCTCTGCAGGAGGACAGACGACTCAGAGTTAGACCCCAGGAGGGGAGGGAGAGGCGGCAGCGAGACGTTTGGAGGCGGGGGGAGGAGGCGGAGGCGGCGTGAGATGAGAGGACTGTGCCGCTGCCCGGGGGAGGTGCTGAATTGGCTGGGCCTCGCCGGAGGTCGCGTGGAAAGAGGACATACCGGCCGCCACCTGCAGAGGATTTAAGTTTAACACTGCACAGCTGGAAACGGCGCTGTTGCTAAGGGTGGGGCCAAAGTGAAGAGGGGCGGAGGAGGAGGAGGAGGAGAAAGAAGGAGTGGAAGGAGAGGGAGTGGAAGAGGAGGAGGAGGAGGCACAAGGCACCACATGGTTAAAAATACCTGCAAACAGGAGAGAAAGAAAAACAAAACAAAAACAAAAACCCCTCAGCTTCAGCAGATGGACTCGGTCACATTCACAGTGAGCAAAGCAAAACCGAAAAAAGCAAAGCAGGCCGGGGGCGGGGGGGGGGGGAGAGAGAACAAAAATAGCGGCAGCCACACAGCCTGATGTACAATATGCGGTATGAACACAGCAGCAGGCAATGAATAAGCGATGGTGCAAAAAATCCAGGAGGTGGACGCCACTTACCTGCCTTCCTTTCCGCTACCAGGGGGAAGGAATGGCTGTACTCAAGACCCAACGAGAACCTCCTTCGAGAGCAACCTTTCTTTTAAGCCATGGCCGCCTGGCTGAACTGAGAGCTTACAGTCCCCTTGCCTCACTGACCGCAACACCTATTTACATTTCTGTTTTTTCCACCCTAGTCATCTGAAGAGAAACTTGCCATATGGGCAATACCTCAGAGTGAAAAGGAACTCATCACACCTCAGTCTTGTGCCTGTGAAACTGACAAACTTACTCAGCAAATTTCAACTCGAGGTTACCCTTATGAAGTCCTACGAGAATCTAAGAGTCGAGCTCTGATTCAGAACAGAGCCGCATTATTGGCAAGACAATAAGGTGCTCTCAGCAAGTAATAGGGTGGTACGCAGTATGCAATTTACTGATACGCTTTGTAATATTCCCAGGGAACCGTCTTCTTTACCACAGGGCATGTTCCGTTATGGTTGATGTGCAGCTTTGTAAAATGGTTTTGGTGACCTCTAACGTAGACCTCCCAAATGGAAGAAAATTCATTTTAAAAGGCTTTTGCCCCGTTCTTCTAAACGGACAATCTACTGTATTTTCTGCTCATGTTCTTCGATTAACACTGGATGCTCCATGAGAGCAATAAAAACCCGGGTATTGGAGCACAGATCTTGGGTGAAACATGGTCTTATGGACACCCCACTTACACGCCATTATTGAACTATGAATCATTCCCAGGACGACTTAAAAAGTTTTCAGTGCTATACCAGTTAAGGAGCCACTATTACGATAGGACAGATGCTCAAAAAATTATTTACCAAACAGGAGGCAGGTTTTATTCACCCATTTAAGTCCCTGAAACCCACAGGTCTTAATCAACATAATGACTTGCCCCGTTTTCTTTAATGATGCCTTTATCCCTTTAAGGCATCTACGATGCCATTAGAAGCAGACACAGCTGGGACAATTTCCCCTTTACTATACCATGCCACCAGTTGGAATGTCTAACTCAAGAGTCTTTTTGCCGGCTAGACATGATACCGTTGAGTTGTGAATTTGCTAAGAGGCCTTGGACTCCACTTAATAAGAAATAGTATTTTGATTTGTGTATGGTCACTGTTAAGTATAGTCTATTGATTCTTAGTGTGTCTGCAAGACTTAAAAATTTTCTTTGCAACGGGTTGTAGTTCCTTTGTTCTTTTTGTATTTTCATCCACAGGCACCTATACCTTTTGATGAAGGATTGCCTTCGAAACAGACTTAAGATAAAGTATGCTATACTGGACACTGGCAGGGATCTTTTTGTAGCAGGAACTCCTTTGCATATTAGGTGATACACCCTTAATGTAGCCAGTCCTTCAAGAGCTTACAGTAGCCCCTGTAAGAAGAGCTCTGTAAGCTCTTGGAGGATTGGCTGCATTAGGGGTGTGTTGCCTAATATGCAAAGGAGTTCCTGCTACAAAAAGAGCCCTGCCGGACAGTATTTTCCCTATGGATTGTTATTTCCCCTCGGAGGGCTTGTGCTTGTGGACTATTTTGGACTGTACCACTGTAAGTATCATCAGTCTGTAGTTTATGTGACTGTATGATGTACATTACATTCTTTTGAATCTTCTTTTGAAATGCTGTATATGTTTACATATTCAATATATGCCTATGAGTATTACCACTTGTCTTAAAAAATTGGGGGGGGGGGAGAGTTTCTACCTTTTCATCACTTGACAGGGGCAGCTGCTGAGAATCTCCAGGCACTTAGATCTACCTGTCTCCTCTGACAATAAGCTGTGGTACCCCAAGAGCTGTGGCATTTGGGCTTGCCGGCCGTCTTGGGAATGCTTAAGAGCTCAGCCCTCTCGCTCTTCCCAGCCCAAACCAAACGTCTGCAGGGCCGGAGCCAACACAGACAGCTGCTCCTCCTGCATATAGTGTCAACTTCAGAGCGTGCTTCTTCCCCCCCCCCCAAAAAAAAAAAAAAAAGCCACAGTGAGCACCCAACGTCCACAGCAGATATTCACAGGCTGCTTGGTCAAGAAGTGGAAAGCTCCCACAGGGGGAAGGATTCAAAGTGTTTCGCCTGGGAGGGAGAAATGCTCGAAAGGGACTGACACCCCCGCTCTTCGAAGCCCCTGAAGTGCAAAGAGGGACCCCCCCTCCGAGGGCACACCTACCTCCAACTGTTCCACCTGTAACCCCGGGAGAAAAGCTCCCCATGGCATGCGAGTTGGTCAGGCGTGTCGCCGCCGATGACACGTGGACCAGGCCGGCGGCTGGCATCGAGTTAAATAAGGACTGCAGGACCGAGGAGTTTGCCACAGAGTTGAGGTTCGCTTGCAAGGCCATGGAGCTGAGGGGGAACTGCGAGCTGGCGGCCAAGGAGTTCAAGAAGGGGTGGTGCGCCTGAGCGGGAGTGGCCGAGCCGGCCGGGTTACCGGCGGCGGAGACGGCCGCGGAAAGGCTTTTGCCGTTGAGAAGGCCCCCGGAAGGCACGGCGGCCGCGGCGGAGATGAAGAGATTGTGGCCGTTCTTGAGCTCCACCTCCCGCCCTTTGCCAGATTTGCCGTTGTGTAGCGCTGAAGCCTTTTCCGAAGCGCCCCCCAAACGGACACCCGGTTCGCCGGCCTCTTTGCCTTTGGCCCCCGGCCAGCTGACATCTTCCCCTTTCACGGTGCTCAGGCTTTCTAGCTGCCTTTTGCTCAAGAAGGGGTTCGCCTCCGAGACCCCAGACTCTCTGTTCCGCTGCACCAGGAACCCCAGCGAGGAGCCCCCCAGTGCCGCCACGTCGGTGGTTTTATGCGGGAGTGAAGCACCGTCGATAAAGCTATGTAAACCAATGTCTGCCGACAGCCCGCCATTGTAAGCAAACCCGTTCGTGGAACTGCTGCTCTGGCTGAGGCCCTCAGCCCCCGTGACGGACATGGCTGCGTGTTTCCTCGAGTGGGCAACCGCCTTGGGACCGTCGCTCGTGTCCTCCGCAGAGGGCCTGAAGGCGAAGAGGGAGTTCTGGCTCAGGGACGATGCCGCCTGCAGAGGGCTGTCTGCCGTTTTGGTCAGGTTGATGTCCGAGATTGGAGAGAAGGTGGACTTCCATTTGCTGCTGTTCATGTTTTCACTGGCTTGCTTTCTCCCAGCTAAGCTGATGCCTGTATGGCAAGGAGAAAGTTGGGGGCAGAAAGTAAGCAAGCGAGCAGGCAAGTAAGCAAGGCCCTGGGGTCTCTACCAAACCTTTATCAACTGACACAATTTCTTCCCCTGTTGTGTTTCGAAAGGGAGTTACAGCCATTAACGGGACTGCCTTTCGCTAATCGGGGGTGACCCAAATGTTCAGTTCAGACCCCAGTTTTGCCACACTGGACGGCACGGGGATGACGAGGTCAACAGAAAGCAGCCTTTGAATACATTAGTAAAAATGTGCGACCCCTGCTGGATCAGCTCAAGGTCCTCTTAGCCCAGCACACTGTTTCCAGTGATGGCTAGGCAGGAGCCTCTGGGAAGGCGCAACCTCCCCCCAGCACCTGGTATTCAGCAACTGAACATGAAGGTTTCCTTTCTCATGGCCATGGCTAACAGCTGTCAGACCTCTTCTCCCCAAAAACATACTTCATCCACATGTCAGCAACCGCTTATGGCACAAGGATCAGATATAGAACAAGGGTACTATAGTACACAGGAACTTATGAAGGGCCATCCAGCCCAAATATTTTGTTGAAAGCAGTAGCCCGCCGCCATTTGTTCTATGTATTACACTGTTTCGCCTACATTGTTCTCTGGTCGTCGGAATCTTGTTCTATTGTATTGTTAACTGTACACATTACATTGCTTGGGAACAAAATTAGAGTCCAGTGGCACCTTCAAGACCAACAAAGGTTTATTCAAGATATGAGCTTTAGGATACATTAGGATTTGAAAAAGTGTGCCTTGCACATGAAAGCTCATACCTTGAATAAACTTTTGTTGGTCTTAAAGGTGCCGGTGAAGTCTAACTTTGTTCCACTGCTTCAGACCAACACGACTGACCAGCTGGATCTACACTGCTATGGATTTTTTTTTTCTTAATCATCTAATTACATCTTGAGGGTCCCATCCCCCACTTTTGATTATCTTTATGCACCTTGAGTATCAGTGAGAAAAGGAGGCTATAAAGAAAGTAAATAAATAAATCTCCTCCTCCATAAATATAATTAAACCTGCGTTTTAGTAGCTACTCAAGCTGGTGGCCGACACTGCATCCTGCAGCAGCAAATGCCGCCAATTCAGTATGTGGTGAAGTGCGTTCCTGTGTCCGCCCTCAACATGGCTGCTTGCCTCCTTGCCACGTGAACGGGGACTTCACAGGACCCGTTTAAACGGCCGTGGTAGGATCAGCTGAGTTCCCACCCATGGCTGCTGCTAGGCAACCATCTGCCAGTAACCAATGGAATGACTGGAATTTTCAGATATGCAGGTTATTATTAATGGATCATCGCAGCTGTACGAACCAGTGCAAAACCAATGTGCTTCGAATTATCTCACATCCAGCCTTAAAGACAGCCAGGTATTCAGAGATCCCCACCAGAAGTACCAGACGGCACTGTCTAGGCGGAAAAATCAGAACCTTTCTACATTTTATTGACAGCTAGATAAGCCCAGGCTAGTCTGAACTTGCCAGATCTCAGAAGCTAAGCAGGGTCAGCCCTGGTTAGTCTTTGGATGGAAGACCACCAAGGAAGCCCAGGGTCGCTTCACAGAGGCAAGCCATGGCCAACCCCCTCTGGACACCTCTTGCCTCCAGAGCTGCTGTAAGTCAGCTGCAACTCAATGCAAAAAGCAACAAATCAATAGCTCTTATTCAACTCAGAGACCGTAAGAACTAGTCCTGCAAGGCTGGCGTTCATTCGGGATGTGGGAAACCTGGGTCCGTACCCCGAGTACAACCACAGACGCGTCCTGCTCCTATCTCACAAGGGAGGCTAGCTAGAATTGGGGGGGGGAATCCTTGGAAAGGCACTGAGATTCATGTGCAGAGATTCACGGCTTTAGGGAAGGGCCGTGATCTAAGAGGGTCAAGCTAACAAATAAATTATTATAAAAATACAAATATTTATTGTGGTGTACACATAAATAAAACATACATAAGGTTAAAAGAAACAGTCCAAATATCAGATTCTTAAAGCTTATTACATTCAGAGCTGAAAGTTTATACGTGTCCAACTGATGGGTAAAACTTTTGACCAATAGACCATACGTGTTTCGGCCCCTTCGGGCCTTCCTCGGTGGTTAATATTCCTACTGTACAATAACACACATCCAGAAATAAATGCATTAAAAAATTTTCTATAGATCCAGGTGTTGCTTTCTCATATGCTTTGCAGTTGCTAAAAGTTTGTATAATGGGCCATGGATAGTAAGTGCACAAATTTTCCAAATTATTCTGGTAACAAATATCCAGTGTGTCAGGATGTGTTCCAGTTGACTACTACCTTTGATGGTAGTGACACACATTGGATATTTGTATTTTTATAATTATTTGTTAGCTTGACCCTCTTAGATCACAGCTACATTTTGGGTTGAGTCCCCCCCCACACTTTTTCCCCTCAATTTTAAGGAAGGGCCTACAGCTCAGCAGCATATAGCGCATGACAGCGGATGGTCCCAGGTTCAGTCCTCCGTAACATTCCTCCATAAATGGAGGGCCACCAGAACTGGCAGTGGTCAGCTAGAGGGGCCAACTGTCTGACTCCGTGTCAGGCAGCTTCCTCTCTGTAACATACTGGTCCTGACAACTGCTGCCATCTCTTTCAGCACTAAGCTCAGCTCTGCATCCGGTGACCACAATGGCTAACAGGAGACCGGGTTGGGGTGTGAGTGTGTGGCGGCTCTGAGTGAAGCTGCAAAACTAGGCCGTACACAAGATGCAGAATTTTCAGTGTGATTGAATGAGGGGGGAAGCACAGAGCCATTGAGGCACTCAGGCCCCGAGAGCTCACAGAGTCCCGGAGAGGAGACCTGGGGACAGGCAGGGATGTTCCGAAGAGATGATTCCTGTTCCTGCACGTATACACAATTCCTCACAAGCCCCCAAGCCTGCAAACTGCTGTGAGAAGCTGCGGGGCACACGCAGAGTGCCTATTTCGCAACCGTGCCCTCGCGGTAACTCTCGGCAAACACGGCAAAGAACAGGAGCAAGGGTCATCTCGGAGTCATACCATTAGGGGGGGAAAATCCCACATGGGCTTACCTGTACCCGCTGTCCTTCTGAGCGGTCTTGTCGGTGTCTTCACGCTGATAGGCTTTGTGCCTGAGCAGAGCAGCAATTTGGAGATTTCCTGAGCTAGCTTTTTCGGTGCGAAGACCTCCCCTCTGAGATGCCGCCTCGGAGGATGCGTGCCCCCCAAGGGGGAGGTGTCACACCTTCCTGCTCACTTTGTTTCCCTCAGTCCCTCTTTGTCCTCTGCGGCCAAACAGCAGTGATCTGGAGCTTCTGCCGGCGATTTTCCCCACCCCCAGCTAGTTTTGAGTGGCAGCTCATTTCCACCCCCATCTATCTCAAGTATTCATCTGCTATGTGAAGGCTGAACATCAGGAGGAAGATCTTCAAGATCTCTGTCCTCATCATCCCCTCCCACCTTGATCCTGGATTCTATGAAGGTGCTCGGTACTGACCCCTGCTGGTGCTGCCTGCCACTGGGTTTCTAACAACTCCCTGTCCTCCTTAGTCAGAGACCGGACGGACGGCTCGATATTCCATCTGGTTTGTTCTACTGCAACCCTCCAGCTTCACTCCTACTGGAACTGAACTGGCCATTGTTGGGATCAATGGTAACAACAGGAACACGACAGTTCATTCTGTGAATGCAGACATCAGCTTCAATGCTGACTGCATCGGCTTTAGCATCCAGGCCACCTAAAGAGACCACTGCGTCTGCCACAGAGATGGCCTCTCCCTCTTCGCCTTCCATGGTGAGTGAGCCACCAGACCTGAGACTGTCACCCGTACTCCCCCCGCCTCCCCGGTCTTCTGCTGCTCCCTCAATCTCCTCTTTAAGACTTCTGTGCAGCGACGTGTCTATGTTACTTCCGATGTGCCCTGGAAGGGACCTTAAGACCTTGGCGACATTGGAGTGATGCTCTGGTATTTGGACAAAAACTTTATGGTAGAAGCCAAATTTACCAGAAAGTTTTGGCCCAAATACCAGAGCATTTTCCTGACATCACTATATGATGACATCACTTCCGGGTCCTGTGACACAGACAAGTCGTTGCAACGTCGCCTGGGCCTCCCTCCCACTACGTCCTCTACCCATTCCCCATTGGTTGCCAGCCTTGCAGGACTCTGCAGCCCATCCTTACTGTATCACTCTCCTTTTCTATCTATCCTAACAGATGTGGCCTAGAAGACTGCATCAATCTCTCCTCACCTTCCTGGAAAGCTGAGAAGTTCTACTATGTCCAGTCCTTCAGACTCTTGAAGTGACAGGTCCAGCTAGCTCGAGACATTTCCAAATGGCTGCTCTGTGCAGGCACAAAACCTGTAAGCCTGAGGCACACGGACCACGAAGAAGTAACGTTCCGTTTCTATGGGGACACAAGCCAACCCTTCCATACTTACTGCTCTCCATTGGCTTTTGAGGAGATTTGCTGTCCAGTGATATCGTTGCGATTTTTCTTTCAATTCTAAGGAAAAAAAGGGAGTGGGAGAAATTACTTCACAATGCTGTTTTGCCTCGATGCACTTAGCTATCCTCAAACTCAAAGAAATATTGAAAACATTCATTCTCTTTCTCCATATCTTTTTTTTTAATGAAAGGAAATAAAAAGTTATTTTATAGCATGCAATAGACCAGGAATAAAGGACGATCCCAGTTGTTAAAGATCTGCTAAATTAGCTATGAGACTTATGCTGCCAGGACAGCTGTGTGCAAGCTAAAGGGGAAGAGCAAAAGAAAAAGCAACACAGAGTTTGAGTCCAGGAGCACCTTTAAGACCATCAAAGTTTTATTCAAGGTATAACCTTTCATGTGCATGCACACTTCTTCAGATAGAACGCAATGGAAAATACCAGTCTATACATATAGGTAGAGGGTGAGCAGTAAATTAGCATGCAACATAATAAGGATGTTTTAACAGATTCAGGAATAACAAACTTAGTTTATATGGTTACCATTTGTTTGGATTCAGTTCCGGGAGAAAAAACATAGTGAAGGAAATAAATACGTCTAAATTGGAGACTGATATATCCTCAATAGTGGAAAGTTGCATGCTAATTTACTGCTCACCCTCTTCCATTTCATCGTATCTGAAGAAGTGTGCATGCACATGAAAGCTTATACCTTAAATAAAATGTTGTTGGTCTTAAAGGTGCCCCTGGACTCAAACTTTGTTCTGCTGCTTCAGCCCAACATGGTTATCCACCTAAATCCATCTGCAGAAAAAGGTCTGCTTTATTTTAACAGGGATATAAAGACATTCATTGGGGAAAAGTCTCAATTTTTAATATACAATGCTGGAGAGTTTTCAAAAGTCTACTGTTGTAGACAGAAACAATATGAATCTCCTACATCCAGCTGACTCCTCATACATAAGGAGGGCTCTGCTGGATCAGACCAATAGTCCATTTAGTTCAGCGTCCAGTCTCACACAGTGGCCAACCAGTTCCTCTGGAGGGCCAACAGCAGGGCAGAGAGGCCAAGGCCTTCCCCTGGTGTTGCCTCCTGGCTCTGGGATTCAGAGGATCAGTGCCTCTGAATGTGGAGGTTTCCCTTCAGTCATCATGGCTAGTAGCCATTGATAGACGTGTCCTCCATGAATCTGTCTAATCCCCTTCCTGTGGCCATCACAACACCCTCTGGCAGCGAACCCCTGATTTTAATCACTCTCTGTGTAAAGTAGTATTCCCTTTTGTCCATCCTAAACCTACTGCCCATCGACTTCATTGGATGCCCTCGAGTTACAGTATTTTGGGAGAGGGAGAAAAATTTCTCTTCCTCAGCTCTCTTCACCCCATACATAATTTTGTCTTAAGAAGTGAAGGGCTCTAAGACCAATCCCGTGCAGGGTGTTCCCTTCTTTTCGGTTGGCTGGCTTTGTTTTAAAACAGCCTGGTCCTTTCCAAAGCTATTCTGCAAAAAGAGATGCAAGAAAGTAGAGCAAGCCAACGTGGGGAGCAGCACAGGAGTCCCTTACAGGGGGAACCATGCTGCCGGGGGAGGGGGGGAGCTCTTCTCTTGGTACGGTCCAGACGGCAAAGGTTTGATCTGAACCTCTTAAAATGCTTCAGGAAGGAATGCAAGGGATTAGATACGGCGTACATAAACTTCCCCTCCCCCCGCTCACCGGGTGCTGTTGTGGTCATCCTCCATGCCCTGCTCCTCATCAGAAGTCAGTGGCGAGTAGTGGATCCCGTTGGTCTGAACGATGGGCTTCTCCTTCTTCAGCACTGGGGGCTGATCGTTGTCCTGGTACGGGACAGGAGAGTTCTTCAGGGAATTTTCAGGGGATGAAATGGCTGTGATTTCTAAGGGCTGATTAATGTTACTGACCTAGAGAGAGAGAGGAAGCATAAAACCATTCAGAAAGGGAAAGAGGACCTCGGATACAACACAGTTGGTGAAATTCTGTATTCTGGAGAAATATGTGTTTATGCTTCAGCCAGGGGCCAGGAATGTATTTTCCTGCATATGCAAGCCCCAAACACAGAGATGTAAAGTCGCTTTTGTTGCATCTGAACAGGGGACTGTTTGCACACGACAATCAGCCAAAGCCTTTGGGTTCATGTGCTATTCTGTGCATGGGCATGGAACCAGGTGCCTTATTTATCAGACTACTTATACCCATCTTTCCTTTTAGTTCAAGGTGGCTCCTTGGTCTTTTGGCCCCTGGCCTTCAAATAAAACCACAGTCGGTTGACATATCTAAATCTAGCACTTGGGGGGGAGGGAAATGCTTTTCCCATTTACAAACCAGGAGTTGATGCCATGCCGACTGCAGGCTCAAGGATTTCTGTCATAGCACCTGATTCGGATAGAGCAACAATTTTCGGTTTACTGAACAAGTCCCGGTTTGCAGTTTTGGTGTGCAACAGGGAAGGACTTTGGCTTGTTCTTGTCACAGCCAACCAAGGCTGGCTTGTCATAAATGATTGCAGCACAGGTGGGATTCCTTACAAGGGTCCCCAGCGTGGTGCCTGTGAGTGCCACGGCACCCACCAACACCTTTCCTACTGCCCACCAAATATTTTTAGAAATTGGGTGGGGGCCCACCAAATGTTTGTAGAAACTGGGTGGGGCCAACTAGGGCCTTTGCCTGGCAAGGCTTCTTCTGATCGGCTATGCAGATTTTTTTAAAAAAAGTTGCTTTGGCAGCAGCGGCCACAGTGACACAAGAATCTCCCCTGAAGGTCAACTGTGGGAACCCTTTTATGGCTGGGCTCCACCTTCTCTGGCAGACATTTTGCGGCTGCGCCTGCCACACCATATCAGAATTCCAAAGGCTCAAAAAGTTTGGGGTCCCGCCTCGCAGCTTCTGAAAATAACTTTCTGAACATAGCCTAACTCAAACAGGACATGGTATCTTATTCCAAGACACTGAAAGGCTGGACAACACATCCAATTACCATGTCAGATTACACAGGGAAGCCATTGAAATTCATAAACATAAACATAATTTCAACAGGAAGGAAGAGTTTAAAGATAAATAGGGTATTGTTTCCAGTCCTGAAAAACACAAAATGCTCTACTTCTCACAACAACACTACAGATAAGTTAGAATTTCAACAGCCAATCCATATGCAAAAGAACCTCCTCAGGAAAGCGCCTCCATTAGCATGTCACAGCCTGGGGAACTTCTACAAGACAATGACTCAGCCCTACCCCACCTTCCTGAGTAGATATAAATTATCTGCCTACCATTCTTCTTCTCACCTTGACACAGGGAGTAATCCATCTTTCTGTGTTACACCTCTGAGGATGCCAGTCACAGCTCCTGGCGAAACATCAGGTACTACAATGCCAAGACCATGGCCATACAGCCCGGAAAATCTACAACAACTAATAACTTTATTCTTTATGGAAACTTCAGAAATCTTTTTTTTTTTTTTTAAGAAAAACCCCAAACCTTGTAAAATTGTCTAGGGTCAAAAATAACATTGTTTATGTCCATGATCCAATGGATTACCCCAGCTACAGAACTTCAGATTCCTTTGTTCACAGATCAGCAGAACAAAGCCTGAAACAATACCAAGTGCTCTTCTGGTACAGATTTCTGTGAACCAGCCATGTGCCCCAAATCCCATAAGTCCTTACAAGACTGCACACAGACAGGCTTTCTGTTTCCTTCAAAGCCAACATGAGAAGAAGAAGAAGAGAAGAGATTGGATTTCTACCCCACCCTTCACTACCCAAAGGAGTCTCAGAGCGGCTTACAAACTCCTTTCCCTTCCCCTTCCCACAACAGACACCCTGTGAGGTAGGTGGGGCTGAGAGAGCGTTTGACAGAAACTGCTCTTTTTTCAAGAACAGCTGTGCCAGAGCTATGGCTTGCCCAAGGTCATCCAGCCAGGTGCAAGTGGAGGAGTGGGGAATCAAACCCGCTTCCCCCAGATTAGAGTCCACGCATGTAACCACTACACCATTGGATTTATACTCTGCCCTTCTCTACCCAAATGAGTCTCAGAGTGGCTTACAATCTCCTTTCCCTTCCCCTCCCCACAACAGACACCCTGAGAGGAAGGTGGGGCTGAAAGGGCTCTTTTGAGGACCGCTTGTGAGAGAACAGCTCTGAAAGAACTTATGACTGACCCAAGATCACACCAGCAGCTGCATGTGGAGGAGCTGGGGATCAAATCTGGTTCTCCCAGATTAGAGTCTGCGCTCCTAACCCCTACACGAAACTGGCTCGCAACACTGGTCCCTGATCAAGCAGCAACAGCATTAGACACGTGATTAAAATAAGCTGTGCACAGAGAGGCATCAGCTGCAGATAAGAGGTCCATTATGCAGCACCTATGAGAGGGCTCGGGGAAAGTGCCAAAATTACCAGTCCTCCCCCACCCCCCAGGACACCGCCAACAGTTCTGCCTCTTTTGAGCTTCAGGAGCTGTGTTTAAAATGCTCTTTTGGATTGGCTGGATCTACTGTACTTCTTTAAGGTCCCTCTGGTCCTGGCTGAGTCATCACATAATAAAATTTAGTATGTTTCCTTCCATGGGCAAAGCAGTTTTTCTGCCATTGCTTTTAATGCTGTCTCTTGGAATGTTTTCGGACTTGGTGTTTCTTATTCTGTTTATACACTTAGGCGTCTCTTGCTTTTTTAAAATTTAAATGGCATTTGGTGTTTTGGGATTTGACTGTGAACTGCCTGTCATATGTTTTTCGCTGGAGAGAGGGGCAACTTTTTAATGAACGAAAAGAATGAAGGTCGTTTCAGCTCGATTTGAGTCCGGTAGCGGTAGAGACACCAACAAGAATTTTGGGGCTATAAGCTTCAGATTCTTAGTTTGAAGAACGAGCTTACTTTTAAGGCCATCTAGTCAATAACTCCACAATAAAAGTGGCACTGGGCCACCTGCCCACAAGCGCTTAAGTTTGAGCCACAGTCGACAAGCCCCAAATAACCGATTTCTGGTTTCGGAAAGCTTCCCTGCTCGGTCCCCCAAAGGAGATCCGTGCTTGCCACAAGGGAGCACGAGCAAGCCCAATTTAAAATGCACAAAGCCCTCAATTCCTCACCATTGAACTGATATTAAGCGGAGACCCCGAAGGCTGAGTGAAGAGCCCGGCCACCACCGGCAACGACTTGCGTTTTGGCGACACCCCGGAGTTCATGCTAGACGTCCCCGTGGAGGACCGCTTCCTCCGGCCACGCTTCTTCCCATCCTGCATGTAGGCCTGGCCACACTCCATCCGGATGCTTGCCGTAAGCGGGCTGTGCTTACTGGAAGGAGAGTGCCTTATGGTTCCCGTGGCAGGAGAGATGGTGAAGATGATCCTTCGCTTGCCCTCGCTTTCAGGATCGGAGAACGCTGTGTCCACCTGCATGTCCCCCCGTGTCCCTTCAGCGAAGGCTTTCTGGCAGTCCATGTACTGCAATACCCCTCCCAGGCTCTGGGAGGCCCCGTTCAGTCTGGGGCTTGCCGAGTGCTGTTGAGCAGGGGAGTTCTGCCCGGAATTCCGCGAGGGCATCGTCAGCAGAGAAGGGTGCTGTGGAGTGGAGCTCCGAGATCCAGCTGAATTAAACAAGCTTCCCGAACTGGACCCGTCCTCCAGAGCTGCGTGGTCAATGCTGTGGTTAAGCTGGGCTGGGCTGTTCGAAAGGGTCCCGTTGGCCAACCCAGAGCCTGTCGTGTAAGAAAAACCTGTGAAGAGGGAGACAGGAGGGAATATCAAACTGTTCACTCATCCCCCTCGCCCCAAAAAACCTATTAAAAATGTGTACAATTTAAGACCAGCAGAATCCTTTTAAGAGAAGAAAGCCAAAGCATTAAAATTATCTAAAGGCAGCATGAAATATAAAAGTCACCTCTTAAAACTGGCCAATTCGGCTGTCCCCAGGCAAAACTAAAACAAACAGAATTAAGTGGGAGAGGAAAACATGTAGTACAACCCCAGCAAAAATCCCTGGAGAAACAAAGACCTTTTAACCTGGCTCTGAACACTTAAAAGACTCAGCACCAGATGGATGGATACGTGCACTCCTGGGGCCACGGACCCTGACGGCAGGCCAACTTAGTCCACTGGACCGGCTTCCTCCCTCCTGTGCTTCTCAAGGACTACAGGAATCCTAGAAAGCTGACTTCTTTGGTACCTTCCCACACTGAGGTGAGTCTCTCTCCCTAAGCATCTCTTTACTCATGATCTCACCTTCCGTCTAAATTGAAAAGGGATCGACGCTTTACATTGCAGGCTCTGGTAAAAAGGAACAAAGCGTTTCGACCGCCAGAGGGAACAGCAGAGCAGACAGTTGCTGCTTTATAGAGGGAAATCAGAGTAAAGAAACTCCTAGCTTCCTGGCAATCTGAAGATTCCGAGGGGCGGCGATGTCTGCTCTCCCACCCCCCCACAGGTCTTGGCAAGAAGGAACTCACCTGAGGTAGCCAAAGTCAGTGGCTTGTTGGCAGCAGCACCGCTCACACCGTTATGAGAACTAGCACCATATTGTTTGTCAAGTGTTGAAAAGGAGTCACGATTCTGGTGGACAGGGCTCGGTGTGCTTCTCTGGGGGGAGGAGAAGGAGAAAACAGGCAACTTCAGTGGGTAAGCGCTGTCTGCTGTTTGCTCAAGGCGGCTGGATCGCAGACTGGTGGCGACCTCAGCGTCAGTGTGAAGGGGTTCAAAACGGAGCCACCCGCAATGAAGAAAGCCTGACCCGCCCCTACAAGGTGACTTCCTTTCTTTTCTATTACTGTTCATTCCACCCAATGGTCTTGAACAGCCGCTGAGAGTTTTATGTTTAAGCGACGAATGGGAAGCTGCCTACATAACGGGATCTCCCCAACAGAATACGATAAGGTTTCTGCAATTGTTTTAGAATGTTTCTGTATTTCTAAAACAGCAGCCAAAAATCTAGTGACCCTATAATGTAACCCATCCATCTACACTGCTCTAGCAGCCTGGAAGTCTCAGCAGTTGGAGAAGCAGAGCCCTTACTAAGTAGGGGGGAAATCAGCTCCTAAGTTTTAAAAATTTAGGGCAGGTTAAAAGTATGAGGTCAATGGATTCGATGTGATTAAGATTGCAATGTTCTCTCCACATATGGAATACCAGCATATCTACCTGTCAACACTGCAGATGGTGGAACGTTAAGACTTTCCAACGTAAAGGAGTGTCCATATTTAGGATACGCTAGATCACAAAAATACATTACGATGCTAACTGGTAAGGGAATGCCAGCTGTGAAGGTTGAGCAAACTCTTCTTGACCTTACTGCGGTACTTTTATAATCCAGGTGTGTCAAACGAATTACTGTAATTTACACAACCCTTCTCAGAATGCAGACTATGTTTTTATTACCCAAATAGTACCCTAAATCAGGATCTGAAACACCAAAACCAAAACAGTCCAAGGCTTCGCACAGTGAATTTAAACTCTGTGCTAGTCTGGGCCTCACACTGAGGAACCCAATAGTCTTATCAAACTGGATTGAAGAAGAAGAAGAGACTGGATTTATACCCCACCCTTCACTACCCGAAGGAGTCTCAGGGTGGCTTACAATCCCTTTCCCTTCCCCTCCCCACAACAGACACTCTGTGGGGTAGGTGGGGCTGAGAGAGCTTTCTCAAGAAGTAACTTTGAGAGGATAGCTCTGAAAGGACTTATGACTGACCCAAGGTCACATCAGCAGCTGCACGTGGAGAAGTGGGGAATCAAATCCGATTCTCCCAGATTAAAGCCCGTGCTCTTAACCACTACACCAAACTGGCTCAAACTGAGCCAGGAGGTAGAATGTTACCAGGTTTTGAACCCCCGAAGACTAGCTTTCAAACTTTAAAGGGGAAATTTAATGGAATCCATGCCATGCATCAGAATCTAGACTGGGTGATCTACCTTCACCTATCCTATGACATCTTACCCTATCCTTCCCATTTATGGAGCCCAGGGTTCACCCTTTCTCCATTTTACATTCACAACAAACCTACAAGTTAGGCTATACAGAGAGAAAGAAACTGGCCCCAGGTCACCTGTCGAGTTTCACAGCCAAATGGGAATTTGAACCGTGTGTGTGTGTGTCTCTCAGGGGCAACTCCAACACTCTGACTACTACCCCACGCTGTCTCCCGTTAACACCGAGCAAATTCTGCAGTCCACGGCCCCATGGATGTGGTTGAAAGTCTTCAAGTCAGCGGCCTTCAGCCCTTTCCAGACCTGGAAGTGCGTCACAGGGAGTCACAAGGCACGGCGGCACGGGAAGTGCGAGTGGCAAGATGGGAGTGAACCAGAAGACACGAGCCATGTGCTCCGATGTGGGCAATGAGCAGGCCGAGGGCCAGAGCCAAGGAGGAAACCCCTCCACAATGGAGTGACCTCACGTGACCGCCCTGCCGCTCATTTCAACGTGCCTAGAGAGGCGGAAGGGCATGGCGCCCTCACCCTCTATGCAGGAAGACCTCCCAAAGGGCAGCAAAAAAAAGAGGCAGCTCCACAAAGATTTGTGGCCCCAGCGTAGCATAAGGGTGGCCTGCAAACCCACCTTGAGCATCTGATCTGTGGGCTGAAGACTACTGCTGAAGAGAAGCACCACCTCCAGCCTAGCTTTATAAGGAAGGGATGGGAAGCAGGAGGGGGGGGAAGGGGAGAGAAATGTCAAGGAGCCCCCCTTTACTCACCACCTTCTCAACACGGCTAGGGAGGACGACGCTGGCCAAGGGAATACTAACAGGGAGCTTATTGGGCTGCACCGTGCTGAGGGGAATACTGATGGGAAGGCTGGTAATGGTCTCCCCATTGCTCGCAGGCGTCCTCTCTCGCAAAGCCTGCAAAACACGCAAAGCGGGCAACACCCAGTGAAGCTCTCACTTTCCGCCTGTGGCTGCACCACCCTCAATCCGCCCCAGTCATGGCCGCTCTCCCTTTCAGCCAGAGCTTCCTGGCTTTGCTGCGCGCTCACAGGCATGTGCCTAAATTGCTGGTGGTAGTTTAAGGGCTGCAAGCATTCCACCCCATCCACCCCGTATGTGGACTACCCAGACTGTATTGCACGGCAGAAACAGTCAACGGCAGTGTTCCCTCTGAGCTGAGTTAGTGTGAGCTCGCTCACAGTTTTTTAGCCTCTGGCTCACACATTTTTGTCTTAGCTCAGGACGGAGGGCTCCAGAGCAGACTATTTGATGCAGCAGCCAAATCACTTGCTCACAGCTTTAAAGCCGGTAGCTCACAAAGTGGAATTTTTGCTCACAAGACTCCACAGCTTAGAGGGTACATTGGACAATAGCATCAGCTGGCCAATACACACAAGCACACACACACAGTTTTGACCAGCATTCTAAAAGAGTCGGTAGAATCACAGTGCCACTTGTTCTCTTTCTTGGAACATTACAAGGGATTTCTTTTTACCAGGAACTGATTTTAAAACATGATGCTGGCAAGGTAAAAACACCAATCTGTGGGACTCCGTGCTTGTGGCTGCTACCAGTTCTTTAGGCATGTTTTTTTAAAAAAGAGAACTGTGCTAAGCATTTGTTATGCATTTTAGAACATGCCCAGCAGTGTACCCTCTAAGCTGAGTTAGTGTGAGCTAGCTCACAGGTTTTTAGCCTCTGGTTCACACATTTTTGTCTTAGATCAGGAAGGAGGTGCTCCAGAGCAAACTGATTTCTGCAGCAGCCAAATCACTTGCTCACAGCTTTAATGGCAGTAGCTCACAAAGCAGAATTTTTGCTCACAAGATCCCACACCTTAGAGGGAGCACTGATGCCCAGCTAGGCCAGAGAGGTTCTTACTCGTGTTCTCTGGTTTACTTACAATGGTAACAATATTCAGGTGTGCATAAGTGGTAAAAAGGGGGGTCTGATTGCTTTTGTTGGATGGATTGCTGTCCCTTGACGGAAGAATATTTTCTATACAAGTCGGGAGCACCAATCTGTGCAGCTGGCTCTCTTGTGTGTTCTCCTGCACCTCATGGTAGCTGTTTCTCATTCCCAGTTTTCTGGACTGCACTCAGTTATAAATCCCATTTTAATAGTTTCATATGATCAGAAACATTCCCTCCAGTCCCGACTAGACAACACACTGAACACGTTATCGTTCTCTACTATGGCACAAGGAATCACTCAAGGAAGCCAGAGTCAAGCAAGCATTTTTACACAGAGCCTTGAGTTTGATGTTTATCTGAATTCTATCTGAATTGATATCTTCTATGGGTTAACAGTGGGGAAGCTAAGCACGGCGAGGAATTTCCTCCAATTTAGGACAATATATGAGAGTTCCTAAGAAGAAGAAGAGATTGGATTTATATCCCACCCTTCACTCGGAGTCTCAGAGCGGCTTACAAACTTCTTCCCCTTTCCACAACAGACAGCCTGTGAGGTAGGCGGGGCTGAGAGAGCTCTTTCCAGAACTGTCCTTTCAAGGACAGCTATGACAGAACTGTGGCTTGCCCAAGGTCATCCAGCAGCTGCACACTTAATCACAACACCAAACTGGTTTGACCATCATTAGCATCCTTGCTAATGATGGTCAAACTAGTTTGGTGTCATGGTTAAGTGTGGGCATCATTAGCATTAAGCGTGGGCATCGTTAGCATCCTTCTCTCGTTCTGCTGCCCAAACCCTGCCAGAGGTATCATCAGCATGCCATGGACATCAACACCTGGGTAAACAATGCTTGGCTAGCAAAACCACAGCACAAAGCCCTGAATTGGAGGCCCTACAGCTTCCTTACCTTCTCGTTAGGAGCTGGCAAAGCTGCCGGTGAAGAGGGACGGGGTTCCTGAGGGCTCATCTTTATGCCGTTCGGTATCGTCGGGCTCGGAAACGCGATGCCGTTCTCCTTTATGTGCTCGGATCTGGAACGAAGAGGCTGAAGGGTTAAGACTGGCCTTGGCAACAACAGCAACAGGAATGTTTGCAGAGGAGCTGAGGCCGGCTGGCTGGCAAGAGACCTCCTCTGAATGAGGGTGATTTTGCAAGCTCGGGCTCTGGAACTGCCAGCTAAGGAGCTGAGGGCAGCAGGTGCTGGGAAAGACCTTGGACAGCCGCTGCTGCTGGTAAGACTGAGCTAAATGGACCAGTGGTCTGAGATATTAAGAAAACGCAGTTTTGCACCTAGACGACTGATTTTTTAAGAAAACTACAGAGCATCAACTGTCGTCAGCTAAACTTCATCAAGTGTTCAGGCAGGTCCCATGCCTGCTGAGCAAAACCAAAGACAGCTTCAGAGGGCAGCCATGTCGGTCTGCAATAGAATGGCTAGATCTGAGGGAGGGAGCTTTGACTCTCAAAAGCTTATACCCCCAGAAATCTTGTTGGTGTCTCGGGTCTTACTGGACGCGAATCAAACAAAAAGACAGTGGCTTTTGAACTGTGTTCTGAAAGGAGCCCCCAAGAGTTCTTCAAGACAAAACAGAGTAGGTGTGTTCTGAAGAGTCCTAAGGCACCCTTTCAAATTGATACAGTTCAAACGTGAGGTGCGACACACTGGGCCAGTGCTCTGCTTGACCGCTCTAGAGAATTCCCCAGGATCTTTTGCAAAGTACGGGGGGATTCTACATCAGCCAAGCGAGGTCTTACGCAGAATGTGTGTCAAGTGTGGGCAGCCGTGTTGGTCTGCAACAGGAGAGCTGCAAGGTCTCCAGCATATAAACTTCTGAGAGTCAAAGATCCCTTCATCAAGATGGAAGCTCCAACCGGCGGGAGTTTTGCCTCTCAAAAACTTGTTCCCCTGGAAATCTTGCTGGTCTCTAAGGTATTGCTGGACTTGAACCATGGACGGTGTTTGTGCTTTGACTTCTGTTCTTTTTCAGATAAGCTGATCCCCACCCCCCACCCCCACTTGGGATCAAGGAGAACCTCACCTCTGATGGTTTTCATTACTGGCGGATTTCCCACTGCCCGTATGGTCCTGGTTCAGGTGCCTCCGCAGGGCTATTTTAGCTGGGGAGAACCTGGTGTAATCCGGCAAGGACAAGCTCGAGGCCTTGTCTGGCTTCTGCCTGCAGTTGTGGTTCGGGGTGCAAGGGACGATATCTGGGTCCAGGTGTGAAGCTGCATACTGTGGGGTGCCCTGCTTGGAGGAGGGCCGGCCGAGAGCATGCTGGATCTCATAGGGGGTGGCGTGGCCATTCATGGAGAGTTCGGGGCTCATGCCATTCATCTGGGGCACCGGGAACTTGGGGCACTCCAGTTCAAGTTGGAACACGCCGTGATCAGGCTCCGGCTCGCGGTTCAGATGGTTTTTGTGGCGGGGCTGCACTGGCAGCGATTCGTCGGGAGGCATGTACGACTTCAGCTGCAGGAGCTCTTGCTGCCTTTGGCTCTTCTCGAGTTCCACAATGCTGATCTTTTGCAAAGAAAAATGAAGAGGCGGGATGAGATGGGATGCCACAGGCCTAATAAACACAGCACTTTACAGCAGATGCTTCCTTCATGCTGCCCTTCAGAAAACACATCCTGCGTCAAAGCTAACTGCTAGGCAGGCAAAAGACAAGTTACAATACAAAATACGTAATGCATGCAACACAAACGGTCACACATATGATATTCAGATGTGTTGCTCGGAAAATATTTGCTGTCTCCCTTCCCCTGGACATTCTGACTTTCAAGCAGATATATTTCAAGCTACAACCCCTGATTCAAACTTAACTGGATAAAGATTCAGGTGGGTAGCCACTTTGGCCTGAAGCAGCAGAACACAGTTTGAGTCCAGTGGCGCCTTTCAGACCAACAAAGTTTTATTCTGGGTATAACCTTTCATGTGCATGCACACTTTCTCAGATATATGTATCTTGAATAAAACTTTGTTGGTCTCAATGTACCATTGGACTCGAACTTTGTTTAACTGGATAAAATGACTGGGGAGGGGCAGTGGCTCAGTGGTAGAACATCTGCTTTGCATGCAGGAGGTCCCAGGTTCAGTCTCCGACATCTCCAGTTAAAAAAGGAGCAGGCAGTAGGTGCTGAGAAAGACTTCTGCCTGAGACCCTGGAGAGCTACTGCCAGTCTGAGTAGACAGTACTGACTTTGATGGACTGGTGGTCTGATTCAGTGTGAGGCAGCTTCATGTGTTCATGGACTGTGGTCTAGACTGCTGTGCACAGCTTACTGTAGTAGGATCCTATTATGTCATCTCTGTACTACTTAATGGGCCGTGAATTCACTGCCACAGGAGTGGACGGCTTCAAGAGGGAATTGGATAAACATATGGAGCAGAGGTCCATCAATGACTATTAGCCACATGGTATAGACAAGAACTCTCAGTTTGGGGCACGTGAAGCACTGTATTCTTGGTGCTTGGGTGGGGGACAACAGTGTCCTGGCCCCACTGATGGACCTCCTG
The DNA here is from genome assembly GCA_029375565.1 of Gekko gecko. Lineage (NCBI taxonomy): Eukaryota > Metazoa > Chordata > Lepidosauria > Squamata > Gekkonidae > Gekko > Gekko gecko. The sequence goes on from JAPDNY010000006.1 coordinate 6,306,059, forward strand.
ATGGCCCCTGGTATTTTTGGCCACTGTGTGACACAGAGTGTTGGAATGGATGGGCCATTGGCCTGATCCAACATGGCTTCTCTTCTGTTCTTATGTCTGGGGCAGTGATGCTCTGTATTCTTGGTGCTTGGGGGGAGGGGCAACAGTGGGAGGGCTTCTAGTGTCCTGGCCCCACTGCTGGACCTCCTGATGGCCCCTGGTATTTTTGGCCACTGTGTGACACAGAGTGTTGGACTGGATGGGCCATTGGCCTGATCCAACATGGCTTCTCTTCTGTTCTTATGTCTGGGGCAGTGATGCTCTGTATCCTTGGTGCTCGGGTGGGGGGCAACAGTGGGAGGGCTTCTAGTGTCCTGGCCCCACTGGTGGACCTCCTGATGGCACCCGATATTTTTGACCACTGTGTGACAGAGTGTTGGACTGGATGGGCCATTAGCCTGATTCAACACTGGCTTCTCTCACGTTCTCTTATGTTAATGTTTATGCTGTGCGTCAGTTCTTTCTGGTTGCTTCCAGACTTCTGTAATCCCAATGCCTTGGTTACTGAATGTTCCGTTTTGTGGACTGTACTGACTCACTAGGTTGTAATCCGCCTTCAGCCCCTGTGAGAAAGGCGGACTATAAATAACGTCAAGAAATAAAGACCAACAAGTGAACTATTTTAAAAGGAGAGCTCAGGGTGACTCATCTGGTGCAGTTTTACCCTGCTTCTCCTCTGAGGAGCTCCAGGTGGCGTGCGTCACACTCTCCCTTCTACCCCCCTCTGCATCCTCACGGCAGGCCAGAGGAAAGTGACACTGGATCACAAACCAATGAGCTCCACAGCAGAGCGGGATCCCCAGATCCTAGCCTGACTCTCTAGACCAGGGGTCCTCAAACTACGGCCCGCGGGCCACATGCGGCCCGCCGAGGACATTTATGCGGCCCGCCGAGTCTTTATGCCCGCCCCCCCGCCCGGAGCCGCCTCCTCCTTGAGGAGCGCAGCAGCAGCGCCTCCGCGGCCTCTTTCTTCCTCCAGCAGCCCTGGATGGCAAGAGTGCCCAGGAGCTGAGGAGGAGGAAGGGGCGAGCAGGCTGGTCGTGGGGGAGGGGCGAACGCGGCGGCGGGGCGAGCAGGCTGGTGGGGGGAGGGGCCAACGCGGCGGCGGGGTGAGCAGGCTGGTGGGGGGAGGGGGCCAACGCGGCGGCAGGGCGAGCAGGCTGGTGGGAGGGGAGGGGGCGAACGCGGGGGCGGGGCGAGCAGGCTGGTGGGGGGAGGGGGCGAACGCGGGGGCGGGGCGAGCAGGCTGGTGGGGGGAGGGGGCGAACGCGGGGGAGGGGGCGAGCAGGCTGGTGGGAGGGGAGGGGGCGAACGCGGGGCGGGGCGAGCAGGCTGGTGGGGGGAGGGGGCGAACGCGGGGGCGGGGCGAGCAGGCTGGCGGGGGGAGGGGGCGAACGCGGGGGCGGGGCGAGCAGGCTGGTGGGGGGGAGGGGGCGAACGCGGGGGAGGGGGCGAGCAGGCTGGTGGGGGGGAGGGGGCGAACGCGGCGGCGGGGCGAGCAGGCTGGTGGGGGGGAGGGGGCGAACGCGGGGGCGGGGCGAGCAGGCTGGTGGGGGGAGGGGGCGAACACGGCGGCGGGGCGAACACGGCGGCGGGGCGAGCAGGCTGGGGGGCGAACGCGGCGGCCCTCCAACGGTCTGAGGGACAGTGAACTGGCCCCCTGTTTAAAAAGTTTGAGGACCCCTGCTCTAGACACTACACCCCACTAGCTTCTCCACACCCCTCCTAATGTTATCGAGACTGGATTTTCCAAAACTCCCCTCGATTTCATGAACAGTTTGCCAAACAGCGTGAAGTGGGGCTGGTGCTAAACCCCCCCCCCCCGACTTCTGCACCTGTGGCTCCGGTTGCCAGGATTATGAGGGCTGCCCAGTTGGTTTTGCAGGCACTGTTCAAAAAGCCAATCTCTGCCATCAGAGGCCTAAAAGGTCCGGACCTGTGACAGAACCAGCCCGCCCCCACAATTAGATGGCTGTTAACCACCTCCACAACTCGGAGCGCTCTCCCATTACAGAACTCCCTACCTCTGGCAATTTGCCCCGTTTAAAAATGCTAAAACTGGCTTATTCGCCCCGAGCTCCCTGGTCATTCCCGTCACCTTTTCTTCCTTGTTTCTCCCCACCCGTCTCTCTGCTTTGGGATTCTGGGGTTAAGTCTAAGACCATGGGAGACATCTTTGTTCGGCAACCAACAAACCTGACTGCTCTAGATTCTTGCAAGGTTCGGTTTAACAACGTGTGGTTTTTATCTACTGTGTGCTGTTGGCTGCCTCTGGAGTCTTGCGACTGAGAGGAGGCATCCAGTGTTCCAATAAACTGGAAACTGGAGAGTCAGTTTGTAGTGGTTAGGAGCGTGGACTCTAATCTGGGAGAGCTGGGTTTGATTCCCCACTCCTCCACATGCAGCTGCTGGTGTGACCTTGGGTCAGTCACAAGTTCTCTCAGAACTGTTCTCTCAAGAGCAGTCCTCGAGAGAGCTCTCTCAGTCCCACCTACCTCACAGGGTGTCTGTTGTGGGGAGGGAAAAGGAAGGAGATTGTGAACCGTTCTGAGACTCCTTCGAGTAGTGAAGGACAGGGTAGAAATCCAATCTCTTCTTCTTCTTCTCTTCTAAATCTTAAGCACTGTTTCATGGTGACCGTGAGAGATAAATCCTGCACTGCTTTCCCTCCCCTGTTCCTATTCTCCTATTTCTTACACAAACTCTGGGAAGGAGAAAAGGTACTACTCAATCAAACAGCAGCCCGAACCCAGAAAGTCAGCACAGCGTCTCCTGGAATGGCCCTCTCTGAGCTCTCCAGAATGCAGTGAGGGAGGGGGGGCAGGTCTCCTCTGGATAGGCAGCCTGTCCCCAAGCATCGGGGGGCTGCTGGGCATGCACAAGGGCTCCCACAGATTTAACTTCTTTGTGGGAGGGGGGCACAGAAAGAGGGAGCTGGCGGGAAGAGCAATGGCAGCGCACAGTTTTGCAAAGGCAGACACGGCCCTGCAGATCACAAGGACTCTGGCTTTTCAGACCTTTTTTCCCAAGCCACCCCTTTCACAGTAGCACCATCTTCGGCTCCCGCCCCCCTGAGAATAACATGAGGCCTGTTGCCGGGTTTGTGTTCTCAGCATCGGAGAGCGTAACGAGGGCTGCTGCCATCTATACAGTAAAACAGCAGCCCAAGCCAAGAAAACCAGCCCAGCGTCTGTCCTCTTCTGCTGGGTGGGCTGCACCAGCAGCTGATGATGAAGGCTCGCTACGAGCAGAAGCGGCTGACAAGGAAGGCTCACTAGGAACAGAACATCTACAGGGCTGGGGAAGGAGGACTCAGCATCTCTCTTGCACGTACACACACGTCTTTCCCTCTTCTCCCTTTGTGCCTAGCCAATGGCCTCCTGAAACCTGGACAGCGTTGCCATAGGAGACCAACTCCCTAGAGGAAGGTACCATCTGGTGCAACAGGACTCTCTCTGCATTAGCTTTCCCAGGGGAGGGAGGGGAGCTGCTATTTCCCCCTGGCCTCGTCACAAACCCCAAAACAACACGCATGAGCGCGCATGCACGCAGAGCAGACTAATTTAGAGGACTGGGAAGGCAGACTGATCATCAGACACCACAATGCTGCCTCCTACTGTCGTGGGCAGTTTAAGGGTTTCCACTATGAGGCCGAAGTGGCCAAAGAGCTATCTGTAAAGTATAATCATCCCCCCTCCCCCGACCCCCAAAATGCAATGTACTACAAATGCTTGAGAGGATGAGCATGCACTGTGGGGAAAAAGAGCAGGGAGACCGTGGGACCTCCCAAAAGAACCACAAGCAGGATTCTTGTTGCCAGAAGATGGGCATGCAGCTTGGAACGAGAAACAATGACAGTGCTGGGAGGGGCCTCATAAGCTATGTGGTCATAGATCGTAGAATCATAGAGCTGGGAAGGGACCTCCAGGGTCATCTAGTCCAACCCCGCTGCACAATGCAAGAAATTCACAAACACCTCCGCCCTCCACACCTGCAGTGACTGCTGTTCCATGCCCAGAAGATGGCAAAAACCCTCCAGGATCCCCGGCCAAACTGGCCTGGAGAAAAATTGCTTCCTGACCCCAAAGTGGTGATCAGCATTTCCCTGGGCGTGTAAGAAAGGGCCACAAGAACTAAGCCCTGAGGCAACCCTTCACAGAATCAGCATTGCTGTCAGGTGGCCACCTAGCCTCTGTCTAAAAGCCTCCAAAGACAGAGAGCCCACCACCTCCACTGAGGAACCGCTCTGTCAAGCAGTTCTTCCAGCACCTGGGGCTCAATCCAGCAGGCTGGGAAAAGGAGGCAAGAGGATTCTCTGGCTGTTATGCTTCCCGGCTCACTTTGACACCCTACCTGCAGTTCCAAGCAATGCTTTTGCTTCTCAGAAATCTGGTTCTTCAGTGTCTGCTTCTCTTTCAGCAGATTCTCCAGTGACAGTGTCGACCAGTCCAGCTTCAGTTCTTCGCACCTGGCCTTCAGCTGAAACGAGGCAGAGAGAGATGAAGTCAGCCAAGAAGACCTACGGTCTGGTCGTCCGGAAACCAGGAGCACCTGCCCTCATGCCAGGTAACTCAAAACCCCATTCCTCTCCTCGTCCACCCGGATCTTTCGGGAATGAAATGGGTTTAGGCCCATGGTTTGAGAATCGTTTCTAAGTGACCCCAGCCCCCAAAAGGATGGCGTCAGAAGCCAGCCTCGGCCCTGTTGTGCGAGCCAAACCCTTTCGCTAGCTGCCGTGCTGGTCAGACAGACCCAGTTTGGAAATACCCACCAGCTGCAGGCTCTGGTTCCTGAGTTCGCCGTTATCTTTCTCCAGCTGCTTGGTCTGCTCCTTAAGCTGTTGGTTGTGAGCAGAGATCTCTTTCTGAGCTTGAATAAGGTCGTTGTAGGTCAAGGCCTTAACTCCCAGCTGTGGAGAACAGAACATGGCAAGATGCTGTTACCAATCCCACAACAAAACAGGGGCCTCCACTGGGTGTGATAAAGGGCACTTTCACACACACTAAATAAGGCACTTTCAATGCACTTTGCGACTGGATTTTACTACGTGGAATGGCAAAATCCACTTGCCAAACAGTCACTGAAGTGGACCAACGCTGCATTCTTTAGCATATGTGAAAGAGCCCAAATACTTTGCCCCTTCTGCTTGTGCCTAGCCTCTGAACTCACCACGATGCCCAAATACAGGTGCCTGGGCTAGTTAGGAGCTACCCTGCCAGCTGGGATTCCAAACCAAGGTTGAAACCTCAGAATGCCGAGACTTGCTGGTGGGGAAAGCTGCCTCCCGCTTGCCCAGGTGCCAGAACTGGGATGTCACAGAGTCAAACTCAGGTCCTCATTTGCCGTGGATCTCTCATGTTCTGGTTTATTGCCTGTACTGTACTGTACCTGTAATGTTTGGTTTCTGCACTATGGGGAACTGGGGGGGGGGGGGGGGGCCCTACCTGTGGGAGAGTGAGTGTCTGAGAATGCTTTGCTGCGCTGATTTACAACTGCTTTCCAAGTGAGCCTCCCGAGCTAGGAAGAATGTGCAACGACCTCGAATGCCAGTCTCTGCTAGCTGGCTTCAGTAGATAATGTAACTATAGCTTCACAGGTGGGGGGAAGGAGGAGGGCTAGTGGAGCACGCTAAGTTTAGGCGGGCTGCCCGAATGGATTGATTGGACAGGTCACGGCAGGGCTCGTTTGAATTATGTATAATACTTGGACTGGCGCCAAAGGAGTCAGTTCTGACACAAGATGGTCTTAGCTTGAAACATCCTCATCTCTCAATAAACAAATCACCGCAAAGAGAGTGTTGTTGAGAGCAAGTTTGTTCAAGAGTCTGACACACAGCAAGCTATAATTTATTGGAAGTGAAAGCATTTGCTCTCCTCTTCATGGCACAAGGGAAAGGAAAGGGCCTATAGGGCTGGCAATAAACTAGGCTTGTGCACATCCCAAGCAGAGGCTTAAGACAGCCAAAGCAGACTAGATTGGGGGGGGGTGCCCCTCAGCGACAGAGCATCCGCTTGGCATGCAGAGGGTCCCCGGTTCAATCCCCAGCATCTCCAGCCAAAAAGGATCTGACAGTCAGTGACGTGAAAGACCTCTACCAGGCTCTGGAGAGCTGCTGCCAGTCTGAGTAAACAATACCAACCTTGATGGATCAGCGGCCTAATTCAGTGTAAGCAGTTTCATGGCCAATCATCCAGCACTGCACGAGGCATCTTTGTACGTTCAAGGGCATCTCCCACTCATCGGTACACCCCACACCCTGCACCCCAAAACCAAGCCTGCTCTCCCCTGTGGGCTGGTACCTCATCTAGCTTCTGCTGGAACAGCCGCTTTATTTCTTCTTTCTGAGCTTGGCAATGAGAAAACAACTGCTGGGCTTTCCCAAGCAAATGTGTATTCTTTTCCTGAAAGAGAAATCAGACAAGAGGTCACCCCCTTGCCAGACCCAGGTCCTTCTATTACAGCGCTGCTGGAGCTTCCTGAAGCACAAACACACACGTCCCCTTTCTTCAAATGCAGCAAGCCCATCAGGGATATTTTGATGCGGCTGCTGACACCGCTATCCAGAAATTATCACAAACAAACAAAACACTGGCATACAAGTACCGCAACAGCGCAGACCCTTCTCTCTAGCAAGATTCAATGTAATACCATCAGCAATCTTGCACGGGAGATATAACAATATAGTATATGAGGATAGACTTTGCCACTGCAATTCTGGATGTATTGAAACTGTTTCACATATCTGTTTACACTGTCAATTTTACGTGGATCTACGTGCTAGATATTTAAACTCTATCTTAGCCAACATGACGAACCTTCCTGATGCTTTAAAAGTGCACCGTCTCCTAGATGACTCTGTTCCGGAAATATCAACGAACGTAGCCATGTTTTTACAATCAGCGATGAAGCTACGTCAGGAAATCTTACAATGAGCAATTGTTTTACGCTACATTATGTTTTATATGTATGGTTACACTTGGTTTTAAATGTATACAGGTGTGTGTGTGTGTTTATAGTAATCCTTTTTAAGGTATTTTATGCTGCGGTGGCTCAAGTGGTTAAGACGCTGAACTGCAGGCTGTGGAAGGTCAGTAGTTCAGCAGTTCGAGACCCGAGAGTGCTGCATGACGGGGTGAGCTCCTGTCTCTAGTTCCAGCTCCTGCCAACCTAGCAGTTCGAAAGCAAGAAATTGCAAGTAGATAAATAGGTACCACTTCGGTGGGAAGGTAACAGCGTTCCGTGCGCCTTGGTGTTTAGTCATGCCGGCCACATGACCACGGAAACGTCTTCGGACAGCGCTGGCTCTTCGGCTTGGAAACGGAGATGAGCACCGCAACCCTAGAGTCGGATTCGACTGGCTTTCGAGCAAGGGGAACCTTTACCTTTACCTATGCCAATAAAGGTCAACTAACTGAACTGACAAACAAAACAGAGCACGCATCCAGACCACATGGATTTGTCTTGAGGATCAGTGGCAATCTTTATTTTTATTTATTTTTAAAGAAAGGAGTAGGGGGAACGCTCACTATAGGGAAGCGTGGGTTTTCGAAGCAGTCGGCATTTCCATACTGAAAAAAAGAAATAATCATCTCTCCCGGCACTGTTTGTTCATATTTGGCTGAACGGGTTGGGCCACCTTCGCCCAAACAACATCGCCCGCATTTTTCAGGTGATAAACCCGTGAGATGCAACTCGGGGGTGGGGAAGGATGGCCAGGCAGATGCTGGGCAAATCCCTCCTGGTCTAAAAGGCTGGACTGAACAAGCGGGAGAAAGTGGTTGAATCCTGGGGTGACGGAATGAACCAGGGGCATCACATGCTTGAATTCCCTGCCAGAACACAGCACTTCCTTCTTCCTGGCCTGTTTCGTTCTCTGCCTGCAGGGAGCTGTTTGTTTTTTAAATGGAAGGAAGCATTTGATGTTTGTATCCTACACTTGCAGCTCTCTCTACTAGTGCGAGATAGCACCAGCTCATTGTGCAACATATCTAGATACAAGCCAAAGTGATGTGATACGAGGCAGAATCTATACTCGAGAGCCAGTTTGGTGTAGTGGTTAAAGTGTGCTGAATCTAATCTAGGAGAACCGGGTTTGATTCTCTACTCCTCCACTTGCAGCTGCTGGATGACCTTGGGCAAGCCATAGTTCTGTCAGAGCAGTCCTTGAAAGAGCAGTTCTCAAGAGCGATATCTCTCAGCTTCTGTCTGTTGTGGGGAGGGGAGGGGAAAGGAGACTGTAAGCCTCTCTGAGACTCCAAGTGAAGGGCGGGGTATAAATCCAATCTCTTCTCTTCTTCTACTTTCCAGATTGATAACTTGGGGGGGAGGGGCAGAGCTCTTACATCACACAGGGGATTAAGTGACCCTGCACACAAACACACACACAACTTGACCATCAAGAGGGGCTTTTTTACGCCCCTGACATCTGCTCAGCTTCAGAACAACCAGGAGGCGCCTGGGAAAGTCACCCACCTTTTCCTGTTCCAACAGCTGCTGAAGATTCTCTTTGTACTGAGGAGTCTTCATGTACGCCATGAATTGCATGTACTGGATCTTGAAGGAGTCTGTAGGACAAAGCAAGAGGAAGGGGATAAGAGAGAGGAGCGCGTTAGCAGCCCTGAGTTGCAACTCAGCAGCACCTTCTGCACAGCCTCTGTGTGTCGGGTCCAACCCAGCCAGCATTCCCATGAGCGCAAGAGGGAGGGAGGAAAGGGCTTTTTCAAGCCCTGGAAAGGCTGTGCCAAGGACTGTGGGCCCTGTGCGGACAGCAAGGCACATGACGGATGGGGCTGCAGGACATAGCGGAACCAGGAGAGATCACCTCTCCTCCTCCTTGCACCAGTCAGAAAGTTGGTGTGACCTGATCCGCTCAGGCCAAGTCCCCAGTGCTCATGGAGTCTCATGAGAAAAAATCCTACTTTGTGAACTCCTGGCATTAAAATTGTGAGTGAGCAATCTGGCTACCGCCAAACGATAGTCTGCCCTGGAGCCATCCTTCCTGAGCGGAGACAAAAATGTGTGAGCCGGAGGCTAAAAATCTGTGAGCCAGCTCACACGACCTCAGCTTAGAGGGATCCCTTCCCAACAAGGGCAGCCGGGTCGCTCGTTTCAGGAGGGGCTCAAGCAAACTGACTCTCACCCCCCGGTTTCAATCCCCTGACGTCTCCGGTGGAAAGGAGCTCAAGGGAAAGGCCTTCATCCGAGACCTCACGATATGACGGCCGGTGCAGCTTTGTGCAGTCGGGGGTCATGAATCTTTGCCACCCACAAGGGCTGCCAGACCCCCCCGGCCACCAGCAGGGAATGGGGGAGGGTAAGGGTTGCCTGACCCAGGCTGGGAAACTCCTGGAGATTTGGGGCTGGAGCGTAGGGAGGAGGTACCTCAGTGGGGTACAAAGTCCTACAGTCCACCCTCCAGAGCAGCCATTTTCACCAGGGGAACTGATCTCTGTAGACTGGAGATGAGCTGTAATTCCAAGGGATCCCCAGGTCTCACCTGGAGGCTGGCATCCTTAGCTCAGCCCCCAGGCCCCCAGACTGTTCTAGCTGCCTGCCTCTCCGTTTGTCCGCCATCGTGAGGGGAAGGGCTCTTACCTAGCAGCTTCTGTAGTGCAGGTGGGGTAGGAGTCACCAACAGCTGGTTTGATGAATGCCGCTGCACTTTAGGAGGTAGTTGGTAAAATGGACTATGAGGTGACCTGTATGCATCTGGAAAAGAAGAGACGGTAGGCCATGACTCCCAAGGGTTAAAACCAGCAAGACAGCAAGGCTCTGCTACTGAGGGAGCAGCACACACCGAGCCAATCTGCTCTCGCAGCCAACGCTGTTCAAATGATGCTCTAGCAAGATACAGTATGATGGCGGTGGGGGCTTCTGAAGAAGCTGATGGGTCCCTGTACACCATGCATGCAGCCGCAAGGGAACACCCAGGTGTTTTTAGGGCAAAGGTGAGGACCACCTGGCCACATCAACACCTGTGCTCCCTAGAAGAACTCCCAGAAGCCCACAAGGACCTCCATGGAAGACATGCAGGGCATTTTCCAGCAGATGAACAGACACTACAGAGGCTCAGTGAAAAGGAGGGCAGATACTAAAGAGAAAAAATCTTTTCTGCAGGTTACAGAGCATCCTTACAAAGCCAAGGTTACAAAGCATCTTTTCAGGATAAGTTGAGCTTTGGTCTCTCCAGAACAAGGCTTAGAAATGTATTGCTGCAGACGGCCTTCAGAGAATAAGCACTACCTCCATTGCTCGTCCTATCACAATTGGACATCTAGGAAGGGCTCTACCAACCCCTGGGGACCCAAGAAGATCCACTGGATGGGCAACAAGGGAGAGTTGCCCCTGACTTTGCCACTGTTTTGGCAACTGAGCTCAAGTAGTAAGGCAACTACTGATGGAAGGAGTTCTAAGCGAGCCACTTATTGGCTGGACAGCTATGGGGGTGTGCTGTATACTGCAAGTGCTATATAGCTGCATGGGATGGGGAGGGCTGTGGGGCTCTGCACCTCTCAGTACAATTCCGTGCTGAAAAGAAATAAAGATGGTGCCATAAACTGTCATTCTTGCCTTTCTCATCCACTTTGTCAGTGTTATAAAACATCAAAAAAATAGTAATAGATGCTTGCATGGAAGCTTCTTGGAGGCATATCCCACGTGGCCGGGTTTTATGGCTGGAGAGGAGATCACTGTGCTCTTCCATCAGTGGCTATTAGCCACAATGGATAGATGGAACTCTGTGTCTGGGGCAGTGATGCGCTGTCTTCTTGGTGCCTGGGGGGCAACAGCGGGAAGGCTTCTGGAGTTCTGGCCCCATTGGTGGACTTCCTGATGGCACCTGAGTTTTGGCCACTGTGTGACACAAAGTGTTGGATTGGATGGGCCATTGGCCTGATCCAACATGGCTTCTCTTCTGTTCTTATGTCTGGGGCAGTGATGCTCTTGTGTTCTTGGTGCTTGGCAGGCAAGAGCGGGAGTTCTGGAGTTCCGGCCCCGCTGGTTGACCTCCTGATGGCACCTGGGTTTTGGCCACTGTGTGACATGGAGTGTTGGATTGGATGGGCCACTGGCCTGACCCAACATGGTTTCTCTTATGCTCTTATGTTACGTTCCTCTTTGCCAGAGCCATGATGGAACATGGTGCACACCCACAGTGCCAGTGAAGGAGGTACCTGTGGGCCCAGCTCTCCTTCCACCTTCAGGTGTGGGACTGACTCTGTGAGGTCAGCCCAAGTAGTGCCCAGACCCATGTCAAAGACTGCAACCAGTCCAGCTGCTGTAGACTTTGTGGTCTACAGAAACACAGCAAGGGCCTTCCTCGTGGGGGGGCTTTGTCACTAGCAAAAGGGGAGAGGGGCAGCAATCGATCCCGTCCCCTTGATCAAAGTGCACCATCTTACAGAGCTGACTTTGCTAAGGGACAAGGAGTTGCTTCCAGAGGAACGTGGTTTTTAAGGTGGTCGAAGGGGGAGATTTGAGTACCTACAACGAAGGAGGGAGAATTTCAGCAGGGGCAGCCCTACAAGATCTTCAGTCTGCTTTCTACTACATCTCCATTTCTTCTCTTTCTTTCCGTGGCTGATAAAAGGAAAATGGGGAAATGCCCCCCCCCCCCACTGTTCTCAGCCAAAGCTTGTTCCTGAGGTTCTGGATGCTAGGCCTGATCCTAAGCACTTATGCCCCCGACTTTGGAAAGGGCAAGGGGTAAGGCACGTTTTACACCCATTTCAAGACATACAGAGAAGTCTGCTCCAAACAGACTTGTTTTCAAGAAGTCTTCCCCATGTCCCAACGGCAACAAATAGCTCTGCCCAGTAACCGCAGTACTTGAGGCAGGACGGCAAATAAGTTCCATGAAATTGTTTTTTCCCCCCTTTAAATGGTAACATTTGCAGGCTTGGGGGTCCCACAGGTATCTTTAAACCAAAGCGGTGCTGTTTGAGTTTGAAAACCACTGGCCGACTGGATTCACAGGACACCGATTTAACTGCCCCGCCCCGGTTTATATAACTGCAAACTGTGCTGTAGGCCAGCGATACATTTCTGGACGGGAAGGCAGGAGAGAACCAACAATGACAATGAAGTTTTGCAAATGGTCAAAGGGCTATGGCTTGCCCTGCCACCTTCCTTTTGCTTGAAGCTGTCCTCCGTGTCAGTGGCCCCGTTTGTGGCTCCCAAGCATCCGTTCGCCTACATGACGGTGATGAGTAGCCCCTCCTCCCCCCTGCCCACATCACCTTCCCAGTATGCAGGAAGACGTTTACCAATATGAGCCGGCTCACTGTTCCTGCTCTGAATCTCCTCACTTGGGCAGGTGTGGCCAGTTGAGAGCTGAAACAGGACCTCTTCTGTGGTGGCCCCCTGGCTCTCGAATGAGCTCCCTGGAAGAGGGAATGACAGAACACCTACCTCCCATTTCAACGTTTCAAAGGAAGGGTAAGGCACACCTGGTCAGAATAACCGCAGCAGGGTGATCGGTTATGGTAGGCTTTTTTTTTTTTTTAAGCTTTTAAAGTTTGATATTTGTAAGGCTTTACTGTAAAAGACCAGTAGTCTAGCATAGTGGCTGGGCTCGGAAACAGGAGATAAAAATCTCGTGTATTGTTCACAAAATTATTTGCCCCCTTTAAGCCACACCCACACCTTTCTCTGCATGAGCCTTCCATCTGCCATGTAGAGATATTACAACACTATCCTATGTTAACGGAATTGTTTTCTTAAGGATTATCGAGGTAGGTTGTGACGTGCTCGTATGCTGCACTTCGAGAGCGGTACATAAACACTTAAGTGTTATAATATTTCACTCAAGAGTGACTGCCTGTAAGTGGCCCTGAATGTACTTGGAGGGAAAGAAAGGTAAAGTTGGCTCCATTTGGCCACTGATTATCAAGTCTGGCTACATGCAGGGAACCTGAAGAACGGGGTCAGCCATTTAGCTTTAGAGGAAAGGGACGGGCATTCCTTCCAAGACAGCCGGCACTTGAACAACTTAGACGGATGGCAAGACAAAGGCAGCTGCCGTGTTTCCCACCCCCAAACCCCTCCCAGGGTCTCCTTCGGCCCCCGGGCTTACCCTGAGGAGAGGATGAGCACGTTTGCGACACAGTTTGAGCGTGGAGAAGCTCCAGTGCGGTTTGGTTCTTCTTGGCCTTGCGCTCTGGATTCATGACGTTCATCTTTTTGGGGCGCCCGCGCTTCCGGCCTGCCATTTTCCTTCCCTTTTTGCTCAGTTTCTTCTTGCGCGCTTTGGACGGAGATGGCTTCTTGACAGCATTGGCCCCGGGAGTCTTCTCTTCTTCAGCACCATCATCCTTTTAGGGGGGGGGGGAAACAGTTTGGTAAGAGAAAAAGAAAACTCTGCTTAATGTGACCCACTCAGATGTGCTCCATGATATCCGTCCTCTGGCTCTGCTGGTCAGAGGGCTGCGACTCTGGGCTACAGCAACTGCCTTTCATGCAGAAGAGCTCAGGTTCAACCCTGGATCTCTGGTGCAAGGAAAGATCGGTCCCTGCCTGAGAATGCAGATAGGCCACTGCTGGTCAGAGCAGACAATACTGGACATGATGGATCACCAGCCTGTTTCTGTCAGAAGGCCGTTTCACATGAAGCCGCTTTCTACTGAATCAGACCCTCGGTCCATCACAGTCTGTACTGTCGACTCAGGCTGGTCAGGTGGTGGCTTTCTGGGGATTCAAGTGGAGATCTTTCGCATCACCTCATACCTGATCCTTTTAACTGGAGATGGTGGGGATTGAACCAGGGATCTTCTGCATGCCAAGCAAAGCCAGAACCCCTCCAAACAGAAGAAACTAGCACCTGTGCTAGTGTAAGAGGCCATGAACATGGAATCCTACAGATTCAGGCAACACCAGAGTACTGGAACAACACATGAGTTCAAGGAAAAGCAGACATTCCACAGAGGTGGCCTCGGGGTGGACTCCTTATTTGCACAGTTCTCTCCCCTTTCTGCTCAGTTTGGTGTAGTGGTCAAGAGCACAGACTCTAATCTGGGAGAACCAGGTTTGATTCCCCACTCCTCCACATGCAGCTGCTGGTGTGACCTTTGGTCAGTCACAAGTTCTCTCAGAGCTATTCTCTCAAGAGCAGTCCTCGAGAGAGCTCTGTCAGCCCCACCTACCTCACAGGATGTCTGTTGTAGGGAGGGGAGGGGAAGAGAAAGGAGACTGTAAGCAACTCTGGGACTCCAAGTAGGGATTTAAATCCAATCTCCTCTACTTCATTCATTTTATAGCATTTCTATCCCCATCCAGCATCCTTCGTGGAATGCAAGGTGGTGCACGTAGGGTTCCACAAAGATTTCTGATTCAGGCCCTGACCAGCCACAGACCTGTTTGGCTTCAGCGAAGGGGTGGAATCGTGTGCCTGGTACCCCAAAGCAAGTTGGGGGCCTGCATGAACTTAGTTTTTAGGGGAAGAGTTTCTGTGATTTCAAAGAGGGCAACAGTCTGAACAGAAAAGTGCTTTTTTTTATACCCCACTTTTCTCTACCTTAAGGAGTCTCAAAGCGGCTTACAATCACCTCCCCTTCCTCTCCCCACAACAGGCAGCTTTGTCAGGTAGGTGGGGCGGAGAGAATTCTGAGAGAACGGTGACTGGCCCAAGGTCACCCAGCAGGTGTAATGTGAAGGAGGAGTGGGGAATCAAACCCGGTTCTCTGGATTAGAGTCTGCCGCTCTTAGCCACAACACCACGCTGGTTGGCAAGGTATCTACTGTTCTTTAACGTCACACTGAGATGTTTTGTCGAAAGCTGGCTCACATCCGAGGGGAGATGGGCATGCCACCACTCGAAACCCCAAATGGACTTGTAGGAAAATGAAGCAGCGGCCTGCAACCCGGATTGGGGGGGACGGAACGACATGACATCAGGTGGGATCAAACCTTGTTTTCTTGGACTTTTGTTGGAGTTGTCGTGTTGCTCTTGTTCTCTCTCTGCTGCCGGCGTCTAGCTGCCTCTTGTTCCTCCTGCACAGGATATCAGGGGGACCAGTCACGCACATGAAAGCCAAAAGGTGATTTTCCGTAAAAACTAAGAGCCAGCCAACTTCTTCCCCCACTCACAAAAGGGGAAACACAACAATGGAAGAGCAAGAGTCTGCTACTTCCTTGAAGAACAGCTCAGTTTTACCCCTATGACATGTCAATTTGCTGTTCGTTCTCTGGCTACAAGTCTGAACCTTACCTGCCATTCCAATGTATTTGAAAAAGCGGGCGTGCACACGAAAGCTCATACCTTGAATAAACCTTTGTTGGTCTTAAAGGTACGACTGGACTCTTAAATTTGTTCTTCCCCTATGACAGTTATACTGACTGTCTAAGCATCATCATCTGTTTCCAAAGAAAATACTTCAGAGCTCACCCTGCCATCTTTTCAGCCCCTGGGCAGCAGGGCAGCCACCTCAAAACGTACACTCTCAGGAGTCAGAGACCAATGAGAAAGAAGAAGAAGAGACTGGATTTATACCCTGCCCTTCACTTGGAGTCTCAGAGAGGCTTACAAACTCCTTTCCCTTCCCCTCCCCACAACAAACACCCTGTGAAGTAGGTGGGGCTGAGAAAGCTTTAACAAAAACTGCTCTTTCAGGAACAGCTGTGCCAGAGCTCGTGACTGGCCCAAGGTCACATCAGCAGGTGCAAGTGGAGGAATGGGGAATCAAACCTGGTTCTCCCAGATTAGAGTCCGTGCACTTAACCACTACACCAAACTGGCTCTCCAGTCCAATGAGATTTAACTCCCTGTGTAAAAGATTACAGGGGGCAAAGAACAAGTGGCAAACCTGCATCCCCACCAATGTTCCCTCCAAGCTGAGTTAGTGTGAGCTCACTCTGTTTTTTTAGCCTCCGGCTCACACAGTTTTGTCTTAGTTTCAGGGAAGATGGCTCCAGAGCAAACTAATCGATGCGGCAGCCAAATCGCCCGCTCTCAACTTCAATGCCAGGAGCTCACAAAGTAGGATTTTTGCTCACAAGACTCCACAGGTGTCCACAGGCCCCTGCATTCTTTCCCGGTCCTTGCACTGAAGGGTGTGTGCAGGGCTGGTGGAAAGCGACATCAAGTCACAGCTGGCTTACGGCAACCCAAGAGGGTTTTCAAGCAAGAGAGGAACGGAGATTGGTTTGCCATTGCCTGCCTCTGCATAGTGACCCCAGACTTCCTTGGCGGTCTCCTATTCAAATGCTAACTGTGATTGAGATCAGGTGAGATCAGGTTTGTTAAATAAATATTTATCTATTTAATGGCTTTCACCAGCTTATAATACAAAGAATAAAACCAAATATGCAGAATAAAATTGAGTTAAACTGATATAATATATAATAAAATCGTCCCAACATTGGAATATAGGAATCATGGGGGAAGGATCATCTTCTTTCTATGTATTCCAAGACAGGCTGCCCAAAATCTAGCGGCAGCCTGAGAAACCTCTGAGTCCATGTTCGAGAGAATAAAATGTTGAATCCAATCTGGACTAGTTAGATAAATTTTACTCTGGATATCAAGGGAAGGTTTCGTGCGCGGCTCCCCATACCAGATACATTGTAGTAGAACATGTTGTAAAATCTCTACTTCAAGCACGCCACAAGGGCAAAAATGCTGAGAGAAGGGGATTTTATTAAATCTACCCTCCAAAATCATAGATGGTAGGGACACAATCCTTGCTAAGGAAAAAGCTCTTCCTTGCTTGGGATTCTCAATATGGAATAAGTACAACACAGGAGCTGGAAAGCTTGGCCAAGTCATCCTGTCTATTTTGATCAAAAAGTTTCTGCCTTATCATTTGGAATGCCTGATCCTCATTTATAAATAGGAGATCCTGAGAAGAAAGTCCCACTGACTGTAATTTTTGATGAATGGCTTTCAGCCACCTAGAGTGGAAGCCGTCTGCTATAATGCCAAAGGTTACCTCCTGGGGGTGTGAGTTTAGTTTAAGCCATAATTTTATGGATGCTAAAGCAATCCTAGTTTCCATTTTCACTACACCAAGCTCGAGTCGAATGAAGGCGTTTGGAACGCATTTTGGCACTTGTAAAAGGCCTCGGAGAAATTTTGATTGTGTTCTTTCTGTCTTTGAAAGATCCGTGGCAGATGCGCCTAAGAAGGAGCCATATAACATTACGGAGATGGTTTTGGCATGGTAGAACTTTAAGGCCACTGGAATAAATGAGGCTCCTTTGGCATAGAAAAATCTCAGAACTGCATTGGCTGTTTTTTCTCCTTGTGAACAAGCCAATTTAAAATGGTTACCCTCCTGCACCACAAGCAACCTGAGCTATGTGACTGGCACAAGTTCAAAACTGAGCCGCGTATTTCCCCACAATTCCACATAGCTTTGATCTCGCTAGTCAGGAGAAAGGGTTGAAGAGCTGCCTTTGCTCAGCAGGAATATCTGAATCCGGAGGGTCTCGCTGCCTGAGCGTGTGCTTGTCCGACTCCGAAGACCCATCCTGCCCCGTCCCAATTTATTCGGAAAAGGGCTGAGTCCAATTTAGGGTTAGATGGGACACTTCTCCACCTGATCAGCAATTCTACTACATCAAATATTCCATTGTGTACCCTTCCAGGGACCCACTACAAATCCCTATTAACTTGTCCCAGGAAATTTTGATAGTATTTTAATATTCTACTCTTCCGTAATGGTTCTACGTATCCAGATTGGTAGCTATGTGCACCCTCCCATCAAGGCAGGCTTGGCAAAAGAACCTTCTCAGGAAACAGCCAATACGTAGACAAAAGAACCTCCTCAGGAAAGAACCTCCATTAGCATGTTTCACAGCCTGCGGAACCCCTACATGGTAATAACTCAGCCCTACCCTACCTTCCTGAGTAGATATAAATCACCTGCCTACCATTTTTCTTCTCACCTCGACACAGAGAGTACTCCGTCTTTCTGTGTTATACCTCTGAGGATGCCAGTCACAGCTACTGGCAAAACGTCAGGTCCTACAATGCCAATACCATGGCCAGATAGCCCAGAAAATCTACAACAGCTGTTTTATTTACATCTGTGTACGTGCGTGTGTTCCATGACACAGACACTCAAGTAAGGGCAGCACACCCCTGACAGTGTTCTCATCAGGGAAGACCACTTCAGAGAGCAGCTGTGAGGGTCTGCAGTAGAGCAGCTAGATCTGAATCCAGCTGGCACCTTTGAGACCAATGAGATTCTTGGGGCAGAAGCTTTTGAGAGTCAAAAGCTCTCTTCGTCAGTTGTGACAAACGTATCCGACAAAGGGAGCTTTGACTCTTGAAAGCTTCTGCCCTGAAGATCTTACAGTGCCATCTGGACTTGAATCTACCTCATCGGAGTAGAATTCTGTGCCAGCTTCCGCACTCTGTTACTGCCACAGAACGGCAGTTAACACTTACCTCTGGTCACCCTGCAAACCTGGTTTTAGTAAAAAGGTAAAGGTTTCCCTTGCTCGAAAGCCAGTCGAATCAGAGTCTAGGGGGTGGTGCTCAGGGCTCTTTTTGTAGCAGGAACTCCTTTGCATATTAGGCGACGTACCCCTAATGTAGCCAATCCTCCCAAGAGTTTACAGTAGCCCCTGTAAGAAGAGCTCTATAAGCTCTTTGAGGATTGGCTACATTAGGGGTGTGTCACCTAATATGCAAAGGAGTTCCTGCTACAAAAAGAGCCCAGACGGTGCTCATCTCCGTTTCCAAGCCGAAGAGCCAGCGCTGTCCAAAGACATTTCCATGGTCATGTGGCTGGCATGACTAGAAGCGGGAGCGCATGGAATGCGGTTAACTTCCCACCGAAGCAGTACCTATTTATCTACTTGCAATTTCTTGCTTTCGAACTGCTAGGTTGGCAGGAGCTGGGACCAGAGACAGGAGCTCACTCCGTCACGCGGCACCTGGGTCTTGAACTGCTGAGCTACAGACCTTCCAGTCTGCAGCTCAGCATCTTAACCACTTGAGCCACCGCAGTTTTACACCAGATTTACAGCCCTACAAACCCTGCTGATTTAATTTGTATGACCACCCCTGTCATGATACGAGAAGCAGTCACAAGTCTTTGAAGCCCGGGGCTGCGATATTTAATGCTTCCACTAATATGTGTGTGTTTCGTCTTTTCCAAACAAAAGGCTACTTACCCTGAGTTTTGGGTTTTTGAGACTAGAGAAGTAGTTTTCAAGCTAAAAAAATAAAATCAGAAAACACATGGGGGTCAGTCTTCAGGAAAGAAAAGATTTCCACCATGGCATACAGAGCGGCCAGCATTTCTTGCTTAAGAGTGCGTCTCGCCCCCCCCCCCCAAAAAAAAAAAATATGAATTTCAACACAGCCTGTTCCAATTGCAAAAGCACAATTTCTCTATGGCTTAGTGGAAGACTAATTCAGAAACTTATCTGCTTCCAGTGAGGGGGGAGAAGAGAGAGCTACCATGAACACATTTCTTTCTCCACAAAATACTGACTATGCAGGAACTGGATATTAATCTGAAGGCAGAGCATAAGCACATCTTTGAGAGGATTTAATTCAACTTGCTTTATAATTGTCACACAAGTCAAAATCTCCTTGTTACTGCTTCTGGTTGGTGGTGGGGAGAGGTACAGAGGAAAAGTCTGCATACTTCAACAGCACCTCGAAGACCAAAGCACCCATAGGAGTGAGTGTGGGGTCTACATGTGTGTGTGTGTGTGTGGGGGGGGGGAGACTGCCTATGTATCCACCCCCATCTCTGAAAACTGCATTTCCTGTAGGGTGCCCAGCCACTGGGAACCAAGGCTCCTCCCAGCTGCAGAGCCTCAATGTGTTCACTGGCTTAACTGGCCCCAAGTCATTTTTCTTAGTCACATCCATATATTACACAAACGTCTCCAAGAATTAAGCCCCACCAGGAGAGCCCTCTTTCAGACGGGAGGGCCCGGTGTTTTTTTTTCAGCAGCAGCGAAAAACCTCCCTCCCCCCGCAGGGTAAAATATTCTTTTTCCTAACCATGGCTCTTGATTAAAAATTTTTTACACATATGTGCAGGGTGCTGGTCCTAATGATTAACAGTGCTGCTGTATGACGCTTTTCCAATGGTCGCTAGTTTTAACTGCGGATTTTACTCACAAGGTACTCTGGAGGCTACTAAACTGAGATTACAGGATACACACTTTTTAAATACACTTCAGCTAGCTGAATCTCCCATCTCTGCAGGCATAAGTTCCCCCGCCCTGCACTTCACATATATTAAAACTCTCACAAGCCCACTCCCAGTGGCATAAGAACACACGAAGAACCCTGCTGGATGAGGCCAATGGCCCATCTAGTCCAGCACCCTGTCTCCCACAGCAGCCAACCAGTTCCTCTGAAGGTCCAGCAACAGGGCATAGAAGCTGAGACCTTCTCTTGATGTTGCCTCCTGGCTCTGGGATTCGGAGGTTGATTGCCTCTGAATGTGGAGGTTCCCTTTAGTCACCATGGCTAGCAGCCACTGAGAAGATAGTAGCCACAAGAATCTGTCTAATCCCCTTTTAAAGCTGTTGGACAGCATTACAAATGTGGGGAAGGGGAGAGCTGCCAGATTTGAACAAGGCATGCGCCAAACTCAGATTCTCAGTTAGCTGCCAAGCATGAGATTTACAGGAAAAGCAGGTGCTTAGTATCTGTCTAGTGCCAGGTTTGTAAAGTGCTCCAATCCTGACAACAACCAAACCCCTTCCCCACCCAAGATGCCCATTTTGCTTAGTGATGCATCCCAGAGCCTGGTGTTCAGGCAGCCAACACCCACCCATGGTATATACTCACTATGGTTCTATCGATAGTATGCAGGTAGTAAGAAACTGGTTTCCCGGTCCATGAAACAGACCCTTTCAGTGGTGATAATTCCACAACTCTCATTATAGTGCCAATATCTGTTTAAAAACACACACAGGTACAAAGGAAATGAACACACTTCAAAGCCAGCATGTGCATTTTTAGGGTGATGTTTATACAGTAAAAATTGGGCATGACCGGGGTGGGGGTGGGATTTAGGTTCCCTCTAAGCTGAGTTAGTGTGAGCTAGCTCACAGTTTTTAGCCTCTGGCTCACACATTTCTATCTTAGCTCAGGAAGGTTTTCAGAGCAAACTAATTTATGCAGCAGCCAAATGGCTCGCTCACAACTTTAATGCCCATAGCTCACAAAGGAGAATTTTTGCTCACAAGACTCCACAGCTTAGAGGGAGCATCGGGGATCCATTTCTCCAGAGCAGGAAGTGGCTTCCAAGGAGACAGGAAATCAGGGAAGCTTCCCAATCCTATCACCCGCTAATTGCTGGATCTGACCCCTCCACACTCAGACAGAAACTCACTACACACAGCCAATATGTCATGGGCAACGATGACTGGCCTGAGCCAGAAGCCGGCCCCTCTGACTCCTTGGGAGTTGATAGCTTGCCGCTGCCACTGGCTGAGCCTGTAAACCCCACACCTGGTCCTGCAGCAGCTGATGCAACCAGGGTGCATCAGGTGCAACCAGGGAGCATCAGGTGCAACCAGGGAGCCTGCCTGACTCACCTCCACAGGTGGTCCGGCTGAGGGAGTAGCTCCGCAGAAACTTAGCCACCCACCGCTGAGACACACTCTGGCAGAGAAGGCGAGCACAGAGTCCCAAGTATCAGCAGGAGCAGCGCTGCCACCAAGGGAAGCCCGGCCAGAGGCCTGTATAGCTGCCACTCGGGACTGGACTCACTGTGGAAGCAACAAGTCGCCTCCGTGCGGACCTCACATCCACCTTCGGCTCCTGCTCTCAGACCCCCACTCTCGCTCAGATTCCTCACCTCTGCTTCGGATGAACCCTCTTCCGGACTCACGATTTGGCTCTCGCTCTGACTCTCTTGGCGATGACCTCGGACCAGACCTGACTCCTGCCTTTCGGCCCAACCCAGCCCGTGACACAATCCAAATACAGAAACAAGTCCCTGGGTTGGCCCACCTTTCTCCAGCCCAGTGGGGCTTGGTTGTTTTTAGACCAGCAATGACCACTTAGTGGCTTAGAAGCCACACAGGGCTCTTTAGCATGCCGCCTGTGGTTCACCTGAGCACTGTTTCCCAGTGTGGCACCTGTCACAAGTTTCAGGAGAGTGGACAAAGCCCTTGCCTGTGTGGCTTGTGGTAGGCAGGTGGTTTCCACCTAGAAACAGCTGCTGCTGGAGGAATGGGTAAGCTGCAAACCTCCCTAGGTGCAGACCTCAGTACAAGTTAATCATGAACGGGGCTCTCTCCACGACCCACAGAGTGCGTTAATCACTGTCTTATACCTACACAAGCCGGAATGGACCCCACTGAGAGTCAAGTCTTACCGCTCAAGTTTCGACTGTTTATTCTAAAGTTCAGCGGTGCAAAAGGTTTTGATGATACAATTTGGCCACCTGTTAAAAGAAAGAGAGGACGTGAGTCACTGCATCGCAGAATTGGGTTAATCCTGTTGCTAAGGTCAGGAGAACACACCTTGCCTTGTGACGCAGAAGACAAAAAGGGACCAAGCCTGTTCCTGAATGCCTTTTTCAGTGGGCCGAAAATATTCAGGCATCCAGTTTGGCCTTCCCCCGCTCCCCACACTTCTGCTGTTCATCGCACTCGTGTTGCAGCTTTATAGACTGCACCGTCTGCACAATCTCAGCAGGATAATTTATGGATTTGATGCCTAAATGGTACCACCTGATTTCATTTTCAATTGTTACGATGTTAAAATGTTTAAATAGATGATACTGTTGTGCCCCTCCCTGAGCCTTGCAGTGCAGGGGAGGGCAGGCTAGAAGTCTAATAAAACAAACACACACACACTGATTATTATATAGCCACTGAAGCAAGGAAAACTGGCCCCGATTTAAATCTGATGCCAGCAGGCAAGAAGAGGGTGGTCGTGTGAGTGCCCAGCACCTGACTTAAACTGGGCCCCAAACTCCACCCATGCAGTGTGACAGCACACCAGAGATACACAGCCCCAGGCGGCTGTGACGGCTGCCAGGACTGTATGTGTACCAGGGCTGCACTGTGACCTGGACAGCCCGGGCTAGCTCGAAGTCGCCTGCTCTCGGAAGCTAAGCAGGGTTGGCCCTGGTTAGCACTTGGATGGGAGACCACCGAGGACGTCCAAGGTTCCTATCCAGAGGCAAGCAACCTCTGAACGCCTCTTGCCTCGAAAACCCAAAAGGGCCACCAGAATCCGACTGTGCCTTGATGGCACTTTCCGCCATCCACTAGAACTGCCACGTGTGGTGGTCCACGTTAACCTGCATTTCATTTATCTCAAAGTCACGCTAATGACGAGAAACCTGAGACCTGATTTTAAGCACCAGGGGCTGCACCGCTGTGATACCCTGCAAACACATATCTGGACCTAAGGAGAAGCCTTTCAGAAACATCACGGACAATAGCTCGCAGGTGATTTTAACGGTCTCTCAACATAATGTAATACGTGTCAGAGGTGTAAACACAGAGCCGACGAGAGACAAGCAGCTCTCTTCCACTACTGCTAAAGACAGGCCGGAGTCCTCTATCGCTCAGCACCCGAAGAGCTTCTCGCTTGTCTTGCATGGCAAACTCGCTCAAGTTCGTTTCTTGGCACAATTCAAGGCTCTGAGCCCAACTGCTTAAAAGTTCTGACTGGCCAAGGCATCCCAGAGAATGTCTCACATACAGGGAAGATGCAAGGAAAATAAACTCCCCTGGACAGAAAAGCTTCGGCTGTCTTCTTCCACCCCCAGAGTGCTCAAATCATACAAACATGGAGCTCAACTCACCTGGGGGGTCCATGGTGAGATGAGAAGTTAGCAGAGACCTCTGAGAAAGAGCCTTTTTTCCCCCTGTTGCCTCCACCCCACCCGCCCCCAACTATTTCCACCCCCTCTTTGCACCCCCAGAGCCAGTGTTCCCTCTAAGCTGAGTTAGTGTGAGCTAGCTCACAGTTTTTAGCCTCCAGCTCAGGGAGGACGGCTCCAGAGCAAACTAATTTATGCAGTAGCCCCATCACTCACTCACAACTTCAATGCCAGTAGCTCACAAAGTGGAATTTTTGCTCACAAGACTCCGCAGCTTAAGGGAAGCATTGCCCGGAGCTATAACTGGCCCCATCCCCAAATGGCCTTCTGCTCTCGTGCTGCCAGAGTGCCTACAGGAAACGGATTTTCACAGGCTGGTTTTTAGATCACCTCTTACCTTTCTTGCATTATTAGTATTCAATGGGTGAATAATCTGTACTCAGACTTTTGTCTCGCAGGGTGTGTGTGTGTGTCTACTGTTACAATAGAAACACAGGGTACAAGTCTCTAACAAAGAAGTCACCTGAGAAGATTCTGTTCTTGGTGCCTTTCACTCCAGAGAGCACACATTGGGTTCTATGTCACAGGATTTCTAGGTTCCTGACACCCTCTTCCTAGGATGCTTGTCCTATTAAGGCCTGTCAGGAGGACAAGCGCTGTTGTCCTCTCAGAGGAAAACAGACTCTTGTTTCAGAGGGTCTCTGGGGCAAGGGATTACTCAGCCGACCCAGCTGACGCAGATCAGGGCTGTGCTCTCGTGGGAGGGCAGGCATTGGGTCCTGCTGTATTTTCCATGCTTTCGCATGTTCTTAACATGCACGCGCATGCTTCCTTGTTTTGGTTCAAAACTGCACAGATGGTTTTGTGCTGACACTGGACATAAGACCAGGGGAACTGGAACCAAACAGAGTAAGTATGTTTTGGAGAGATGCTAAAGAGCTTGGAAAGCTTATGTGACTGCCTTGAGGTAGGCTGAGCACAGTTTTGCGTTTCAGGGGGGCCTTCCTACAAAACTTTTCTGCTCAAGTAGTGCTACATTATTATTAGCCAAATACTTGTATATTCTCAATAACCGGCAGAGGTGAACACAGCGAGAGAAACACGCAAGTTTCCTGCTCTCTCCTGAGCCTCAAGATGCGGCCCACCCTTCTCTCAGAGTGCCCAATGTGAGCTGGCTTGCTGTTATTCTCGCTTATAGATACTCAAAAGAAGGAAACAGACATGATCCTTCTCAGCCAGTTCCCAATCCTCTGACTGAGCCACTGGACTGCTGACCCCTCCAGCAGAGGAGGAACTTTACCCCAGTGAGTACCCCAGGCCCTGGGCAAGCTTTCTTCAGTGCAACCTCCCTGTCCTCCCCCTCCCAGACAGCTTGGGGGTCCTTTTGAGTTTCTGCCCTGCCGGCAGTGGAGTCCTGTCACCTTGTGCCCAGCTGTGTTTACACTTGGCTGGGCTAAGGGAGGTGGGAAACTGACACTTGACTCCGGCAGGGCGATGCCCCGCTCACATACCCCATCCCTTAAAAGTTCTGGGTCCCTCTACATTTTGGGTGTGGAGCAAAAGGCGGTGTTGGGATGCTGATGTCCTGCATGATGGTGGACAATAAAGTCAAGGGGCTGCAACGCCAACATCCACCACTGGACTCTCTCGTGATGTCCTCAATCTTTTAGTCAACGGAGGGCTGTGTGATTAAAGTAAAAGGGTTACAAAGCATGTAATACCTTCACAATGTAAGGGGCCATTTGACTGCAAGTGTTTCCATTTCCAGAGCAGACTAGGCTCTCTCTTGAGCGAACGACTTACAAATCATAAAAAGCACGGGATGTTCTTGCATTAGTACTGCTCCTAGCCCTAACCCAAAGAGTCAGTGTACAGTAGAAAGGGCTTAATGAAACCGAGGCCTCGTAATGCTGTGGGAGTCAGACAATATAATTAGGGAACTCAATGCTGTGACATACACTGGAATGGGGAACTGGTTCCTTGACGCTCTTCTGTAACTAATCCAACAACGGAGATGTTAAGATGACAAATCTGGGCACAAACTGACTGAAGTACATGCCCACATCTAGCAGCCGTTGGAACCATCTCTTGACTGTGGGAGCCAATGGTTCCTGTAAGTCTTGGATTTTGCCCCGCATGGTACTCAGCTCTCTGTTTCCTGTCCAGTAACGAAGATACTGCATCCAGGTTCCGGCCATCATAAATTTCTGGATGAAGACCAGCCCCTCCCGATATCCAAGAAGACTGACTGCAGATGCCTTAGATGCTTGTCCCACAAATCACTAAAAACTGTCACACTGTCAATAAACACGACCGGGGTGTAACTATCAGTCAACTATTGTTGAAATGTGGCGGCAGCTCCATTCAACCTGAAGGGCATAGTGACAAACTGATGAAGACCCCATAAGGTGGTGAATGCTATTCATCCCTTATTCTGGGCTACCAATCGAATTAACCAGTTGCTAACATTCCGGACTTTGCTTGCAGCCAATACAGTGCTCCAGGCATAGGGGAAGGCAAAGAACATATTCACCTTTCTAATGTCTAAACACCTCAGGTTTCAGGACAGGTGCTATCAGACTCGGTCATGGTCTGCTAGAGGATTCCACGACTTCCTGCAGCCAGAGGGAGTGCTCAAGGCGGTGTACCTCGTTGTTGGTGAAAACAAGCCCTGTACTTGGTCCGGGCGGTCTTATAACTGGGACTGATCAGCACATATTGGGGGTTCTGTGGAATTTCGGGCAAACCTGCCCCATTCTGTCACCAGTGGAGGACTCTCTTCCCTTCTGGTAGCTCCTCCACTCGGGCGAACAGAGCAGGCTTCTCCACTCAAGGAGACTGATTTGCAATCATTTGGTTTTAGCCCAGGTTTAGCCTACTTGTACTGCATATGGAGTGGTCCCCCTCTTCCCAACCACTGTGTGTGGTTCTATCCACAGGTCCCTCTTACCAGCATCTGGGAACCTTCCAACTAGTCCAGGTCCACTGGCTGTACTGCCTTTTTTGGGGCAGCTAAGTGCTTGCAGACCCACTCCTGGGCAAACTGCAACCACTCTGGGAACTGGCACATGTGCTCGTCTACCCCCACTGTTTGGACTTCTGATTGTCCCCAGCATTCAGCTAAGATCACCAATGGGCCTTGGGTTTTTTTTCCCCCAAAAAAACTAGCCAGTAAGGGGACACCTGCAAAAAGGAAGAGGTCCCAATCAGATGGCTTTTCTTCCATGCAATTTCCACCATCAAGTTTAATGACTGAACAAAGACCATTGATCTGGGGGTAATAAGCTGAGGTTCTGAGGTGACAGAGTCTCAATGACCAATATAGCTGGTGGAATAAACATGACGTGAAACTCTGCTCTTGATCAATCAGGACTTCTTGGGGAATGTCAACCCCACAGAATCCGTATCAATGCAGAAAAGGGATTCTGGTGTTATCCAGGGATGTTGGGGCAGCACTCGTGGGTATGCCCATTGGCACGTGAGACAGGCATGACAATGCTTTCTGACATCCAGGTAGACCAGAAGAACACCACAGGCTCACTTGGGGTCCATCAGCTGTGTTATTTCCCCCATGTTATTTTTCATCACAGGAGACTTTGTCTTCTTTCAGACTGAGGAAGCTGCTCAGCCTCTTTAGCAGCTCACCTGTCCCGTTCCACCTTGAGAGTCGAATTCTCACTCTGCAGTTTGATGAATTTCTGACCTGCTTCCCATCCCCTTGGCGTCTTCTAGCTGGGCAGTGCTGGGTAACAGAGCTTCCAGCTTTTCCCTGGTCTTGGCAACAATCTTCTAATCCCACTTGTGGGTGGCCCCTCAGACCAAACATCACCAACGAGGCAGCTCACATCTGACGTCAAAAGTCACTGCTCAGCACAGCAATTGGCACTGTAGCTTCATAACAGGCCCCTGTGCATAAGATCTTTCACTGCCAGCCATGTCCAGTGTATGCAGCAGGCGGTTTGCAGTTCAATGCAGGTAAGTCTTGGGGCCAGGAAAGTGACGGCCATAGCACTTCCAGGGTCAAGTGTAATCATTAAAGTCCAGCCAAATATTGGGGCACAGACGAACAGGGGAAAGGCTTACCTTCCACATAGAACCAACTTCGGGGCGGGGGGCCGGCGGGGGAGAATGTCCAATTGTATTCCATTTAGGGGCAGTTCCAGAGGAAGCGCCCGGGCTGGCCAAATGTGAAACTAAGTCTTCACAGAGGGTCTTGCAGGCCTCCATCCTCTGGTTTTGGTTCCCCACACATACACACTTCCTTTATTTCAGGTCACAAGTCCAGCTCGTACCTCAGGCTCAGTGTGGGTGACCATGCTTTCCTCCAAGTGAGCCATCTGGTATACTCATTCTGTTATCTCAGTGCACTTTGGGCCATTAAGTAGGTGGTAGTGGCAGTCTCTGCCGTGGGCCTCCAGGATTTTGGGCTCTCCTCATTCTGCCCCTGAATCTTTTGGAGGCCCAGAAGTCATCTATTACCTGGGCCAACTTATTCAGAGACTCTGGGTGTTGTTAAGGGACCTGGGCTTGACTCTTTGGAGGCATTTCTGGAAAACGCTCTTTTAAAACTTTTTTTCATAATCACTAGCATTGGCTGTGCTCAGAGCTTGAATAGTGGATAAGGCTGGCTTTGTAAAGAGGCCCCCCTCCAAATAGCTGGCCAGTGGGACTTGGGCTGAGCCACCACCACTGCGGCTTAATTAAATGCCACCAGGAGGGCTTCCACATTGTCCATACAAACCGTCTTCATTAGTTGGAACGGTGCCTCTTGTGGACTTGGCTAACCCAGAAACAGCCCTGGTTGACAGAGAAACCACAGGGCAATATTGGTCTCCAGCAGTCTGCTGTTGATCCAGGATTCTCCGTAGCGGCTCCCCCTGAGACTGGAATTGCCATTCCCCCAAATGGGTGAGGACCCAGGGCGGAGTCTATCATGGTCACCCTATTGGCTCCAGGCGCCCTCATTGTGGCACCTGCAAGTTTGACGTTCTCCACCTCCTTTGCTCCCTGTATGGATCACTGCTTGCAAATTTCTTGCTCCCTTCTGAACCCCAGAACGGGGGCCACTTTTTCCGCCTCTGGGCACCAAGGGAGCTGCACTGCTTGCTACAGGCGTCTCTTTTTAATTTCTGTTTCTCTCCCTTACTCAGAAGAAGGAAGCGACAAGCTGGGGGAATGGGCGAGGCTGGTGGCAGGATCCTGCTACTTTCAGCCTGGCCATCTTGATTTCTGGCTGGGCCACAAGGACATGGCAAGCTGGTGCCCAGCTCCCACAGGGCTGAACCCCACTCGGGACTCAAGAAGAAGAGAAGAGGTTGGATTTATACCCTACCCTTCACTACGCGAAGGAATCTCAGAGCGGCTTACAATCTCCTTTCCCTTCCCCTCCCCATCACATACACCCTGTGAGGTAGGTGGGGCTGAGAGACCTCTCTCGAGAACTGCCCTTGAGAGAACAGCTCCAAGAGAACTTGTGACTGACTCAAGGTCACACCAGCAGCTGCAAGTGGAGGTGTGGGGAATCAAACCTGGTTCTCCCAGATTAGAGTCCACGCTCCTAACCACTACCCCAAACTATACAACACATCTGAAGTCCAGGAATGAGGGAAAGACCACAGAAATACACCACCCCCAGATCAGAAGAGGAGGAGACTGGATTTATACTCCACCCTTCTCTACCCAAAGGTGTCTCAGAGCAGCTTATAAACTCCTTTCCCTTCCCCTCCCCACAACAGACACCCTGTGAGGTAATTGGAGCTGAGAGAGCTCTGACAGAAACGGCTCTTTTTCAAGAACAGCTCTAATAGAACTATGGCTTGCCCAAGGTCATCCAGCAGGTGCAAGTGGAGGAGTGGGGAATCACACCCGGTTCTCCCAGATTAGAGTCCGCGCACTTAAACATGACACCAAACTGGAGTTGCCAAGTAGTCAATGACAAGCTGGCTCCCTAGCAGTATTCAATGGGGGGGGGGGTGTCCTTGCTGAACAAATGATGGGTCCAGGATGCACCTGGATTTGAGACATCCAGGCATGCCCTGGCCCCATGAGCTATTTGGCAATGATGGGGAGGAGGACGGATGGATGCTAGGGTGCTCCCAGCCATCTCCTGTGTTCAGGCATGTCCGGGCCTGTCGCTTGCTCAGAGTTGGCAGGAGGACACTGTGGCCCCCCCCTTCTCCATCAGAACACAACAGCTGATGTGCCAGGACAAGCTTCTGGCTGAGCTGTCCATCAGCACAACACGGCTGATGACTTCTAGTTTCCTACCATAGCTTCCCTGGGTCTTCTCGCTAAAATGTGTGGAGATCAAGGGGGGGGCGGGAGGAAAAGCACCCTATTTTGCCTTGAACACACGAAGGAACATTATACTGAGTCAGTTTAGCGGTGCCTGAATGGTGAGAGGCGAAAGCACGGGGGGGGGGCCAGGAGACCCACCAACACTGACACCCTCCCTTTTGTAAGGAACAACTGCCAACAAAAAGCTGGCTACCCCTGCACCACATACAATACTTATCAATCTATGTGCGCATACAAAACAGATGTGCAAAGCACTGATCTGAGGGGGTTTTTGTTCCAACGCCAACTTGAAAAGGTCTGAAGCCACTGTATGCTTCCTAGTCTCAATATATAAAGACACTCAGGAATCCCATACAACACAACGGAGACATCTGCACAAAGGCCTGGAGATCTGCAGAGGAGCAGAACGGTCAAATCTCTGCCCAGGAAGTTTATAATCTACATTCAGGCAGCAGCTGGAGCCATTCCAAACCTACAAGGGGCAAAGGCGAACAAGCCACTTCCAGACAGACAGCCGATCACCAACACAGTCGAGAGCTCACCACCGTAGCATGGCCAGAGCTGCCACAGTACAGCCAAGACAGCATAGTCCACAAGGGGCTCGAATTATTTACCTTCCTTCATGTTTGCAAATCGTTCCTTCAGCTGGTGATCCACCTCAGGTCCAAAGGCAAAGTTATTCACAAATATAACGCTATTAAGATAAAAGCACATTGGTAAGACATTTCATTTGAAGTATATAGCTGGTAATGCCAGATTTAGCAACGTGGTCTCTCTGAAATGCACTGACTGATAACGAGGAAAGTATTTCCCCACTTCGAATCTGCAAAAACCAGCCACTGTGCCTCCGTCGGCTCTGCATCAGACCCACAAACTGGAGATCGACTTGAGTGGAGCGGGCTCCTTTGTGTCTGGAGAACACCAGGGTGGGGACAGTCAAGAGCAGGTGTGGAAGTCAGCTCTCTCAGGGCTGAGGAAAATCATGGGAAGGAGAGGGTGCTTTCTGCCTCTTTGCTAATACCAGAACCTGCAGCCCCCGGTAAAGGTGATGGGCAGTAGATTACAACACATAGAAGTTCTTGTCTGCTCAAAGAGTGATTGGCGCAAGATGCAGCGATGGCCAAGGTGACTTTAAAAGGTGACGAGACAGAATCATGGCGGATTGGTCCATGAGTGGCTGTTTAAGCCATGATGCCTAAATAAAACCTCTGTGTTCAGAGGCTGTAACCCTCTGAATACAAGTGCTGGAGAGAGAAAGCGGGTGGCTTTTGCCTCCATGCTATCTGGGACGCCACTGCATGAAAATAAGATGCTGGCACAGATTGATGAACCATTATTGTGATCTAAAAGCGTCATTTGTACACTCTCAAAGTCAGCTGCTGATGCTCAAGGGGGCAGGGGGGAGAAGATCTCCAGAACATATCCCATCTTTACACAATAAGTTTATTGTACATTTGGCATTTCTATAGAACCCTCGGTGTTCGAAGCACTTGGCCACTATGCAAAGCCAGCTCTATCACATTTTGACTTCACCCTTTCCTAAGGAAATCAGGGTGGCAATACATGGTAGTCCCCTCTTCTGTCTCACCCTCACAACAACCCTGTGAAGTAGGTTACAGTGAGGGCAAGCATGACTGGCCCAAGGCCACCCCGCAACACTCAGGACGGGATGGGAATTTGAACCTGACATGTCACCAACTGCTGTCTGATGAACATCAACCCAGGCCCATAGCCAGGATTTTTTAATTCGGGGGGCCTTTAAATAAGTCGGGGGGCACCCCACACAGACCCCCAGGGAGCTCCACAAATAAAATTAAAAATTGGAAGTTGGGGGGCCTGGGCTGGATGGGAAGTCCGGGGGAGGGCCCTGGCAGTGAGTCGGGGGGCCAGGCCCCGAGATGCCCCACTGTAGCTACGGGCCTGCATCAACCCCATATTTTCAGGGCCTCATGCCCTTCTTCTAGAGTACGGGCAATTTGTCTTGAGCCTGCCGAATATTTCCATTCCCACTGATAATGGAAGGGGACAGGCAATGATCCCAGCAGCACCTCCTCTCCTGTCCCACAAGGTCAAGCCCCAGTCAAAAGGCCACACATCAGTCCTGGATATAAAAACCTCACAGAAAGAAGTACGTGTTTTACAGGAGCAAGAGGCCTAGAGACAGACAGATGTCTAAATAAATCTGTATTTAAGGCAAGCATATATAGTGCAACTTGTTTATTTAGATAGACCAAGACGGGTAGCCATGTTAAGTCTGTGTGCAGCAGTAGAAAACAGTAAGAGTCCAGGAGCACCTGAAAGACCAGCATAATTTGTGGTAGGGCATGGGCTTTTGTGAGTCACTGCTCACTTCTTGAGATATAGCTGTATCTGAAGAAGTGAGCAGTAACTCACAAAATCTCATATCCTATTACAGATTTTGTTAGTCTTTCAGGTGCTCCTGACTCTTACTCTTGTTTATTTAGAGGATTTCTATGCTGCCTCTCCAGAAAGCCTGCTGGAGGAGGCTACTGGTCAGAGCATCATACCATGACCAGAGAGAAGCAGATTCAAACCTGTTCAGTCGTCCTCTCTCAGCCTAGCATACCTCACAGGGCTGTTGTGAGGGTAAAGTGGAGGAGAACAAAAACCATGACAACATCCTGAGATCCTTGGTAAAATGGCAGTTAAAAACAACAACAACAGCAACACCACCACCCAGACAGGATACGGTACCTTGTGTTAGCAATTCTCTCTCGCCATTCTTCCGAGAGGAAATCACCTCTTTCCAGCTAAGGAAAGAAAGAAAATGAACCTTGAAATTCCATTTCCCCGTCCCTGACAAATGCACATTTGGGGGCATAACTGAAGAATGCTTGCTGAGATGCCCCACGTCAGAAAAGACATATTCCCTTTTGTGAATGTAAATCTTTTAAATATATTTATATCCCCCACCCCAGCAAACTTCTGTTACTATAATTCAGTGGAGCACTTGCTGAATAGAACCGAGACTTCTCAATTTGATACTGCATGTATTACTGTATCAGTATTACCAGCAGTGTTCCCTCTAAACTGAGTTAGTGTGAGCTAGCTCACAGTTTTTTAACCTCCAGCTCACACATTTTTGTCTTAGCTCACAACTTTGACGCCAGTAGCTCAAAAAGCAGAATTTTTGCTCACAAGACTCCACAGCTTAGCGGGAGCATTGATTACCAGCTGTGAGTCTTGGGAAGAACGTAATTTATCTTTCGCTCAGGTTGCAAGCAACTCCAATCCTTGTGTATTTACCCACCATCCACCCAACACACGACCAAAACTGAGACTGCAACTCCACACAGATATCCACGTAGTCTGAAAGGCAGCCTAGGGTACCAATGGGGGGGGGGGGAGGCTTATCTTTACATGATAATCCCAGTGTGCCCTCTCCTAGGGGCAAGTATAAGTAGGGGCAAATATAAGAGCCAGGGCTTCCCCACAGCAGTGCCCTCCCAGAGAGACATGTAAGGCTACTTCATTTCAAGTTTTTAAAAACTGCAGATTAGCCGAAAAAGCCTCACAAACGAAGTGTGGTTTAAGTGCTGTTTTCAAACGAATTCAAAGCTTTATGCAGCAATTTTTATCGGTATACTAGCCAAAATTTGATGAGACTATGTTATGTATTTCCTTTGCACAGATTAAATTTAAGACACACACAAAAACAGTAGCTGCGATCCTAGGCACTCTTTTTTTTTCCTGCCGACAAGTCCCAGCTGACTTATGGTGATTCCACAGAGCTTTCAAGAGAAGTTCAGCAATGGTTTTGCCATTGCCTGCCTCTACATCACAGCCCTGGTATTCCTTGGTGGTCTCCCATCCAAGTACTAGCCAGGGCCCACCCTGCTTCACTTGCGAGATCTGATGAAACCAGGCTTCCCTGAGCCTTCCTCTGGGTCAGCACTAGGCAAAGCCCACTGAGCTTAATGAGATTTACTTCCGAGTATACATGGTTAGGATTGCACAGTAAATGCGGCACACCCAAAGTCCTGTGCATTATGTGCTGTCCCTCCTAGAGGACAGTGGTGGCAGTGAATACTCTAGTGGAAGGAAGAGGAATAGCACCCTCCAGGAGTTGGCACTGGCCAAGGAGGGGGTTGGCAGAATGGGGTCTGCAGGTCAGAGCAGGCCTATTCTGTCACAGATGTGCTCATCCACTCATCTATTTTAATTAACAGAACCTCATTGCTTGCCTTATTTCCTGGGTCCAGATCAGACTGGTGACGGGAGTAGCCTTTCACCACGCAAGAGGAGCCACCAAAAGGATTTTAGCTTTCTTTTTGATTTGAACTGCACACCGAATCCAGTGAACTGCTAACTTGATTTATTTTTTAAGAACTGACTGTCTGTATTTGCAGTTTTACCTCCCCCTCAGTTTGCAAGTCGATAAAACATACATGCACTCTCACACAATTCCCAGGGATAATCACCTGAAAAAAACTTTTTTCACTACAAAATGTGAAGCTGCCAAGTTTGCCTGTTCCTGCACTGGCACGCATTCACTCCTGTTATTTTTAATAAAGGAACGACTCTGGCAGTGGAATGTTTTCCACACAAAATCAAAGCACTGGGAAAATGTCTGCCCCTCATCTCTGTTTAAACCTTGCTTTTTAAGCTCCTACCTACCAGGGGTGGCCAAACTGCAGTTCGGGAGTCGCATGAGGCTCTTGCACGCAGTCTAAATTAATGTTACTGAAACGCAAATTTGCATATTTTTCAATAAAAACAGGTGGGCAACATTTGTTCATGTCTTGCGGCTCTCAAACATCCGACGTTTATTCTGTGTGTCTATTATGTTAAGCAAGCTTGGCCACCCCTGAGAGTGACTGCTGAACCGGCTGTATGAGTATCCCCTCACTCTCTTTTACGCTGAGATTTTAGGGCTTTCAACACTGCATCCCATTTTATCTGCATTCTCCGCACTGGATCGTAGTTGCTGTGAATCACCCAAGGAGCCAATTTCTAACTGGGATGCAAGCAAAATCAATCTCCAAAGAGTTTTTGCAGAAACCCCCCCCCTCAAAATTTAGCTAGTTTGTATTTATACAATGCAATACTCAATGCACACATTGCATTATAATCCCTTTCTGAATTCACTCTCACTCCAGCTTCCAAACACTGCTGGAGACATCATCAGAAGGAAGGGGAGGTAAGCCAGGCACCCCCTCCACCATGCACAAATCCAACTCTGCTGAGAGCCCCTCACCAGACGCGCATTTGGTATTTCAATTCAAATATTTTTATTTTGAAAAAAGGGATACCAGCATAATAAATTGCCCAACAAACTTGTGAGGCGGGACTCCCGTTTCACAGACTGGGCAACAGAGGCTATGAGCTAGTAAGTTGCCCCAAGGCGGATCAGAGGAATTTAACCCAAACCTACCTGGGCCCACAGGGAACATGCTACATTGGCCTCTGCAGTCTCCCAACTTCCTTAACTCATCCTCTAATGTTCCTTAACACTGCCTCTAGGTCGTGTCCGCCCCCACCCCACCGGCACTATGTTCTATAAGTTACCACAGCCCCTCAAATAGACTCCCTCCTCGCATGTAAGACATCATATTTCTATTCCTCTACATGGGCAGAAAGGCTGCATGATTGTCCGTTTGTTCCTGCAACAGTCCACAGCGTGCAAAGTGCTTCTGATACTCAGACTAGGAACAATCTACCGAGGTAGGGCTGAGGTTTAGGGGGACTTGGCCATATGCAGCTACCTCCCAAGCACCAGACCTCAGCCAAGGGAGGGATACAATTAGGGGCTCTCCCATGTACAACCTCAGTTGCCCACACCGGAAAGGCAAGGCTGAGATTGGTGAGAAGCAGGAATTTTTAAAAATGCACCGTTACTACTTGTTTGGCCAGACCAAGAAAACGGGGCTGGGATGTTCCATTTCACTGACAAGTGTCCACAAGCTACACTTCAATACAGAATGCTGCAGTCAGAATGCTGCCTGGATTGGGTCCTGGGGACCGTTATCACTCCAGCACTGACATCGAATCTACTTCTAGGCCCAATTGAGGGTGCTGGTATGACCTTTAAAGCCTCGTACAGTCTGGCATCTGCATCCCTTAAGAACCACTTACTCCCATGCAATCCTACCCGACTATTACAGTCGCCTTCAGGGACCCTGCAGCAACCTGAGACAGGGCCTTGTTGGTTGCAGCACCGAAATTATGGCATGTCCACCCCAGGGAGATTTGTCTCCCCCCCGACCCTTTGATCACTGTCTTCCACCAGCAGGTAAAGACACTTCTGTTTTGCCTGGTGTTCCATTACTGACCCTCCGTGTGTGTGCGTGAGAGAGAGAGAGGGGGGGGTTGACTTTTAATGTCTTTTAAATCGCTCACTGCCTTGAGGGCCCTAACTGGACAGGAAGGCAGGATAGACAAGTTTTTAAAACAACTAAAATTAATTAATTCTGGATTTAAA
This sequence comes from Gekko gecko, assembly GCA_029375565.1. Taxonomy (NCBI): domain Eukaryota; kingdom Metazoa; phylum Chordata; class Lepidosauria; order Squamata; family Gekkonidae; genus Gekko; species Gekko gecko. Next base: position 6,342,593 of record JAPDNY010000006.1, read on the forward strand.
ACGCGGAGAGCAAAAATCACCCCTTGGTGAGCAGGCTGGGGAGCTTTAGCAAATTCGGCCTTTTAGGCTCTCGGAGTGCCATAAATGATGGGACAGAGGCACACGTCTTCTGGGAGGCTGCTACAAACTCTTGCCTGAGAGCAACATTTGCAGGCCAGAGGTACAGATTTCGGGAACGTGCCTGGACAATCAACAGAGCACCAAAAGCGGGTGTGCGGAGGACGGCCACAGCATCACCTTTAGCCCAGACTGTAAAAATAGACTGCGCTAGTATGCCATGGCGTACTAGGAGTGATAGGAACAGCAGAACCCCCACATCTATGGCGTTCAGCTAAAATGGTTGCCCTCTTCACCCCTCTCGTCCAAATTTCTGCAATCTCACCTACAGAAGCTTAGTTTCATTAATGAGTAACAGACAGGAAGGAACATCCACAACGGGGCTCTTCCTAGGGAATGACAGGGCCCCAGGGCTGAAAGTAATTGAAAATCTACTTGAAAATCTACTGCAAAATGTCACCAGCCCCTGCCTCTTCCTAATTTAGGCAGTGGCACCAAGGCAGGTTTCCAGAACCAGGAGGCCTATCCAGCCAAAAGCACGGAAGACAGGTTCACAGCATCCGAGGGCTGAGTCTCAGCCAAAAAGAGGGATGGATGGGGGGGGGGACGGGACGGACTCTGCAGGAGGTTCTACCGCGGAGCCTGCATCCATTAGGAGAGCAGCGGTAACAGATTTCCTGAAGCTGAGTTTTGGGCTCCAAAAACTCAAATCCTAAAGAGAACTGATGCGGCGGTGGCAGCGGCATCCCCCCCTCCCCTAGACCCATAGTGAGAAGCCGAGCAAGCAGGCCGGCCGGCTTGGCTGAGCACATGACACGATACGCACGGAGAGGAGGGGAGAAGTCTCCTTCCAGCTGCAGCCTCCGTGCGATACGTTTGGCTCACAAAGGCCGTTTTGTTCTGCCTGGAGAAGCACACACGACTATTTTTGAATATGACCGCACGGCAGGCATCCAGAGCTGCAGAACGGTGGCTCTGTTTCAAAGCCGCTAGAGGCATTTGGAGGGCTTTTTGAATCTCAAAAACAGCCGAAGTTCCCGCTTGGTAACAGGGCATTAAATACACATATACGGAAGTTAATACCCTACTTGTCTCTTTTTCTTTTCTTTTCTTTTCTTTTGCAAAAGGACAGACCGTTAAAAACTATCCTCAGTGATGGGGTGGGGGGGGGAAGATGTGCAGAAAGCCACAGTTATTAGGCAAAGGTAGCAAAACCAGGAACTACAAGGGGGGGGACGCTCCCCCACTTCCATCCTCATATGCTTCATTTACTTGTTATAAGGGCCTGGGGGGGGATTCTGCTCTGCCAACCAAATCCATGCAATTCAGACCCCATTTCTGAGTGCTGTGTTTCAGAAGTTTTAGCACTAACAAGTCCTACGAACTATTAACTCCCATAATACAGCTCTCTGTTGGGAGATTAAGGAGCTGAATTCAGGCAAGGATCCAGAGAAGGGGAGGGGTGGAAAATGAAACACAACACCCCCGCACTTCTCTCCAGATACTTAATCCAGCCAACACAAAACACAGAAATATAAAATGTAGTGGCATATTGTAATTTTCCCCATGTATGCTGTACCCGTGTGTGTCTCTGCTGCCATTAGCCTTCTCTTGCACACACGCACGCACACACGAAACACCCCGACCAAATGCAGACAGATAACTGAGCAACTTATTTTCTTATTAGGGAAATGGGGAGGAAAACACAGACAGGTGGGAATCATTTAAAAGGGAGAGAGAGAAAGACCTCATTACTAGAGACAGCCTGGAAATAAGCGCTCAGCCACGTTGCGTGGAAGTGGCTCCACATCATTACGCCCCCCAGATACCTGGACAGCGTTCCGGGGGGACACTTCCACGGTGGCACCGCAGAAGCGCCATCTGTCTGCGCTAATTGCGACAAGAAGCTTTTAGTCTTTAATAATGGAAACATGAGCCGGAATTCCCAGACAGCAGTTTGCTTCGGCTGCTTGGCTCGCCCACGGAACTGAAATTTAAGAAAAACGGCTTCTCTTGCAGGAACAGAAAGAAAACAACCTTTTTTTTTAGAGGGGAAATCTAGAGGATAAACCTCCAAGCAGCAAAAGAAACTCTGGGGGCTCCTGAACCAATGCAAACAGTGCATGACTTCCTCACTGCCGTGAGACCTAGAAACTAGTTTTGTTTTCAGAAACCAGAATCTACCACTGTAATCTACGTCCATTGTGTGCATATTAAGGGATTTTTTGTTTGTTTTCAAAGCCAAGCTTGCAGTTTCATGGTTTCAGTTTACTTTCCACTCACTGTGTATTCTGCGTGTTTTTTCCCATACCATTTCATCCATTTTCTGAATTCTTTGTCCATGGTCTGGAAAAGGAGGGAGACAGGAGACAAAAGCAAAAAGAAAAATGCCTTACTGTCAGTAAACCTGATTAGTGGTTAATATCTGAGCAAACTGAGGGTGGGTTGCCCTTGTGAGAGCTTACTGCTACCCAGAGGCAAAACAGCCCTGTTTTTAAGATGGGAAGGAAGCTGAAGGTTATGGCGATGGCTGGCCAGGAATGGAAGGGATTGTGGCGGGCAGACCAGCTGTCAAGACCGGCAGCCTGGAAGGTCGACTCTCTTGGCGTCGTTTGTAGGAGGGGCCGCAGCTCGGAGGCGCGGCCCGCCTTTTGCCCACAGAAGGTCTCAGGCACTGTCCTCAGCACCTCCACAAATGGTACTTAGAAACAGAAACGTAAGAGCTGGAAGGGACCTCCAGGGTCATCTACTCCACCCCCTGCTAAAACGCAGGCAATTCCCAACTACCCCCCACCCACCCATGACCCCTGCTCCATGTCCAAAGCAAGGCAAAAAACCTCCCTGGGCAATCTGGCCTGGAGGAAAATTCCTTCTTGAGCCAAAGGTGGCAATTGGCATTACCCTGGGCATATAAGAAAGGACCATGAGGACTCAGCAGTGGCTCATCCCTTCCTGCCCTCCCTCTCTTAGACTCAGCACTGCTATCAGATGGCCATCTAGCCTCTGCCTGGAGAGCAGATGACTCCATGTGGACTATATTCAGTTTCCTAAGCCTAAGCCTCCCTATCTCTCCCCACTCTCCACCATGCCTTCTAGAAAGGTGTTGTGTCAGCAGCTTTTAGCCCCACCTTAAGAACATAAGAGAAGCCAATGTTGGATCAGGCCAACGGCCCATCCAGTCCAACACTCTGTCACACAGTGACCAAAAAATACCAGGTGCCATCAGGAGGTTCACCAGTGGAGCCAGGACACTAGAAGCCCTCCCACTGTTGACCCTCCCCAAGGACCAAGAATACAGAGCCTCACTTGCCCCAGAGTCCCCATCTATACCTTGTGGCTAATAGCCACTGATGGACCTCTGCTCCATATGTTTATCTAATTCCCTCTTGAAGCTGTCCATGCTTGTAGCCGCCATGACCTCCTGTGGCAGTGAATTCCATGTCTTAACCACTCTTTGATACCTGCTTCCTCCTCTTCTCTGCCTCATTTTACTTGAGCACCTGCTCCCCACTTCTCCAGCAAAACAAGGTGAACTTGGACCTTGGCTTTGGAACAAAACCATATCTCCCGTCATGTTTCAGACAAGGATATCAGTTTTCTGTAAGGTCTGAAGCTATACAGTTGGCCTTTAGCAGGACTACGTTCAACTCCCCACTTTTGACCCAAACAGATGGGCTGGTAACAGAACAGCAGAGGATCAGCAGCTATGCATCCTGGAGCTGCACCAACAGTTGAATGATGCCCACTGATTGTCTCTGAGATGTATATCCAGAAGCGCAGAAATTGCCCAGGCACCAAACCCAGTTTCCAAGGACCTGAGCTTGCTTGCTTCTAAATTAATGGGTGCATGGAAATGCTTCAGATCATGCGAGCAACGCCTGCTGCAGTCTTAGAAGCTGGAGTGGTTACTCAGCAAAGATTTACAGTGTGGGTTTTTTCTTGGCGGGAGGGAACGGCTCTGTCTCTCCAGCAAGCACAGATAATTACACAACAGCAAAAAAAAAAAAAGAGATTATGTGCAAATAGTGATCCTGCTCCTCCAGCTCCTCCAGCACAATTTACACAGGTTGCAAAATACGGCTTCTTGGTGCAGAATTAAAAAAAGAAAAGAAATTAGGACAGTGTATACAAAGCCACAGTTGGATCCCATCCTGCCCACAGAACCCACTGTATTCTAGACTAAGCGGCTGCCTACCTCTGCGTATTTGGCGGGGATATCAGCTTTCTCCACCCCATAATGATGTTTGCAGTTTGTGGCTGCGGCGACTTGCAGAACGACTTGACCCACACCTGAGGCAGCAAGACAAAGAAACATAGTTGAAGTGCCCTCTGACAACATAGTACAAGATGGCCTGATAGTATGAGATAAAATTGCAAATTTACTGATTTTTTTAAAAAAATCTTCCTCACAGTCTTCTTTACCAGCAGCTTCATGCGTCAGAGGTAAAGTTGAAGCCAAGAGCTTCCCCGTGCAATCTGAAATGAGCCGAGAGTCCCGTTTCTATTCTGCTGCCACCTGTGCAAAGTAGCTACATTGCGGCAATGATGAACTAAGAAGGGCCAGGGCCATGCACAGCATCCTGAGCTCCTTGGCGGAAGAGCAGGATAAAAACACAGTGCTGCAGCAACCAGGTGTGTCATCGGACCCAGGAACCACTGGGCTTAAGAACGTCCACTTTTGCTTCTCTTTAAAAACTACAGTAAACTTCTAGCTGCACATGAAGGTAGATTAAATATGCCTCAAAGAGCTCGAAAGATCAACACCTCCTGGTGGTCCCTGGCCTGAAGGACCACCTGTCTTTCCTCAACCAGGGCCAGGGCTTTCTCTGTCCTGGCCCCAGCCTGGTGAAACATGCTCCCTATTGAGGCCAGGGCCCTGCGGGATCTTCTTCAATTCCGCAGGGCCTGCAAGATGGAGCTGTTCCACCAGGCCTTTGGTTGAGGCAGCAGGCATCCATCTATGCTCTCCTTGAGGTGGCTGTCACCTGTCTATTTACTGACCACCAGCAACGGGCCTTTAACTCACTGCACCACGGGCCAGACCTTTATAGACAACTGACGCTGTTTCAAGCTGTACCCATTGTTTTGATTGCTATAATGTTTAACTGTGTTTTAAACTGAAATTGTATTTATTATAATGATGTTACCCACCCTGAGCCCGTCCGCGGGATGGGCGGGATAGAAATGCAAATAATAAATATAAATAAATAAATAAATAAAGTGGGGCATACACCTAGCTCTGTCCTCAGGCATGCCCGGTGGGATTTGACTCCTTTTCCTCCCTTTGAAGAGCAAGCTCCCAAACCCATTGTGAGCCAGAGAGCCACAAAGAGGGAAGTAAGAATAAACACACAGGATTAGCTGCTGCAGATGTGACACAGCACCACGGAAGACATTCTGTTCGGGCACGTTAACCGAGGAGGGGGGGAAGCTAGAGTATGGGCACGCCCCTACTCCAGAGGAGAGTAAGAACAAGACAGTGGGGGGAAGCCAGCTGGAGAAGCAACTGGGAAGAGCACCCTCTCCGTACAGTCTAGGAAATGATTGGCCAGGGGAAAGCAGCCAGCATCCCAGACACCGGCCTATCAGAAGCCCATGTGAATTAGGGGAATAGGCTGTAGACCGAAGCCACAGGAAAGTGCAACCAACCCCACAACACTAGCTGAGAGAGACGGGGGTGGGAGTCACTCAACATGCAGCCTACGAGGATGTTAGCACCCCTATGGCTGGTGGTCTGGGCAGGTTGTGCTCTGAGGTGCCTACGCACTTGGGTAGTGACAGCAAGATTACAGGTCAGTTTTTTTTAAAAAAACAGCTTGCCATGCATCAAAACAGGGTGCTGTCCACCCCACCCACCTCGGACATGCAGAACAAGTTGTGCAGAACTTCAGTTCTTAGCTATTTGTTTTTATGCTAAATGGCAGCTAACCATGGCAAGTGTTGACAAGGGGAATCAGTAACAGCAGGAAGACACAGAGACAAAGAAGAAGAAGAGACTGGATTTATACCCCGCCCTTCACTTGGAGTCTCAGAGCGACTTACAATCTCCTTTCCCTTCCCCTCCCCACAACAGACACCCTGGGAGGTAGGTGGGGCTGAGAGAGCTCTTTCAAGGACTGCTCTTTCAAGAACAGCTCTGACAGAACTATGGCTTGCCCAAGGTCATCCAGCAGCCGCAAGTGGAAGAGTGGGGAATCAAACCCGGTTCTCCCAGATCAGAATCCGCGCACTTAACCACTACACCAAACTGACTGCCTTGCGCTAACTGAAGCTCCCCCACCTCATAAGTATGCCGACACCCTACCATTTCAACCTCCAATGGACCCAAAGGGGTACCCCATGATTCCATATACCAGGCAACTTGACATAAGTGGACACAAAGATGGGACACCAGGACTGGCAGGCCCCATAATCATGCCTAGGGTGTGACCCTGGAAAGCACATGAGACCTTTCTCTGACAGTATCAACCCCATCCCCCCACCCCGATATCCGCATACTCCAGACAATGGGCTTGCCTTGCCCCAGAGTTACTTCTTTCTATCTCAGTCGCTAATCCTATCAATCTGATCTCATCTTTCCGCCTCACATTTCCTTGATAATGACTTCTCCTCCTTTCCCACACCCTAAACCCAGGTGGCCCATCAAGCAGTATTGTTTCTGCTTTGATTAGTTTAAATTAGGAAGCCATTACTCCTCTGACCACCAGAGAAGTCATCAGGAACCCAATCCAAATTCTACTTTGCATCTAGAAGAGAATCTCCAGTCCCTTTTGTCTACTCCTGGGAACTCTATACAGAGTTCCCACACCACATTGTTTTAGCCCTCATTGCTTTGTTCTGAGGGAGCCAGCATATTAGCAAGCCCTGTGGACATGCTTTTGGGTATAAAAATAGCAGAGCTCAGTCTCTGTGGGGCTGCTCCGGGCACCTACTGGCAGGCCACCCCCAAATTTGTGTGAGTCATTTTCCATCTTTCCAGTCTCTGCTCCACGGACCCCTGATCTCCTGGATTAGGTAAAATATATTTCCCCAGCACCCTCCTATTATTCCTGCTCACCTCTGTACTTACATTACTTGTGTGTATGATTTAACGTGTGTTTTAGTTCTGTATGTGTACATTTTATTAAGATTTTCTTCTTTTTAATAAAAATGACCCTTTTGGTTAAGCAGCTTTCTGGTCATTGAGAGCTCTCTTAAAGGGAAAGATTCCCATAGACATCAGCAGAATGATCCTTGCTAATACCTCACCTCTCCCGAAAACCTGCCATTTAGCTAATTTCCCCTCAGAAACTGAAGGCTTCTTAAATCAAAGCTGGTAGGGGTAACAGCCCTCATGCACACCAGTGAATCCCGCCTTTTAACTGAAACACACAGGCAGTACATTTCTCTCCCCTACAACAAAGTCTAAAAATACAGCCTTTTCTAAACCAACGCACTGGGGCCATGAAAAAGCCACAGGACCCCGCACGAGATGCCACGTTCTGCCGCCCACAGCAGGACCACAGCTAACGATGCTGACATGGAAAGCGACCAAATTGAAAGATTTTCTAAAGCAGAGATAGCATCTTTGTATACTGGTTACTTTCCAAGCCAACAGCGCATACGAGTGAAAAAGGGAACTTACAAGGAAGGAAAGAGAGGAGTGTTCTCTGAGCAAGGCGGTGAGCAGGAGGCGAGAGTGGGAAGACGGAACGGCAGGCACTTACCACTGCCCAAGTCCACAAACAAATCATCTTCGGTCATTTTTATCTCGTCTATCATCTGGGCCACCAAGTCGAAGGAAGTCTCTCCATATACTTCTGGAGAAAAGGGCTCATAGTTGTTGAGTTTTTCTGGGTCTGTGACCGAGTGGTTATACACTTGCTGTAGGATGTGGCGGAGAAGTCCGTTGGAGGGGCGGGTGTTCAGTTTCATGGGCTGGGTGGTTCCTTTCCACTGAAACAAAGCAAGAAAAGGAAACCTTAGTCCTACGGATTGATCTCTGCCATCATTACTGCATACCAAACAGACCCTTTGGAAGCACAAAATTATCCTCATTCGCAAGACCAACAACACTCGAGGTTGAGCCACACAGTGAAGCAGCTGTACAAACCGGGGTGCTAAGATATGGCCAGTCTTTCTACTACGCCATCTCATTAACGACAACTCCATCGAGGGGCATTTTTGGAGACTGATTCCAAAGAAGGCAACAGCTCAGTTCGGACAGGAGGCCAAGCCAAAGTTTGCAATTCCTAACATGTGGCTTAGAAATGCTTTCATTTGCTGTCTGCTCAGCACTCCCGTCTCCATGTGCCTCCCAAAAACAATCCCTTGTGTAGCTACAGTTTTGTCAACCAAGGCCTCACATCTAACTGCTACCGGCACAAAGCCAGGACTGTAAAGCCGCTTCATGCCATGGTCTCTCATGAATGCACCCCTCGGTTGTTTCAGACGGCATGCCAAACCGCAGTTCAGAGAGGACTCTCAACCAAGCCTCTGAACTGTGGGGCTTACTCACAACTACACTGCCAAAAAGCTAAACACTGGGCTTTCGTTTTCTGCATTCCTTATTAACCCTCCAAAACCACCACAACTTCGAAACAGAAGCCCCCATTAATTAAAATTGCCCTCCACTGAAATGCCTGATTATCAATTCAACAAATGACAGCTTGCAGAACCAACACAGGAGTTTATTCCTACCCACCCCCCACAACAAAAAACCCTAAAAATTAAAATCAGCCAATGAAAGAGTCATCCTCTTCTCTCCTGCCAAAGATAATTTCAAGCAAAAAAATTTTTTTTACTGCACTGTATTAATGAACTCCAGGAATCCTTAAATCCATGGATCTTTGCCACAACACCCTTTGACAGTGTTTTAAGCAGCTTGTAAGCCTCAGCCAATCCTCCAATCTGTACTTAATAAAGCCTGCAGCTATTTTTGAAAAAGGAAAGGTTACATATAAATGTTCAAGAGGGAAGGAGGCGGGAGGCTGCTGTTCTTCAGTGGTCTTTAGAAACTTCAACCTGCAAGCTTTTTAATTTGAATAAAATGGCTCAACTTTAAAATGTGCATACTTGCCAAGGCTAAGATTTAAAACAGCCTATATATTTAAGGTGGTTGAAAGTACAGAATTATCTAGGGATATAAATGTGGTTTTCAGTTACCCTGATGCTCAACAGAAATGTGTGGCATTTTTTGTTTTTTCATAAAAACCCCCAATCTGGCCTATTTTCAATATTGCCATTTTTACATGGGCAAATTTTCATTATTCCCATTCATTTCTGTGGGTTTTAAATAAGGAAAGAGCTCCAGTTTCCGCTCGATCTGGATTAAGTTTCCTGGGACTGTACCCCCTGCTCAAAGGCTCCCCCTTGCCAGATTTCAGACAGGAAACTGAGCATTTTCACTCCCCTCCCCGAGCCCTGTTCAGTTTGAAAACTAATGCACATATATTTAATTGTAGTTTAGCCTTAACATCCAGCTCCTTAAAAGTAGTCAAGGATTGCCCACAATGCAGGATGAGGAATCAAGAACTGAAGAGGGCTGGCAAGCCATGGTTTTCTGGTTAAAAATCAACTCTGTGCCAACCAACCAGGCTCCTGTCGGTTGGCCACGCAGGGCAACCGGTTGGCTGCTGGACCAGATGACCCCTGATCTCATCCAGCATGCCTCTTCTTATGTTTTTATGGCCTCCCCACTTCCCCTGCGGCTCTCAAGCCTCCGTGCCACGTGGCTTCACAGTACTTCCAAGACTTTAACCAAGGTTAACGCCATAGAACCATACGAGCGTACTGCCTCGTGCAGTCACCCTACTAAGTTAGTCGAGATTCTCAGTGAGTGCTGTTTGGTTGACAAGAGGCTGGATCAGCCATCGGAAGGAATTCCAGGCGTTCTGGCATGGCAGCCAGGAATACGTACCAACTGGTGGATGCTATCAATGGCGCGATTGTATTTGTCACAAAGCCTTTGCATGCTTTCGAAGCTGGAAAAAAAAGGAGGGGGGAGGAGAGAAAAGTTAATCAGCTGTGCAAATTAAGACTCCCTTAAGGTTGCAAGGTGTGCTCCCGCCCAGCCTGCCTCTTTCAAACAGGCACAGCACCACGTACAGAGGTTTGACACACTTGAGAAGCTGACCCCAGCTTTAATTACACTCACTCAGGAAGCCTTTTGTCCAAGGCAGAACGCCTACATATGACATTAAAAAATTCATGTGTGGGGCAGAGGATTCTGCGGCATGTTCCAGGCAATGCTCCCTCTAAGCTGTGGAGCCTTGTGAGCAAAAATTCTGCTTTGTGAGCTACTGGCATTGAAGTTGTGAGCAAGTGATTTGGCTGCTGCATAAATTAGTTTGCTCTGGAGCCATCCTTCCGGAGCTAAGACAAAAAATGTGTGAGCCAGAGGCTAAAAAACTGTGAGCTAGCTCACACTAACTCAGCTTAGAGGGAACACTGGTTCCAGGGCACTCATTTCATGTCCAGTGCCAGCGACCCTAGCTTCTATGGCAATGTTATGCTTCTTCATCCTGCCCTTCCTCCAGGAAATTCAGAATTATAGAACAGGGTGGTCCCCCCACCTTGCTTTCATCTTCCCAGCAACTCTGAGATATCAGCTGGCCTAATCGCTCTCAGGAAACTTTGTGGTTGTATGGGGAATTTGAATCTGGGACTCCCTAGTCCAAGTGGGGTCTTCTGGCTGCTACACCACCGTGGCCGTAGAAGTCATCCCATCTGACCTGAGAATGCACCCAAGGATATGGTTCACCTTCCCCAGCAGCTGCCCACTGGAGGGGGAAGGATGTGTTTTAGAAGGTTAGTAACAGCAGTGATGATTTTTTGGCACCTTGCCCAGTATTAGCAATGAACTAAAATATTCATGAACTTCCTTTCATAAAAATAAACCCACAACAACAAAACACAGTCAGAAAGAAGATCATAAGCAACAGTCAAACTTCTATGAGCAGCAAGGTTGAAGCCAGAAATGTTCATGAAGACTAGTTAACAATGGAACTTCCTTGAGGTGGAATTTCATAATTTTAGTGCCACCCCAAAGAAGGCCCTGACACACGCCCACAACCCCACCACACTTCAGATTCCAGAGTGGTATGCAAAGAAGCCCCCAAGAAAGCTCCAGTAGGCTTGCATGGAATTAAGGTGGTCTCTGATGAACTCCTGGACTCAACGTAAGGGTCAAAATCGCCAATTTAAAGCCCTGTATTTCTCCCAGGGCCCAAGCCAGCTGCTGCATCTGGAAGCAACTGCAGCCACTGAACATTTTTCAAAAGCAGACTTCTGCAGTGTGTGACAGCCATCTAATCTCGATGTCAGTAGGGCATGTATTACCGCAGCTAGTCCTGCTCTCTTTGGAGGAACCTGATAAGCTTCTAATGAAGTCAAGGGCTTCTATGAATAGTTCCTTCCTGAAAATAAAAGCCTGGGAGTGGAGGGGGCGAGGAGAAACAGAGGAGAAACAAACCCAGACACAGGGACTAAAATCGTGCCCTTATGTACAGTTACTTGATCTGCATGGTTTATCCTAACAAATCACCTGGGGTTCCCATGCAGAATATAGAAGGGGATCCCCTCCTCCCTCCGCTCAGCTTGCACACGCTTTCTCAGACACTGAACTGTGCCTGCTGAACTAGAGGAATACGAAGGATCACCATACAAGTTAACTGGCCTAACGGCTTTTTAAAAAAAACAACACACACACACACACACAGGCAACTTAATGATAGGATGAAAGGATTAGAGAATCGGGGAGGGCAGAGCGGCCAGAAGTCACGTGCCAATTGCATAATCAAATTTCAAGAAACAATGCAGGCAGCCGTTACTGGGTAACAGTGCCAAGGCAGGATGGGAGGGAAACTGGGCCAGTCCAGCAGTCTTAATCTACTCAAATCTGCCTTTGCTACTGAGGAGCAGCTGATAAACTTGCACAGCCAACAACTCCTTTCACTTCACTGCATTTATTTTTTCAAAAGGTAATCCAGGATACATTTCTAGCACCCGCATATACTTTTGAAAGGGTCTCTTGCTCACGCTCAAGGAGTCGTCAGAGAAACACGGAAATCAACAGTTTGTATTCCCAAAGAAACTAAGAGTTATTGGATCAGGTTAATTCCCATGGAGTTTAAGGAACTATGGGTAGCACAAAGCTATGAAATGACTAGTGATATATAAACACATGGAAGCTAGTTTTTGGACTGGGAGTGCCAACTACCTAAGGAAAACATACCCAGCAGGTAAGAGTGCTCATCTGAGGGACCAGCCAGAGACTTGAAAGCCCTGCCAGGTTATCAGAGAACCCTGTCAGGTCACCCAGAGCTTCCTCACCTGCATCAGCTGGGGGAAATGCAACCCACAAAAGCAGAAGTGTGCGAGGATTTGGTCCTTCCAGTGAAATTAACAAGGAAAACCCACCCGAGTGCAACATCTGTACAGTCTTAGCAACTGAGAAGCAGCTTTCTGAATTGGGACAGGCACCACTATCAAAACACACACTGCTGCATTCAGACATTATGCCAAGCTAATACAAAATCTGAATACGATATTAAACTTGAATGATGTTATTCTCCCATCCGACCCTGTACCAAGTGCAATGGAGAAATCCTGGTTTAAAATTCTCTAAATCATGAATAGAAACCTGGTTTGCCTGAGAAGGGAGAGAGACTAACTCCAAGTTAAGCCACACACCTGCATGCAGACCCAACATATAAAGAGATGGCTGTAAACCAGGGTTCCCTTAAGTTTTCTGTGGCAGAGGGGAGCGTGCCAACAGTTTTCATTAGTCCCAGATCCAACACCCATACCCCCGCAAAAAAACCAAAACCATAATGTACAGAGAATTTTATTGTTTGTGTGTATTCCAGGGCATCACTACTTTAAAAAATTCTTGGGTAGACATTCCAATTTTGGAACGTTTTTGCTGCAGCCGCCATTTTGCAAGATGGCAGATATGGTTACTGCAATTTTTAAAATTCACTTGAGATGCTCTTCTTGGTGTCAACATATATATTTTTTGAGTTCAGTAAAGCCAAATACAGTGTCACATAAGTTGTAGAGACAACCATTTTTCCTGTAGCTGCCATTTGACAAGCGGCAATCCACAGAGAATATATTGGGTCTGGTGGGAATGGGAAGGGGGGGTAAGCTCTGTGCCCAGGGTCTGGGATCCTCTGTTCTGGGAAGATGTCCAGGTTTCACCATCTTGGGATAGGGGTGGGTGGGTGGGGAGAGCAGAGCAAACAGGAATTCCTAGTCCTAAAATTCCCTCAGAGATCAAAACAGGCAATCAGAATCAAGAAGGGCGGATGTGAGGAAAAGGGGCTTTAGGAATGGGTAATGAAGGGTTCCAGGACTTCTGGGGAACGGAGAGTGTCAAGATCTCTTGGGGGGAGGAGATAGAGCTTACCCTTCAGAGAAGACAGTCATAGAATCATAGAGTTGGAAGGAACCTACAGGGTCATCTAGTCCAACCCCCAAGCCGTGTCCTTCTGTTTATCTGACATTCCGACTTTCTTGCAGGGGGGGGCTCAGATGGGCAACACGCAACAGATGGAAATGAAGTTGCCACATAAGGCAAAACCAAGGAAGCACAAGCACCTCCCTAATGTGGAACTGCTACGGCCAGTCGCCGGCCCTACAGACGACTCAGTTCCCTGAAGAACCTCTTCCTACAGCCCGGCCTTTAGTGTGGCGGCCCTGCTGCTCCACGCTTTAGAGCACAAGCAGTCTGCAAACAGGACACCTACGGATGTTGTGGCCTTCATCCAAGCAAGGACAAAATGAGGCACGCTTGTCCACGTTTTATCGAAAGCAATGGCTTCTGCTAATATTTGCTCTTTATCTCTTTCCAAAGATTGCTTTGGAGCAGAGTCCAAAGAAGCCATCCGCGCAGCTAACAGTAGCCCAAAGATAATTAAAGATGCCTGCATTGATGCAGTTGTCCTCGAAGGTCAAAACAGCCAACCCGCGGCCCTTACCTTTTAGTATCGTAGTCAATTAAAACATAGTTTTCCATAGCAAGCTTGAGGTCTGGAATTTCTTCACAGACCCACCTGAAATGAAACAAAGGAGAAAGCAAGTGAGCTTCGCAAAACGATATCAGGGACGTGTTACCAGATGACAAGAAAGCTGATGAGCCACCCTGCTCAGAGATACTTCTAATCATTTGTGGCTAACTGAAAGCCATGAAGGGAATGTACTCCAATCTGCAAATACAAGAAAGCCAGCATCAATCTGTAACAGTGACTGTCCATTCATATCTAGCAAATAACTTTTGCCTGCCTGAGTAATGGCAAATCGACGAGCAATGCCACAGACCAAACTGTTTGGAACGATATACTAATATTCTAAGAAACTACTTATTGGACTTCAAAGAAAATAGGTAAAAAGCAACCAAGGATTTCTTTGCGGGGGAAATTTATACACTCTCAATAGATCTAATGCTGAACAACAGCCCCAAAGTGTGGATCAAAGAATCCACACAATGGGGTCAGGTACAGATAGGATGGGTTTTCTGCAGACCTAAGGGAAACGCACACGTTTGCACAAAAATCTCAATAAACAAACACAACTGAGTATTGTTAAACCCCAGCACAGAGAATGCTGACTGAGATCTCGCAAAATCTCACAAGATCGCAGTTAGCACTGAGGGGGTTGTGTGACAACCAAGGCATTAGATACTGGGCCTCTGCAACCCCAGCAAGACTGCAGGTTGTTTGGGTGCGTGTGAAGCTGCAACAGCAGGGGAGGGGGTGAAAAAGTAAAGAAAAACTGGGGGAAAGAATGAAAAACACAACAGAGGAGAGAAAATATCACTTTGTAAGCCACCTCAGACAGGTCGCAGGAGAGGCGGCACAAACAGAGGAAAAGCTAGGAAAAGAAAGAACAGAAAATGGGGAGGAATAAAGCAAGGAAAGGGCTGGGGGAAAAGAGTGGGGCCTGATATTTCCCTCCCTGCGAGTCTCATGAGTTTGCAGCTTGCCTATATATCGAACTCTGAAGACGACCCTGGAGTATGGATCAAAAACTACTCATGAGGTGGCCTAATGCAGATTAGGAAGATGTTTCTGCAAACCTGAGAAATCTGGATGTAAAAAAGGGAGAAAAAACCATAACTTAAAATAACCGAGATCTTGAAAGGCTACTTCATGAGATTTCAGCAGCTGTTTTGGATCGCTTAGGCAGCCAATGTTGTCTATGGTTGCCTATATAATTTTAAATGGCTTTCATGATCTCCTAAAGTTGTCTCCCAAGATTTTGGCTGTCACTTTCTCAAGAGAACTGAACAAATAATGGGGGAAGGGGAAGGAAAGGCAGGCATGAAGACTGAGGGGGCAGCAGAGACGGGAGGGGGAACGGAGCAAGGAGGTTGGATTGGGGGACCAGAATGGGGCAAGGAAATTCCCCTCCCCTACAAGTCTCATGGGTCCCCCTTCTTGTGGCACCTAAATGTGAATATGAGTGCATTCCCCTACCCACAAGGAACTGACTCTCACAGCAGAAAAGGTGCCAAGGACAGCAACAGGGTGGTAGCAAGACAATCCAATAGGTGGGAAAGAGAGTATGGGAGACCATAATTCACTCTTCGGGTTTTCCACAGGGAAATGCTGCTAACCTCTGGCACGGGGCTCCAAATGTTTTTGGCTTGGCTTACTAACCAGTCACTGTTCCTGGAAGCTGTCAACCCTTCCCTCGCCAGAGTCCGGGCGCATTTACTTTGGCACAGGGCCCACCCCAGGGAACCAACAAGAGTGGGGGATGTAAATATTTTAAATAAATAAATGAGGAAGGGTTGTCTCTGCCTCTTGCCATGTCTTGCTGTTAAATCCTACAAAGGCCTAGAAGAAAAGCAGAGGAACCACCCCTGCTTTCTCCTAAATCCTACAAAGGCCTAGAAGAAAAACAGAAGAAACCACTCCTTCTTTCTCCAAATTCTCCACCTCCGGTAGCCTGCCCAAGCAGCACCCTGTGCCTGCCAGCTTTCACCTCAAGACATTGGCCCATGGCAATAAAGAAGCAGAAGGAGAATGAGGTGAGACTATTTGCCTGAAGAAAGGAGCAAAGTCAGGCCCCAGGGATCCAGGCAGGGGAGTTCCACTGAGACCTCCCATTCAGTCGTTTCAGGGAACGACTTCAGGCCTGTGATAGAACTGCTGCTATTCCCTTGGCAGGATGCTGGCCAACAGCGCAGCCAGGTACAAGGCACCGACAGGCCAAGTGAGAACTGGCCTCAGGCAGCGAGACCACATAACCAGCTTAGATGTTTCAGCCCCACACCCCCTTAATTTTTGTTCAACTTAATCCCCCTGGATAAAACTATTAGCATTTATATAAAACATCTTTATCCCACCCATCTCTGCAAAAAAACACTTCTGTGCATGTACCTTCAACCCCCTCCTCCCTGGCTCATAAATACAACATGCTATATACCCACTTAACCGGCTTCTCAATGGGGGCTTTGATTTGGATTATTTATGAAGGAGTGTCCTCTTTTCCAAGATGATAAAGCCTCACAGCATTATTACCAGTGAAGAACAGAAAATGCCCCACCAATCAAGGCTCTGTTAAGCAGATCTGCCAAGGGAAAGCCGTTACAATTTATGTTAAGGGTATAGTGGTCTTTTTCTACACTGAAAAGCTCCAGAGCCTTTAGCCTCGTCACACAGTGTATGCCTTCAAACCCCATGGCCATTTTCATCCAGCCTGCCCATTTATAAGAGCCTGCCCATCTGATGAAGAGGAGATTGGATTTATGCCCCGCCCTTCACACCCCAAAGGAGTCTCAAAGTGGCTTACCATCTCTTTCCCTTCCCCTACCCACAACAGAGGTAGGAGGGTCTGAGAGAGCTCTTTCAAGAACTGCTCCTGAAAAAACAGCTCTGAGAGAACTTGTGGCTGACCCAAGGTCACTCCAGCAGCTGCTTGTGGAGGAGTGGGGAATCAAACCCGGTTCTCCCAGATTAAAGTCTGCACTCCTAACCACTACACCAAACTGGCTCCTGAAGTGGTCTGTAGAGTTTTTGAAGTTGCCACAGGCGTACTATCTAGTTTGGAGAAATATTTTCCATATTAGAGTTACAGAATAACACCAGCACGTTGGGGAGATTCCCGGGCACAATGATGGAGAGTGCGGTCAAGTCGCAGCTGGCTTACAGCAACCTGACAGGGTTTTCAAGGCAAGAGACCTTCCAAGGCAAGAGAGCTTCCAAGACCTGACAACGTTGAGTTAGCCTGAGGCCATCCGGGGCAGAATATGGGCACAGTAAAGAGGTGTAAACTCAGCTCGGAGAGTCTGCTTGTTGGACCTGCTGGGGCACCCAATGCCAAAGTAAGACTATGATTTCTGTTAAGGGAGCCAGAGGTAGAAGAAGAAGGAGAGATTGGATTTATACCTCGCCCTTCACTGCCCAAAGGCGTCTCAGAGTGGCTTACAAACTCCTTTCCCTTCCCCTCCCCACAACAGACGCCCTGTGAGGTAGGTGGGGCTGAGAGAACTTCTGACAGAAACTGTCCTTGAGAGAACAGCTGTGCCAGAGCTTGTGACTGACCCAAGGTCACATCAGCAGGTGCAAGTGGAGGAGTGGGGAATCAAACCCGGTTCTCCCAGATTAGAGCCCGCGCACTTAACCACTACACCAAACTGGCCCAGTCCTAATGAGTGAATTCACATAATAATGAATTAACATATTTTTCTCTGAAAGTCTCCAGACAACTACCTCACAAGTGTGGATAGGAAACAATAACTTTGTGGCCAACACATTGTAAGCTTTGTAGACTTGATAACATGTTCTTTTATTCCTTATTATAGGAAAGCAACCTTGGATCTGCTTAAGCACACAATCTGCAGTGCCATCTATGAAAGTCAGGTTGCAGCTCTGAGCTCAAACACAGACCCCCCCTGCTCCCCCACTGGTTAAACGGGTAAACTGCAGGCAATGGTTCAAACTGGGACACAACCCTCACAGCCCAGAATCCTCCTGGTGTTTAGACCCAGGTGATCTCAAAGAGCCAATCAAAAGCTACTCAAAGCTTCCAAACCAGCTGCACTCATCCGCTGCAAGACTTACCGAATTGTCTCAATGATTTCATGAGCAGCATCGTGGTGTTTGTCCTGCAAAAGGAGAATGAGAAAACAGATTTAGGAACACCTGGAAGTCACCGTGCATGCTGACCTTCCTTTTAAGAAACCAAGGGACCGCCTTTCCCCATATGTGCCCCAGAGAGCACTGAGGTCAGGGACACAGAATCGTCTGACTCTCCCTGGCCCGAGAAACGCCAGATTGGCCATTACTAGAGCTAGGGCCTTTTCAGTGGCGGCTCCATATTGGCGGAACGAGCTCCCAGATGACATCACGGCCCTGTGGGCCTTTTTACAGTTCCGCAGGGCCTGTAAAACAGAGGTCTTCCACCAGGCTTTCGATTAGGAGCCGCCACTGACGAACAAGCCACCAGAACATACTATGGCCCTTATGATACACCATTGGATACTGCCTTCCACTATGGGATTGTATAATGAATGCCACCATCACTTGCACTGTCTTTATTAGCACTTTATGATGCTATGCACGTTATGTGTATTTTATTGCATTTTCTGTTTTATTGTATTTTAATGTACATAGCCACCTTGAGCCAGTTCACCAGCAAGGCAGGATATAAACTGAAACTAATAAATAAACAAATAAATATCAGTAGCAAATGCAGAGAAAGGAAACTAGATGCAGTCAGTTCTTTTAAAAATTGCTTCAGACGCCTTCAATTTTTTCCCCTATCCTATTTAATCTCCCCCAAACCAAAAAAATACTGTTTTCAAAACCTTCCAGTGAGCAGCAAACACCATCATGCATGCTGCATAAGAACAGGAGCCTGGTGTGGCCAGTGGGGTTCTGTACCTGGACACAGTCCACTAGTAGCACCCCCCCAAAACAGAGCTCCCTCCCAAGATGGTGTCATGACCTCATCCCAACATGACTACCAAACACTGATCAGGATATATCATGTCTGCCCTTGGTATGATCAAAAAGAAAAAATACTCTGTACAATAAACCAGTCTCGCATTTTAATATCACCTCTCTTTCAGATCATGTACCTAATAGCCACACTGAAGGTAGGCATACTGGGGGGGGGGATTTTAAAAAGGAACAGCTGGATAATTTCACAAAACTCAGTCCTTAGCAAGCCCCAAACAAGACTTAAGTTAGCTACCGCTTAAAGACTGTGTTGCGTGTCTTGGTTTTGACCCAGGGTCAGATTCCCGCCCCCCCACTCTGCCATGAAGGTCATTGGGAGACCACGGGCCACTCTCTCTTGGCTCAACCTGCCTCACAGGGCTGCCGTGAAAGCAAAATGGAAGTAGTGGCACATCCATCCGGGCTTCTTGGAGGAAGCGAAGAATAAAAATGTAAGATAGCTACACAAACATGGCTAATTCCACTGCTTTTTCTGCTTCATTTTGCCCACCAGCTTCCCCCGTTTTGCTGTACCCCAAAGGGTAATGGGGCTCAAGGTATTGCAACAGAATCTAAGCCCAGGTTACCAACTCTTTTCAAGAGTTTAAGGATGTGTCTCCCCACTCTTCTTCAGTCAGAAAGCAGCAGTATATGTACTTCGGCTTAATGGTTATTCTTCCTTCTGCATTTAAGTTCCTTCCCCCACCCACCCATGATCTTGATTTGGTAAACCAAAGATCTGAATCAACTGATGAGAGAGGTAAAAAAAGGTGACCAAATATTACCATCAGTAATGTGGAGTTTAAAAACCAGTCAAGACATCTTCCAACCAACTGAGTGGGATTCCTGATTGTAAGCCAGGGCGGTAAAGTGCCAGGCAGTTGCCCGGGGACAAGCATCATCTCCAAGAAACCAGGCAGGAAAGGTTCAGTCAACTTGGATGATTCCACCCCAACCCACCCCTTTCGGGCCGCTCCACGACATGTCCTGAAGACGACTATGTGGGCAGGCAGTCCTGTTGCTTCTACGGGGGTTGCTTGCCATTAGCACTACATTAGTCATACTTGTGGTTAACCTTTAATAAAATGTTAAGACAGCATTACTTCTCTCAACATAGCACCTTAAAAAACTAGCAAATCTTTTCCAGTGTCAGCCAGAACCCACAGACAGATGCAAGAAATTATTTCCGTGGCTCAGTGGTAGAACATCTGCTTGGCATGCAGAATGTGCTAGGTTCAGCCTCCGGCCTCTCCCATTAAAAGGATCCGATGATGTGAAAAACCTCTTACTTGACACCCCGGAGAGTCAGTGCCAGTCAGAGCTGACAATAAAGATAGTCTTCTGCAGTGGTTAGTGAGCCAGACCAGGATCTGGGTGACCAACATTTAAGCTCCCCACTTTGCCACAAAGTTTGCTGGGTGATTATTGCCCAGTTACGCACTCTCAGCCTACTACGAGGATACAAAGAAGGTGGGGAGAATGATATATGGCTCCTTGGAAGACGAGGAGAAAACTGAAATAAATAAAAAAGCACTGACTTTGACAGACCCGAGGTCTGACTTACGGAAAGACCACCTCATGTGATATTACTTGTTTGACAGATGCACACACACCAAGAGCGTATACAGTCACTTATTACAAAAAGAGAAGCCAGAATACCCAGAATTCCAAGGCTCAGGGCTGTTTCATTAGAATGAAGAGCTCAGAAGGCAAAAAGAGCCAGTCAAAAAGACTAAAACAAACCCAGAGTGGGTGCAGACCACTCCCAACTGTTGAGGAATTGGCAAAGAACCACTTGGAATAAATGGATCCCCTTTCTGATTGGATATTGTTCTCAACTGGCCTCTCCTTGATGCAGTGCTCCCCCAACATTTCTGTTGCCTTACAACCTTTAATAAAAAATGTTTTGGCCTAAATGGATGTACGCCCCATGAGTTTGATGGGGGTACTGGTCTCAGGCAAGCTTATGTTGGAATAAACTCTAGTCTCTGAAGATGTCACCTGACAACTGTTTTTATTTTGCTGTAATTAGGGACAATCAGTCATTACAGAGAACCGGCCACTCCTTATCGCTAATGAAGCCAACCTTGATAACATCAGATCTGCCTATGAATTCCAACTCAGCAGTATCAGGACTAGATTAGCCCATTGGAGCTTTCGGTGAACCTCCCTGGAGATGGGAGTTTTTTTTGTGAAAGTTGTTATGAGGTGCACGTGCCTTTGGTGGATCAGATTGGTCATATTCATGGTCCTCTAGATATCTGTTAACATGTTCTAAATCGGAGGGCTTAAGGGTTTTTATAGAGAATGTGGAAGCCATTTTGCAACGAGTATTAGAAGAGGCCTCGTCGGGTTGGCAGTCTTTACGAATGCAGCCATGTTTAATGTCTGTTGGTGTTGTTGAGGGTAAGGATCTAGAAGGCGGGGAGGTTTCCTTAGTGCTCAGCTCCAAGAGTGTTGCCCTCAACCATGCCAATCTATCGGTGATAGCCTGTCGCTCAGAGTCGGGAAGGGCTTTAAAGGAGCAGATTAAGTCTTCCTTGGTCAATTGAAGGAGCATAGGAGACTCTGGTTGAATTTGTGGGAGAGTAGTTGAACATTCTTCCCACCAGATTAGGTCCTTAGCCTGGCCTTTGTCAACTTCCCCTGTGTGAACAGCAGCAGTGGTGGTTGGGAGGTTATCCCTAGAAGCTCTTGAATCAAGGAGAGAAGATCATGAAGTATTAATAAAAACACGCACTGGGTGAATGCCATTAGAATTCAGGAAATTTTTCTTCCATTGAATTTGTGAGATACATGTTGGACTTTCAAAGGTTTACAAAAACCTGCACGAAGCAGAGGAGCTAAAGAGGGGTTCAATTTCTTTTAGGTCTGAAGGTTTGAACCTTGGATTCAACAATGACAGGTATTTCACTGCTTTGATTTTGGAGTCCCACAATGAGAGAGGTCCAGATGGGTAAATGTAGATGCAGACCTGATGGGGCTGGAGGACAAGCTGAGAAAGATTCCCTCCTGGATTTGGTCTCACTGCTCTTGGCGAGGGAGTTCTTTGTGATGTGAGGTGCTACAATAAATCTATCAGTACCTAAAGGTGTCACAAGATTCTTTGTTAAGCCCGCCGGCAACTGAAACAGAGCACCCCTCTGGAATTTACCAGCATGAAAGCATTACCTCCAGAGGTGAGACATGTTAACTACAATATGTTTTGAGTGGGACTCTGGAGCAACTGTGTTCCGATCAACCACCAGATCCACGTTTCACAAATCGCTGCGAAATGCAGCTTTGGTTTGGGATTTTGTTTGCAGAGCTGCCTTCTGCAACCAGCTGCAATAATAATGCTATCACAACACTGCAGGCCAGCTGACTGGGTTTTTTTTTTGTTGGAGCTCAGTAGAGACGATAGGAGGGCGTAAACAAAGCGATGGATTATTCCTGCTTTCAGAGGCTCAGCATTCATCGTATGAAGTCACTTGAACAGAGCGAGCACCACTCCCTGCAAGTGCTGCCCATCGAGTTTTGATACAGTGTATGGGTGCAGCATTGACTGAAAAGGGGAGGGAGAAAGAAAGATGGACACTGGGAAGGGGTGAGGGGAAATGGTGGTCTCTCCAGCATTAATGCATGCACAGTTCATGAGCCAACTGCTCACGTGTGCCATCTTTAATTTACTGAACGCAGCCACAAACTCCTTAAAAAGCCCTAGCCCACAAACATATTCAGTACACCAATGCACATCCCTGTGTCGCCAGAGGCCTAAAAGGACTGACTCATGCATGCGGACAGTAATGACTGTTCTTAATCCCGAAGAGCTCCCAATCCTGCAGGGGGCTAGGAGCAATTCCTGATGTTAAAGGTGGCTTGGACCTACACAGCCCTTCACAGTCCCTCTAGCCAAGTTTTTACCTCTGTCTCTACGTTTACGTTCACAACCACGCAGCGAGATGGGTCACTGTGCTAATTTAACCGCTGCGGAGGGGATGGAGCGATAAGGCTGCACGAGAGAATGACTCGCCAAAAGCCACACAACGGCTTGGTGGCAGAGGCAGGAGTCATCCAGTCAAGAGGGAAAGAGTGGCCATACTGGATCAGACCCATTGGCCATCTTCCTGTTTCCATGCCTTTCCCATCAGACGCCATGAGGAAACCCACAGGCAAAACTGATGCCCGGCAGCGGACAGAGGTGTTCTGCCTTGCAACCGCCAATCTGGTTTAGCTAGCAGCCAACAACAGACTTGTGCTACATAAATCTGCCCCAACCCCCTTTTCAATTCACCTAAGCCAGTGGCTCTCACCATACTGTGTGGCAGCAAGTATCACCAGCCCACTGCACATAATAACTTCATAATTTTATTCACCTCCTTCATGTCACCCCTCACTCACCTTTTCCCTTAACTCAAAAGCTGCAGGTGCTTTAAGACAGAAGCTCCAACCTAACGAAAAGGGATGTGGCTCAGTGGTAGAGCCTTCACTTTGAAGCAGAAGGTCCTGGGTTCAATCCCCGGCATCTCCAGTTATGAGGACCAGGCAGTAGGTGATGTGAAAGAACACTGCCTGAGACCCTGGAGAACTGCTGCCTGTCTGAGAGGACAATACTGACCCCAACGGACCAAGGGTCTGACTCAGTACAGTGCAGCTTCATATCTGTTCATATAATTGCTTTCATCTGGCTGTCCATCCAGTGAGCCGGAAGTGGTTTCACTCAGCTGACAAAGTGGGATACAACTTGCTAAAAGTTCACACTGCAGGATGTGCGTTAGTTTTTCAAGCTGCCACACATGTGTTCTAACCAGGAGAGAAACGTCCTACACCTGTGCCAAAGAACACCTATATGTTGCAGAGGACTCTGGGATATAGCGCAAGGTGCAAAGTCAGCCCAGATCTCTGAGCTCCACTGGACCCCTACAAGGTAAGCTAGAGATGGGGAAGCCAACATTTAAGGACACATCTCTGACATTATTGACCTTCTAGATACATGTTTCCCATCCTATGGCTTGGGGCCCCAAATGCTGCTCCTGTTCTCCGCATTGCTCCTTCTCCCCTCTTCCTCCTTGCCAATTTCTCATATTCTCCCCCCCACACACCAAGTGACAATAATGGAGGGGGAGTCATCTGGCTCTTGGAAACGGGGGGGGAGGAGTCCCTCATTTCTTTGTGCCATGGTCCACCTTAGGAAGGATTGGACCCCTGCAGTGGTTTCAAAAGTTAAAAAAAGGTTCTAAGACGGCACCACGTCTTTATGGGGGACTCTGGGATGCAGTATTGCCCAGTTGGGCCTTCTGACAATCAGTATTATGTGGATAAACTCCTTCTTCTCATCACAATGCAGGCCCTGATGAGAAGTCTACACTTCAGCCACTCAGAAGGTGGTATAATGCTCAGTGTTAAAACAGTTCTGGGCAAACATCTGTTGAGTAGCATCTACTCAGTGGTCAAGGAACCATGTCTGTCTTCTAAGTTTAGATGAAAACTAGAGGTACTTTCACACCTAAGCTCCTTGCACTGTGCTGAGGATCAAAAGGAGGCCATGCTATTTACCTGCATTAACATTTCTTCTTTGTAAGAAAACAAATGTATGCTGTCATGTGTGACTAATGTAACCACTTCTGCTGTCTTGGTAAGCAAAACATGATATCTGACTAAAAATAATAGGAAAAAGTATACCTATGTAGAATAATATTGCAGCAGGGAAATAAGTCATGTGTCAAGCGACTCCTAGATGAACCAACTTCAGAGCTTAATTTGAGACAAGGCTTTGATTTGTACTTTGGAAACTAAGATCTGACCCTGAAGCAGTATCTTCCATGTCACAGAAGAAAAGGAGATTGGATTTATACCCGCCCTTCACAACCTGAAGGAGTCGCAGAGCAGCTTACAAGCTCCTTTCCTTTCCCTTCCCCTCCCCACAACAGACACCCTGTGAGGTAGGTGGGGCTGACAGAGCTCTGAGAGAACTGCTTTTGAGAGAACAGCTCCGAGAGAACTTGTGACTGACCCAAGGTCACACCACCAGCTGCATGTGGACGAGTGGGGAATCAAACCTGGTTCTCCCAGATTAGAGTCCGTGCTCTTAACCAATACACCAAACTGACTCTCACACAGTAGTTGGTGGGGGGTTTTCACATCATGTGCACGCTGATTAATAAAGAGTCAAGTAAAACACATCCTGGTAGTTACTAGAGCAAGTTTCTTATACTCTTGGGAGGGATGAGAAGGAGTAACAGAGAGGTGGTCAAAGCCCGGAATGCAACCTCCATACGCAACGGTTGTGTACTTTGGAACGCTAGTTGCTTTGGGCTCCTAGTGGGGGCAGCTGTGCCCTTTGTGCAATGTTTGTTGGTTTCTCAAAAACATCTGTTTGGCCGCGGTAGAAAACAAAATATTGGACTACACAGGCACCAAGGTCATAGTTCCCCTATGGTGCCAAAAAACCCTGGGTGCGTCACTATACCACGTACAGTTGGACTTGTGGGACACCATGCCAAAAAGGTTCAGAAGGACAGTTCTGGGTAAAGAACCTACAACCACCTTCCACACATTTCACAGAACACAGTCTGAAAATCACCGCCACAGAGGAAAGCAGCCACTTTTCTCTTGCGGTTCCTGAACGTCCCGGGGGGCAACCTAAGTTAGAGGGGGTGAGGTGCACTTGGCTGACCTCTTCGGTCTGCCCTCCAAGTCAGAAATAGAGGCCCTTATTATAAGGCCCGCACGTAATGCCGTTTAAACAGACTTTTAGAATAAGCGATTAAGGACATTCGGGGGGAAAAAGTTCTCTACAGATGCTAATCCCTTATGTGGTTTGCTTACCATTTTTGTGGGTGGGTGGCAATAATAGAAGCATCAAGGGATGCTGAGCAGTAAAACACAAAACCACTTCTGCTCCAGATACAGCCGTCATGAAACACCAAAGGTCGACTCCAGAAAATATTTTCTGACTCACTGGGGGGGGGGAGGCTTAGCCAGTCAGGCACGATTCAGCTCACCTATTACTGGGCGTGATGAGTGGAACCCCTCACTATTGATTCATTAGAAAAGTCCTTCGTGTTCCTCCTCAGGAAACCAGAAGGCGGGAGGGAGAGTCATCCGTTCTCAGCTTTGCATGAAAGCTGGTGGGAGGCTGCATCTGGAACACGCCACTGCGCTCTCCTCCCGTGGCCTTAATTAGATGTGGAGGGGGAATACACGCTTTCGCATCACCCTCCCAAGCTCTCAACATCTAACATCGTGACATAAGCCTCGGTTTGTCAGCAAAGCAATTATGCAAATCCAGCTGTCTGCTGCAGTCCCACTTTGTGGTGCGAGAAAACACACTGGGCTTTCCCTTCCCCTTTATGAAAAAGCACAAACCTGCCACCAAAATAGTTGCTGTCCACCGAGGAGGCTATTTGCACCAAGCTTCCTACAGCGGAAGCCACTTCACTTTTTAGGGTGAACTCAAGGAAGGTGGAACACTAGGAACATGTGGAGATTTTGGAGGGGAGAAGAACTGGGCTACACAACGTTTCTGTTAACACCACAAACCTGGGTGCAGTAATAAAACCGGCAGCAGCAACGGCTGCCTGGATCAAAGGGCAGCTGAGCTAATTGGATTCCAGTGTGGGGATGCTCAGGGCCTACCAACCTCTAAGTTTGCAGAAAGGCTGAATGTATGAAAGAGAGCTTGGCATACATTTCTAAACAGTGCTTGGTTTTTGAAAGGTCATTCCTGTTTGAAATTCTGATCGAAATGAGGCACCCAATACGGCTCTGACTGACCACTAGTAAGGCTACCGTCAGGGAAGTGAGTATTCCATCCCCGATTAAAATTCTGAGGCTGGGCAGCCCGAGTTATCTACCAAGAGGAGCCGAATTATATGACAAGCATGAATTATACAAATTGAACAAGCATGTAGAATTTCCCTTATTTTGCATATTCTACCACACTTGCTATTTTGCATAAATGTATTCTGGTTGTCCTAGACATACGGGAGAGGCTATGACATCTTACGCACAAACACACCCACGCACAACCATAAGAAATTTCATTCAGTTGCCTTTCGGGACTTATGCAATTCATTTATACCCCAATCTTTCTCCCCAATGGGAACCCAAAGTGGCTTACATCCTTCTCTTCTCCTCCATTTTATCCACACAACAATCCTGTGAGGTAGGCCCAAAGTCACCCAGCAAGCTTCCGTGGCATGAGTGCGGATCTGAGAGCAGGACTCGCAGATCCTAGTTCAACCACTACAACACAGGGACTTCTGACTAGACACTTGATTTTGGCTTTGCTCCCCAGCAATGCTCCCTCTAAGCTGTTGAGTCTTGTGAACAACAATTCTACATTGTGAGCTACTGGCATTAAAGTTGTGAGCGAGCAATTTGGCTCCTGCATAAATTAGTTTGCTCTGGAGCTGTCCTTCCTGAGCTAAGGCAAAAAATGTGTGAGCCAGAGGCTAAAAAACTATGAGCTAGCTCACACTAACTCAGCTTAGAGGGAACACTGCTCCCCAGCCCTGGTGAGAACTCATGGGCAAAAAAGGTGCTTTGCAGGTTCAAGCTATGACAGTCAGCTCTTCTGCTTAAGAGTATGCATGTTCCAAGGTTGGGGAAACCCTTCTAAACAAAAGCACCCTTCAAAAGCCATGCCAATCACGTAAGAGCTGCTTATACCAGAAAGGCCAGAAATATTGACCCATCTCACTTGGTGATGGCCTGTTAGACCATAAATTATCCCAGGTGTTACTTTTAAAAATGAGGCCAACAATTCAGCATCTCTTATATCACAAATGTCAGGAACGAAATCACCAGTCTCATGATATTAGCATAATACTTCAGCTGCCTCTGATATTTTCAGACAGAAAGCTGTATCTGAACTAACCAGCCCCATCTCACAATACTGGCAAAAATTGTGCTGTACCTTCCTCCCACACACTAACACACACAAACAGCAAG
This sequence comes from Gekko gecko, assembly GCA_029375565.1. Classification (NCBI taxonomy): domain Eukaryota; kingdom Metazoa; phylum Chordata; class Lepidosauria; order Squamata; family Gekkonidae; genus Gekko; species Gekko gecko. Next base: position 6,370,513 of record JAPDNY010000006.1, read on the forward strand.
CAGGGGAGGCCTATTAAGTGCCCATGAGTTTGAATTCTCTCTTCCCTAGTCCAGAACAGGTCTAGTGCCAAGCAATTCAGTGCTGGCCCTTCACATGGAATCTTTTCCCCTTGCTTGAATATAATAGAGGCAATTCCCACCTTGCTGCCAGGGCGGGGAGGGGGGAAGCATGCAGCACAGCAAGCGGTGAAACTAAGAGACATTCTGCTGACGTCAAAAGAGCTGAGCTCGGAAACCACAACGGACCCTTTTTCCCCCTTGCTGCCAAGTAGACTGTGAGCCAAGAAGTGGAGGGGAGAAAGCCTCACGGCTGAATACAGTACAGCGTTAGCAGGCTAGACGCTGTGGTCACCCAGAAGGGATCTTTGCTGCAGTGGACTGGCTGACTCTCCCTTTTTAGTAGGTTAGGAAGTAAAGGGGGGGGGAACTCACACGCACATGAATGAGCAAAACTGGGGGTGGGGGGGACAAGCATGCAGGCAAACAGAGGCACACTTAAAAAGGTTAATTGAGGTTTCGGTGCAGCTCTTAATTCTTAAAACACAGGAAAGGTTTAGCATCAGTAAGGTAAAGGTAAAGGTTTCCCTTGCTCGAAAGCCAATCAAATCCAACTCTAGGGTTGCGGTGCTCATCTCCATTTCCAAGCCGAAGAGCCAGCGCTGTCCAAAGACGTTTCCGTGGTCATGTGGCCGGCGTGACTAGACACTGAGGCACACAGAACGCTGTTACCTTCCCACTGAAGCAGTACCTATTGATCTACTTGCAATTTCTTGCTTCTGAACTGCTAGGTCGGCAGGAGCTGGAACCAGAGACGGGAGCTCACTCTATCATGTGGCACTCGGGTCTCGAACTGCGGAACTACCAACCTTCCAGCCTGCAGTTCGGTGTCTTAACCACTTGAGCCACCGGAGCTCCTTTAGCATCAGTAGTTTCCACCGAACTGCCAGGGAGCACCTCTCCCACCATGTGCCAGGTGAATACAGGTATATTTTGTTTCATATGGCTCCTGACAGGAGGGGGAAGAAGTCCAAGTAGCAGCACACTCGGGAACCCTTCAACTGGAACCATTGCAGCAGGCTCTGGCAGGAAACTGCAAACTCGCAACAACCAGCTTCTGAACGGATCTGTTGCAAGCACTCCACAACACACAGAGGGAGCAATACAGTTTACCAAACCTTGGATTTACTAGGGGAAAGGTTATGCCAATAGGCAGGAACTCCTTGAGGGTCACACCCATAGTGTCAAGGGTTAGGCTGATAAGCACAAGGCAAGACTAAAGGGAGGGGGAGCGAGGAGGAGAGCTAGAAAGATTAGCCGGTTTCAAGGCGGTGCCATCGGTTTTGTTTCTATAGAATCACACCACCACAAGACATTTCAGAAATTCACATCAAGCGATTCTTGCCCTCCCGACTCCATTTAAAACCTAGCCTGGGTGACTTTTTTTTAAGGAAATATGACTCAACAGCTACTAGTCGCCAACAGAGAAAGAGATCCTCCATGTTCAGAGACAGGTCTACCAGATGCCAGGGAGATGCAATGAGGAAGAGCCGTTTCCTTCACAACCCTGCTCTGCAGCCTTCCGGAAAGTCACATGACTGACTGCTCTTAGAATCCGGGTGATGCATTAGATGGATACTTAACTCTTCTGAATCAGCAGGGGACTTCCCTGCCTTCTTCAAATGTCTTGGATCCCCCCTTCTCCCCACAATGCCGTATTTTTCTTTACAACTAATCGCCCACCTGCCCACAACAAATTAATCCTTTTTATTTATTTTTTTGCAAAGTCATACTGTCTCGGCTTCCCCAGATCTTTGAAGGAAAATACTTCTCTGGGCAATTAGGTTTTTTGCAAGGGGGGGGTGGGAATAAAATGCCTGGTGACAGAACGCAACCAAGCAAGATACGGATGGCTCTTTCGATTTCAGTGGAAGCTCAAGAAGTGTACGTGGGAGCACTGCAGGCACACGCCAAGGGAGCTGCCCAAACAGGAAAGGCCACAATAACCAGTATGTGCCCTGCAGGCCTCTGGCTCCCTGGGAAAGGCATAGTCAAAAATAGCATGCCCTCCTTCCCAAATAGGCAGGATGTTTTGGAAACCACACTGTCAACAGCCCTAGAGGACAGAAGGCCAAACACCACAGCAAACTGCAGTGAGATCTGACCGTCTTTCCAAAGGAAGAGGCCTTTCTGGACACTCACAATTATATCTGTCACGCTGACTGAGTGTGGCTATTTCACTCCACACTGGCTCGGCTACAGATCCATGTTTATGTATGAAACCACAAAACTGGAAGGACTCCAAACACTGCAGAAACACAGTAGTCAAGAGCCACACACCAATTAAAACGACAACAAAAAGCAATTCTTGGCCCTAAGACAGCGAATGGATGCTAGGAGAAACATGCAGGGCTTTCCTGTCCACTCAGCCTCGAGAACTGTCATCTCATGAGGTCATTTCATCCCGACACACCAATCAGTGTTCCCCCTAAGCTGCGCTAGTGTGAGCTAGCTCACAGTTTTCTAAGACTCCGGCTCACACATTTTTGCCTTAGCTTAGGAAGGATGGCTCCAGAGCAAACTAACTGATTCAGTAGCCAAATCGCTCACTCATAACTTTAACGCCAGTTGCTCACAAAGTAGAATTTTTGCTCACAAGACTCCACAGCTTAGAGGGAGTATTGACACCAGTTACTAAGAGGAAAGAGAAAAGGGCAGACAAGGTTTGCAGAATATTTTAATAAACTATACACACAATCCACCTCGAGCATGGAATCGGGTGTCATAGCTGACAACATGCAGTATCATACTGTAGATAACATTGGATTATATTATGAAATGAGAGAAGGGGGGAGGGGTTCCCAGCATGTTTTTATTTAATGAAGGAACACAGAACATGCTTTTTTATTTAGGTTCCAATTCTCCTCCATTTTTAATTCATTCCCACCCACCCCAAGCAAAGGGGAAAACAGGTTCTCCCAGCCATCAGAACTAGAAGGTGACCCATAGTGAGTTTTGTAAACAGATAAAGATACTATTTCTTCCACATCTCGGCTCTGGAACGATTCCTGAACAGAGGGCCAGGCTAGAAAGAGCAAAAAGAAGCTTGACTTTTTCTGACCAGCCCATTTCCCCCTCAGTTTACAATGAGAGAACACAGTTGCCTTAAAACTGAAGACACAGAAGGAAGCCAGGCCTAATCATTTCCATAAAGTATTCAGTAACCAAGCCTTTTCCCCAACAAAATAGCTGCTTATCTAAAACGCCCAAACACCAGGAGATGATTTAAAAAAAGAAAATCTGGGGTGGTCTGGAAAACAGTTAATGGTGGTTTGCTTGTCTGATACCCTCTAAAAGGGCTAAATGTGCTTGTGAGACATGGCTTGTGGGAACAGCAGGGCACTGTGAGGTGTGGAAGTGTCAACAGGGTGGAACCAGCAGGGGGGATGAAGATTGTTTGGGTGTGGGTTGGGAGTATCTACAAGCAATGAGTCACCCACAACAGGAAAAGCAGGATCATTTTTGAAATGTCTAGCCTGGGAAGTAAAGACTGTCTGGGATTCTGAAAAAATTATGGGGTGGGGGAACGCAGAAAGGAAAGGGTTGGCAGAGAACCAGAAGAACTCCAAAGAACAGAGATGTCCCAAGAGACAAGTCAAGAGGGAGGAGAGCAATCAGTCTTTACATTCAGTAGGTCAACCAGGGATTTTGGAACTAAATGAGAAGAGAACAGGGTGCCAGATAATTGCAAAGTAAATCAAACTGAGGAGTCACACCCCACCTCAAAAGATCAGGAATATGGCTAGGATGAAGAACTCTGGCTCAACTACCCCAGGGCATACAATGGGAAGGAATGTGTCTATACAAAAGGACATCAGGGCCAAGAGAGAGAGAGAGAGATAACACCACACACAACAGTGATAAGGCACAGAAAACAATTAAGGAAAGATCTACCAAAGGGAGGGGGTGGGAGAGACGGAATTCCCTGGGAGCAAAAAGCGGAAGTTTGGCTTGCTGGGTGCAGAAAATGGAAATATCCCGAAACAGAGAAGCAGGTGACCTAGTGAAAAGGGCTATGCTGGGAAAGATCTTTCCAGGAAATATTCAAATACAGGGGGTGCACGCTAGTGGGATCAAAACCTACAGAAACAGCAGATAAAGATGGACTTCAGGGAGGGAGAAGGGTGGAAGTTAAGGGGAACACGGAAACTGAGAACAGTTTGAACACAGCAAGATAAAAAAAGGACTGGTAGATGTACAGGTCAATGGGGCAACTTTGACAAGAGATTCTCTAGAGGGAAATGACTGCTAGAAACAGAAGAACGACATTTTACAGAAAGGTTACGAGGAGGTCAAATAAGGATCTGAGTCAGGCAGGGAGAATGACAGAGACTATATAAAACTATAATCAAGCAGAGATTATGGGCTACGTCCCTTCAATGGGACAGAGTTAAAGTACATCTTGTCCAGATTCTTATAATGAAATGTAGACAAATTTTGTGCTCAGGCATGTCTAATTAGACAGACGTGTATGACTCAGTCTTAATATTTTATCCCAGTATTCTATTTGATGTTTCGCATATCTAGTGTATTTAAGATATAGAACCAATAAAAATGTTTACTGATGACTTTGATTTTGAATTCTGATCTCAGATCGTAACAAACTTGACCATCTGACGGACAGAGGTCAAGATGGCCTTGGAGCAGCAAGACACTGTGGCACCCTTGATGCATTTCAGGTGAAATGCTGAACCAGAAACAGAAGGAAGAAAGAGAAGCATTGGGATGAAAGAGTTCCCCCTTCTAAGTACGCTTAACTCATCCTCCTATTTATAGATGGGTGGAGCTCAGAAAGGATTGGCAGAAGGGCTGAACCTCCTACCTCACTCACATTACACTATTATCAAACACAGTTTTCAGTTTTCCGCCCCACATACAGGCCACATCACTTCCAGACAGCAACCCATGCCCACTGACCCATCCAGGTTTCCCACTTAAACACCACTCATCTGACCTCCAACCAATCCCTCCCCTCGCCAGCAGATAACTTGCCTTGGTGTTCCTCAATGGGATTACTAAGCGAGAGTCCCCGCATTCCACCCATTCAACTACATTTCACTTGTATTTTAAAACATGTAGATCCTCACTTGCTCCCTGTTCCTCCTATCACCCCCTCCCCCCACACTGCCTGATCTCCCTATGCCTCCAACTTGACTCTCCTTACCAAACTGCAACACGTACTCTCATGTTTAATGCTCCCCGACTTCCCCATCCCAGTTTCCCACCCACATCAACAAAATCCTACTCTCTTCCCAAATAACCCTGGATTCGCCATCAATAACTTCCCCCCTTCCTCACCTTCCCTCCTTCGATCGACCCTCCCTATACACTTCAACTTCCCTGCTCTCTCCAGTTCCACATCACACCAGAGCTGCACCCCAGAAGCACTCCTCATGTCTGCCTGCCCTAAGGTCACCTAAATCTAGTCCTCCTGCATCAGTCCCAAATGTCACCCTGCTAGCATGAGACCAAAAAGTCCCCGGAAGGACCAGAGCTCCCCATCCACCTTCCCGGTTCCTCCTTCAGTGCCATCCACATGACGTCCCTGACTCCCCCCACCCCACATCAAAACAGTCCATTACTGACAGCCTACTGACAGCCCAGTGAGGGCCAGGGGCTTCCTTGGCCGAGTCAAGCCATCCCAAGTTGGGTCCAGTGTTCCCTCTAAGCTGAGTTAGTGTGAGCTAGCTCACAGTTTTTTAGCCTCTGGCTCACAGTTTTGTCTTAGCACAGGAAGGACGGCTCAAGAACAAACTAATTGATGCAGTAGCCAAAATCACTCACTCACAGCTTTAATGCCAGTAGCTCACAAAGTAGGATTTATTTATTTTTTTTGCTTGCTCACAAGACTCCACTGTTTAGGGGGAGCATTGCTTGGGTCTTCCTCTTTCCCTGCTGCCTTCCGCTTTTCCGGCAGGACTGTCTTTCCCAGTGAGTCTTGTCTTCTCTCAATCGGACCAAAGTATCACAAACCTTGCATGACAGCAGACTGCTTCCCACATGACAGCTTCCCCCCCCAGGGAAGACAATACCCCCTTTTCAAACATGACCCCCCTACACACTATACACCACTCTCTCAAGCAAGAGAAACTGAGATATGCTAGCAGCCCATCCCCAAAAACCTTCGGGGGGGGGGCACCGATTACCAATGCTCCCTCTAAGCTGTGGAGTCTTGTGAGCAAAAATTCTACTTTGCGAGCGACTGGCATTAAAGTTATGAGCCAGCGATTTGGCTGCTGCATAAATGAGTTTGCTCTGGAGCCCTCCTTCCGGAGCTAAGACAGAAATGTGTGAGCTGGAGGCTAAAAAACTGTGAGCCGGCTCACACTAGCTCAGCTTACAGGGAACACTGCCTATGACATGCACCCCAATGATACCCCCCATTTCACACACTGCCCCCCTTCCCCAAGTGAGCTCCCTTCTTGACACTTCGTGGGGGGGCACACAAGGTCAAACCCGGCGGTTTCCCCCCCATGCACACGTGACACCCCGGCCCCGGCGCCCCGCACGAGCCCTCTCCCCTCCTCCACTCACGTAGACGGGCAGGGGCCAGGGGTAGACGGCCGGCTCGGCTCCGACGGGCGACTTGAGCCGAAGCTCCAGCCTCTCGCCCATGCTGGCGGCCGACGGGGCAGATCCGGTCAGGTCGGGGCGGCGGAGGGCGGCAGGCGGCGTCGGACCCCGAGCATGCTAGACCCCCGGGGGCGCCCGCCGCGGTGGCTTTCCCCGCCGTCCCTCGCTCGGCTCCCGCTCCTCCTCCTCCTTCGCGCGCCTCTCCTATTGTCGCTCGCGCCGGGCCGGGCTCCTCCTCGCCGTCAGCAGGAGCAGCGCCGCCGCAGCCGCCATCTTGGGCCGCCCCCGCCGGCGTCAAAGAAGGGAGGGGCGGGGAGGGGGGCGCGCGGCGGACGCCAACCAACGGGATTTCTCTCGCTCCCGCCTCTCCTCTTCGTCGCCAGAGAGGGAGGCCGCGCGCGCGCGTGACCAAAATAAATAAAAGCGTCTCGGGGGGGGGGGTGAAAGGACGCAGGCCGTTGGGCTGGGTGCGCGCGCACACACACGCTTATAGACAGAGAATGAGTGAAAGTCAAGGGAGGGAGAGCGCCTGCGCCGGGTAGTAAGGCAACATAGACGGGGCGCGTATGCATAAAACGTCGGAGGGGGAGACGAGGATCGAAGGGGGAGGAGCCTGCGCGGGGGGGGGGAGGACGAACGGCGAACGAGGCGCGAGAAAGGGCGGGGCTTCTCGTCGTCACTCAGCGGCTCGCGGGTCTCCTCCTCCTTCCACCCCCACCCCCAGAAACGAGCGCGCGGGAAAGCAGACGGGAGGGGAAAACGCGATTCTCCTTTAAAGAGGGAGGGGGACCGGGCGGGCAGGGGAGCGAACGCGCACGCGCCTCGGCTAGTCTTTTCCACTACCTCGCGCGCGACCCGCCCTCCCGCTTCCCGCTCGCGAGCGCGCGTCTTGTCCTCAGTTGCCCTCGCGACGGGGGGGGGGAGGAGGAGAGGTGGGAATAGCGCGCGTGCGCGGATCCCCGCTCTCCTCGTGCCGTCGCCTCTTTCGGAAGGGTCCGTTGAGGTTTCCTCACGAAGGGAACAGACGCTCGAAAGCACACGGTGTGAATGTGCCCGTCACGTAATCGGCCCTCCCCCCTTTTAAGTTTTTTATAATAAAAAGTCACCTCGGGGGAAAAAAAGAGCGCCACAAATGATATAAGTAAACCACATGTATACAAATGTATTAAAAACACCTCCCCGACTCACACACGCTTCGCTAAAACGAGGCAATTCCCTACAAAAACGGAGCAAGCGGAATGGAAAGCAGAAGTTTACTTCTGAGTAAAACCCAGCTTTCGCTCTCCAGTCAAGCCAGCCGTTCTATTAATATATTTATCTGTATCAGAAAAGCACCACAGTATTTGTACAGGAGCATATATACCAGAATATGTGTGGACGTGTGTATTGGAGACTAGGGTTGCCAGCTCTGGGTCGGGAAAGACCTGGAGATTTTGGGTATTAAATATGGGGTTCATCCCTAATACATAACATGGAGGTGGAGCCTGGGGAGTGGAGGGACCTCAGCAGGGTACAAGGCCATAGACTCCACTCTCCAAAGCAGCCATTTTCCTCCAGGGGAACTGATTTGGGTCACCTGGAGATCAATTGTAATAGCGGGAGATCTCCAGGTGCCACCTGGAGATTGGTAACCATAATGGGAGAGCACAAACTTATGATAGAAGTTATTCTAGGGGACAGTGATACTCAGGAAACACCTGTGGCTCTTTTGTGCACTGTTCCCTAATTGTGGCACCTGCCTCATGCTTCAGGGAAATGGGGTTTTTGCCCAGTGGGGTTTTTGGGTGGTCCTTGGTTTGAAACACCTGCTGTTAGAGGAACAGGTAAGCTGTGAGCCTCCCAGTGGCACAATTCTGATGCCAGGAATGGAAGTAAATGTGGCTCTTTTGGCTGAAGAGAGGCTGCGGTCACACACAATAAATCCACTTTCAATGCACTTTCCAACTGTATTTTGACAGTTCACACAGTAAAATCCAGTTAGAAAGTGCATTGAAAGTGGATTATTTGTGTGTGTGACCGCAGCCTAAATGTGGCTAATCATGAACATGGCTATCTCGATGAACCACGGATTGAGTACCACTGTGAACCAGACTTGCTCCAACAATGAGGAGTTCTGGAGCTCAGCACTGTGATTCCCCAGCGTGGAATCCAGATCCAGGCTGGGAAACTTCTGGTGATTTGGGGATGGAGGCTGGGGAGGACAGAGACCTCAGTGGGGTACAATGCCACAGAGTCCGCCCTCCAAAGCAGCCATTTTCTCTAGGCTAACTTATCTCTGTAGTCTGGAGATGAGCTGAAATTCCAGGGGATCCCCAGGTCCCACCTGTAGACTAGCATCCTTAATTGGCACCCACTGATGGGTATCCTAGGACCAACTTGCTTTTCACCCAAAAGGAAGAGCCAATCCAGGGTTCCCTCCACATTGGAACACAAGATGCTTTCGGATAGCCTAGAAGGCATCACTTCTGGGTTTGCTGGGGCTAGTGCCTGTTCAGAAACAGCTGCCTCCACTGCAGGAGGCCTGCTTGGCTTGCGGCATCCTGACATTTTGTGGAAACTGCAAACATTTTGTGTTTGGTCCCTCCCACCCATTCTGCCACTGGCGCCCTATTTGTGGTGGTGCCCATTGCCTGTTCCAAGCGTTCCAGTAATGCTGACAAGGTTGACGAACATGTTTCCAGCAGTTCGCTGGGTTGCACTGGAGCCTTCCAAAGTTTTTGTAGTTTTTGCTTCATTTACAGGTAGAGCACAGGTGGTGGCACAGAGGCATTCCTGCAGGGCAGCTGATCCACTAGGCCAGCTGAGCTCCCCAGAGAGAGAGAGAGAGAGAGAGAGAGAGAGAGAGAGAGAGAGAGAGAGAGAGAGAGAGATCCTGCACCTTGTAGGGGACTACAAGCTGTTGCCAACCTCTAGATGGGGTCTGGAGATCTCTTGGAATTACAACTGATCTCCAGACTGCAGAGGTTAATTCCCCTGGAGAAAATGGCTGCTTTAGAGGGTGGACTCTATGGCATTATAGCCCACTGCGGCCACTCCCCTTCCCAGACTCCACTTCCAAAACTCCAGGAATTTCCCAAACCAGAGGTGTCAACCCTAGCCCGTCAGCCCATTCGCAGCAATGTTTCTCTGCCTCTAGCCAAAATCCAAAAAAGGCTAATTCTAGGGTTGACAGTATGTCAACTGAAGCCTGGGAGACAGCCACAGCACCTTAGCAAGGTGAAGGAAGGGGGTTTGATGTGGGACAGCAACCGTGTTTCTCCACCTGAAAGAAGCATCAGAGAATATATTACCATCTCTGTTCTACACTAAAAACAAAACACCCAAACGCTTTAGCTTTTCTCTGTAGAAAATATATTCCTTCCATCCCACTGGGTAAACATGCTTATCACCAAGCTTCAGTGAATCCAGTTGGGCTTACTTCCAAGTAAACACACAGAAGATCAGATTGTAAGTCATGTACTCACTACAACTAGACAGGCTGTCTGTCTGCTGAAGTTGTAAATGCCAAGACCTTTTGTGCAGGGACAGTCCATCCCATCTGTATGTTGGAATTTCAGCAACCCCTTAAGGGCCCACAGCCATGCACAGAGTAACGTTGGGCCAGTTCCCAGACAGGGAGATGTACCACCATCTAACCTGCAGTTAAAGCTCTGCTTTATGCCACAAAAGGGTGCTAGAATCTTGTGTGAAATTTCCAGACTGCCAGCATATGTTATTCTATTCAATGATGCCTTAACAGACTTTTTTTCTGCTACCGGTGTTATATCGCAGCCAAGCTGTGAAGATGGTTTTATCACCAATTACAGCTGTTCTGAAGAGGGATGGCTACCAAATTCCATCTTGCACATCCCCATATCGTTTTCACCTCTCCTTTGCATAAAATAAAACCCATGAGCCATCAGTTTCATCCCATGATCTGTTTTCTTGCACCATATTTTCCCTGTTACACTTAAACAATTTGAGAACATTCCTTTTTTTTTTTTTTTGCATCCATAGCATAAAATTGCAGAAGGAAGGAAGGAAGACAGACAGACAGACAGACAGACAGACAGACAGACAGACAGACAGACAGACAGGGATTCAGAGCACCAGGAAGGAAAATGGGTGAAAGTCAAAGTCTCACAACATGTCATTTTTTGGAAATGAAACAAAAAAATATTAGTTTTGAATGGATCGCTCCGTGCTTATTTCATAAGTATCACAGCGTTGCCCTGATATGTCACAGTTTAGCTGAGTGCCTTGTAATTTAAGGGAATTTGGACCACATTGTTTACATTTTTAATCTCTCTGTCCCTCATCGTACCGTCACACGTCTGCCTACTGATGATAACGTTCCATGCCTCTGACAAAGCAGGTGCAATCCACAAAAAAAGATTCTGCTCCAGCCAATCTCTTTAGAAACCCTTTCTCTCTGTTGTCCTAGCTGCTTAGCCTCTCCACTGCTATCCAGTTAGCAACACTGAAACTGCACGAGCCGCGCGCTACCAACCAGCAGCAGACTGCAGATGAGGGACATGCGGAACGTGCAGTCGGATGCTTTTTTCCAGCTGCTGGTACAGAACATTGGGAAGGAGGTGTCTGAGGAGCTGCCGACTGGTGTCAGCAGTTCTCGTAAGAGGAGGGAGGGGGGAAATAATCTGGCTAGTGTGTGTGCTCTGTGCTAGGGTGGGGGGAAGACTGCAAAGCTGAGTTTCCTCACAGATAATGATTCAGAAACCATCATTTCAGATGAACAATCTGCAGGTGTGAAAGAGGTATTCGGGCTGATTGTTTTTAGCCTACTGTTCTATTTGAGGCAAAGAGAGCTCCCGTGGTTTTGAGACCGGTCTTTTTTTCTCCTCACTCTTCTCTCCCCCATCGCCCCCCTCCCCCAAATCAGTAGGTTAAAGCAGTTTTGTGCCCACGGTACCATTATACGCCAACACAAAATAGGACAAAGCTGTAAGCACTTCTAACCACATTTTAAATGTCGAATGTGTTCAGGGTTGAAATTCACACACCTACCCCACGTTCCGGTCCTTGTAAAATGCAGTTCATCTAGCTACATCCCACCTCTTTCAATGTTGGACATTTTGCTGGTGAAAATATTAAGAACAGAAGAGAAGCCAATGTTGGATCAGGTCAATGGCCCATCTAGTCCAACACTCTGCCACACAGTGGCCAAAAATACCAGGTGCCATCAGGAGGTCCACCAGTAGAAGCCCTCCCACTGTTAACACCCCCTCCTCCAGCACCAAGAAGAAGAAGAAGAGTCTGGATTTATACCCCATCCTTCACTACCCAAAGATGTCTCAGAGTGGCTTGCAAATTCCTTCCCCTCCCCACAACAGACACCCTGTGAGGTAGGTGGGGTTGAGAGAGTTCTTGACAGAAACTGCTCTTTTTTCAAGAACAGCTCTTATCAGAACTATGGCTTGCCCAAGGTCATCCAGCCAGGTACAAGTGGAGGAGTGGGGAATCAAACCTGGTTCTCCCAGATTAGAGTCTGCACACTTAACCACTACACCAAACTGGCTCTCAAAGAACACAGAGCATCACTTGCCCCAGCCTGAGAGTTCCTATCTATGCCTTGTGGCTAATAGCCACTGACGGACCTCTGCTCCCTATGCTTATCTAATTCCCTCTTGAAGCTGTCCATGCTTGTAGCTGCTGCCACCTCCTGTGGCAGTGAATTCCATGTGTTAATCACTCTTTAAAAAGGTCTGCAATTGCAGGACTGTTTTAAGTCACATTATATTTTGAAAATTGCTAACAAACATTTGAGCCACAGGTTAATATACTTCAGGGAATTTTAATGTCCATCGGTTTTACATATGCCAAAAGCTACATTTTGGAAATGTTTATGAACAAGGGATGCCCAGATTTCAGTATCTGCCAAAGGAACAGCCAGGGTGTGGAATGATGACTTGGAAAGAAATGGTGGAGTTTATACAAGATGGAAACTAGAATCCCCCTTGTTGCTGCCAGCTGCACACATTGGATAAACTCTAATAAACTAAGGACTTCCCCCCTCCTCTCCCTACCCTTTCTCTTTTTGTTCAGAATATTTCAAGGTACATGAAGCTTATAGTGGTTTTGAAAATAGATTCAGGTGGGTACCCGTGTTGGTCTGAAGTAGTGGAACAAAGACCAAAAAAGTTTTATTCTGGGTATAACAGGATTACCAGATGTCCTCTGTTTAGAGGACATGTCCTTTTTTGGATGTCCATCCTTTTGTGGTTCTTTTGAAAAAACTGATGGAAATGTCCTCTTTTAGGGTCGGAAGGTTAGGAATATTCCTAGTAGCAATTAGCACAGCTTGAATAGTCGGGGTATTTAAAATGAGATTTGTCATAGGGAATCGCTTGTTCGAATTAGTCAGTCAGGAAATATGTCCCTTTTTGCTTTTCAAAATATGGTAACCGTAGGGTATAAGGTTTCGTGTGCGTGCACTCTTCTTCAGATACATTGAAACAGCAGTTACCAACCATTACATATAGGTAGAGGGTGAGGAGGGCATTGGCAGGAAGGGCCAATTAGACTCAAGATGTATAAAGTATCTTGACTCTAATTGGCCCTATCTGGCAACACCCTCCTCACCTACTGCCTATATGTAATGGTTGGTGGAAAAAGAAGAGAAGAGACTGGATTTATACCCCACCCTTCACAATCTGAAGGAGTCTCAGAGCGGCTTACAATCTCCTTTCCCTTCCCCTCCCCACAACAGACACCCTGTGAGGTAGGTGGGGCTGAGAGAGCTCTTTCGAGAACTGCCCTTGAGAGAAGAGCTCTGAAGAACTTGTGACTGACCCGAGGTCACACCAGCAGCTGCATGTTTAGAAATGGGGAATCAAACCCGGTTTTCCCAGATTAGAGCCTGCACTCTTAACCACTACACCAAACTGGCTCTCAGGTGACTTCTATTTCAATGTATCTAAAGAAGTGTGCATGACTGTGAAAGCTTATGCTCAGAAATAAAACTTTGTTAATCTTAAAAGCGCCACTGGATTCAAACTTTGTTCCAGTGGTTCTTAAATATGCACATAGAGAGGGGAAGTATAATGGATTGTCTTTGAGTCAAATAAAAAGGGGTGGAGGGAACAATTTCCAGGGCTAAAGGGACAGAAAGAAACATCTCTCCGTAAGTGCCATGGAACTAATTTTCCAAGTTGTCATGGAACGGTGGTTAAGCTACAGACTGGCATTCACTGAATGCAGAAATGGTGATGAAAAGTGCTGCCAAGTCACAGCTGAATTATGGTGACCTCACAGGATTTTCAAGACAAGAGAGGAACAGAGGTGGTTTGCCATTGCCTGCCTTTGTGTAGCAATCCTGGACTTCCTTCCTTCCTTCCCTGTTTTAGCTTCTGAGATCTGACGAGATCAGGCTATCTAAGTCAGCATGAATGGAGAAATGGAACTGCTGTATTCCCAGAGACCCAGACCTTGAGAGTGAGGGGAGGGAGTCTGAGAGCTTAGGGTTGGAATCTAACATATGGGGCAGAACTGTCAAAACTTGTTTGGAAATTACAAAATTCTGGCGCCTGGGTGAGGCCTGGAGTGGAAATGTAGCAAGAAGCCCAGCTGGGTTACAGAGAAGAAGAAAGAAGAAGAAGAAAGGAGGAGGAGGAGATTGGATTTATACCCCGCCCTTCACTCAGAGTCTCAGAGCGGCTTACAAACTCCTTTCCCCTTCCCCACAACAGACACCCTGTGAGGTAGGTGGGGCTGAGAGAGCTCTGACAGAAACTGCTCTTTTTCAAGAACAACTCTGACAGAACTATGGCTTGCCCAAGGTCATCCAGCCAGGTGCAAGTGGAGGAGTGGGGAATCAAACCTGGTTCTCCCAAATTAGAGTCCACACACTTAGAAAATACATGTTCATCTAAAATGGGTCCCCAACACAGTGCCCTCCAATGCCTTTGCAGGCACCCACCAAGCATTATTAGAAAGGGGGCGGAGCCAGGTGGAGCTTTTGCTTTACATGGCTTCTCCTAGGCTATTGGAGATTTGACTGGCTGTGCAGATTTCTTTAAAATGTTGTTTGGCAACAACTGCCACCACAGCAGAAGGATCTTTCCTGTGGGTCTGAAGGTAAGTATTATGTACTGAGATCGAGGCAGTGTTTTGAACAAGTGATTTCTTTATTTAGCTCAGAACACAACAACAACCTTCATAAAACGATGCAACTATATACATTTTGAACTAGTGAAGCCACACCCACTAGTACAATAATGTCCAATCACAATAGAGAGCTTAGGACCAATGGGATTCATTCCCACCGTCAGTCAGAGTCTTTCTGGATTGGTCCGTTATGCAAAAGCGACCAATCCGACTGTAGAGTTTAGAATACTTGAGAGTCAATGGAGCTTGTTCCTGAAGCTCCAGTTTAAATTACATTGCATAACACATAAGTAAATACATAACAGTAAGCCACAGCAGCAATTTTGTGGCTGGCTCCACCTCCTGCAGCAGCTCTTTGTGGCAGCCATTTTGTGGTGGTGCCCACCAACCTTTGTCAAAATCCCAAAGGTGACAGTAGGCTCAAAAATGTTGAGGACCTCTGATCTAAAGCATACAGCTTTTCCACATGTTTACACCTCCCCACTGTTAAGTCATATATATCTCCATGATATCACAACCAACATGTGGATCATCTTCACGTGATCTGTACCCCAACTGGATGATGAGGCAAAAAAGAAATGTGCGTCATCTCAACTACGATGAACTCAGCTGCAGTTAATATATTAAGGCCTATATGTCATGCTCACATATTTATAGGGTTGCCAGCCCCCTGATGTGGGCAGGGGTTTCCCCAATTTTGGGAGGCTCAATCCACCACCGGCCAGCTAGCCAATAGGGGAGGCCTGCCCCCAAAGAGCCCCACCATGCCCGATGTGCCTGGTGCGATGACATCACCCAGTGGTGACGTCATTGTGCCGGCACATCATGCGGGGGATGGTCTAGCATTTGGCTAAAAACTCTATGTTGACCATAGAGTTTTTAGCCAAATGCTAGACCATCCCCTGCACAACATGCCCAGCATGGTGACGTCACTTCTGGGTGATGTCATCATGCCGAGCGTGCTTTGCACACATGTCAGAAGAACCCAGGACCAAGCCAGGAGCCCCCCCCGTCAGACAGGTAAGACCTGGCAACCTACATATTTATCCAGTGGGAGGAATGATGCATTTCGAAGACAGATGGGAAACACCAGGTTGAGCAATTTCTACTCTGAATAACAGTCACTGCATCCATATTGACACGCACATACCATTTTCTCTTACTCTCTCCTTCTGTCAAGTTCTCCAGATAGTCAGTCAAACACCAGGCTTCATAAGAAGATAGTATTTATTAAAGACCAGTCATAGAGCTGCATGAACCAGTTCATTGTCAGTGATGTCAGATAATATAAAGCAACTGACAAAGAACTGGTTCATGCAGCTCTATGACTGGTTTTTGTCAGTGATGTCAGATAACACAAAGCAATAGCCATTATAGCCCATTCAAACTACCCCCCCTATAAGCTAATGAGTACATTTCGCGCGCGCTAAGCCATGAAAGAAATCACCTCAGACCAGTAAATTCCCCATGCCAGGGTAGCATGAGACCCAAGGTCAGGTGAAGTGATAAGAAACAGAACAGACACTCTAAATCAGTGAGACTGGAGACTTAGAGTTCCTCCCGCATTCCAGAACAGTGAAAGATGCCTCTTCCCCCCCCCACTCACAGCAATGGCGGGGTTACCTGACACCTTCCTTCCACCACAAAGATAACACCCCATCCTTTGCCCCACCTGTTTGTGTTGTTGCATGTTCCCCTTCCCCTGGGACCAGGTTGCCAGCTCCGGGTTGGGAAATACCTGGAGATTTCAGGGGTGGAGACTGAGGAGGGCAGGGTTTGGTACAGGAAAGGACTTCAATGGTATATAATACCATAGAGTCCACCTCCCAAAGTGGCCATTTTCTCCAGGCGAACTGATCTCTGTTGGCTGGAGATCAATTGTAATCCCAGGAGATCTCCAGCCACCACCTGGGGGTTGGGAACCCTATATGAAACCTAGACTTAAATCACTACGGTGTGATAAGCAGAAATCAGCAGCTGGAGAGTTTTGTGACGGGGAGTTCTGGCATGAATGTCGGGAGACAAGCTGGTGGTGGCTATCTGTTATTTTACTCTGTGGAACCCCAGTCCAACTCGCGCCCATACATTTTCATCAATTTTTGATGTTTGAGGTTCAAATCAGAAATGCACGTCTCGCGGCTCAGGAAACCACCATGTATGGGATGGCACTGGGGAAGAAGAACTCCTGTAGCAGCGAACTTGTATCGGACCCAGAGAAATGGCACTAGGATCGAAACATCTACCATTCGCTCATTACTGTGCATCCTAGTAAAAGTCCAGCTGCAAGGGCTGAGGAGAAAGTTGGCAGCTTTACCTAGATTCTGACTCTGGAGTGCATGGCAGGATGAACCGGAAAGGGGAACAAATCTTTCCCAAAGGCTTCCGTCACTGGGATTCAGGATGCCTTTTTTGTCTCAGCAAACTCATTTCTGTTCCTTAAGGTAAAGGGTTCCCTCGCTCGAAAGCCAGTCGAATCCAACTCTAGCAGGTGGTGCTCATCTCCGTTTCTGAAGATGTTTCCATGGTCATGTGGCCAGCATGATTAAATGCTGAAGCGGATGGGACACTGTTACTGTCTCACCAAAGCAGTACCTATTTATCTATTTGCAATTTCTCGCTTTTGAACTGCTAGGTTGGCAGGAGCTGGGGCCGGAAACGGGAGCTCACTCCATCACGCGGCACTAGGGTCTCAAACTGCCGAACCACATTCCTTCCAGTCTACAGCTCAGAGTCTTAACCTATGAGCCACTGCGGCCCTGTTCCTCAAGGTACTGGAGGACTAAGGAACATTGGAGGAAGTTCCACTCTCTTCCTTCTTTTTTATTTATTAATTTATTTCATTTATGCCCTGCTTTTATCCTCAACAGGGATCACAAAGTAGCTTATATTGTTCTCATCTCCTTCTGTTTCATTTTCACAACAACCCTGTGAGGTAGGTTAGACTGCATTTGTGACAGTTCTGAGGTCACCCAGCAAGCTTCCTTAGTAGGATTTGAATCTGAGTCTCCCATATTTTCATCCAACAATGTAGCCATGACACTATACTGGCTGTTTCTAGTAGCTTTGTAGGACTTGTTAAGATTTCTTCGTAATTGGTTGAACTGTGGTTTTTAATGCGTCAGGGTTTCTGGCCAGCTTTCATGTATTTGTTTCATTGTAAATCACTTTGAGCAGTAAGGACAAGCAGTACAGAAATAAAGTAAAGAAATATGTATAATTCTGTCAATGGGTGGCTTGAGAGCTAGTTTGGTGTAGTGATGAGGAGCATGGGAGAACCGGGTTTGATTCCCCACTCCTCCACATGTAGCTGCTGGTGTGACCCTGGGTCAGTGGTGACAAGTTATTTCAAAGCTGTTATCTCAAGAGCAGTTCTCAAAAGAGCTCTCTCAGCTCCACCTACCTCACAGGGTGTCTGTTGCAGGGAGGGGAAGGGAAAGGAGATTGTAAGCCTCTCTGAGACTCCTTCAGGTAGTGAAGGGCGGGATATAAACCCGATCTCTTCTTCTTCTCTTCTTATGAATTGTTGCTAACTGCATTGGAGTGGGGTGTCTCTGGGGGGTATCTCTCCAGTATAAAACCTTTGGTTTAAGTAACTAGTTCATGTTAAACAGCTAGATTTGAAGCCAGTTGCACCTTTGTCGTCGTCGTTCAGTTGCACAGTCGAGTCTGACCCTTCGCCTTAAGAGACCGACAAAATTTTCCGGGGGTGAGCTTTCGAGAGTCAAAGCTCCCTTCATCATGTACAAGTAGGAATGGAGATCCCCGAGCCCTTATATATTCCAATCAGAAGGTGGGAAGGCTGTTGCAAAGAAGAAACTCAGGATGCGGCACTACAATGCACAATCAGAGCAGAGGAAACGTGCTTGGAGGCACAAAATCGGTATCTGTAGTGAGATAAGAATCCCGTGTCCCTGTTCCCCCTAGGGGAATAGCTTCTAGGGGAAGATTCCAATGTGAGATTGCTGAACTGGAATATGAGTTTCGGAGACTCAAAGCGCCTTTCATCAGATACCAGACAGTCAGGATATATCAGATAGTCCCTGTCAAAAATATGATCACTACTAGGGCAGGGGTGGCCAAACTTGCTGAACGTAAGAGCCACATAGAATAAACGTCAGGTGTTTGAGAGCCATGAACAAATATCACACACACATTTTTATTGAAAAATATGCATATTTGCTTTTTCTTGACTTTTACATGAGATTGCCAAAAATAAAAACAAAAGAAGAGGAGAAGAAGAGATTGGATTTATACCCCACCCTTCACTACCCAAAGGAGTCTCAGAGTGGCTTACAATCTCCTTTCCCTTCCCCTCCCCACAACAGACACCCTGTGAGGCAGGCGGGGCTGAGAGAACTTCTGACAGAAACTGCTCTTTTTCAAGAATAGCTGTGCCAGAACTTGTGACTGACTGAAGGTCACATCAGCAGGTGCATGTGGAGGAGTGGGGAATCAAACCCGGTTCTCCCAGATTAGAGTCCGCGCACTTAACCACTATACCAAACTGGGTACACCAAAAAGGGTAAAAATAGATATTGATAATGATTAGATGGGGGGGGGGAGAACGCAAATAGATGGGAGGGAGGGAGAGGTGGAAAGAAAGCAACTTTAACTTTAAATGCATCTTCCAAGACCCCCACGCCAGCCAGATTGGCTTGGAAAAGGGATTTAAAGAGACGCCTTCTACAAGCCGGCTGGTGGGGGGAGAGGTTATCTTTAAGAACACATTTAAAGTTAAAGTAGCTTTCTTTCTCTGCTCCCCCCAGCTCAAGCCTAGCCAGGGAAGGGAACACTGGCTGGGGAAGGGAAGACCAATCAGGGAGGCATGCCCCCCTTTCACTTCCCCAGTCACCCTGCTGGGAGCCGCACAATATGTGTGAAAGAGCCGCATGTGGCTCCCAAGCTGCAGTTTGGCCACCCCTGGGCTAGGGGTTAAGGATGACCATCATTCTCTGCAGAGAAAGTGTAGCTATTTGCCATACCAGTCAGCAACCGAGTCACGCAAGACAAACTCTACCACCACTTCTTCCCAGTGCCCTTCCTGGGCAAGCAGTTCCAATCCAGGGTAGGGTTCCCAGCTCTGGGTTGGGAAATATCTGGAGATTATGGGTGAATGTTCCTTCTAAGCTGTGGAGTCTTGTGAGCAAAAATCCTACTTTGTGAGCTACTGGCATTAAAGTTGTGAGTGAGTGATTTGGCTGCTGCATAAATGAGTTTGCTCTGGAGCCCTCCTTCCTGAGCTAAGACAAAAATCTGTGAGCTGGAGGCTAAAAAACTGTGAGCAAGCTCACAGTAACTCAGCTTAGAGGGAACACTGGTGTGGAGCCTGGGGAGAGTAGGGTTTGGAGAGGGAAAGGACCTCATCAGGGTGCAGTTCCATAGAGCCCACCCTCCAAAGCAGCCATTTTCTCCAGGGGAACTGATCTCTATTGCCTGGAAATCAGATGTAAAAGTGGGAGATCTCCAGGCCCCACCTGGAGGCTGGCAACAGCAATCCAGGGCAATCTAGAAAGATGAAGAGAACTTTGACTCTCGGGCTCTTTTTGTAGCAGGAACTCCTTTGCATATTAGGCGACACACCCCTAATGTAGCCAATCCTCCAAGAGCTTACAGAGCTCTTCTTACAGGGGCTACCATAAGCTCTTGGAGGACTGGCTACATTAGGGGTGTGTCACCTAATATGCAAAGGAGTTCCTGCTACAAAAAGAGCCCCCCGGCTTTGAGGCGCTCCTGGACTTGGATCTTGCCTTTCTAATGCAAACCCACACAGCTGCCCACCAGAAACTATCTAGAAGAGGATCGAAAGCTGTCTCCCGCATACACCTTTTGCTTCCTTTCTTAGCTGTTCCAAATTCCCATCTCCACCTTGGTCTGTTTCAGCACAACTGGAGCAAGCCAGCAGCTCACCGCAGAGAGCAGGCATCAGCTGACCCGGAGCTTTTACACTTCGTCTCCGGGACGGAAGGCTAACAGCTGCTCTCCCTGCCCTGTCGGGTGGGCCAGCATTTATTAAAGGGCCCGTCAGGATGATTCAGAAGTTGGCAGGAGACAGCCGTCCTGTTGCCGCCTGATCTCTCTCTCATCTTATTTGTTTACCTCATCTCTAGTCCCCCTTCCTCACTGAGATTCTCCCAGCGGATCATAAAATATAGAAAGCAGTTCAGTCAGACGGCTCAAAACGTCCAGGAAACAAGGCCACAGCACTAGGGTTACCTATATTTGGAGACGATGCGAATGAGGAAATGTCTTAAGGCATGGGTTCCCAAATGTTTTTGAGGCTGTGAGGACCTTTGGGATTTTGAGAGGGGGTGGTGAGCGCCACCCCAAAATGGCTTCCATGCAGGCCGGTAGCCAGGATTGCTTTGTTCAGGGGGCATTTAAATGTTTAAGGGAGCAAAGACCCACCATGCAAAGACTCACCATGACCTAGGTCCGAGGTGTCAAACTCATTTGTTGCGAGGGCCGGATCTATTGTGCTATTAGCCACAAGGTATAGATAGGAACTCTCAGTCTGGGGCAGGTGATCCACCGTATTCTTGGTGCTTGGGTGGGGGGCAATAGTGGGAGGGCTTCTAGTGTCCTGGCCCCACTGCTGGACCTCCTGATGGCACCTGGTATTTTTGGCCACTGTGTGACAGAGTGCTGTACTAGATGGGCCATTGGCCTGATTTAACATTGGCTTCTCTTATATTCTTATGTTCTTATCTGACATAAATGAGACCTTGTTGGGCCGGGCCATGTGTGTCATAAAATGTAATGCCAGGTAATGTAGATGTAAACTTTATAAAGGACACAAACAAAAATGTTTTTTTTACTTAAAATAAAACCATGCTTAAAACATTAGCTCTGTAAGCCACAAACCTACTTTTGATGTATGGACATTCACCACAGAAATCTCATGCTCAGAGTTCTGAGTCTAAGACCCAGGTTAAAACATGAAATGGCTGAGTGATTGTCTGGCGAAGCAAGCTATGATGCAGCAGCAGCAGCGGAAGCAGGAGATGGCTAGTTCTTCTACTTCTTCTATATAGGGTTAATGTGTTTACCTTGTGCGCTATTGTTTAGACTGACATGGAAGGTAAACTGGCACAAAGCCAATGGACCCTATTTACTAACAATCATTGGTTAATGTATTCAGGTGATTTCCTTCTAGGGTCAAGAGAAAAGAATCATCTCCATTACCAACCGTGTGGTCAGTCTGTCTATTGTTGCGAGCATGTAGTCTTAAGTCTGTTTGTTGTTTTGTAGATTTCCCAGTGTACCCTTCCCTTTAGAAATAAAGATTTTTAAATAGAAAGAACATGCCTCCTCTCCCGTGAACAAAGATCCATTGCAAGCTCTGAATATCTAACTACTTTTACCCAGTTTTCCAACAGGGAGCTCTCTGTTCAGGGTTCAGCCAGTGTACTAGACCAGCTCCCAATATGTGACATTTAATTTCGACTCCAAGCTGGCGGTGGTGGGACGGGGGGACCCAACACACAACACTGTAAGAGGTCGAAAAACCAGCTCGCTGCAGGGAAGATACGTGTGGCGGTAGAGCTGTTCCAACCCTTTCCCCAAGCAAGAAGCTCGGGCAACCGCATCCATGCCAGCAATAGACAAGCCAGCTGTTCCAGGGCCTGCGTGGGATCTAGGCTTCCCAAGAACTTACCGCGTGCCGGCGGGGGATGGATACGTCCTCGCAGACCATCCCCAGGGGAAGGAGAGGTGCGGAGCACCATGCCGTCGCCAGGAAGGGATGGTAGGTGACGCTCTGGCAATGGGGCTGGAAACTCAATGGTACCATCGAGTTTTCAGCCCCATTGCCAGAGCATCACCTGGTATCACTTCCTGGCAATGGCATGGTGCATTACCAGGAAGACTGATCCAGCCGGGGAGCATTCGTCCCCCGCCCCCAGACGGTAAGTACTTGGGAACCCTAGTGGGATCCCAGGCCAGGTGAGCCTAGCTTGTTGGGATCTGTCAAAAGTAGGGGGTGGTGGTGAACCAGTATCAAATTCTGAGAAGGATTTCTGGCAATACTGAATAACGCTAGACAGGCCCGTAGCCTCCTTTCTGGCTTCCATTTTGACCCCATTTAACCTCTGCCTTGCCACAACCCAGTGGTAATAATTCCACCTTTCTTCTCCAGCCCTGGGAGAGGCATTGCTCATTTGCAAGTTCCACTTTTCCCATCCCAAATACCCTGTTCTTCAGCTTCTTATCCCTGGAGAGTCAGAGTGGAGCACATAAAGGACTGCCAGGATCTCAGCCAGTTTAATTAATCTACCTAAATTTACAGCCTGGCTCATCCCAGGTGTTCTGGGAGCCAGAACGCATCCTGGCTCTTTGCCTTTAAATGGTACACTCCTTAGCAATTATCTGGTTGCTGCATTCACAATGCACATGTTTAAATGTACCTTTAACTCTGGAGGTCCCGTAAATCCCAAAACGTTTGCTGTGCCATAACTTCTGAGGTCCCAAAATAAACACATTCCTTAAGTAACTGAAGGGCTCCTTTTGTAGCAGGAACTCCTTTGCATATTAGGCCACACACCCCTAATGTAGCCAATCCTCCAAGAGCTTACAGTAGCCCCTGTAAGAAGACCTCTGTAAGTTCTTGGAGGATTGGCTACATTAGGGGTGGGTCGCCTAATATGCAAAGGAGTTCCAAGGCATCCCGATCCCCAAAGAGGAGGTTGCCTGCTGCATCCCTGCAGCCTTGAGAATGACAGGAGCGCTCTGTCCATGAATCTTAGCTGCACAAAGTATCTTTCGTAGGACCGGCAATAAGCATCAACACAACTGTAAATGAAATCTCCCTGACCCTCCGTTTTTGAAGACTTCATGCAAGTAGAAGTGGGCTTGTAATTCTGGAAACTCCCGTTGGGGCTTGACTTTAAAATACTGATGCAAAATTGACTGGTAGTTGTGAAATTGTATGAACTGAATGTTATTGTAATACTGAATGTACTGAATATATGTACCTGACGAGGATGTTATAATAGCACACAATGCACTTTATAGAATGATAGTTATAAACAGAACACGTTAATTTACAAAAAAAATTCTTGCAGTGTATATTTATTCATTACTTGACTCTCCTAACACTGTAGTTTGGGTTGCTACAGCCTCCAGGTGGGGCCTGGGGATCTCCCACTTTTGCAACTGAGTCCCCAGCTGACAGAGATCAGCTCCCCTGGAGAAAAATGGCTGCGTTGAAGGGTGGACACTGTGGCATCATCCCATGCTGAGGCCCCTCCCCTCCCCAAACTCCACCCTCTCCTGGCTCCACCCTCAAAATCTCTAGGTATTTTCCAACCCAGACCAGGCCACGCACCTAGGCCACGTACCTAGACTGGCCGACCTCTCGGGTTGCCAAGTCGAAATTTACTTACAGCAGGGGAGTCCTGCGCTGTCCTGGGAGTCTGGGTGCGCACCACCCAGAAGTGATGTCATCGCGTCGGCTTGTTGGGCGTGGGGCCACTAGGATTCGAGGGAAAACCATAGAGTTTTCCCTCAAATCATAGAGCGTCCTGCCCCCAACGTGGCCAGCATGATGATGTCACCTCCAGGTGACATGTGCCAGAAGGGGGTGGAGTTCCCCCCGGGGCCCGATTTCCTGGCATCGGGTAACGGGCCTTTCGGCGGGGGTTTACTCGCCCCCCCCAGGGGGACTTGGCAAGCCTACCGACCTCCAACTGTGCCTGGAGATCTCCCAGTATTACGATTACAACCGAATCCCAGATGACAGGAATCAGTTCTGTTATGTACTGAATGTGAATCGCTGCTATCTTTTCACATGTAAAGCTTGAGTCTGAATGTGACTCCTCAGATGTCACATTGCCATTGGTTGGTTTCCGCGAAACCTTTTGTAAATACCCAATCAGTGTGTGAGAATGTATCAGAGAGGGAACGGTCCTGATTTGCCTTTATCCCTGCATTGTTATTGGTTCTTATCTGACAATGGGTGTGGCTTTGACAGCCCGGGAGAGTTTAAAAGAAGGAGCTGTGCTCCACTGTTTTGTGGGTGTTTGATGGTGTGTTCTGAGTTGGTGTTGCTGTTACCAATAAAGCTGAAATCACTTGCTGAAATCAAAACGTTGTTGAGTTCCATACTTAACAAGTTCCCCTGGAGAGAATGGCTACTTTGGAAGGTGGGCTCCATGGCATTATACCCGCTGAGGTCCAGCCGTGCCCCAAACTCCACTCTCCCCAGGTTCTGCCCCCCAAAATCCAGGAATTCCCCAACCCGGAAGATCTAGCCAGCCCTACTGAACCACAGTGGCCAGATCTTTTCTTCCCAGGTAAGGCTGCCCCTGACTAAGCAGCTGAAGCTGGTCCAAGGCACTTGTAACCTCGCCTCCCACTTTGCTGCTCTCCCCTCTGAAAAAAGAATGAGTTCAAAACAGCCCATAGTGAGGAGAGGAGAGAGGGATGTGTGCCTGCACCAAAGACACCAAAGAGTTCCTCCCACCAATGGGGGGGGGGCATTACTTAAAGCCAGTTTGGTGTAGTGGTTAGGAGTGCTGACTCTAATCTGGGAGAACCGGGTTTGATTCTTCACTTCTCCACATGCAGCTGCTGGCATGACCTTGGGTCAGTCACAAGTTCTCTCAGAGCTGTGCTCTCAAGAGCAGCTCTGGTGATTTTTCCTGTTGTGCAGAGACACACATACACACCTGAGATTCTTTGTTTTCTGCTGCAAAGAGAGGTAGATGTAATGGGGGAGTGGAAACTATATTTTTATGGTGGAGAATTTCAGGAAAAGTCCTCAGGGTTGGACGGGGGGGTGATTTCAGGTCTGTAGCCAGGATTTGTAAAGTCAGGGGGCATTTAAATTTCTTAGGGGGCACTGGCTAATCGAATTAAAGGACCACCCAGCTCCTTCCCTTCACCTGCCACTGCTTGGGGGCCCTGGGCTAGATGGGAAGTTGTGGGGGCTTACCAGTAAATCAGGGTGCCTAGCCCCGAGATGCCCCACTGTGGCTATGGGCCTAGGTAATTTGCAGCTGAAATGAACATGTTCCCTCTCCTTTTCTGTTCATATTGATCACAAATGTGCCAAAATGTGCCAAACGCTTTTGGATCCATGGCCACTTTTACCATCAGACCAGGGACACTTTAATATTTCTCATACCTCTTTCGACCTGGAAATCCTCCTTTTAAGCCTCTCCATCCTGCGTGTCAAACTTGTGATTTTTATTTCCTTTTCATGCCATTTTCTCTTTCTTGTAGAAAACACCATCAAAAATTGCCAAACAATGTATTAAACAATTATAAAGTTGGTGGTGTCACAACAACAACATTAGTGCATACTGTAATAATAATAAGGCATAGGTAAAGGTAAAGATTTCCCTTGCTCAAAAGCCAGTCAAATCCGACTCTAGGAACATGGTCAGGGCCGGCTCACTCACTAGGTAAACTAGGCATTCGCCTAGAGTGTGCCAGCCCTTAGGGGCGCCAAAAGTCCCCCACCCCTCGCCAAAAGCCCTGCCAACCCCCCGCCCATTCCCCCTGGCAAGCCAGCGCTCTGATGGAACGGTTTAAACCCTCATCCCTGGAAGGTCCGTAGTTCAGCAGTTCGAGACCTGAGTGCAGCATGATGGAGTGAGTTCCCATCTCTGGTCCCAGCTCTGGCCAACCTAGCAGTTCGAAACCAAGAAATTGCAAGTAGACTTCCGTCAGAGTGCCGGCTTGCCAGCGCTTCTCGCAGCTGCAGGATGTACCGGCAAAACAGCACTCCGATGGAAGGGATGGGGGTTTAAACCCCCGCCTCTTCCCTGGCTTGCCGGCGTGCCCCAGGGGTGGGTGAGAGGGGGAAGGAGGAGGGGAGCCCTCCCTCACCCTGGGGAGCCCTGGCAGTGGGGGGGTGCCAGAAGGTAGCCCTGCCTAGGGCACAAAAAATCCTTGACCAGCCCTGAACACGGTGCTTATCTCTGTTTCCAAACCAAAGAGCCAGTGCTGTCCAAAGACATTTCTGTGGTCATGTGTTCGGCATGACTAGATGCTGAGGTGCATGGAACGCTGTTACCTTCCCACCGAAGTGGTACCTATTTATCTACTTGCAATTTCTTGGTTTCAAACTGCTAGGTTGGCCAGAGCTGGGACCAGAGACGGGAACTCACTCCGTCATGCTGCACTCAGGTCTCGAACTGCTGAACTACAGACCTTCCAGTCTGCAGCTCAGCATCTTAACCACTTGAGCCACTGCAGTCCCCTAATAAGGCATAAGATACAATATTTCCTCCTTTGTAGATAAGGCATAAAGTCCATGTAATCACTGTAACTTGATAGGAGGAGTTCACATAGTCATAATTTTGTCCAAACAGCCTTTGCAAAGACTCCCGTAATAGATACTTGGAAGATGCGTTTCCTTCGACTTCTTCAGTTTGCCGGCTGTGTGAGTGGAACCTGATTACAGCAACTTCAACAGATCACAAGGTTCATAGTGTAAGAAGCAAATCATATTTGGGACTTCTGTGACTTCTTTTCCCCCTTTTTTTGGATTTTCTCTTTCTTGGCACCAGATTTTTCCCCCATACATAATACATTTTTTGACAGTGGGCTTTTCTGCATTCTTATTTCCCTTGTTTGTAAATTCCTGTTTCTTTGGGGTGGGGTCTTTTGCTCCCTCTAGCGGTCACGCAGGTTAATTCCCAGCACTTCTCCCTGCAGATTAAACTGCAGGTTTTTATGCTGGACATAAATCTATGTGATATCTAGTTGATGAACAGAGGGAGCAAGACCTATGCAGAACGGGAAAAAACCCCTGAAGAAACAGGAACTTACCAGCAAGTAAAGTGAGAAAGCAAGAAATTGCAAGTAGATAAATAGGTACCACTTCGTGGGAAGGTAACAGCGTCCGTGCGCCTTGGTGTTTAGTCATGCCGGCCACATGACCACGGAAACGTCTTTGGACAGCGCTGTTTCAGCTTTGAAACGGAGATGAGCACCGCAACCCTAGAGTCGGATTCGACTGGCTTTCGAGCAAGGGAACCTTTACCTTTACCTAAAGTGAGAACGCGGAAAAGCCCATAAACTGGTGTAATCGAATCAGCCACTAGAGGGAGTTGAGAACCTATGATTTGCTTCTGACACTATGAACCTTGTGGTCTGTTGAAACTGCTGAAATCAGGTTCCATGTACACAGCCGGCAAACTGAAAAAGTCGAAGGCATCTTCCAAGTATCTGGAATGGGCATCTTTGCAAAGGCTGTTTGGAAAATGTTTTGACTCTGTGGACTCCTCCTATCACAGCCGTTCTCAACCTGTGGGTCGCAACCCCTTTGGGGGTTGAAGGACCTTTTCACAGGGGTCGCCTAATACCATCAGAAAGCACATATTGTTTTTGTGATTAATCACTATGCTTTAATTATGTTCAATTTGTAACAATGAAAATACATCCTGCATATCAGATATTTGCATTACGATTCATAACAAGTAGCAAAATTACAGTTATGAAGTAGCAACGAAAAGAATTTTATGGTTGGGGGTCACCACAACCTGAGGAACTGTATTGAAGGGTCACGGCACTAGGAAGGTTGAGAACCACTGTCCTATCAAGTTCCACTGACTACATGGACTTTATGTCTCGTCTTGCCTTCAATGAAGGAAATTGTGTCTTATGCCTTATTATAGTTACTGTATGCATTAATGTTGTTGTTGTGACACCACCAACTTTATAGTTGTTTAATATATTGTTTTGGCAATCTTTGATGGTGTTTTCTACTAGTGGAATCTGTATATTTGGGACTTCTGTGACACTAGTCCTTCCCATGTTGTTTGGATTTACTAGAGGGAGCAAAAGAAGAAGAGGAAGAGATTGGATTTATACCCCGCCCTTCACTGCCCAAAGGCGTCTCAGAGTGGCTTACAAACTCCTTTCCCTTCCCTCCCCACAACAGACACCCTGTGAGGTAGGTGGGGCTGAGAGAATTCTGACAGAAACTGTCCTGAGAGAACAGCTGTGCCAGAGCTTGTGACTGACCCAAGGTCACATCAGCAGGTGCAAGTGGAGGAGTGGGGAATCAAACCCGCTTCTCCCAGATTAGAGCCCGCGCACTTAACCACTACACCAAACTGACACATGCAGTGTAGGAAAAATAAAACCCTAAAGAACAGGAAGATACACGCGAGGAAAATGACCATGCAGAAAAGCCCAGTAGTTTTGTAGCCATCAAAGAAGAAGAAGAAGAAGAAGAAGAAGAAGAAGAAGAAGAAGAAGAAGAAGAAGAAGAAGAAGAAGAAGAAGAAGAAGAGGAAGAAGAAGAAGAGGAGGAGGAGGAGGAGGAGATTGGATTTATACCCCGCCCTTCACTGCCCAAAGGCGTCTCAGAGCGGTTTACAATCTCCTTCCCCTTCCCCTCCCCACAACAGACACCCTGTGAGCAATGCTCCCTCTAAGCTGTGGAGTCTTGTGAGCAAAAATTCTACTTTTTGAGCTACTGGCATTAAAATTGTGAGCGAGCGATTTGGCCACTGCATAGATTAGTTTGCTCTGGAGCCATCCTTCCTGAGCTAAGACAAAAATGGGTGAGCCGGGGGCTAAAAAACTGTGAGCTAGCTCACACTAACTCAGCTTAGAGGGAACACTGCCTGTGAGGTAGGTGGGGCTGAGAGAGCTCTGACAGCAAGTCCTATTTTTCAAGGACAGCTGTGCCAGAGCTTGTGACTGACTCAAGGTCACATCAGCAGGTGCAAGTGGAGGAGTGGGGAATCAAACCCGGTTCTCCCAGATTAGAGTCTGCGCACTTAACCACTACGTCATACTTTATGCATAAATGATATACATTGTACATACAACAGTCCCCTATACATTGCAGATAAAAGCACAAAATATGTGTCCGCTGTGTAGACAAGTCTACAAAACCAAAAGCCGAGGGGAACAAAATCATTGTGAAGAATATAAAGGGACAAATGAGGACCCATGAGACTTGCATGCTGGGGGGGGGAATCATCCCCCTCCTTTCCTTGCTTGGTTATCTCTTCCTTCTTTGATTTCACCAAGGCGGGGGGGGGGGAGCCATTCGGTCACTTTTGGGCCAAACGTCTCTGTTGCGTATGCACTCAATTGTCCTGTTTCTTCGCACCAATGGCTTCTTGGCCACCTAGCAAAGCAGCTCAGAAGCCAGAAAGAACTGAGAAAAGAGAGGAGGAAGAGCTGGCTCTCTCTCTCTCTTTTTTTTAGCAGGCTACCTGATATCAAGCATTAACCCTGAGCTGTTGCAGGATGTGAACTCAACGTTCCTAAAGCAAAGTAGAACATTCTTTTAGACAGGTCCTTGGATGAAGTGTCATTTCATCACATCTGCAAACTGGCAATGTTTGGAATTCACCTCTGTGAGGAACGTTCGCCATCCTGGAGAACCCAGTGGCCTCAGCAGCGAGATCTCTGCTTCTCCCCCTTATTGCGATTCATTGGACAGTAATATCTGCCATGGAAGCTGGCTGGGTGACCTTGGGCCAGTCACCCTCTCTCAGCCTAGCCTACCTCGCAGGGTTGTTGCGAGCATAAAATGGGGAAGAGGAGAATGATGCAAGATGCTTAGCAAAGCAGCGGTTTTCTCCATGGGGACTGTCATCTGGAGTACACCTGGAATTCCAGGAGATCTCCAGGCCACACCTGGAGGCTGGCGACTATAGGCAACCCAGCTGCTTATCCCCAGTCCCTGCTGGCACTTCCAAGGTTGGCAGGAGGGGAATCGGGGATAGGAGCCTGCAAGCAATATCATGCCTGACAAAGCCTC
Source organism: Gekko gecko (assembly GCA_029375565.1). Classification (NCBI taxonomy): domain Eukaryota; kingdom Metazoa; phylum Chordata; class Lepidosauria; order Squamata; family Gekkonidae; genus Gekko; species Gekko gecko. Next base: position 6,400,976 of record JAPDNY010000006.1, read on the forward strand.
TGGAAGTGATGCCGTTATGTTAGGGCAATGCTCTGGGTTTCACCCCACGCTCTATGGTTTAACCATAGAGTTTGGGCAAATCCTAGAGCATCCTTACCCAAAGGAGTCCGTTGACTGGTGTGCCAAAGTCCAATAATGAACACAGGCGCTTACAATTTCCAAAAGCAGGGGGGAAAACTTTTATTGCAATGAAGGAAGACCCCCTGGGCAGCAAGGACCCAAAGAGTCTGTAGCTTTGTGTGAACATTCTTCCCCCTCTATGACACCCCATTGTGACAGCCAGGTTAGGCTCCGCCTCTCCTTAAGAGCAACCAACGGGAGCTGACAGAATGTTGAGGGACAGTTGAAAGTAGCAGTTAATTCAGTTGGGAGAGAGTCAGACTGGCAGAAGGTCTGAAGGCCCCTCCTTTCGGGTCAGAGGGGTTGCCAGAGCATGCGCCATTTCCTGCATCAGGCCCCTCAATGGCTCCCCTTCCCCAGGAAGATGTGGGGCCTGGGGGAACAAAAGGGTTCTTGGGGTGGTGGCCCTCTTGGCTTGGGGGAGTGTGGAGGAACCCTTTCCCTGCACTCTGAGTTCCGAAAGTGTCATTCTTTGTCTAGTGTAGTGGTTAGGAACGCGGACTCTAATCTGGGAGAACCGGGTTTGATCTGTGATGCCTCCACTTGCAGCTGCTGGATGACCTTGGGCAAGCCATAGTTCTATCAGAGCTGCTATCTCAAGGACAGTTCTGGAAAGAGCTCTCTCAGCCCCACCTACCTCAGAGGGTGCCTGTTGCAGGGAAGGGAAGGGAAGAGAAGGGAAGGGAAGGGAAGGGAAAGGAGTCTGTAAGCCACTCTGAGACTTTGAATGAAGGACAGGGTATAAATCCAATCTCTTCTCTTCTTCTCGTCTTCTCTCTGGAAGGGCAGGAAGCTAGATCAGTTACCAGCCATAGTCCTACAGATGACTCAGCTTGAGAAGGAACTTGGGGATTTGATATCAGAAATCTCCTGGTGACTCCTGGAGAGTTCCCAAAATACCTTCCAGGAGGGCTCCCAGGATGAGGTCAAAACGGGGGGGGGGGGGTGTCCTTGGAAGAGAATGCTGAACTCTGGTCTGCAGGCCAGCAGCTGTTTTTGAACATGCGCTCCGGTCGTCCGCATGCAGGACAGCATATATCACATCTTTAGAACATCTTGCAACTTTTTAAGCTGTAAGTACCTACCCAATGGTTAGTATCAGTTAGGGGATGCTTATGGGAGAGGGAAAGAGGATGCGTTTATACCCACCTTTCTTTTGCTCTTCCCTGTGCTGATTTGGGCATCATGATGAAGTCAGGGCAGGAGGGGACCAGTAAAAAGCACCTGTCGCCATCTCTCCAGGGGAAACCCAAAGAAGAAATTTGGTCTCTGTGGTAACCAGGTGCTGGGTAGCAGGAGACCTTGAGGCAAGGCCTCAGAACTGAGAAAGGGGGATCAGGAATCTGTCCCTCCTGGCAGGAAGACCCCGAAAAGGACAGTGGTGGCTGCGGTACCCTAGTGAAAGGAAGTGGGATAGGGTCTGTAGGAGAGCCAGGCATGTTCCATCACAGAGGGGAATGCCCAATGCTGCTGCTTTGGAGCTGGCTGTGTCGAAGAGGAGTTCTGGGCATGTGTGGCAATGCATTGGGCTCATCCTGAAGAGGGATCTTCATATCTCTCTCAGGTGGGCTCCTGTGTTTGAGCAGGCATCTAAGGTAGACCGAGGGTCTTGGTTGATCCCCCACCGGGCAGTCCCTTGACAATAAACCCGTCCAAGTCCTTTTCCGTGAAAAGAAGACCCTTAATAACAGTCTTAAAATAGTAGTAACAACAATATTCTTAGGGAGTGGGGAGGGGGAACTTGCAATTCTGCCAATAGGATTGCAAGTGGCAATGCTTTCTGTCCAATCACAGCATTTAAGCAAGAGTCCTGCTTAGAGGCTAGACTCCATGGCTGGCTGGCTGGCTGGCTGGCTGGCCTTGTCTTGGCTTCAACAGCTGCTGCTCTATGCCTGGCCCGCCTGTCTTGTCCATGCTGGATCGTGGTGGACTCCTGCCTGACTGGACTGAAGACTGAAGACATCAGCTGGTTTGGAAATATATATATATATGTGTGTGATATATGTGTGTGTGTAAAAAGTTTGTTAAAGTCTTCCTTTAGGTATCCTGTGTTGAGTGGGGTGGATTGCTTGGTCTGGGTGGGTGGTTTCTGTTGGGTGGGTGTTGTGGGGGGACTGGCTTTGCTCAGTTCTGCTTAACTTTACTTAATGTTACAATTAAGTGTTTTAAAAGTTTTAAAAGTTTGTTTTCCTGTTTTAAAAAGTTTTATTTTGGTTAGTTTACTCCTTTTGGGTTCCTTGGGGGGAGCTGGTGGGTTGTGGGTTGTTGCTCAAAATCAGTAGTGTGCCTTGTTGTAAGTTCTGGTTTGTGTTAGTTGTTGCACTTGCACTGTTGTTATGAAGGTTCAGTTTTTTGAAAGTTTTCCTGTTTAGATTGTTCCTTCTGGTTGCTGGGGGGGGGGGGGCTATTGTTCTTCACTAGTGTGGGAGCTGGTGAGGTGCGGGTAGTTGTTCAATAGTGGGCCTTGTTGTAAGTTCTGGTTTGTGTTAGTTGTTGCACTGTTGTTATGAAGGTTGGGTTTGTTTGTTTGTTTGTTTTTGAAAATTTTCCTGTTTTTTTTAATAGGTTGTTCCTTCTGGTTGCTGGGGGGGCTGGGGGTGTGTGGGTTGTTGTCTTGGATTGGATCAGCTAAAGTTTCTTTAGAGATCTGAGTTAGTTCAGTAGTTGTGTGTGTTATTTGTGGGGTCTTTTTGGTTTTAGAAGGTTTTACTGGGTTTGCTGGGTGTTTCTGGTTTGCAAAGTAAGGGGCTAGGGCCAATAAATAGGCTGTTCTAGTACTAAGGGTCTGCTCAGGAATTCTTTCACTTTTAAACACTTTTAAGTAATTGAGCACAGGGCTGTAGTTCATATACCTAACTAGGCCGGAGGTAGGATACTATTAAAAGAGGTGAAGATTTTCTTAAAAGCAGTGGAACAAGTAGCCTAGAGTGAATCAAAGCAGTGTCCTGTGCACCTGACCTTCACTGAAGGCTGGTGCTTTTGCAGAAATACATTTCATAGGTTGAACCCTAGCTTTTCAGTTCTCAATAGGGAACACCTGCATTTCCAGTTCAAAACAGGAAATCGGGTTTGTCCTGGTAGATTCTAGTCAGGAGAAGTTTAATAAAGACCCCAGGGCTTCCAAAAGGGTTTGCTTTCCATCTCAAGGATAGCTTTTTAAAACTCTGTGTCACGAAGGATGCTTGGGTATCTAGCGCCCTGGTACACAGCTCCTGCTCGCACCACGATGAGCAGGATTGTGGTGCCCTCACTTAACAGGGCTGCCAGGGACTTTGTGAAGGAGCAATTGTCCTGTGCTGCAGGGAGGACTGTTCACTTCACATCAGATATCTGGACCTCCAAACAGATGTATGATGTGTATCCAGGGGTCTTTTTTTGGGGGGAGCACACCGGAGCACAGCTCCGGGAGCTCAGGAGCCAAGCCCCGCCCCCAGCCGGCGTCCCCGGGAGTCTTTCAGGCAGCCGAATGTCAATTTCAGCTCCATTATATCCTATGGGCCATTGAAGTCAATGGTGAAAACATAGGGTATATTCTGGGGGCTGGAGGAGGGGTTTGAGGGAGAGGCTCCAAACTCACAGGGAAGCTGATGGAGCCTCTCCTCAAGATACCCACCACGTTTCAAGAACATTGGACCAGGGGGTCCAATTCTATGGGCCCTCAAACAGGTTGCCCCTATTCCCTCCATTGTTCTCTATGGTGGGGAAAAAGTAACTTTTTTCCCACCATAGAGAACAATGGAGGGAATGGGGGCAACCTGTTTGGGGGCCCATAGAATTGGACCCCCTGGTCCAATGTTCTTGAAACGTGGTGGGTATCTTGAGGAGAGGCTCCATCAGCTTCCCTGTGAGTTTGGAGCCTCTCCTCAAACCCCTCCCTCCAGCCCCAGAATATACCCTATGTTTTCACCATTGACTTCAATGGCCCATAGGATATAATGGGGCCAAATTGCCGCCGAATTTCTTTCATTCCTTCCTTTCCTTCTCTCCTTTTCCTCTTTCCCTCCTTCTTCCCTTCTCTCTTTCTTTCCCACCTTCTTCTCTGCTCTTTTTTCCTCCTTTCCCTGCTTCCCTCCTTCTTCCCTCTTTTTCTTTCCCTCATTCTTTCCTTCTCTTTCTTTCCCTCTTTCCTTCCTTCTTTCCTTCTCTCTACTCTCTCTTTCTCCTTCCCTTTTTCCTCCTTCTGTGGCCCAACTCTCATGAGAAGGAGTTTAAACTTTAAACCCCTTCTCTCTTAGCTCCCCCACCGAGACTAGCTGGGGAAGGGAAGGGGAGGCTTTTGAAGATGCTTTCCCTTCTGACATCACTTCCGGTGACGTCAGGGGACGTGGTATATGCTAATAGCCTAATAGCTCATTAGCATACCATATGCTAATGAGCTCCTGCAGCTGTTTTTCTACAAAAAGACCCCTGTGTGTATCTCTCGCCAACTGTGCACTGGTGGTAACTCACTGAGGTTGTGGGTTGGGGTTGGGAGACACCTGGCGATAGGCAGGGCCAGTGCCCCAGGCTGTCTATTGCTAGACTCTGCTGCATGCCAAACCACTCGATGTGCCACAGCACACGGGGGCCAACATTGGGGCCACCATCAACGGACAACTAAAGGAGTGGGTAGGCAGTGATGTCACATTGGCCTTCATGGTGACTGATGGTGGCTCAAACATGAAGTCAGCACCGAAACATTGGGCCAGAAGTACGTTATCTCTGTGGCCACCTCCTCCACCTTGTGGTTAAGGATGCCTTGGGCCTGGGTTCAGAGAACCCCAGGTATGTTGCTATGACCCGTGAGTACAGGCATCTCATCCGGAAATGTCATCCCATCACTGGTCACGTCTCACACAGTAATAAGGACACTTACCTGCTGTGTGAGAAACATACACTAGCGGGTGTCAGCACTCGGTGGAACTCCACCTGTGCCATGCTCCAGTGCTTGGTGGAGCAGAAGGAAGCTCTGGATGCAGAAGAAATCTCTAGAATTTGAGCCTTTAGATTGGGGTGCAACTCTAGCTCGCCTCCTCATGGTGCACCCTAGATAATGCCAAAGAGCTAGCCCATCCAGCAGCCAGACAATTTTGGGATCCTCTGGCAACACTGCCCACATGGAAACTGTTACCCAAACAGGCAAGTCCTTCTCCGGACTACTCGACAAGAGGGGAATAGGGGGTGACTCAGTCCTGTAGAGCTGGCATTGCCCACAATGGCACTAGATTCAGCTGCTGGACAGTGGTTGGGCATCCAACCAGGGTAGCAAATCTTAGAGTGCCACAAAGGTACACAGAGCCACATTTTCAGTTTAACAGACTAGTACTAGTCTCTTTGTTCTAGAACTACACTTTGGATAAGGAAAGAGGAGAGATAGGATAGAGTACTAAGCTTACTAGTGAAGGAGTGAACCTGGTGGTAAGAGGGCCACCTGCCTCATGGTGCCAAGAGAGAGGACAGCATGTCCTCTCTCTTGGTGTGTGCAAGAGGAAGACATGTGTGGGAGAGGATGAACAGAAGAAAGGAAGTTGTTCCCTGAGATCTCCATTCTGAATAACAAAGGGATAGTGGCAGGAGACTACTACAACAAAATGACAAATTAAATGTTCACGGTCAGGGGAATTAACTTCAAAAATCCCATTCAATAAAGGAGTCAAACAAGGCTGTATATTAGCACCAGTGTTCCCTCTAAGCTAAGTTAGTGTGAGCTAGCTCATGATTTTGTAGCCTTCGGCTCACCCATTTCTGTCTTAACTCAGGAAGGCGGGCTCCAGAGCAAACTAATTTATGCAGTAACCAAATTGCCCACTCCCAAGTTTAATGCCAGTAGCTCACAAAGTAGAACTTTTGCTCACAAGACTCCACAGCTTAGAGGGAGCATTGATTAGCACCCTTTCTATTCAACCTGCTCCTTAATGCTCTCTCCTCTTACCTCGATGCTGTTGATTGCCATGCTCCGAAATTGGGTTCTGTCCTCGTCCCTCTGCTATTATATGCAGACGACAAGGCACTATTGTCCTGCTCCAAAGTTGGTTTAAAGTGTTCACTTAAATAGACAGGAGAGTAAACACAGAAAGGTTGACTCTGCATTTGCATTTTAAAATCAGTTTTGTGCTGTATTTGCATTTTTAAAGTCAGTTTTGTGCTGCTGTGATTCTGTCTTACTCTATGTTTGACGGTGTCACAGCAGCACGAAACTGATTTTAAAAATGCAAATGCAGATTCGACCGAACGAAGGGTCAGTGTGTGACGAATGATTATCTAGCAATCAGTCTCTCTTGCCACGAAGTCTGGAGGTTGAGCCAGGGGACTTCAGTTCCAACATGCTATGCTTTGGACACTCCCAAGCAGTCCATCCGATCTTACAGGTAACAAGCTAGGGGGGTGTTAGGCAGAGAAGTTACATAAGGTTGTGGAATCCTCTGCCACTTATCCTTGCTTTCCCATTTTCCCCTGGCCTACATCTGATAATAAACGGGGAGCTAATCAGTGCTCCCTCTAAACTACGGAGTCTGGTGAGCAAAAATCCTACTTTGAGCTCCTGGCATGAAAGTTGTGAGCGAGCGGTTTGGCTACTCCATCAATTAATTTGCTCTGGAGCCATCCCTTCCTGAGCTAAGACAAAAATGGGTGAGCCGGAGGCTGAAAAACTGTGAGCTGGCTCACACGAACTCAGCTTAGAGGGAACACTGGAGCGAATGCCTTGGCTTGAAGCTTTTGGATGCGGTGCCGTACAGGTTGGCACAGGGTTCTGTTGCTGGGCACTAGTGCATTCAGTGCACCGGTTCTGCGGTCCTTGCAGAAAGCGCCCCCCCAGTTTGTAAAACAGAGATTCTTGGGTTTGAAGTTGATCCTGTTGGGGTTCCGTGTGGCACTAGCCCTGCCACGGTGGCACTTTTTCTGCTGTGCACATAGCAGGCTCCTGGCAAACAAGCAATCTCCTAACAGTTCACTTTCCATGAGATTCTCTGGGAGAGTCTGACTGTTAGGTGCCTGCTGTTTGCTGGGTTCATTTTTTTTTTACTGTTATAGAAAACCATAGGAACCAATGGGGAATGGGGGCAACCTCTTTTGGGGCCCATAGAATTGGACCCACTTGCCCAATGCCTTTGGAACTGGGAGGTTTTATGTGGGGAGAGGCTCCAGCAGCTACACCGTGAATTTGGTGCCCCTCCCTCAAACCTCCTCCCCAGTCCACTGAAAACGCCATGGGAAATTTAACACTCTCCCCCACCATAGGAACCAATGGGGAATCAGAGCAACCCCTTTGGGGGGCCATAGAATCGGACCCCTGGGTCCAATCTTTTTGGAACTTGGGGGTTCTTTTGGGGAGAGGCTCCAGAAGCTACACTATGAATTTGGTGCTCCTCCCTCAAACCCCTTCCCCCCAGCCCCCAGATTATACCCTATGAGATTTTGCCATTGACTTTAATGGCCCATGGGGCTGCGGTGGCTCAAAGGTTAAGACACCGAGCTGCAGACTGGAAGGTCGGTAGCTCGGCAGTTTGAGACCTGAGTGCTGCGTGATGGAGTGAGCTCCCGTCTCTGGCCTCAGCTCCTGCTAACCTAGCAGTTTGGTAGCAAGAAATTGCAAGTAAATAAATAGGTACCGCTTTCGTGGGAAGGTAACAGTGTTCCGTGTGCCTCGGTGTTTAGTCACGCCAGCCACATGACCACGGAAACATCTTCGGACAGCGCTGGCTCTTTGGCTTTGAAACGGAGATGAGCAATGCCCTCTAGAGTCGGATTCAACTGGCTTTCGAGCAAGGGAAACCTTTACCTTTACTTAATGAACCATAGGGTATAATAAAGCCGTATATTTGGGATTCCCAAACATCTCCCGAATCAGCCGGCGCTGCTGAACCAGATATTCAGGGATATTTAGAATTCCCAGATATGTTTGCCCCGAATAGCCCCAAATCTGAATTTAGCCAATAAAATGTTTGGGGCACACCCCTAATTGTGACAAATTCTAAAACTGTACTTCTATGAAGGAACGCGGAATCTTCCTTAAAGTGGCCATTTTCTTCTCTCCTGGCCTGAGGCTACTGCTGTGTCCTCTGGAGGATTCTCCTTAGCTAGGAGAGGATGGTATGGAGGCTGAGGCCTGAAGGGAGAAGGCAAGCCTCAGAAGAACTGGGGGCAGAGGGGGAGATGTCCTGTGTTGGTGATGCCACTGCTTGGACCCGCAGTAGGTGGTGATGTCACTGGGATGAGCGACCTTTTGTTTAAATGGGTCCGTTAGGAGGTGATGCGCCACCTTTTATTTACGAGGTCCAGTAGGTGCCCATTTCTTCCCTCACAGATCCTGTTTCCTCCCCCTTCACCTCCTGATTCAGCCCCTCAGCCTCTGGAATGGCTGCCTTCTTCTCAGCCAGGAGAGTAGGATGTGGGAACTGAAGCATGCAGGGGTGGGCCGCCCTTGGATAGGCAGGAGCCTGGCGTTGAAGGTTTGATCTGGAAGAGAAGGAGAGGACAAAGGTGTTGGGTCATGATTCCTCACCAAGGAATTGTCCAAATGTTACTACAGTGAAGAAATGTTGAATCTTCCTCAATTATTCTCTGTACCCCAGCAAGTCAGATGGGGGGACGGAAGGGAAAGGACTCTGAAGAAGCCACCTGCTAGACCTCTTTAAATACAGGCCATAGCTCCAGCCTCTGGGCCACCTGCAAGGAGGAGGAGGAGGAGTTGGTTTTATATCCCACCTTTCACTACCTCAAGGACTCTTGAAAAGGCTTACAGTCACCTTCCCTTCCTGTCAGCACAACAGACACCCTGTGAGGAAGGTGGGGCTGAGAGAGCTCTGAGACAACTGTAACTCACCAAGGGCACCCAGCTAGCTGCATGTGGAGTGGGGAATCAAAAACGGTTCTACAGATTAGAGTTTGCCACACTTAACTACTACATCAAACAGAAGTCCATTTTTTTTGAGAGATCCAGAGGGTGCCCAGCAGAATATTGCAAGTTTTTTTATTTGATGAGTTCGAGAGGGTGGCCAGAAGAATAAAGCAAGTCCTTTTACTGTAAAACAATGAGAGGGTGGTGAAAAGATCCATAGGATTGCCAGAAAAATATAGCAAGAACTTACCCTTGAAGAGATCCAGACGGTGGCCAGAAGAATACAGCAAGTCCTTTTATATAAGAGGTTGGTCAGAGGAATATACCAAATTTTATTTATAGAAGAAGCTCAGAGGAAGGGCCAGAACATTATACTGTCCATTTATTTCAAGAGATCTAGAAGGTGCAAAGGAGACTATTACAATCTGTTTTATTTCCAAGAGAGTCGAAGGGTACTCAGAAGATTATAGAAAGTCCATTTATTGGACAAGATGCAGAAGGGGGCCCAGAAGAATATAACAAGTCCTTTTATTTGAAGAGATGCAGAGTGTGGCCAGAAGAATATAGCAAGTCCTTTTAATTGGACAGATGCAGGAGGGGGCCCAGAACATTCTATCAAATTCTTTTCTTTGAAGAGATGCACAACAGGGCACACAACATTATAGCAAATCCTTTTTTTTGAAAAGATGCAGAAGTGGCCCCAGAAGAATATAGCAAGCTCTTTTCTTTGAAAAGATGCAGAAGGGGCTCCCCAAAAATATAGCAAGTTCTTTTGTTTGCACAGTTGCAGAAGGGGGCCCAAAAAATATAGCACGTCCTTTTACTTGAAGGCCTGCACAAGGGGGCCCAGAATATTATAGGAAATTCTTTTCTTTGAAAAGATGCAGAAGTGACCCCCGAAGAATATAGCAAGCCCTTTTCTTTGAAAAGATGCAGAAGGGGCTCCCGAAGAATATACCAAGTCCTATTCTTTGCAGTGTTGTAGAAGGGGGCCCAGAAAATATAGCACGTCCTTTTAATTAAAGACCTGCAGAAGGGGGCCCAGAACATTATAGCAAATTCTTGTCTTTGAAGAGATGCACAACGGGGCCAACAACATTATACCAAATCCTTTTATTTGAAAAGATGCAGAAGAGGCTCCCGAAGAATATAGCAAGTCCTATTCTTTGCAGAGTTGCAGAAGGGGCCCCAGGAAATATAGCACGTCCTTTTAATTGGAGACATGCATAAGGGGGCCCAGAACATTATAGCAAATTCTTTTCTTTGAAGAGATGCACAACGGGGCCAACAACATTATAAGAAGTCCTTTTCTTTGAAAAGATGCAGTAGGGGCTCCCGAATAATATAGCAAGTCCTATTGTTTGCAGAGTTGCAGAAGGGGGCCCAGGAAATATAGCACGTCCTTTTAATTGGAGACATGCATAAGGGGGCCCAGAACATTATAGCAAATTCTTTTCCTTGAAGAGATGCACAACAGGGCCCGCAACATTATAGCAAGTCCTTTTCATTGAAAAGATGCAGAAGTGCCCCAGAAGAATATAGCAAGTCCTTTTCTTTGAAAAGATGCAGAAGTGGCCCCAGAAGAATATAGCAAGTCCTTTTCTTTGAAAAGATGCAGAAGGGGCTCCCGAAGAATATAGCAAGCCCTTTTCTTTGAAAAGATGCAGAAGGGGCTCCCGAAGAATATAGCAAGTCCTTTTCTTTGCAGAGTTGCAGAAGGGGGCCCAGAAAATATAGCACGTCCTTTTAATTGAAGACATGCACAAGGGGGCCCAGAACATTATAGCAAATTCTTTTCTTTGAAGAGATGCACAACGGGGCCAACAACATTATAAGAAGTCCTTTTCTTTGAAAAGATGCAGAAGGGGCTCCCGAAGAATATAGCAAGTCCTCTTCTTTGAAAAGATGCAGAAGGGGCTCCCGAAGAATATAGCAAGTCCTTTTGTTTGCAGAGTTTCAGAAGGGCCCCCAGAAAATATAGCACGTCCTTTTAATTGGAGACAGGCACAAGGGGGCCCGAAAATTATAGCAAATTCTTTTCTTTGAAGAGATGCACAATGGGACCAACAACATTATAACAAGTTCTTTACTTTGAAAAGATGCACAACTGGCCCCCGAAGAATACAGCAAGCCCTTTTCTTTGAAAAGATGCAGAAGGGGCTCCCGAAGAATATAGGAACTCCATTTTTTGCAGAGCTGCAGAAGGAGGCCAGAAAATATAGACCGTCCATTTAATTGGAGACATGCACAAGGGGGCCCAGAACATTCTATCAAATTCTTTTCTTTGAAGAGATGCACAACGGGGCACACAACATTATAGCAAATGCTTTTATTTGAAAAGATGCAGAAGTGGCTCCCGAAGAATATAGCAAGCTCTTTTCTTTGAAAAGATGCAGAAGGGGCTCCCCAAAAATATAGCAAGTTCTTTTGTTTGCACAGTTGCAGAAGGGGGCCCAAAAAATATAGAACGTCCATTTACTTGAAGACCTGCACAAGGGGGCCCAGAATATTATAGGAAATTCTTTTCTTTGAAGAGATGCAGAACGGGGCCAACAACATTATAGCAAGTCCTTTTCTTTGAAAAGATGCAGAAGTGACCCCCGAAGAATATAGCAAGCCCTTTTCTTTGAAAAGATGGAGAAGGGGCTCCCGAAGAATATAGCAAGTCCTATTCTTTGCAGCGTTGCAGAAGGGGGCCCAGAAAATATAGCACGTCCGTTTAATTGGTGACATGCACAAGGGGGCCCACAACAATATGGCAAATTCTTTTCTTTGAAAAGATGTAGAAGGGGCTCCCGAAAAATATAGCAACTCCATTTATTTGCAGAGTTGCAGAAGGAGGCCGAGAAAATATAGAATGTCCTTTTAATTGAAGACATGCATAAGGGGGCCCAGAACATTCTACCAAATTCTTTTCTTTGAAGAGATTCACAACGGGGCCCGCAACATTATAGCAAGGCCTTTTTTTAAAAAAGATGCAGAAGTGGCCCCTGAAGAATATAGGAAGCCCTTTTCTTTGAAAAGATACAGAAGGGGCTCCCGAAGAATATAGCAAGCCCTTTTCTTTGAAGAGTTGCAGAAGGGGGCCCAGAAAATATAGCACGTCCTTTTAATTGGAGACATGCACAAGGGGGCCCAGAACATTATAGCAAATTCTTTTCTTTGAAGAGATGCACAATGGGGCCAACAAAATTATAACAAGTCCTTTTCTTTGAAAAGATGCAGAAGGGGCTCCCGAAGAATATAGCAAGTCCTCTTCTTTGAAAAGATGCAGAAGGGGCTCCCGAAGAATATAGCAAGTCCTTTTGTTTGCAGAGTTTCAGAAGGGCCCCCAGAAAATATAGCACGTCCTTTTAATTGGAGACAGGCACAAGGGGGCCCAGAACATTATAGCAAATTCTTTTCTTTGAAGAGATGCACAATGGGGCCAACAACATTATAACAAGTTCTTTACTTTGAAAAGATGCAGAACTGGCCCCCGAAGAATATAGCAAGCCCTTTTCTTTGAAAAGATGCAGAAGGGGCTCCCGAAGAATATAGCAACTCCTTTTCTTTGCAGAGCTGCAGAAGGGGGCCCAGAAAATATAGCACGTCCATTTAATTGGAGACATGCACAAGGGGGCCCAGAACATTCTAGCAAATTCTTTTCTTTGAAGAGATGCACAATGGGGCCAACAACATTATAACAACTTCTTTACTTTTAAAACATGCAGAACTGGCCCCCGAATAATATAGCAAGCCCTTTTCTTTGAAAAGATGCAGAAGGGTCTCCCGAAGAATATAGGAACTCCTTTTCTTTGCAGAGCTGCAGAAGGGCCCCCAGAAAATATAGCACGTCCTTTTAATTGGAGACAGGCACAAGGGGGCCCAGAACATTATAGCAAATTCTTTTCTTTGAAGAGATGCACAATGGGGCCAACAACATTATAACAACTTCTTTAATTTTAAAACATGCAGAACTGGCCCCCGAAGAATATAGCAAGCCCTTTTCTTTGAAAAGATGCAGAAGGGGCCCCAGAAAATATAGCAACTCCTTTTCTTTGCAGAGCTGCAGAAGGGGGCCCAGAAAATATAGCACATCCTTTTAATTGAAGACATGCACAAGGGGGCCCAGAACATTCTCGCAAATTCTTTTCTTTGAAGAGATGCACAACGGGGCACACAACATTATAGCAAATCCTTTTCTTTGAAAAGTTGCAGAAGTGGCCCTAGAAGAATATAGCAAGCCCTTTTCTTTGAAAAGATGCAGAAGGGGCTCCCGAACAATATAGCAAGTCCTATTCTTTGCAGCGTTGCAGAAGGGGGCCCAGAAAATATAGCACGTCCTTTTAATTGAAGACCTGCACAAGGGGGCCCAGAACATTATAGCAAATTCTTGTCTTTGAAGAGATGCACAACGGGGCCAACAACATTATACCAAATCCTTTTATTTGAAAAGATGCAGAAGGGGCTCCCGAAGAATATAGCAAGTCCTATTCTTTGCAGCGTTGCAGAAGGGGGCCCAGGAAATATAGCACGTCCTTTTAATTGGAGACATGCATAAGGGGGCCCAGAACATTATAGCAAATTCTTTTCCTTGAAGAGATGCACAACAGGGCCCGCAACATTATAGCAAGTCCTTTTCATTGAAAAGATGCAGAAGTGCCCCAGAAGAATATAGCAAGTCCTTTTCATTGAAAAGATGCAGAAGTGGCCCCAGAAGAGTATAGCAAGTCCTTTTCTTTGAAAGATGCAGAAGGAGCTCCCGAGGAATATAGCAAGCTCTTTTCTTTGAAAAGATGCAGAAGGGGCTCCCGAAGAATATAGCAAGTCCTTTTCTTTGAAGAGTTGCAGAAGGGGGCCCAGAAAATATAGCACGTCCTTTTAATTGAAGACATGCACAAGGGGGCCCAGAACATTATAGCAAATTCTTTTCTTTGAAGAGATGCACAACGGGGCCAACAACATTATAAGAAGTCCTTTTCTTTGAAAAGATGCAGAAGGGGCTCCCGAAGAATATAGCAAGTCCTTTTGTTTGCAGAGTTTCAGAAGGGCCCCCAGAAAATATAGCACGTCCTTTTAATTGGAGACAGGCACAAGGGGGCCCAGAACATTATAGCAAATTCTTTTCTTTGAAGAGATGCACAATGGGGCCAACAACATTATAACAAGTTCTTTACTTTGAAAAGATGCAGAACTGGCCCCCGAAGAATATAGCAAGCCCTTTTCTTTGAAAAGATGCAGAAGGGGCTCCCGAAGAATATAGCAACTCCTTTTCTTTGCAGAGCTGCAGAAGGGGGCCCAGAAAATATAGACCGTCCATTTAATTGGAGACATGCACAAGGGGGCCCAGAACATTATAGCAAATTCTTTTCTTTGAAGAGATGCACAACGGGGCACACAACATTATAGCAAATCCTTTTATTTGAAAAGATGCAGAAGTGGCCCCAGAAGAATATAGCAAGCTCTTTTCTTTGAAAAGATGCAGAAGGGGGCCCAGAAAATATAGCACGTCCTTTTAATTGAAGACCTGCACAAGGGGGCCCAGAACATTATAGCAAATCCTTTTTTGAAGAGATGCACAACGGGGCCCACAACATTATAGCAAGTCCTTTTCTTTGAAAAGATGCAGAAGTGGCCCCCGAAGAATATAGCAAGTCCTATTCTTTGCAGCGTTGCAGAAGGGGACCCAGAAAATATAGCACGTCCTTTTAATTGAAGACCTGCACAAGGGGGCCGAGAACATTATAGCAAATCCTTTTTTTGAAGAGATGCACAACGGGGCCCACAACATTATAGCAAGTCCTTTTCTTTGAAAAGATGCAGAAGTGGCCCCCGAAGAATATAGCAAGTCCTATTCTTTGCAGCGTTGCAGAAGGGGGCCCAGAAAATATAGCACGTCCTTATAATTGAAGACCTGCAAAAGGGGGCCCAGAACATTATAGCAAATTCTTTTCTTTGAAGAGATGCACAATGGGGCCAACAACATTATAACAAGTTCTTTACTTTGAAAACATGCAGAACTGGCCCCCGAAGAATATAGTAAGCCCTTTTCTTTGAAGAGATGCAGAAGGGGCCCCAGAAAATATAGCACGTCCATTTAATTGAAGACATGCACAAGGGGGCCCAGAACATTCTAGCAAATTCCTTTCTTTGAAGAGATGCACAACGGGGCACACAACATTATAGCATATCCTTTTATTTGAAAAGATGCAGAAGTGGCCCCAGAAGAATATAGCAAGCCCTTCTCTTTGAAAAGATGCAGAAGGGGCTCCCGAAAAATATAGCAAATTCTTTTGTTTGCAGAGTTGCAGAAGGGGGCCCAAAAAATATAGAATGTCCTTTTACTTGAAGACATGCACAAGTGGGCGCAGAACATTATAGCAAATTCTTTTCTTTGAAGAGATGCACAACGGGGCCAACAACATTATAAGAAGTCCTCTTCTTTGAAAAGATGCAGAAGGGGCTCCCGAAGAATATAGCCAGTCCCTTTCTTTGCAGAGTTGCAGAAGGGGGCCCAGAAAATATAGCACGTCCGTTTAATTGGAGACATGCACAAGGGGGCCCACAACATTATAGCAAATTCTTTTCTTTGAAAAGATGTAGAAGGGGCTCCCAAAAAATATAGCAACTCCATTTATTTGCAGAGTTGCAGAAGGAGGCCGAGAAAATATAGAATGTCCTTTTAATTGAAGACATGCATAAGGGGGCCGAGAACATTCTACCAAATTCTTTTCTTTGAAGAGATTCACAACGGGGCCCGCAACATTATAGCAAGGCCTTTTTTTTTAAAGATGCAGAAGTGGCCCCTGAAGAATATAGCAAGCCCTTTTCTTTGAAAAGATGCAGAAGGGGCTCCCAAAGAATATAGCAAGTCCTATTCTTTGCAGCGTTGCAGAAGGGGGCCCAGAAAATATAGCACGTCCTTTTAATTGGAGACATGCAGAAGGGGGCCCAGAACATTATAGCAAATTCTTTTCTTTGAAGAGATGCAGAACGGGGCCAACAACATTATAACAAGTCCTTTTCTTTCAAAAGTTGCAGAAGGGGCTCCCGAAGAATATAGCCAGTCCTTTTTTTGCAGAGTTGCAGAAGGGGGCCCAGAAAATATAGCACGTCCGTTTAATTGGTGACATGCACAAGGGGGCCCACAACAATATAGCAAATTTTTTTCTTTGAAAAGATGTAGAAGGGGCTCCCGAAAAATATAGCAACTCCATTTATTTGCAGAGTTGCAGAAGGAGGCCGAGAAAATATAGAATGTCCTTTTAATTGAAGACATGCATAAGGGGGCCCAGAACATTCTACCAAATTCTTTTCTTTGAAGAGATTCACAACGGGGCCCGCAACATTATAGCAAGGCCTTTTTTTTTAAAAGATGCAGAAGTGGCCCCTGAAGAATATAGGAAGCCCTTTTCTTTGAAAAGATACAGAAGGGGCTCCCGAAGAATATAGCAAGCCCTTTTCTTTGAAGAGTTGCAGAAGGGGGCCCAGAAAATACAGCACATCCTTATAATTGAAGACCTGCACAAGGGGGCCCAGAACATTATAGCAAATTCTTTTCTTTGAAGAGATGCACAACGGGGCCAACAACATTATAAGAAGTCCTTTTCTTTGAAAAGATGCAGAAGGGGCTCCCGAAGAATATAGCAAGTCCTCTTCTTTGAAAAGATGCAGAAGGGGCTCCCGAAGAATATAACAAGTCCTTTTGTTTGCAGAGTTTCAGAAGGGCCCCCAGAAAATATAGCACGTCCTTTTAATTGGAGACAGGCACAAGGGGGCCCAGAACATTATAGCAAATTCTTTTCTTTGAAGAGATGCACAATGGGGCCAACAACATTATAACAAGTTCTTTACTTTGAAAACATGCAGAACTGGCCCCCGAAGAATATAGCAAGCCCTTTTCTTTGAAAAGATGCAGAAGGGGCCCCAGAAAATATAGCACGTCCATTTAATTGAAGACATACACAAGGAGGCCCAGAACATTCTAGCAAATTCTTTTCTTTGAAGAGATGCACAACGGGGCACACAACATTATAGCAAATCCTTTTATTTGAAAAGATGCAGAAGTGGCCCCAGAAGAATATAGCAAGCCCTTTTCTTTGAAAAGATGCAGAAGGGGCTCCCGAAAAATATAGTAAGTTCTTTTGTTTGCAGAGTTGCAGAAGGGGGCCCAAAAAATATAGAACGTCCTTTTACTTGAAGACATGCACAAGGGGGCCCAGAACATTATAGCAAATTCTTTTGTTTGAAGAGATGCATAATGGAGCCAACAACATTATAACAACTCCTTTTCTTTCAAAAGTTGCAGAAGTGACCTCCGAAGAATATAGCAAGCCCTTTTCTTTGAAAAGATGCAGAAGGGGCCCCAGAAAATATAGGAAATCCTTTTATGTGCAGAGCTGCAGAAGGGGCCCATAAAATATAGCACGTCCATTTAATTGAAGACATGCACAAGGGGCCCAGAACATTCTAGCAAATTCTTTTCTTTGAAGAGATGCACAACGGGGCCCACAACATTATAGCAAATCCTTTTCATTGAAAAGATGCAGAAGTGGCCCCAGAAGAATATAGCAAGCCCTTTTCTTTGAAAAGATGCAGAAGGGGCTCCCGAAGAATATAGCAAGTCCTATTCTTTGCAGAGTTGCAGAAGGGGGCCCAGAAAATATAGCACGTCCTTTTAATTGGAGGCATGCACAAGGGGGCCCAGAACATTATAGCAAATTCTTTTCTTTGAAGAGATGCACAACGGGACCAACAACATTATAGCAAGTCCTTTTCTTTGAAAAGATGCAGAAGTGGCCCCGAAGAATATACCAAACCCTTTTCTGTGAAAAGATGCAGAAGGGGCTCCCGAAGAATATAGCAAGTCCTTTTCTTTGCAGAGTTGCAGAAGGGGGCCCAGAAAATATAGCACGTCCGTTTAATTGGAGACATGCACAAGGCGGCCCAGAACATTCTAGCAATTTCTTTTCTTTGAAGAGATGCAGAACGGGACCCACAACATTAAACCAAGTCCTTTTCTTTGAAAAGATGCAGAAGTGGCCCCAGAAGAATATAGCAAGCCCTTTTCTTTAAAAAGATGCAGAAGGGGCTCCCGAACAATATAGCAAGTCCTTTTGTTTGCAGAGTTGCAGAAGGGGGCCAGAAAATATAGAACGTCCTTTTAATTGAAGACATGCACAAGGGAGCCCAGAACATCATAGCAAATTCTTTTCTTTGAAGAGATGCACAATGGGGCCAACAACATTATAACAAGTTCTTTACTTTGAAAAGATGCAGAACTGGCCCCCGAGGAATATAGCAAGCCCTTTTCTTTGAAAAGATGCAGAAGGGGCTCCCGAAGAGTATAGGAAGTCCTTTTCTTTGCAGAGTTGCAGAAGGGGGCCCAGAAAATATAGCACGTCCTTTTAATTGGAGACATGTACAAGGGGGCCCAGAACATTATAGCAATTTCTTTTCTTTGAAGAGATGCATAATGGGGCCAACAACATTATAGCAAGTCCTTTTCTTTGAAAAGTTGCAGAAGTGACCCCCGAAGAATATAGCAAATCCTTTTCTTTGCAGAGTTGCAGAAGGGAGCCCAGAAAATATAGCACGTCCTTTTAATTGGAGACATGCACAAGGGGGCCCAGAATATTGTAGCAAATTCTTTTCTTTGAAGAGATGCACAACGGGACCCACAACATTATACCAAGTCCTTTTCTTTGAAAAGATGCAGAAGTGGCCCCAGAAGAATATAGCAAGCCCTTTTCTTTAAAAAGATTCAGAAGGGGGCCCAGAAGAATATAGCCAGTCCTTTTCTTTGCAGAGTTGAAGAAGGGGGCCCAGAAAATATAGCACGTCCTTTTAATTGGAGAAATGCGCAAGGGGGCCCAGAACATTATAGCAAATTCTTTTCTTTGAAGAGATGCACAATGGGGCCAACAACATTATAACAAGTTCTTTACTTTGAAAACATGCAGAACTGGCCCCGAAGAATATAGCAAGCCCTTTTCTTTGAAAAGATGCAGAAGGGGCCCATAAAATATAGCACGTCCATTTAATTGAAGACATGCACAAGGGGGCCCAGAACATTCTAGCAAATTCTTTTCTTTGAAGAGATGCACAACGGGGCACACAACATTATAGCAAATCCTTTTCATTGAAAAGATGCAGAAGTGGCCCCAGAAGAATATAGCAAGCCCTTTTCTTTGAAAAGATGCAGAAGGGGCTCCCGAAGAATATAGCAAGTCCTATTCTTTGCAGAGCTGCAGAAGGGGGCCCATAAAATATAGCACGTCCATTTAATTGAAGACATGCACAAGGGGGCCCAGAACATTCTAGCAAATTCTTTTCTTTGAAGAGATGCACAACGGGGCACACAACATTATAGCAAATCCTTTTCATTGAAAAGTTGCAGAAGTGACCCCCGAAGAATATAGCAAGCCCTTTTCTTTGAAAAGATGCAGAAGGGGCTCCCGAAGAATATAGCAAGTCCTATTCTTTGCAGAGTTGAAGAAGGGGGCCCAGAAAATATAGCACGTCCTTTTTATTGGAGACATGCACAAGGGGGCCCAGAACATTATAGCAAATTCTTTTCTTTGAAGAGATGCACAATGGGGCCAACAACATTATAACAAGTTCTTTACTTTGAAAAGATGCAGAACTGGCCCCCGAAGAATATAGCAAGCCCTTTTCTTTGAAAAGATGCAGAAGGGGCCCCAGAAAATATAGCAACTCCTTTTCTTTGCAGAGCTGCAGAAGGGGGCCCAGAAAATATAGCACGTCCATTTAATTGAAGACCTGCACAAGGGGGCCCAGAACATTCTAGCAAATTCTTTTCTTTGAAGAGATGCAGAACGGGGCCAACAACATTATAACAAGTCCTTTTCTTTCAAAAGTTGCAGAAGTGACCCCCGAAGAACATAGCAAGCCCTTTTCTTTGCAGAGTTGCAGAAGGGGCCCCAGAAAATATAGCACGTCCTTTTAATTGGAGACATGCACAAGGGGGCCCAGAACATTGTAGCAAATTCTTTTCTTTGAAGAGATGCACAACGGGACCCACAACATTATACCAAGTCCTTTTCTTTGAAAAGATGCAGAAGTGGCCCCAGAAGAATATAGCAAGCCCTTTTCTTTGAAAAGATGCAGAAGTGGCTCCCGAAAAATATAGCAAATCCTTTTCTTTGCAGAGTTGCAGAAGGGAGCCCAGAAAATATAGCACGTCCTTTTAATTGGAGACATGCACAACGGGGCCCAGAATATTGTAGCAAATTCTTTTCTTTGAAGAGATGCACAACGGGACCCACAACATTATACCAAGTCCTTTTCTTTGAAAAGATGCAGAAGTGGCCCCAGAAGAATATAGCAAGCCCTTTTCTTTAAAAAGATTCAGAAGGGGGCCCAGAAGAATATAGCCAGTCCTTTTATTTGCAGAGTTGCAGAAGGGGGCCCAGAAAATATAGCACGTCCTTTTAATTGGAGACATGTGCAAGGGGGCCCAGAACATTATAGCAAATTCTTTTCTTTGAAGAGATGCACAATGGGGCCAACAACATTATAACAAGTTCTTTACTTTGAAAACATGCAGAACTGGCCCCCGAAGAATATAGCAAGCCCTTTTCTTTGAAAAGATGCAGAAGGGGCCCCAGAAAATATAGCACGTCCATTTAATTGAAGACATGCACAAGGGGGCCCAGAACATTCTAGCAAATTCTTTTCTTTGAAGAGATGCACAACGGGGCACACAACATTATAGCAAATCCTTTTATTTGAAAAGATGCAGAAGGGGCTCCCGAAAAATATAGCAAGCCCTTTTCTTTGAAAAGATGCAGAAGGGGCTCCCAAAAAATATAGCAAGTTCTTTTGTTTGCAGAGTTGCAGAAGGGGGCCCCAAAAATATAGAACGTCCTTTTACTTGAAGACATGCACAAGGGGGCCCAGAACATTATAGCAAATTCTTTTGTTTGAAGAGATGCATAATGGGGCCAACAACATTATAACAACTCCTTTTCTTTCAAAAGTTGCAGAAGTGACCCCCGAAGAATATAGCAAGCCCTTTCTTTGAAAAGATGCAGAAGGGCCCCAGAAAATATAGGAAATCCTTTTATGTGCAGAGCTGCAGAAGGGGGCCCAGAAAATATAGCACGTCCATTTAATTGAAGACCTGCACAAAGGGGCCCAGAACATTATAGCAAATTCTTTTCTTTGAAGAGATGCAGAACGGGGCCAACAACATTATAACAAGTCCTTTTCTTTCAAAAGTTGCAGAAGTGACCCCCGAAGAATATAGCAAGCCCTTTTCTTTGCAGAGTTGCAGAAGGGGACCCAGAAAATATAGCACGTCCTTTTAATTGGAGACATGCACAAGGGGGCCCAGAACATTATAGCAAATTCTTTTCTTTGAAGAGATGCACAACGGGACCCACAACATTATAGCAAGTCCTTTTCTTTGAAAAGATGCAGAAGTGGCCCCAGAAGAATATAGCAAGCCCTTTTCTTTGAAAAGATGCAGAAGGGGCTCCCGAAGAATATAGCAAGTCCTTTTCTTTGCAGAGTTGCAGAAGGGGGCCCAGAAAATATAGCACGTCCTTTTAATTGAAGACATGCACAAGGGGGCCCAGAACATTATAGCAAATTCTTTTCTTTGAAGAGATGCATAATGGGGCCAACAACATTATAGCAAGTCCTTTTCTTTGAAAAGTTGCAGAAGGGGCTCCCGAAGAATATAGCCAGTCCTTTTTTTTGCAGAGTTGCAGAAGGGGGCCCAGAAAATATAGCACGTCCGTTTAATTGGTGACATGCACAGGGAGCCCACAACAATATAGCAAATCCTTTTCTTTGAAAAGATGCTAGAAGGGGCTCCCGAAAAATATAGCAACTCCATTGTTGCAGAGTTGCAGAACGGATGGCCTTTTAACTAGGGAGCTTTTCTTTGAAAAGATGTAGAAGGGCTCCCGAAAGAATATAGCAACTCCATTTATTTGCAGAGTTGCAGAAGGAGGCCGAGAAAATATAGAATGTCCTTTTAATTGAAGACATGCATAAGGGGGCCCAGAACATTCTACCAAATTCTTTTCTTTGAAGAGATTCACAACGGGGCCCGCAACATTATAGCAAGGCCTTTTTTTAAAAAGATGCAGAAGTGGCCCCTGAAGAATATAGGAAGCCCTTTTCTTTGAAAAGATACAGAAGGGGCTCCCGAAGAATATAGCAAGCCCTTTTCTTTGAAGAGTTGCAGAAGGGGGCCCAGAAAATACAGCACATCCTTATAATTGAAGACCTGCACAAGGGGGCCCAGAACATTATAGCAAATTCTTTTCTTTGAAGAGATGCACAACGGGGCCAACAACATTATAAGGGGCCACAACATTATACAGAAGTCCTTTTCTTTGAAAAGATGCAGAAGTGGCTCCAGAAGAATATAGCAAGCCCTCTTCTTTGAAAAGATGCAGAAGGGGGCTCCAGAAGAATATAGCCAGTCCTTTTCTTTGCAGAGTTGCAGAAGGGGCCCCAGAAAATATAGCACGTCCATTTAATTGAAGACATGCACAAGGGGGCCCAGAACATTATAGCAAATTCTTTTCTTTGAAGAGATGCACAATGGGGCCAACAACATTATAACAAGTTCTTTACTTTGAAAAGATGCAGAACTGGCCCCCGAAGAATATAGCAAGCCCTTTTCTTTGAAAAGATGCAGAAGGGACCCCAGAAAATATAGCACATCCATTTAATTGAAGACATGTACAAGGGGGCCCAGAACATTCTAGCAAATTCTTTTCTTTGAAGAGATGCACAACGGGGCACACAACATTATAGCAAATCCTTTTATTTGAAAAGATGCAGAAGTGGCCCCAGAAGAATATAGCCCTTTCTTTGAAAAGATGCAGAAGGGGCTCCCCAAAATATAGCAAGCCTCGTTTGCAGAGTTGCAGTAGGGGGCCCTAATTGAAGACATACACAAGGGGGCCCAGAACATTCTAGCAAATTCTTTTCTTTGAAGAGATGCACAACGGGGCACACAACATTATAGCAAATCCTTTTATTTGAAAAGATGCAGAAGTGGCCCCAGAAGAATATAGCAAGCCCTTTTCTTTGAAAAGATGCAGAAGGGGCTCCCGAAAAATATAGCAAGTTCTTTTGTTTGCAGAGTTGCAGAAGGGGGCCCAAAAAATATAGAACGTCCTTTTACTTGAAGACATGCACAAGGGGGCCCAGAACATTATAGCAAATTCTTTTGTTTGAAGAGATGCATAATGGGGCCAACAACATTATAACAACTCCTTTTCTTTCAAAAGTTGCAGAAGTGACCTCCGAAGAATATAGCAAGCCCTTTTCTTTGAAAAGATGCAGAAGGGGCCCCAGAAAATATAGGAAATCCTTTTATGTGCAGAGCTGCAGAAGGGGGCCCATAAAATATAGCACGTCCATTTAATTGAAGACATGCACAAGGGGGCCCAGAACATTCTAGCAAATTCTTTTCTTTGAAGAGATGCACAACGGGGCACACAACATTATAGCAAATCCTTTTCATTGAAAAGATGCAGAAGTGGCCCCAGAAGAATATAGCAAGCCCTTTTCTTTGAAAAGATGCAGAAGGGGCTCCCGAAGAATATAGCAAGTCCTATTCTTTGCAGAGCTGCAGAAGGGGGCCCATAAAATATAGCACGTCCATTTAATTGAAGACCTGCACAAGGGGGCCCAGAACATTATAGCAAATCCTTTTCATTGAAAAGATGCAGAAGTGGCCCCAGAAGAATATAGCAAGCCCTTTTCTTTGAAAAGTTGCAGAAGGGGCTCCCGAAGAATATAGCAAGTCCTATTCTTTGCAGAGTTGAAGAAGGGGGCCCAGAAAATATAGCACGTCCTTTTGATTGGAGACATGCACAAGGGGGCCCAGAACATTATAGCAAATTCTTTTCTTTGAAGAGATGCACAATGGGGCCAACAACATTATAACAAGTTCTTTACTTTGAAAAGATGCAGAACTGGCCCCCGAAGAATATAGCAAGCCCTTTTTTTTTTGAAAAGATGCAGAAGGGGCCCCAGAAAATATAGCAACTCCTTTTCTTTGCAGAGCTGCAGAAGGGGGCCCAGAAAATATAGCACGTCCATTTAATTGAAGACCTGCACAAGGGGGCCCAGAACATTCTAGCAAATTCTTTTCTTTGAAGAGATGCAGAACGGGGCCAACAACATTATAACAAGTCCTTTTCTTTCAAAAGTTGCAGAAGTGACCCCCGAAGAATATAGCAAGCCCTTTTCTTTGCAGAGTTGCAGAAGGGGCCCCAGAAAATATAGCACGTCCTTTTAATTGGAGACATGCACAAGGGGGCCCAGAACATTGTAGCAAATTCTTTTCTTTGAAGAGATGCACAACGGGACCCACAACATTATACCAAGTCCTTTTCTTTGAAAAGATGCAGAAGTGGCCCCGGAAGAATATAGCAAGCCCTTTTCTTTGAAAAGATGCAGAAGGGGCTCCCGAAAAATATAGCAAATCCTTTTCTTTGCAGAGTTGCAGAAGGGAGCCCAGAAAATATAGCACGTCCTTTTAATTGGAGACATGCACAAGGGGGCCCAGAATATTGTAGCAAATTCTTTTCTTTTAAGAGATGCACAACGGGACCCACAACATTATACCAAGTCCTTTTCTTTGAAAAGATGCAGAAGTGGCCCCAGAAGAATATAGCAAGCCCTTTTCTTTAAAAAGATTCAGAAGGGGGCCCAGAAGAATATAGCCAGTCCTTTTCTTTGCAGAGTTGCAGAAGGGGGCCCAGAAAATATAGCACGTCCTTTTAACTGGAGACATGTGCAAGGGGGCCCAGAACATTATAGCAAATTCTTTTCTTTGAAGAGATGCACAATGGGGCCAACAACATTATAACAAGTTCTTTACTTTGAAAACATGCAGAACTGGCCCCCGAAGAATATAGCAAGCCCTTTTCTTTGAAAAGATGCAGAAGGGGCCCCAGAAAATATAGCACGTCCATTTAATTGAAGACATACACAAGGGGCCCAGAACATTCTAGCAAATTCTTTTCTTTGAAGAGATGCACAACGGGGCACACAACATTATAGCAAATCCTTTTATTTGAAAAGATGCAGAAGTGGCCCCAGAAGAATATAGCAAGCCCTTTTCTGTGAAAAGATGCAGAAGGGGCTCCCGAAGAATATAGCAAGTCCTTTTTCTTTGCAGAGTTGCAGAAGGGGCCCCAGAAAATATAGCACGTCCGTTTAATTGGAGACATGCACAAGGCGGCCCAGAACATTCTAGCAATTTCTTTTCTTTGAAGAGATGCAGAACGGGACCCACAACATTAAACCAAGTCCTTTTCTTTGAAAAGATGCAGAAGTGGCCCCAGAAGAATATAGCAAGCCCTTTTCTTTAAAAAGATGCAGAAGGGGCTCCCGAACAATATAGCAAGTCCTTTTGTTTGCAGAGTTGCAGAAGGGGGCCAGAAAATATAGAACGTCCTTTTAATTGAAGACATGCACAAGGGAGCCCAGAACATCATAGCAAATTCTTTTCTTTGAAGAGATGCACAATGGGGCCAACAACATTATAACAAGTTCTTTACTTTGAAAAGATGCAGAACTGGCCCCCGAGGAATATAGCAAGCCCTTTTCTTTGAAAAGATGCAGAAGGGGCTCCCGAAGAGTATAGGAAGTCCTTTTCTTTGCAGAGTTGCAGAAGGGGGCCCAGAAAATATAGCACGTCCTTTTAATTGGAGACATGTACAAGGGGGCCCAGAACATTATAGCAATTTCTTTTCTTTGAAGAGATGCATAATGGGGCCAACAACATTATAGCAAGTCCTTTTCTTTGAAAAGTTGCAGAAGTGACCCCCGAAGAATATAGCAAATCCTTTTCTTTGCAGAGTTGCAGAAGGGAGCCCAGAAAATATAGCACGTCCTTTTAATTGGAGACATGCACAAGGGGGCCCAGAATATTGTAGCAAATTCTTTTCTTTGAAGAGATGCACAACGGGACCCACAACATTATACCAAGTCCTTTTCTTTGAAAAGATGCAGAAGTGGCCCCAGAAGAATATAGCAAGCCCTTTTCTTTAAAAAGATTCAGAAGGGGGCCCAGAAGAATATAGCCAGTCGTTTTCTTTGCAGAGTTGAAGAAGGGGGCCCAGAAAATATAGCACGTCCTTTTAATTGGAGAAATGCGCAAGGGGGCCCAGAACATTATAGCAAATTCTTTTCTTTGAAGAGATGCACAATGGGGCCAACAACATTATAACAAGTTCTTTACTTTGAAAACATGCAGAACTGGCCCCCGAAGAATATAGCAAGCCCTTTTCTTTGAAAAGATGCAGAAGGGGGCCCATAAAATATAGCACGTCCATTTAATTGAAGACATGCACAAGGGGGCCCAGAACATTCTAGCAAATTCTTTTCTTTGAAGAGATGCACAACGGGGCACACAACATTATAGCAAATCCTTTTCATTGAAAAGATGCAGAAGAGGCCCCAGAAGAATATAGCAAGCCCTTTTCTTTGAAAAGATGCAGAAGGGGCCCCAGAAAATATAGGAAATCCTTTTATGTGCAGAGCTGCAGAAGGGGGCCCAGAAAATATAGCACGTCCATTTAATTGAAGACCTGCACAAGGGGGCCCAGAACATTCTAGCAAATTCTTTTCTTTGAAGAGATGCAGAACGGGGCCAACAACATTATAACAAGTCCTTTTCTTTCAAAAGTTGCAGAAGTGACCCCCGAAGAATATAGCAAGCCCTTTTCTTTGCAGAGTTGCAGAAGGGGCCCCAGAAAATAAAGCACGTCCTTTTAATTGGAGACATGCACAAGGGGGCCCAGAACATTGTAGCAAATTCTTTTCTTTGAAGAGATGCACAACGGGACCCACAACATTATACCAAGTCCTTTTCTTTGAAAAGATGCAGAAGTGGCCCCAGAAGAATATAGCAAGCCCTTTTCTTTGAAAAGATGCAGAAGGGGCCCCAGAAAATATAACAAGTCCTATTCTTTGCAGAGCTGCAGAAGGGGGCCCAGAAAATATAGCACGTCCTTTTAATTGGAGACATGTACAAGGGGGCCCAGAACATTATAGCAATTTCTTTTCTTTGAAGAGATGCATAATGGGGCCAACAACATTATAGCAAGTCCTTTTCTTTGAAAAGTTGCAGAAGTGACCCCCGAAGAATATAGCAAATCCTTTTCTTTGCAGAGTTGCAGAAGGGAGCCCAGAAAATATAGCACGTCCTTTTAATTGGAGACATGCTCAAGGGGGCCCAGAATATTGTAGCAAACTCTTTTCTTTGAAGAGATGCACAACGGGACCCACAACATTATACCAAGTCCTTTTCTTTGAAAAGATGCAGAAGTGGCCCCAGAAGAATATAGCAAGCCCTTTTCTTTAAAAAGATTCAGAAGGGGGCCCAGAAGAATATAGCCAGTCCTTTTCTTTGCAGAGTTGCAGAAGGGGGCCCAGAAAATATAGCACGTCCTTTTAATTGGAGAAATGCGCAAGGGGGCCCAGAACATTATAGCAAATTCTTTTCTTTGAAGAGATGCACAATGGGGCCAACAACATTATAACAAGTTCTTTACTTTGAAAACATGCAGAACTGGCCCCCGAAGAATATAGCAAGCCCTTTTCTTTGAAAAGATGCAGAAGGGGCCCCAGAAAATATAGCACGTCCATTTAATTGAAGACATCCCCAAGGGGGCCCAGAACATTCTAGCAAATTCTTTTCTTTGAAGAGATGCACAACGGGGCACACAACATTATAGCAAATCCTTTTCATTGAAAAGATGCAGAAGTGGCCCCAGAAGAATATAGCAAGCCCTTTTCTTTGAAAAGATGCAGAAGGGGCTCCCGAAAAATATAGCAAGTTCTTTTGTTTGCAGAGTTGCAGTAGGGGGCCCAAAAAATATAGAACGTCCTTTTACTTGAAGACATGCACAAGGGGGCCCAGAACATTATAGCAAATTCTTTTCTTTGAAGAGATGCAGAATGGGGCCAACAACATTATAACAAGTCCTTTTCTTTCAAAAGTTGCAGAAGTGACCCACGAAGAATATAGCAAGCCCTTTTCTATGAAAAGATGCAGAAGGGGCCCCAGAAAATATAGGAAATCCTTTTATGTGCAGAGCTGCAGAAGGGGGCCCATAAAATATAGCACGTCCATTTAATTGAAGACATGCACAAGGGGGCTCAGAACATTCTAGCAAATTCTTTTCTTTGAAGAGATGCACAACGGGGCACACAACATTATAGCAAATCCTTTTCATTGAAAAGATGCAGAAGTGGCCCCAGAAGAATATAGCAAGCCCTTTTCTTTGAAAAGATGCAGAAGGGGCTCCCGAAGAATATAGCAAGTCCTATTCTTTGCAGAGTTGAAGAAGGGGGCCCAGAAAATATAGCACGTCCTTTTGATTGGAGACATGCACAAGGGGGCCCAGAACATTCTAGCAAATTCTTTTCTTTGAAGAGATGCAGAACGGGGCCAACAACATTATAACAAGTCCTTTTCTTTCAAAAGTTGCAGAAGTGACCCCCGAAGAATATAGCAAGCCCTTTTCTTTGCAGAGTTGCAGAAGGGGCCCCAGAAAATATAGCACGTCCTTTTAATTGGAGACATGCACAAGGGGGCCCAGAACATTGTAGCAAATTCTTTTCTTTGAAGAGATGCACAACGGGACCCACAACATTATACCAAGTCCTTTTCTTTGAAAAGATGCAGAAGTGGCCCCAGAAGAATATAGCAAGCCCTTGTCTTTAAAAAGATGCAGAAGGGGCTCCCGAAAAATATAGCAAATCCTTTTCTTTGCAGAGTTGCAGAAGGGAGCCCAGAAAATATAGCACGTCCTTTTAATTGGAGACATGCACAAGGGGGCCCAGAATATTGTAGCAAATTCTTTTCTTTGAAGAGATGCACAACGGGACCCACAACATTATACCAAGTCCTTTTCTTTGAAAAGATGCAGAAGTGGCCCCAGAAGAATATAGCAAGCCCTTTTCTTTAAAAAGATTCAGAAGGGGGCCCAGAAGAATATAGCCAGTCCTTTTCTTTGCAGAGTTGCAGAAGGGGGCCCAGAAAATATAGCACGTCCTTTTAATTGGAGACATGTGCAAGGGGGCCCAGAACATTATAGCAAATTCTTTTCTTTGAAGAGATGCACAATGGGGCCAACAACATTATAACAAGTTCTTTACTTTGAAAACATGCAGAACTGGCCCCCGAAGAATATAGCAAGCCCTTTTCTTTGAAAAGATGCAGAAGGGGCCCCAGAAAATATAGCACGTCCATTTAATTGAAGACATACACAAGGGGGCCCAGAACATTCTAGCAAATTCTTTTCTTTGAAGAGATGCTCAACGGGGCACACAACATTATAGCAAATCCTTTTATTTGAAAAGATGCAGAAGTGGCCCCAGAAGAATATAGCAAGCCCTTTTCTTTGAAAAGATGCAGAAGGGGCTCCCGAAAAATATAGCAAGTTCTTTTGTTTGCAGAGTTGCAGAAGGGGGCCCAAAAAATATAGAACGTCCTTTTACTTGAAGACATGCACAAGGGGGCCCAGAACATTATAGCAAATTCTTTTGTTTGAAGAGATGCATAATGGGGCCAACAACATTATAACAACTCCTTTTCTTTCAAAAGTTGCAAAAGTGACCCCCGAAGAATATAGCAAGCCCTTTTCTTTGAAAAGATGCAGAAGGGGCCCCAGAAAATATAGGAAATCCTTTTATGTTCAGAGCTGCAGAAGGGGGCCCATAAAATATAGCACGTCCATTTAATTGAAGACATGCACAAGGGGGCCCAGAACATTCTAGCAAATTCTTTTCTTTGAAGAGATGCACAACGGGGCACACAACATTATAGCAAATCCTTTTCATTGAAAAGATGCAGAAGTGGCCCCAGAAGAATATAGCAAGCCCTTTTCTTTGAAAAGATTCAGAAGGGGGCCCAGAAGAATATAGCCAGTCCTTTTCTTTGCAGAGTTGCAGAAGGGGGCCCAGAAAATATAGCACGTCCTTTTAATTGGAGACATGTGCAAGGGGGCCCAGAACATTATAGCAAATTCTTTTCTTTGAAGAGATGCACAATGGGGCCAACAACATTATAACAAGTTCTTTACTTTGAAAACATGCAGAACTGGCCCCCGAAGAATATAGCAAGCCCTTTTCTTTGAAAAGATGCAGAAGGGGCCCCAGAAAATATAGCACGTCCATTTAATTGAAGACATACACAAGGGGGCCCAGAACATTCTAGCAAATTCTTTTCTTTGAAGAGATGCACAACGGGGCACACAACATTATAGCAAATCCTTTTATTTGAAAAGATGCAGAAGTGGCCCCAGAAGAATATAGCAAGCCCTTTTCTTTGAAAAGATGCAGAAGGGGCTCCCGAAAAATATAGCAAGTTCTTTTGTTTGCAGAGTTGCAGAAGGGGGCCCAAAAAATATAGAACGTCCTTTTACTTGAAGACATGCACAAGGGGGCCCAGAACATTATAGCAAATTCTTTTGTTTGAAGAGATGCATAATGGGGCCAACAACATTATAACAACTCCTTTTCTTTCAAAAGTTGCAGAAGTGACCCCCGAAGAATATAGCAAGCCCTTTTCTTTGAAAAGATGCAGAAGGGGCCCCAGAAAATATAGGAAATCCTTTTATGTGCAGAGCTGCAGAAGGGGGCCCATAAAATATAGCACGTCCATTTAATTGAAGACATGCACAAGGGGGCCCAGAACATTCTAGCAAATTCTTTTCTTTGAAGAGATGCACAACGGGGCACACAACATTATAGCAAATCCTTTTCATTGAAAAGATGCAGAAGTGGCCCCAGAAGAATATAGCAAGCCCTTTTCTTTGAAAAGATGCAGAAGGGGCCCCAGAAAATATAGCAAGTCCTATTCTTTGCAGAGCTGCAGAAGGGGGCCCAGAAAATATAGCACGTCCATTTAATTGAAGACCTGCACAAGGGGGCCCAGAACATTCTAGCAAATTCTTTTCTTTGAAGAGATGCAGAACGGGGCCAACAACATTATAACAAGTCCTTTTCTTTCAAAAGTTGCAGAAGTGACCCCCGAAGAATATAGCAAGCCCTTTTCTTTGCAGAGTTGCAGAAGGGGCCCCAGAAAATAAAGCACGTCCTTTTAATTGGAGACATGCACAAGGGGGCCCAGAACATTGTAGCAAATTCTTTTCTTTGAAGAGATGCACAACGGGACCCACAACATTATACCAAGTCCTTTTCTTTGAAAAGATGCAGAAGTGGCCCCAGAAGAATATAGCAAGCCCTTTTCTTTGAAAAGATGCAGAAGGGGCCCCAGAAAATATAGCAAGTCCTATTCTTTGCAGAGCTGCAGAAGGGGGCCCAGAAAATATAGCACGTCCTTTTAATTGGAGACATGTACAAGGGGGCCCAGAACATTATAGCAATTTCTTTTCTTTGAAGAGATGCATAATGGGGCCAACAACATTATAGCAAGTCCTTTTCTTTGAAAAGTTGCAGAACAGGCCCCCGAAGAATATAGCAAGCCCTTTTCTTTGAAAAGATGCAGAAGGGGCCCCAGAAAATATAGCACGTCCATTTAATTGAAGACATACACAAGGGGGCCCAGAACATTCTAGCAAATTCTTTTCTTTGAAGAGATGCACAACGGGGCACACAACATTATAGCAAATCCTTTTATTTGAAAAGATGCAGAAGTGGCCCCAGAAGAAT
This sequence comes from Gekko gecko, assembly GCA_029375565.1. NCBI lineage: Eukaryota > Metazoa > Chordata > Lepidosauria > Squamata > Gekkonidae > Gekko > Gekko gecko. The sequence continues at coordinate 6,432,579 of JAPDNY010000006.1, forward strand.
ATAGCAAGCCCTTTTCTTTGAAAAGATGCAGAAGGGGCTCCCGAAGAATATAGCAAGTTCTTTTGTTTGCAGAGTTGCAGAAGGGGGCCCAAAAAATATAGAACGTCCTTTTACTTGAAGACATGCACAAGGGGGCCCAGAACATTATAGCAAATTCTTTTGTTTGAAGAGATGCATAATGGGGCCAACAACATTATAACAACTCCTTTTCTTTCAAAAGTTGCAGAAGTGACCCCCGAAGAATATAGCAAGCCCTTTTCTTTGAAAAGATGCAGAAGGGGCCCCAGAAAATATAGGAAATCCTTTTATGTGCAGAGCTGCAGAAGGGGGCCCATAAAATATAGCACGTCCATTTAATTGAAGACATGCACAAGGGGGCCCAGAACATTCTAGCAAATTCTTTTCTTTGAAGAGATGCACAACGGGGCACACAACATTATAGCAAATCCTTTTCATTGAAAAGATGCAGAAGTGGCCCCAGAAGAATATAGCAAGCCCTTTTCTTTGAAAAGATGCAGAAGGGGCTCCCGAAGAATATAGCAAGTCCTATTCTTTGCAGAGCTGCAGAAGGGGGCCCATAAAATATAGCACGTCCATTTAATTGAAGACATGCACAAGGGGGCCCAGAACATTCTAGCAAATTCTTTTCTTTGAAGAGATGCACAACGGGGCACACAACATTATAGCAAATCCTTTTCATTGAAAAGATGCAGAAGTGGCCCCAGAAGAATATGGCAAGCCCTTTTCTTTGAAAAGATGCAGAAGGGGCTCCCGAAGAATATAGCAAGTCCTATTCTTTGCAGAGTTGAAGAAGGGGGCCCCAGAAAATATAGCACGTCCTTTTGATTGGAGACATGCACAAGGGGGCCCAGAACATTATAGCAAATTCTTTTCTTTGAAGAGATGCACAATGGGGCCAACAACATTATAACAAGTTCTTTACTTTGAAAAGATGCAGAACTGGCCCCCGAAGAATATAGCAAGCCCTTTTTTTTTGAAAAGATGCAGAAGGGGCCCCAGAAAATATAGCAACTCCTTTTCTTTGCAGAGCTGCAGAAGGGGGCCCAGAAAATATAGCACGTCCATTTAATTGAAGACCTGCACAAGGGGGCCCAGAACATTCTAGCAAATTCTTTTCTTTGAAGAGATGCAGAACGGGGCCAACAACATTATAACAAGTCCTTTTCTTTCAAAAGTTGCAGAAGTGACCCCCGAAGAATATAGCAAGCCCTTTTCTTTGCAGAGTTGCAGAAGGGGCCCCAGAAAATATAGCACGTCCTTTTAATTGGAGACATGCACAAGGGGGCCCAGAACATTGTAGCAAATTCTTTTCTTTGAAGAGATGCACAACGGGACCCACAACATTATACCAAGTCCTTTTCTTTGAAAAGATGCAGAAGTGGCCCCAGAAGAATATAGCAAGCCCTTTTCTTTGAAAAGATGCAGAAGGGGCTCCCGAAAAATATAGCAAATCCTTTTCTTTGCAGAGTTGCAGAAGGGAGCCCAGAAAATATAGCACGTCCTTTTAATTGGAGACATGCACAAGGGGGCCCAGAATATTGTAGCAAATTCTTTTCTTTAAAGAGATGCACAACGGGACCCACAACATTATACCAAGTCCTTTTCTTTGAAAAGATGCAGAAGTGGCCCCAGAAGAATATAGCAAGCCCTTTTCTTTGAAAAGATGCAGAAGGGGATCCCGAAAAATATAGCAAGTTCTTTTGTTTGCAGAGTTGCAGAAGGGGGCCCAAAAAATATAGAACGTCCTTTTACTTGAAGACATGCACAAGGGGGCCCAGAACATTATAGCAATTTCTTTTCTTTGAAGAGATGCATAATGGGGCCAACAACATTATAGCAAGTCCTTTTCTTTGAAAAGTTGCAGAAGTGACCCCCGAAGAATATAGGAAATCCTTTTATGTGCAGAGCTGCAGAAGGGAGCCCAGAACATATAGCACGTCCTTTTAATTGGAGACATGCACAAGGGGGCCCAGAATATTGTAGCAAATTCTTTTCTTTGAAGAGATGCACAACGGGACCCACAACATTATACCAAGTCCTTTTCTTTGAAAAGATGCAGAAGTGGCCCCAGAAGAATATAGCAAGCCCTTTTCTTTAAAAAGATTCAGAAGGGGGCCCAGAAGAATATAGCCAGTCCTTTTCTTTGCAGAGTTGCAGAAGGGGGCCCAGAAAATATAGCACGTCCTTTTAATTGGAGAAATGCGCAAGGGGGCCCAGAACATTATAGCAAATTCTTTTCTTTGAAGAGATGCACAATGGGGCCAACAACATTATAACAAGTTCTTTACTTTGAAAACATGCAGAACTGGCCCCCGAAGAATATAGCAAGCCCTTTTCTTTGAAAAGATGCAGAAGGGGCCCCAGAAAATATAGCACGTCCATTTAATTGAAGACATACACAAGGGGGCCCAGAACATTCTAGCAAATTCTTTTCTTTGAAGAGATGCACAACGGGGCACACAACATTATAGCAAATCCTTTTATTTGAAAAGATGCAGAAGTGGCCCCAGAAGAATATAGCAAGCCCTTTTCTTTGAAAAGATGCAGAAGGGGCTCCCGAAAAATATAGCAAGTTCTTTTGTTTGCAGAGTTGCAGAAGGGGGCCCAAAAAATATAGAACGTCCTTTTACTTGAAGACATGCACAAGGGGGCCCAGAACATTATAGCAAATTCTTTTGTTTGAAGAGATGCATAATGGGGCCAACAACATTATAACAACTCCTTTTCTTTCAAAAGTTGCAGAAGTGACCCCCGAAGAATATAGCAAGCCCTTTTCTTTGAAAAGATGCAGAAGGGGCCCCAGAAAATATAGGAAATCCTTTTATGTGCAGAGCTGCAGAAGGGGGCCCATAAAATATAGCACGTCCATTTAATTGAAGACATGCACAAGGGGGCCCAGAACATTCTAGCAAATTCTTTTCTTTGAAGAGATGCACAACGGGGCACACAACATTATAGCAAATCCTTTTCATTGAAAAGATGCAGAAGTGGCCCCAGAAGAATATAGCAAGCCCTTTTCTTTGAAAAGATGCAGAAGGGGCTCCCGAAGAATATAGCAAGTCCTATTCTTTGCAGAGCTGCAGAAGGGGGCCCATAAAATATAGCACGTCCATTTAATTGAAGACCTGCACAAGGGGGCCCAGAACATTATAGCAAATCCTTTTCATTGAAAAGATGCAGAAGTGGCCCCAGAAGAATATAGCAAGCCCTTTTCTTTGAAAAGTTGCAGAAGGGGCTCCCGAAGAATATAGCAAGTCCTATTCTTTGCAGAGTTGAAGAAGGGGGCCCAGAAAATATAGCACGTCCTTTTGATTGGAGACATGCACAAGGGGGCCCAGAACATTATAGCAAATTCTTTTCTTTGAAGAGATGCACAATGGGGCCAACAACATTATAACAAGTTCTTTACTTTGAAAAGATGCAGAACTGGCCCCCGAAGAATATAGCAAGCCCTTTTTTTTTTGAAAAGATGCAGAAGGGGCCCCAGAAAATATAGCAACTCCTTTTCTTTGCAGAGCTGCAGAAGGGGGCCCAGAAAATATAGCACGTCCATTTAATTGAAGACCTGCACAAGGGGGCCCAGAACATTCTAGCAAATTCTTTTCTTTGAAGAGATGCAGAACGGGGCCAACAACATTATAACAAGTCCTTTTCTTTCAAAAGTTGCAGAAGTGACCCCCGAAGAATATAGCAAGCCCTTTTCTTTGCAGAGTTGCAGAAGGGGCCCCAGAAAATATAGCACGTCCTTTTAATTGGAGACATGCACAAGGGGGCCCAGAACATTGTAGCAAATTCTTTTCTTTGAAGAGATGCACAACGGGACCCACAACATTATACCAAGTCCTTTTCTTTGAAAAGATGCAGAAGTGGCCCCGGAAGAATATAGCAAGCCCTTTTCTTTGAAAAGATGCAGAAGGGGCTCCCGAAAAATATAGCAAATCCTTTTCTTTGCAGAGTTGCAGAAGGGAGCCCAGAAAATATAGCACGTCCTTTTAATTGGAGACATGCACAAGGGGGCCCAGAATATTGTAGCAAATTCTTTTCTTTTAAGAGATGCACAACGGGACCCACAACATTATACCAAGTCCTTTTCTTTGAAAAGATGCAGAAGTGGCCCCAGAAGAATATAGCAAGCCCTTTTCTTTAAAAAGATTCAGAAGGGGGCCCAGAAGAATATAGCCAGTCCTTTTCTTTGCAGAGTTGCAGAAGGGGGCCCAGAAAATATAGCACGTCCTTTTAACTGGAGACATGTGCAAGGGGGCCCAGAACATTATAGCAAATTCTTTTCTTTGAAGAGATGCACAATGGGGCCAACAACATTATAGCAAGTACTTTACTTTGAAAACATGCAGAACTGGCCCCCGAAGAATATAGCAAGCCCTTTTCTTTGAAAAGATGCAGAAGGGGCCCCAGAAAATATAGCACGTCCATTTAATTGAAGACATACACAAGGGGGCCCAGAACATTCTAGCAAATTCTTTTCTTTGAAGAGATGCACAACGGGGCACACAACATTATAGCAAATCCTTTTATTTGAAAAGATGCAGAAGTGGCCCCAGAAGAATATAGCAAGCCCTTTTCTTTGAAAAGATGCAGAAGGGGCTCCCGAAAAATATAGCAAGTTCTTTTGTTTGCAGAGTTGCAGAAGGGGGCCCAAAAAATATAGAACGTCCTTTTACTTGAAGACATGCACAAGGGGGCCCAGAACATTATAGCAAATTCTTTTGTTTGAAGAGATGCACAACGGGGCCCGCAACATTATAGCAAGTCCTTTTCTTTGAAAAGATGCAGAAGTGGCCCCAGAAGAATATAGCAAGCCCTTTTCTTTGCTAAGATGCAGAAGGGGCTCACGAAGAATATAGCAAGTCCTTTTCTTTGAAAAGATGCAGAAGGGGCTCCCGAAGAACATAGCAAGTCCTTTTCTTTGCAGAGTTGCAGAAGGGGCCCCAGAAAATATAGGAAATCCTTTTATGTTCAGAGCTGCAGAAGGGGGCCCATAAAATATAGCACGTCCATTTAATTGAAGACATGCACAAGGGGGCCCAGAACATTCTAGCAAATTCTTTTCTTTGAAGAGATGCACAACGGGGCACACAACATTATAGCAAATCCTTTTCATTGAAAAGATGCAGAAGTGGCCCCAGAAGAATATAGCAAGCCCTTTTCTTTGAAAAGATGCAGAAGGGGCTCCCGAAGAATATAGCAAGTCCTTTTCTTTGCAGAGTTGCAGAAGGGGGCCCAGAAAATATAGCACGTCCATTTAATTGAAGACATGCACAAGGGGGCCCAGAACATTCTAGCAAATTCTTTTCTTTGAAGAGATGCACAACGGGGCACACAACATTATAGCAAATCCTTTTATTTGAAAAGATGCAGAAGTGGCCCCCGAAGAATATAGCAAGCCCTTTTCTTTGAAAAGATGCAGAAGGGGCTCCCGAAGAATATAGCAAGTCCTATTCTTTGCAGAGTTGCAGAAGGGGGCCCAGAAAATATAGCACGTCCTTTTAATTGGAGACATGCACAAGGGGGCCCAGAACATTATAGCAAATTCTTTTCTTTGAAGAGATGCACAATGGGGCCAACAACATTATAACAAGTCCTTTTCTTTGAAAAGATGCAGAACTGGCCCCCGAAGAATATAGCAAGCCCTTTTTTTTTGAAAAGATGCAGAAGGGGCCCCAGAAAATATAGCAACTCCTTTTCTTTGCAGAGCTGCAGAAGGGGGCCCAGAAAATATAGCACGTCCATTTAATTGAAGACCTGCACAAGGGGGCCCAGAACATTCTAGCAAATTCTTTTCTTTGAAGAGATGCAGAACGGGGCCAACAACATTATAACAAGTCCTTTTCTTTCAAAAGTTGCAGAAGTGACCCCCGAAGAATATAGCAAGCCCTTTTCTTTGCAGAGTTGCAGAAGGGGCCCCAGAAAATATAGCACGTCCTTTTAATTGGAGACATGCACAAGGGGGCCCAGAACATTGTAGCAAATTCTTTTCTTTGAAGAGATGCACAACGGGACCCACAACATTATACCAAGTCCTTTTCTTTGAAAAGATGCAGAAGTGGCCCCAGAAGAATATAGCAAGCCCTTTTCTTTGAAAAGATGCAGAAGGGGCTCCCGAAAAATATAGCAAGTCCTTTTCTTTGCAGAGTTGCAGAAGGGGGCCCAGAAAATATAGCACGTCCTTTTAATTGGAGGCATGCACAAGGGGGCCCAGAATATTGTAGCAAATTCTTTTCTTTTAAGAGATGCACAACGGGACCCACAACATTATACCAAGTCCTTTTCTTTGAAAAGATGCAGAAGTGGCCCCAGAAGAATATAGCAAGCCCTTTTCTTTAAAAAGATTCAGAAGGGGGCCCAGAAGAATATAGCCAGTCCTTTTCTTTGCAGAGTTGCAGAAGGGGGCCCAGAAAATATAGCACGTCCTTTTAATTGGAGACATGTGCAAGGGGGCCCAGAACATTATAGCAAATTCTTTTCTTTGAAGAGATGCACAATGGGGCCAACAACATTATACCAAGTTCTTTACTTTGAAAACATGCAGAACTGGCCCCCGAAGAATATAGCAAGCCCTTTTCTTTGAAAAGATGCAGAAGGGGCCCCAGAAAATATAGCACGTCCATTTAATTGAAGACATACACAAGGGGGCCCAGAACATTCTAGCAAATTCTTTTCTTTGAAGAGATGCACAACGGGGCACACAACATTATAGCAAATCCTTTTATTTGAAAAGATGCAGAAGTGGCCCCAGAAGAATATAGCAAGCCCTTTTCTTTGAAAAGATGCAGAAGGGGCTCCCGAAAAATATAGCAAGTTCTTTTGTTTGCAGAGTTGCAGAAGGGGGCCCAAAAAATATAGAACGTCCTTTTACTTGAAGACATGCACAAGGGGGCCCAGAACATTATAGCAAATTCTTTTGTTTGAAGAGATGCATAATGGGGCCAACAACATTATAACAAATCCTTTTCATTGAAAAGATGCAGAAGTGGCCCCAGAAGAATATAGCAAGCCCTTTTCTTTGAAAAGATGCAGAAGGGGCTCCCGAAGAATATAGCAAGTCCTTTTCTTTGAAAAGATGCAGAAGTGGCCCCCGAAGAATATAGCAAGCCCTTTTCTTTGAAAAGATGCAGAAGGGGCCCCAGAAAATATAGGAAATCCTTTTATGTGCAGAGCTGCAGAAGGGGGCCCATAAAATATAGCACGTCCATTTAATTGAAGACATGCACAAGGGGGCCCAGAACATTCTAGCAAATTCTTTTCTTTGAAGAGATGCACAACGGGGCACACAACATTATAGCAAATCCTTTTCAATGAAAAGATGCAGAAGTGGCCCCAGAAGAATATAGCAAGCCCTTTTCTTTGAAAAGATGCAGAAGGGGCTCCCGAAGAATATAGCAAGTCCTATTCTTTGCAGAGCTGCAGAAGGGGGCCCATAAAATATAGCACGTCCATTTAATTGAAGACATGCACAAGGGGGCCCAGAACATTCTAGCAAATTCTTTTCTTTGAAGAGATGCACAACGGGGCACACAACATTATAGCAAATCCTTTTCATTGAAAAGATGCAGAAGTGGCCCCAGAAGAATATAGCAAGCCCTTTTCTTTGAAAAGATGCAGAAGGGGCCCTAGAAAATATAGCAAGTCCTATTCTTTGCAGAGCTGCAGAAGGGGGCCCAGAAAATATAGCACGTCCATTTAATTGAAGACCTGCACAAGGGGGCCCAGAACATTCTAGCAAATTCTTTTCTTTGAAGAGATGCAGAACGGGGCCAACAACATTATAACAAGTCCTTTTCTTTCAAAAGTTGCAGAAGTGACCCCCGAAGAATATAGCAAGCCCTTTTCTTTGCAGAGTTGCAGAAGGGGCCCCAGAAAATATAGCACGTCCTTTTAATTGGAGACATGCACAAGGGGGCCCAGAACATTGTAGCAAATTCTTTTCTTTGAAGAGATGCACAACGGGACCCACAACATTATACCAAGTCCTTTTCTTTGAAAAGATGCAGAAGTGGCCCCAGAAGAATATAGCAAGCCCTTTTCTTTGAAAAGATGCAGAAGGGGCTCCCGAAAAAAATAGCAAGTCCTTTTGTTTGCAGAGTTGCAGAAGGGGCCCCAGAAAATATAGAACGTCCTTTTAATTGAAGACATGCACAAGGGGGCCCAGAACATTCTAGCAAATTCTTTTCTTTGAAGAGATGCACAACGGGGCACACAACATTATAGCAAATCCTTTTCATTGAAAAGATGCAGAAGTGGCCCCAGAAGAATATAGCAAGCCCTTTTCTTTGAAAAGATGCAGAAGTGGCCCTAGAGGACTATAGCAAGCCCTTTTCTTTGAAAAGATGCAGAAGTGGCCCCAGAAGAATATAGCAAGCCCTTTTCTTTAAAAAGATTCAGAAGGGGGCCCAGAAGAATATAGCCAGTCCTTTTCTTTGCAGAGTTGCAGAAGGGGGCCCAGAAAATATAGCACGTCCTTTTAATTGGAGACATGCACAAGGGGGCCCAGAACATTATAGCAAATTCTTTTCTTTGAAGAGATGCACAATGGGGCCAACAACATTATAACAAGTCCTTTTCTTTGAAAAGATGCAGAACTGGCCCCCGAAGAATATAGCAAGCCCTTTTCTTTGAAAAGATGCAGAAGGGGCCCCAGAAAATATACCACGTCCTTTTAATTGAAGACATGCACAACGGGGCCCAGAACATTCTAGCAAATTCTTTTCTTTGAAGAGATGCACAACGGGGCACACAACATTATAGCAAATCCTTTTCATTGAAAAGATGCAGAAGTGGCCCCAGAAGAATATAGCAAGCCCTTTTCTTTGAAAAGATGCAGAAGGGGCTCCCGAAAAATATAGCAAGTTCTTTTGTTTGCAGAGTTGCAGAAGGGGGCCCAAAAAATATAGAACGTCCTTTTACTTGAAGACATGCACAAGGGGGCCCAGAACATTATAGCAAATTCTTTTGTTTGAAGAGATGCACAACGGGGCACACAACATTATAGCAAATCCTTTTCATTGAAAAGATGCAGAAGTGGCCCCAGAAGAATATAGCAACCCTTTTCTTTGAAAAGATGCAGAAGGGGCTCCCGAAGAATATAGCAAGTCCTATTCTTTGCAGAGTTGCAGAAGGGGGCCCAGAAAATATAGCACGTCCTTTTGATTGGAGACATGCACAAGGGGGCCCAGAACATTATAGCAAATTCTTTTCTTTGAAGAGATGCACAACGGGACCAACAATATTATAGCAAGTCCTTTTCTTTGAAAAGATGCAGAAGTGGCCCCCGAAGAATATACCAAACCCTTTTCTGTGAAAAGGTGCAGAAGGGGCTCCCGAAGAATATAGCAAGTCCTTTTCTTTGCAGAGTTGCAGAAGGGGGCCCAGAAAATATAGCACGTCCGTTTAATTGGAGACATGCACAAGGGGGCCCAGAACATTCTAGCAATTTCTTTTCTTTGAAGAGATGCAGAACGGGACCCACAACATTAAACCAAGTCCTTTTCTTTGAAAAGATGCAGAAGGGGCTCCCGAAGAATATAGCAAGTACTATTCTTTGAAATGATACAGAAGGGGCTCCCGAAGAATATAGCAAGCCCTTTTCTTTGAAAACATGCAGAAGTGGCCCCCGAAGAATATAGCAAGCCCTTTTCTTTGAAAAGATGCAGAAGGGGGCCCAGAAGATGTAGCACGTCCTTTTAATTGAAGACATGCACAAGGGGGCCCAGAACGTTATAGAAAATTCTTTTCTTTGTAGAGATGCACAACGGGGCCAACAACATTATAGCAAGTCCTTATCTTTGAAAAGATGTAGAAGTGGCCCCCGAAGAATATAGCAAGCCCTTTTCTTTGAAAACATGCAGAACGGGCTCCCGAAGAATATAGCAAGTCCTTTTCTTTGAAAAGATGCAGAAGGGGGCCCACAAGATGTAGCACGTCCTTTTAATTGAAGACATGCACAAAGGGTCCCAGAACATTATAGCAAATTCTTTTCTTTGAAGAGATGAACAACGGGGCCAACAACATTATAACAAGTCCTTTTCTTTGAAAAGATGTAGAAGTGGCCCCCGCAGAATATAGCAAGCTCTTTTCTTTTAAAAGTTGTAGAAGTGGCCCCCGAAGAATATAGCATGTCCTTTTCTTAGCAGAGTTGCAGAAGGGCGCCCAGAAAATATAGCATGTCCTTTTAATTGAAGACATGCACAAGGAGGCCCAGAACATTATACCAAATTCTTTTCTTTGAAGAGATGCACAACGGGGCCCGCAACATTACAGCATTTTCTTTTCTTTGAAGAGATACACAATGGGGCTAAAAACATTATAACAAGTCCTTTTCTTTGAAAAGATGTAGAAGTGGCTCCCGAAGAATATAGCAAGTACTATTCTTTGAAATGATACAGAAGTGGCCCCCGAAGAATATAGCAAGCCCTTTTCTTTGAAAAAATGCAGAAGGGGCTCCCAAAGAATATAGCAAGTCCTTTTCTTTGCAGAGTTGCAGAAGAGGGCCCAGAAAATATAGCACGTCCTTTTAATTGAAGACATGCACAAGGGGGCCCAGTACATTATAGCAAATTCTTTTCTTTGAAGAGATACACAACGGGGCCAAGAACATTACAGCAAGTCCTTATCTTTGAAAAGATGTAGAAGTGGCCCCCGAAGAATATAGCAATTCCTTTTGTTTGAAAAGATGCAAAAGGTGCTCCCGAAAAACATAGCAAGTCCTTTTCTTTGCAGAGTTGCAGAAGGGGGCCCAGAAAATACAGCACGTCAGTTTAATTGAAGGCATGCATAAGGGGGCCCAGAACATTACAGCAAATTCTTTTCTTTGAAGAGATGCACAACGAGGCCAACAACATTATAACAAGTCCTTTTCTTTGAAAAGATGTAGAAGTGGCCCCCGAAGAATATAGCAAGCCCTTTTCTTTGAAGAGATGAACAACTGGGATGACAAAATTATTACAAGTTCTTTTCGTTGAAAAGATGCAGAAGTGGCCCCCGAAGAATATAGCAAGTCCTTTTGTTTGCAGAAATGCAGAAGGGGACCCAGAAAATATAGCACGTCCTTTTCTTAGCAGAGTTGCAGAAGGGGGCCCAGAAAATATAGTATGTCCTTTTAATTGAAGACACGCACAAGGGGGCCCAGCACATTATACCAAATTATTTTCTTTGAAGAGATGCACAACGGGGCCAACAACTTTATAACAAGTCCTTTTCTTTGAAAAGATGTAGAAGTGGCCCCCGAAGAATATAGCAAGTCCTTTTCTTTGCAGAGTTGCAGAAGGGGCCCCAGAAAATACAGCACGGCCGTTTAATTGAAGGAGGATTTGTGGCGGCACAAATTGATGTGGTATACAGAGTCAATTCTGCGATTGCGCAAAGGAATAAACTACCTAGAGATGTAATTGTCCAGTTTATATCTAGGAAGCTGAAGGAGGATTTGTTTAAGCAACAATTTCAAGACAACTTCACAATTGACAACAAGAAAATCATGGTCCTAAAGGAACTACCCAGAGCGATGCTTCAGGACAGACGACTTTTTAAAGACCTGATTGACAAGCTGAAAACAGAGGGCATAAGATATAGATGGGAAATTCCAAAAGGTGTCAGTTTTTCGTTCAAGCAGAAGAGAGTCACCATAAAGTCAGTTGACCAAATGACCAGATTCATCAATGATAATTTTAAAGACTCTGATAAATAATTATAGAATCAACATGGAGAGTCAAATAATTTCATGGAATGTTAATGGACTGAATTCACCCCAAAAAAGGAAAAATGTCAGACTCTGGTTGGAAAAACAGAAATGTGATATTGTTTGCTTGCAAGAAACACATATTAAAAAATCAGATGCCAAATATTTGATTCAAAAAAGATTAGGAGAGGAATTTTATTCACTCTCCTCTCAAAAGAAAAAAAGGAGTTGTTACATATATTAAAAAGGAGTTGGAACCAAAAGAAATTTTTAAAGACAATGAAGGGAAATTTTTGGCGGTAGAAGTTGTGTTGCAGAATAAAAAGACATTAATTGTTAATCTCTATGCTCCCAATGGGGCAAAGGAAAACTTTTTTCAGGATTTGTGGGAACAACTACGACAGTTGACCTATGAGCAAACGATTTTATTGGGCGATTTTAATGGTACTGTTGACAATGTTGTTGATAGAAAATCAAAAAAAGGAATTGAGGCCATGGGCAAACTTCCTAAAGTCTTTTTTCAATTGACTGAACATGAACACTTGGCAGACGTTTGGAGAATTAAAAATCCCAGAGATAGAGAGTACTCTTTTTATTCATCAAGACACGAATCTTTTTCAAGGATAGATATGATGTGGATGACAGAGAATTTAATCTTGCAAACACGCAAAATTGAGATATTGCCTAGGACTCTTTCTGACCACAGTCCGATAAAATGGTCAACGTATGTTAAGAGGAAAAAATTTCGATGGCGACTTAATGAAGATTTGCTGGACAAGCAAAATATTGTGGATAAAATAAGGACAGAAACCCAAACATACTTTCAATTGAACTTAAATAAAAGTGTACAGATGCAAACGGTATGGGAAGCCTACAAGGCTGTGATGAGAGGACATCTGATGGCAATCAATAATAGTGAAAGGAAACAACAAATGAAGATAGACAAAGAAATTATGGAAAATATTCGGAAAAAAGAAACAGAACTCAAGAAAAGGCCTGGCAAAAAGAAGATTTTGAGAGAACTGAGGATTTTAAGGGAGCAATATGAGGCTAGGTTGAACAAAGAAGTATTTTGGAACTTGAAATAATTGCAACAGAAATCCTTTGAAGGTGCAAACAAACCTGGCAAATATTTAGCATGGCAATTGAAGAAAAGAAGAGAGAATAAAACAATCACTTGTTTGAAAGATGGAAATAAAGAGATTTTAGACCGAGGAGGAATCAAGAGGGAATTTTTTAAATACTACGCGACTCTCTTTCAAGCGAGGCAAGCGGATCCTCAAAAAATGTTGGATTACTTATCCAAAGCTAACTTGATACAACCAAACCCTGAAATGAAAACATTTTTAAATGCTGCAATAACTAAAGATGAAATTAGTAAAGCAATAGCTGAGGCAAAAATCTCTAAAGTTCCAGGCCCGGATGGCTTTTCAGCTAAATTTTATAAAAAATTTCATGAAGATTTGGTTCCGGTGTTGGAGATTCTTTTAAACGAAATTAGAAAGACAGGAAAGATTCCAGACTCCTGGAATGAAGCTGCAATCACCTTAATTCCTAAAGAAATGCAAGATTTAACAAATGTTAAAAACTACCGACCCATTTCATTATTGAACAACGATTATAAAATATTTGCAAAAATATTGGCAGAGCGCCTTAAAAAGTTTTTGAAAGACACTATTGTTGAGGATCAAGCTGGTTTTTTTACCAAAGAGACAAAGACAATATGAGGGTTGTTTTGGACACAATTGAGTATTATGATAAACACCCTGAAAAAGAAGTTGCTTTTTTATTTTTGGATGCAGAGAAGGCTTTTGATAACTTGAATTGGGAATTTATGTTTAAAGTGCTTGAGAAATCTTTGATGGGCGTAGAATTTATAAGAATGATTCAATCGATATATAAAGAACAAAAAGCTTCGGTGATTGTCAATGCAGAACCAACAGATATGTTCCGGGTAAGAAAAGGTACTAGACAAGGTTGTCCCCTGTCACCATTGTTATTTATCTGGATTTTGGAGATTTTGCTACAAGCGGTTAGAGATGATGATAATATAAAAGGTTTGAATATTGGAGGTTTTTCATTTAAATTAAGAGCATTTGCGGATGATATCATGTTTATTGTTGAAGATCCTGTTAATAATATGCCTAAGGTATTTGAAAAAGTAAGAGAGTTTGGTGATCTTGCAGGGTTCTATGTCAACAAAAATAAATCTAAGATACTGTGTAAAAATATGACTGGTACAAAGCAACAAACGTTACAAAATGTGACAGAATGTGAAGTGGTTAAAAGGGTTAAGTATTTGGGAGTTGAAATTACAATGAAAAACATAGATTTGTTTAAGAATAATTATGAAAAACTGTGGGGTTCGATAAAGAGTGATTTAGAAAAATGGGAAAAACTAAGATTATCTCTTCTTGGAAAAATTGCCGTTATTAAAATGAATGTACTGCCCAGGTTAATGTTTTTGTTTCAGACAATACCAATTGTGAAAGATGGGAAAGTGTTGGTAAAATGGCAAAGAGAAATCTTTAAGTTTATCTGGGCAGGAAAGAAGCCAAGAATTAAAATGAAGATAATGTATGATACTAAAGACAGAGGTGGCTTCCAAGTCCCAAATTTGCGTTTGTATCATGAAGCAGTATGTATGTCTTGGTTATCTGAATGGGTAAATTTGGAAAATAGAAAACTTTTAGCTCTTGAGGGGCACGATTGCAGATTTGGCTGGCATGCCTATCTTTGGTATGGGAAAAACAAAGTCGATTCTATGTTTAAGCATCATTATGTAAGGAGGACATTGTTTGAAGCATATACCAGGTATAAGAATACAATTTCGGATGAGAGGCCTCTGTGGATTATTCCAGCTGCAGTTATACATCTGTTTTCAGAGCATAAAGGTAATGACTGGTTGAAATATCAGGAATTGTTGCAAAAAGAAGGGAAAAAATATGTTTTAAAACCAAATAATGAATTAGAATTTGAGTATGGTTGGCTACAATATTGTCAAATAAGGGACATCTATAAAAAAGATTGTAAAGAGTTTGGTTTTAGAGCTATGAATGATGATTTTGAGAATATATGGTTGAAAAAAGAGCGGAAAATGATATCAAAGATGTATAAAACTTTGTTGACTGTATATACTTTGGATGAAACTGTTAAAGAACAAATGATAAAGTGGGCCATAAATATGAACAAAGAAATTTCTATGGAATCATGGGAATTTTTGTGGAAAAGATCTTTTAAAATGTCTACCTGTATCAATGTAAAAGAAAACTGTTATAAGATGATGTATAGATGGTACATGACACCAAAAAAGATTGCCAATATTAGTATGGATAAGAACTTGAGTAATAAATGTTGGAAATGTAAAAAAGTAGAGGGTTCTTTTTACCATATGTGGTGGTCATGTGATAAAGTGAAAGCATACGGGTCTAATATACATTGTGTGATGCAGAAAATATTGAAAATCCCAATTGAGAGAAAGCCAGAACTTCTTCTCCTCGGTTTGACAATGGAAAAAATTCCACAAGAAAAAAGGACACTGTTATGGTACATGATTACGTCGGCGAGAATGGCCTTTGCTCAGCAGTGGAAAATGGAGAAGGTGCCAGATATACATGACTGGTTGAGAAAACTGTTGTTTTTAGCGGAAATGGACAAAATGACAAAGAAATTAAATGGACAAATGGCAGAACAGTACTTAAAAGACTGGGAAGGATTGAAATTGTATCTAGAAACTGAATATAGAATGAAGGGGAAAATATATAACTTGGATACGTATCGATATTGAACGAGAAGTGACATGAATTTTGAACTGTATGTACTGTTATATATAATATGCTGAAATTGTAGAGGTTATATATAAATGAAGAGGTTCTTTTAAATGAAGACATGCACAAGGGGGCCCAGAATATTTTAGCAAATTCTTTTCTTTGAAGAGATGCACAACGGTGCCAACAAAATTATTACAAGTTCTTTTCGTTGAAAAGATGCAGAAGGGGCTCCCGAAGAATATAGCAAGTACTTTTCTTTGCAGCGTTGCAGAAGGGGGCCTAGAAAATATAGCACGTCCTTTTAATTGAAGACATGCACAAGGGGGCTAAGAACATTATAGCAAATTCTTTTCTTTCAAGAGATGCACAACGGGGCCCGCAACATTGCAGCAAATTCTTTTCTTTGAAGAGATGCACAACGGGGCCAACAACATTATAACAAGTCCTTTTCTTTGAAAAGATGTAGAAGTGGTCCCCGAAGAATATAGCAAGCTCTTTTCTTTGAAAAGATGCAGAAGTGGCCCCTGAAGAATATAGCAAGTCCTTTTCTTTGCAGAGTTGCAGAAGGGGGCACAGAAAATAGACCACGTCCTTTTAATTGAATACATGCACAACGGGGCCCGGAACATTATAGCAGATTCTTTTCTTTGAAGAGATGCACAACGGGGCCAACAACATTATAACAAGTCCTTTTCTTTGAAAAAATGTAGAAGTGGCCCCCGAAGAATATAGCAAGCCCCTGTCTTTGAAAAGATGCAGAAGTGCCCCCGAAGAATATAGCAAGTCCTTTTCTTTGCAGAGTTGAAGAAGGGGGCCCAGAAAATACAGCACGTCCTTTTAATTGAAGACATGAATAAGGGGGGCCAGAACATTACAGCAAATTCTTTTCTTTGAAGAGATTCACAACGGGGACAACAACATTATAACAAGTCTTTTTCTTTGAAAAGATGCAGAAGGGGCTCCCGAAGAATATAGCAACCCCTTTTCTTTGAAAAGATGCAGAAGGGGCTCCCAAAGAATATAGCAAGTATTTTTCTTTGAAATGATACAGAAGGGGCTCCCGAAGAATATAGCACCCCTTTTCTTTGAAATGATACAGAAGGGCCCCCCGAAGAATATAGCAAGCCCTTGTCTTTTAAAAAAAGAAGCAGAAGGGGGCCCAGAAGATGTAGCACGTCCTTTTAAATGAAGACATGCACAAGGGGGCCCAGAACGTGATAGAAAATTCTTTTCTTTGAAGAGATGCACAACGGGGACAACAACATTATAGGAAGTCCTTTCCTTAGAAAAGATGTAGAAGTGGTCCCCGAAGAATGTAGCAAGTCCTTTTGTTTGCAGAGTTGCAGAAGGGGGCCCAGAAAATACAGCATATCCTTTTAATTGAAGACATGAACAAGGGGGGCCAGAACATTACAAGAAATTCTTTTCTTTGAAGAGATGCACAACGGGGCCAACAACATTATAACAAGTCCTTTTCTTTGAAAAGATGCAGAAGGTGCTCCCGAAAAACATAGCAAGTCCTTTTCTTTGCAGAGTTGCAGATGGGGGCCCAGAAAATACAGCACGTCCTTTTAATTGAAGACATGCACAAGGGGGCCCAGAACATTATAGCAAATTCTTTTCTTTGAAGAGATGCACAACGGGGCCCGCAACATTATAGCAAGTCCTTTTCTTTGAAAAGATGCAGAAGTGGCCCCCGAAGAATATAGCAATTCCTTTTCTTTGAAAAGATGCAGAAGGTGCTCCCGAAGAATATAGCAAGTCCTTTTCTTGGCAGAGTTGCAGAAGGGGGCCCAGAAGAATGAAGCAAGTCCTTTTGTTTGCAGAGTTGCAGAAGGGGCCCCAGAGAATATAGCACGTCCTTTTAATTGAAGACTTGCTCAAGGGGGCCCAGAACATTATACCAAATTCTTTTCTTTGAAGAGATGCACAACGGAGAACGCAAAATTATAGCAAGTCCTTTTCTTTGAAAAGATGCAGAGGTGGCCCTAGAAGAATATAGCTAGCCCTTTTTTTAAAAAAAGATACAGAAGTGCCCCCGAAGAATATAGCAAGCTTTTTTCTTTGAAAAGATGCAGAAGTGGCCCCCGAAGAATATAGCAAGTCCTTTTCTTTGCAGGGTTGCAGAAGGGGGCTCAGAAAATATAGAACGTTCTTTTACTTTAAGACATACACTAGGGGGCCGAGAACACTATAGCAAATTCTTTTCTTTGAAGAGATGCACAACGGGGCCAACAACATTATAACAAGTCCTTTTCTTTGAAAAGATGCAGAAGGGGCTCCCGAAGAATATAGCAAGTATTTTTCTTTGAAATGATACAGAAGGGGCTCCCGAAGAATATAGCAAGCCCTTTTCTTTGAAAAGATGCACAAGGGGGCCCAGAAGATGTAGCACATCCTTTTTATTGAAAACATGCATAAGGGGTCCCAGAACATTATAGCAAATTCTTTTCTTTGAAGAGATGAACAACGGGGCCAACAAAATTATAACAAGTCCTTTTCTTTGAAAAAATGTAGAAGTGGCCCCCGAAGAATATAGCAAGCCCTTTTCTTTGAAAATATGCAGAACGGGCTCCCGAAGAATATAGCAAGTCCTTTTGTTTGCAGCGTTGCAGAAGGGGGCCCAGAAAATATAGCACGTCCTTTTAATTGAAGACATCCACAATGGTGCCCAGAATATTTCAGGAAATTCTTTTCTTGGAAGAGATGCACAACGGGGCCAACAAAATTATAACAAGTTCTTTTCGTTGAAAACATGCAGAAATGGCCCCCGAAGAATATAGCAAGCCCTTTTCATTGAAAAGATGCAGAAGTGGCCCCCGAAGAATATAGCAAGTCCTTTTCTTTGCACAGTTGCAGAAGGGGGCCCAGAAAATACAGCACGGCCGTTTAATTGAACACATGCACAAAGAGGCCCAGAACATTATACAAAATTCTTTTCTTTGAAGAGATGCACAACGGGGCCAACAACATTATAACAAGTCCTTTTCTTTGAAAAGATGTAGAAGTGGCCCCCGAAGAATATAGCAAGCTCTTTTCTTTGAAAACATGCAGAAGTGGCCCCCGAAGAATATAGCAAGTCCTTTTCTTAGCAGAGTTGCAGAAGGGGGCCCAGAAAATATAGCATATCCTTTTAATTGAAGACACGCACAAGGGGGCCCAGAACATTATACCAAATTCTTTTCTTTGAAGAGATGCACAACGGGGCCAACAATATTATAACAAATCCTTTTCTTTGAAAAGATGCAGAAGTGGCACCAGAAGAATATAGCAAGCTTTTTTCTTTGAAAAGATGCATAAGGGGCTCCTGAGGAATATAGCAAGTCCTTTTCTTTGCAGAGTTGCATAACGGATCCCAGAAAATATAGCACGTCCTTTTAATTAAAGAGATGCACAAGGGGGCCCAGAACATTATACCAAATTCTTTTCTTTGAAGAGATGCACAACGGGGCCAACAGTATTATAACAAATCCTTTTCTTTGAAAAGATGTAGAAGTGGCCCCTGAAGAATACAGCAAGTCCTTTTCTTAGCAGAGTTGCAGAAAGCGGCCCAGAAAATATTGCATGTCCTTTTAATTGAAGACACGCACAAGGGGGCCCAGAACATTATAGCAAATTCTTTTCTTTGAAGAGATGCACAATGGGGCAAACAACATTATAGCAAGCCCTTTTCTTTGAAAAGACGCAGAAGTGGCCCCCGAAGAATATAGCAAGTCCTTTTCTTTGCAGAGTTGCAGAAGGGGGCCCAGAAAATATAGCACGTCCTTTTAATTGAAGACATGTACAAGGGGGCCCAGAACATTACAGCAAATTCTTTTCTTTGAAGAGATGCACAACGGGGCCAACAACATTATAGCAAGTCCTTTTCTTTGAAAAGATGCAGAAGGGGCTCCTGAAGAATATAGCAAGTACTTTTCTTTGAAATGATACAGAAGAGGCTCCCGAAGAATATAGCAAGCCCTTTTCTTTGAAAAGATGCAGAAGGGGGCCCAGAAAATACAGTACGTCCTTTTAATTGAAGACATGCACAAGGGGGCCCAGAACATTATAGCAAATTCTTTTCTTTGTAGAGATGCACAACGCGGCCAACAACATTATAGCAAGTCCTTTTCTTTGAAAAGATGTAGAAGTGGCCCTCGAAGAATATAGCAAGCCCTTTTCTTTGCAGAGTTGCAGAAGGGGGCACAGAAAATAGACCACGTCCTTTTAATTGAAGACATGCACAAGGGGGCCCAGAACATTATAGTAGATTATTTTCTTTGAAGAGATTAACAACGGGGCCAACAAAATTATAACAAGTCCTTTTCTTTGAAAAGATGCAGAACGGGCTCCCGAAGAATATAGCAAGTCCTTTTGTTTGCAGCGTTGCAGAAGGGGGCCCAGAAAATATAGCACGTCCTTTTAATTGAAGACATCCACAATGGTGCCCAGAATATTTCAGCAAATCTTTACTTGGAAGAGATGCACAACGGGGCCAACAAAATTATAACAATTTCTTTTCGTTGAAAACATGCAGAAATGGCCCCGAAGAATATAGCAAGCCCTTTTCATTGAAAAGATGCAGAAGGGGCTCCCGAAGAATATAGCAAGTCCTTTTCTTTGGAACATTGCAGAAGGGGGCCCAGAAAATATAGCACGTCCTTTTAATTGAAGACATCCACAAGGGGGCCCAGAATATTTTAGCAAATTCTATTCTTTTCAGAGATGCACAACGGGGCCAACAAAATTATAACAAGTTCTTTTCGTTGAAAAGATGCAGAAGTGGCCCCCGAAGAATATAGCAAGTCCTTTTCTTAGCAGAGTTGCAGAAGGGGGCCCAGAAAATATAGCATATCCTTTTAATTGAAGACACGCACAAGGGGGCCCAGAACATTATACCAAATTCTTTTCTTTGAAGAGATGCACAACGGGGCCAACAATATTATAACAAATCCTTTTCTTTGAAAAGATGCAGAAGTGGCACCAGAAGAATATAGCAAGCTTTTTTCTTTGAAAAGATGCATAAGGGGCTCCTGAGGAATATAGCAAGTCCTTTTCTTTGCAGAGTTGCATAACGGATCCCAGAAAATATAGCACGTCCTTTTAATTAAAGAGATGCACAAGGGGGCCCAGAACATTATACCAAATTCTTTTCTTTGAAGAGATGCACAACGGGGCCAACAGTATTATAACAAATCCTTTTCTTTGAAAAGATGTAGAAGTGTCCCCTGAAGAATACAGCAAGTCCTTTTCTTAGCAGAGTTGCAGAAAGCGGCCCAGAAAATATAGCATGTCCTTTTAATTGAAGACACGCACAAGGGGGCCCAGAACATTATAGCAAATTCTTTTCTTTGAAGAGATGCACAATGGGGCAAACAACATTATAGCAAGCCCTTTTCTTTGAAAAGACGCAGAAGTGGCCCCCGAAGAATATAGCAAGTCCTTTTCTTTGCAGAGTTGCAGAAGGGGGCCCAGAAAATATAGCACGTCCTTTTAATTGAAGACATGCACAAGGGGGCCCAGAACATTACAGCAAATTCTTTTCTTTGAAGAGATGCACAACGGGGCCAACAACATTATAGCAAGTCCTTTTCTTTGAAAAGATGCAGAAGGGGCTCCTGAAGAATATAGCAAGTACTTTTCTTTGAAATGATACAGAAGAGGCTCCCGAAGAATATAGCAAGCCCTTTTCTTTGAAAAGATGCAGAAGGGGGCCCAGAAAATACAGTACGTCCTTTTAATTGAAGACATGCACAAGGGGGCCCAGAACATTATAGCAAATTCTTTTCTTTGTAGAGATGCACAACGCGGCCAACAACATTATAGCAAGTCCTTTTCTTTGAAAAGATGTAGAAGTGGCCCTCGAAGAATATAGCAAGCCCTTTTCTTTGCAGAGTTGCAGAAGGGGGCACAGAAAATAGACCACGTCCTTTTAATTGAAGACATGCACAAGGGGGCCCAGAACATTATAGTAGATTATTTTCTTTGAAGAGATTAACAACGGGGCCAACAAAATTATAACAAGTCCTTTTCTTTGAAAAGATGCAGAACGGGCTCCCGAAGAATATAGCAAGTCCTTTTGTTTGCAGCGTTGCAGAAGGGGGCCCAGAAAATATAGCACGTCCTTTTAATTGAAGACATCCACAATGGTGCCCAGAATATTTCAGCAAATCTTTACTTGGAAGAGATGCACAACGGGGCCAACAAAATTATAACAATTTCTTTTCGTTGAAAACATGCAGAAATGGCCCCCGAAGAATATAGCAAGCCCTTTTCATTGAAAAGATGCAGAAGGGGCTCCCGAAGAATATAGCAAGTCCTTTTCTTTGGAACATTGCAGAAGGGGGCCCAGAAAATATAGCACGTCCTTTTAATTGAAGACATCCACAAGGGGGCCCAGAATATTTTAGCAAATTCTATTCTTTTCAGAGATGCACAACGGGGCCAACAAAATTATAACAAGTTCTTTTCGTTGAAAAGATGCAGAAGTGGCCCCCGAAGAATATAGCAAGCCCTTTTCTTTGAAAAGATTCCGAAGTGGCCCCAGAAGAAAATAGCAAGTCCTTTTCTTTGTAAAGTTGCAGAAGGGGCTCCCGAAGAATATAGCAAGTATTTTTCTTTGAAATGATACAGAAGGGGCTCCCGAAGAATATAGCAAACCCTTTACTTTGAAAAGATTCCGAAGTGGCCCCAGAAGAATATAGCAAGTCCTTTTCTTTGTAAAGTTGCAGAAGGGGCTCCCGAAGAATATAGCAAGTATTTTTCTTTGAAATGATATAGAAGGGGCTCCCGAAGAATATAGCAAGCCCTTTTCTTTGAAAAGACGCAGAAGTGGCCCCCGAAGAACAGAGCATGTCCTTTTGTTTGCAGAGTTTCAGAAGGGGGCCCAGAAAATACAGCACGTCCTTTTAATTGAAGCCATGTACAAGGGGGCCCAGAATATTACAGCAAATTCTTTTCTTTGAAGAGATGCAGAACGGGGCCAACAACATTACAGCAAGTCCTTTTCTTTGAAAACATGCAGAAGGGGCTCTTGAAGAATATAGCAAGTACTTTTCTTTGAAATGATACAGAAGAGGCTCCCGAAGAATATAGCAAGCCATTTTCTTTGAAAAGATGCAGAAGCGGCCCCTGAAGAATATAGCAAGCCCTTTTCTTTGAAAAGATGCAGAAGGGGGCCCAGAAAATACAGCACGTCCTTTTAATTGAAGATATGTACAAGGGGGCCCAGAACATTATAGCAAATTCTTTTCTTTGGAGAGATGAACAACGGGGTCAACAAAATTATTACAATATCTTTTCGTTGGAAAGATGCAGAAGTGGCCACCGAAGAATATAGCAAGCCCTTTTCTTTGAAAAGATGCAGAAGGGGCTCTCGAAGAATATAGGAAGTACTTTTCTTTGCAGCGTTGCAGAAGGGTGCCTAGAAAATATAGCACGTCCTTTTAATTGAAGACACGCTCAAGGGGGCCCAGAACATTATAGCAAATTCTTTTCTTTGAAGAGATGCATAACGGGGGCCGCAACATTATAGCAAGTCCTTTTCTTTGAAAAGATGCAGAAGTGGCCCTAGAAGAATATAACAAGTCCTTTTCTTTGAAAAAATGTAGAAGTGGCCCACGAAGAATATAGCAAGCCCCTTTCTTTGAAAAGATGCAGAAGGGGCTCCCGAAGATTATAGCAAGTACTATTCTTTTAAATGATACAGAAGGGGCTCCCGAAGAATATAGCAAGCCCTTTTCTTTGAAAACATGCAGAAGTGGCCCACGAAGAATATAGCAAGCCCTTTTCTTTGAAAAGATGCAGAAGGGGGCCCAGAAGATGTAGCACGTCCTTTTAATTGAAGACATGCACAAGGGGTCCCAGAACATTATAGCAAGTCCTTTTCTTTGAAGAGATGCAGAGGTGGCCCTAGAAGAATATAGCAAGCTTTTTTCTTTGAAAAGATGCAGAAGGGGCCCCCGAAGAACAGAGCAAGTCCTTTTGTTTGCAGAGTTGCAGAAGGGGCCCCAGAAAATACAGCACGTCCTTTTAATTGAAGCCATGTACAAGGGTGCCCAGAACATTACAGCAAATTCTTTTCTTTGAACAGATGCACAACGGAGCCAACAACATTATAGCATGTCCTTTTCTTTGAAAAGATGCAGAGGTGGCCCTAGAAGAATATAGCAAGCCCTTTTCTTTGAAAAGATACAGAAGTGCCCCCCGAAGAAAATAGCAAGCTTTTTTCTTTGAAAAGATGCAGAAGGGGCCCCCGAAGAATATAGCAAGTCCTTTTCTTTGCAGAGTTGCAGAAGGGATCCCAGAAAATATAGCACGTTCTTTTAATTGAAGACATGTACAAGGGGGCCCAGAACATTATAGCAAATTCTTTTCTTTGAAGAGATGCACAACGGGGCCCGCAACATTACAGCAAATTCTTTTCTTTGAAGAGATGCACAACGGGGACAACAACATTATAACAAGTCCTTTTCTTTGAAAAGATGGAGAAGGGGCTCCCGAAGAATATAGCAAGTATTTTTCTTTGAAATGATACAGAAGGGGCTCCCGAAGAATATAGCAAGCCCTTTTCTTTGAAAAGATGCCGAAGTGGCCCCAGAAGAATATAGGAAGTCCTTTTCTTTGAAAAGATGGAGAAGGGGCCCCAGAAGATGTAGCACGTCCTTTTAATTGAAGACATGCACAAGGGGTCCCAGAACATTATAGCAAATTCTTTTCTTTGAAGAGAAGAACAACGGGGCCAACAAAATTATTACAAGTTCTTTTCGTTGAAAAGATGCAGAAGTGGCCCCCGAAGAATATAGCAAGCCCTTTTCTTTGAAAAGATGCAAAAGGGGCTCCCGAAGAATATAGCAAGTCCTTTTGTTTGCAGAGTTGCCGAAGGGGACCCAGAAGATAAAGCAAGTTCTTTTAACTGAAGATATGTACAAGGGGGCCCAGAATATTTTAGCAAATTCTTTTCTTTTTCTTTTTTTTTTTTTGAAACAAAATTTTTATTGGGATATATTCAACATTTCCAATCACGTTACCAATACAGTTTCAAAAAAGAAGATCCCCGTCCCAATCCCCCCACCCGCCCTAATAGGCTTCCAACACTGCTAATAACAAACAAAAAAAATTATAAGGCAATCAAGCTTAGACTTAAATACATCGACAAACCAGGTAACACATTTAAATTGTATATAACCTCTACAATTTCAGCATATTATATATAACAGTACATACAGTTCAAAATTCATTTCACTTCTCGTTCAATATCCATACGTATCCAAATTATATATTTTCCCCTTCATTCTATATTCAGTTTCTAGATACAATTTCATCCTTCCCAGTCTTTTAGGTACTGTTCTGCCATTTGTCCATTTAATTTCTTTGTCATTTTGTCCATTTCCGCTAAAAACAACAGTTTTCTCAACCAGTCATGTATATCTGGCACCTTCTCCATTTTCCACTGCTGAGCAAAGGCCATTCTCGCCGACGTAATCATGTACCATAACAGTGTCCTTTTTTCTTGTGGAATTCTTTCCATTGTCAAACCGAGGAGAAGAAGTTCTGGCTTTCTTTCAATTGGGATTTTCAATATTTTCTGCATCACACAATGTATATTAGACCAGTATGCTTTCACTTTATCACATGACCACCACATATGGTAAAAAGAACCCTCTACTTTTTTACATTTCCAACATTTATTACTCAATTTCTTATCCATACTAATATTGGCAATCTTTTTTGGTGTCATGTACCATCTATACATCATCTTATAACAATTTTCTTTTACATTGATTGATACAAGTAGACATTTTAAAAGATCTTTTCCACAAAAATTCCCATGATTCCATAGAAATTTCTTTTTTCATATTTATGGCCCACTTTATCATTTGTTCTTTAACGGTTTCATCCAAAGTATATACAGTCAACAAAGTTTTATACATTTTTGATATCATTTTCCGTTCTTTTTTCAACCATATATTCTCAAAATCATCATTCATAGCTCTAAAACCAAACTCTTTACAGTCTTTTTTATAGATGTCCCTTATTTGACAATATTGTAGCCAACCATACTCAAATTCTAATTCATTATTTGGTTTTAAAACATATTTTTTCCCTTCTTTTTGCAACAATTCCTGATACTTCAACCAGTCATTACCTTTATGCTCTGAAAACAGATGTATAACTGCAGCTGGAACAATCCACAAAGGCCTTTCATCCGAAATTGTATCCTTATACCTGGTCCATGCATCAAACAATGTCCTCCTTACATAATGATGCTTAAACATAGAGTCAACTTTGTTTTTCCCATACCAAAGATAGGCATGCCAGCCAAATCTGCAATCGTGCCCCTCAAGAGCTAAAAGTTTTCTATTTTCCAAATTTACCCATTCAGATAACCAAGACATACATACTGCTTCATGATACAAACGCAAATTTGGGACTTGGAAGCCACCTCTGTCTTTAGTATCATACATTATCTTCATTTTAATTCTTGGCTTCTTTCCTGCCCAGATAAACTTAAAGATTTCTCTTTGCCATTTTACCAACACTTTCCCATCTTTCACAATTGGTATTGTCTGAAACAAAAACATTAACCTGGGCAGTACATTCATTTTAATAACGGCAATTTTTCCAAGAAGAGATAACGGCCGAGGACAGACTGGCAATTTGCCACGGGATGGGACCCGGGCTGACAGCGACTCAATATCGGATTAAATGGAATGTTCACACAGGCACATTTGCCTGGCGTCCCCCACCCGGAGCTTACCGGAGCCCTCGCGTTTCAGTGCCGGATTAAAAAAACACCTGATAAAAGCCTTCGCAAATCCAAAAGCCTGCGTTCGTCGCGCGTTTCTCTGCTTCCGGGGAGTCTGAACGCGCAGGCGAAAAGCCGGGAGCAACCCGCGTTGGGCACGAGGCAGCAGCACTGTGATTGGCTGTGCTCCGCTCCACTGCCCAATGTGGTGCCGGCGTTGCAGGGCAAAAAAAAAAAATCGCCGAAATGCGCTTATGCGCATGAGCGCATGAGCGCTCAAGCGCTCATACGCACATATGCCCACAGCCGAAATAATGGGGAAACAGCGAATATAGCGCGCCTCTGGCACGGCAGTCTGAACGCTCCCGCGCGCCTCCGTCCCGTTTCTTCCGGCAGAGGCCCCCGCTGTGTGGACGGGAAAACCTGGTATCGTTTACTCCGGGTTTTTTTTGCCCCCACTCGATACCGGGGCAAATTGCCAGTCTGTCCTCGGCCAACCTTAGTTTTTCCCATTTTTCTAAATCACTCTTTATCGAACCCCACAGTTTTTCATAATTATTCTTAAACAGATCTATGTTTTTCATTGTAATTTCAACTCCCAAATACTTAACCCTTTTAACCACTTCACATTCTGTCACATTTTGTAACGTTTGTTGCTTTGTACCAGTCATATTTTTACACAGTATCTTAGATTTATTTTTGTTGACATAAAACCCTGCAAGATCACCAAACTCTCTTACTTTTTCAAATACCTTAGGCATATTATTAACAGGATCTTCAACAATAAACATGATATCATCCGCAAATGCTCTTAATTTAAATGAAAAACCTCCAATATTCAAACCTTTTATATTATCATCATCTCTAACCGCTTGTAGCAAAATCTCCAAAATCCAGATGAATAACAATGGTGACAGGGGACAACCTTGTCTAGTACCTTTTCTTACCCGGAACATATCTGTTGGTTCTGCATTGACAATCACCGAAGCTTTTTGTTCTTTATATATCGATTGAACCATTCTTGTAAATTCTACGCCCATCAAAGATTTCTCAAGCACTTTAAACATAAATTCCCAATTCAAATTATCAAAGGCCTTCTCTGCATCCAAAAATAAAAAAGCAACTTCTTTTTCAGGGTGTTTATCATAATACTCAATTGCGTCCAAAACAACCCTCATATTGTCTTTAATTTGTCTATTTGGTAAAAAACCAGCTTGATCCTCAACAATAGTGTCTTTTAAAAACTTTTTAAGGCGCTCTGCCAATATTTTTGCAAATATTTTATAATCGTTGTTCAATAATGAAATAGGCCGGTAGTTTTTAACATTTGTTAAATCTTGCATTTCTTTAGGGATTAAGGTGATTGCAGCTTCATTCCAGGAGTCTGGGATCTTTCCTGTCTTTCTAATTTCATTTAAAAGAATCTCCAACACCGGGACCAAATCTTCATGAAATTTTTTATAAAATTTAGCTGAAAAGCCATCCGGGCCTGGAACTTTAGAGATTTTTGCCTCAGCTATTGCTTTACTAATTTCATCTTTAGTTATTGCAGCATTTAAAAATGTTTTCATTTCAGGGTTTGGTTGTATCAAGTTAGCTTTGGATAGGTAATCCAACATTTTTTGAGGATCCGCTTGCTTCGATTGAAAGAGAGTCGCGTAGTATTTAAAAAATTCCCTCTTAATTCCTCCTGGGTCTAAAATCTCTTTATTTCCATCTTTCAAACAAGTGATTGTTTTATTCTCTCTTCTTTTCTTTAATTGCCATGCTAAATATTTGCCAGCTTTGTTTGCACCTTCAAAGGATTTCTGTTGCAATTTTTTCAAGTTCCAAAATACTTCTTTGTTCAACCTTGCCTCATATTGCTCCCTTAGAATCCTCAATTCTCTCAAAATCTTCTTTTTACCAGGCCTTTTCTTAAGTTCTGTTTCTTTTTTCTGAATATTTTCCATAATTTCTTTGTCTATCTTCATTTGTTGTTTCCTTTCATTATTATTGATTGCAATCAGATGTCCTCTCATCACAGCCTTGTAGGCTTCCCATACCGTTTGCGTCTGTACACTTTTATTTAAGTTCAATTGAAAGTATGTTTGGGTTTCTGTCCTTATTTTATCCACAATATTTTGCTTGTCCAGCAAATCTTCATTAAGTCGCCATCGAAATTTTTTCCTCTTAACATACGTTGACCATTTTATCGGACTGTGGTCAGAAAGAGTCCTAGGCAATATCTCAATTTTGCGTGTTTGCAAGATTAAATTCTCTGTCATCCACATCATATCTATCCTTGAAAAAGATTCGTGTCTTGATGAATAAAAAGAGTACTCTCTATCTCTGGGATTTTTAATTCTCCAAACGTCTGCCAAGTGTTCATGTTTAGTCAATTGAAAAAAGACTTTAGGAAGTTTGCCCATGGCCTCAATTCCTTTTTTTGATTTTCTATCAACAACATTGTCAACAGTACCATTAAAATCGCCCATTAAAATCGTTTGCTCATAGGTCAACTGTCGTAGTTGTTCCCGCAAATCCTGAAAAAAGTTTTCCTTTGCCCCATTAGGAGCATAGAGATTAACAATTAATGTCTTTTTATTCTGCAACACCACTTCTACCGCCAAAAATTTCCCTTCATTGTCTTTAAAAATTTCTTTTGGTTCCAACTCCTTTTTAATATATGTAACAACTCCTTTTTTCTTTTGAGAGGAGAGTGAATAAAATTCCTCTCCTAATCTTTTTTGAATCAAATATTTGGCATCTGATTTTTTAATATGTGTTTCTTGCAAGCAAACAATATCACATTTCTGTTTTTTCCAACCAGAGTCTGACATTTTTCCTTTTTTGGGGTGAATTCAGTCCATTAACATTCCATGAAATTATTTGACTCTCCATGTTGATTCTATAATTATTTATCAGAGTCTTTAAAATTATCATTGATGAATCTGGTCATTTGGTCAACTGACTTTATGGTGACTCTCTTCTGCTTGAACGAAAAACTGACACCTTTAGGAATTTCCCATCTATATCTTATGCCCTCTGTTTTCAGCTTGTCAATCAGGTCTTTAAAAAGTCGTCTGTCCTGAAGCATCGCTCTGGGTAGTTCCTTTAGGACCATGATTTTCTTGTTGTCAATTGTGAAGTCGTCTTGAAATTGTTGCTTAAACAAATCCTCCTTCAGCTTCTTAGATATAAACTGGACAATTACATCTCTAGGTAGTTTTTTCCTTTGCGCAATCGCAGAATTGACTCTGTATACCACATCAATTTGTGCCGCCACTCTCTCCTCTTCCATTTTCAAAAAGTCTGCAACAGCATCTACCATGACTGAATGGATGTCCTCATTCTTGTCTTCAGGGATCCCCCTGAATCTCATGTGGTTAATCATTGCATTATATTGGACCATCACATTCACTTTATCTGTTTCTAAAGTGACCTCAGCTATATTGGATGCTACTCCCTTCACCCTTACATCCATCTCATCTGCTCTTTTGGTCAGCGTCTGTATCTCTTTTGTAATTCCAGACATTTCTTTTTTCAACTCTGTTACTTCTGTTATTACAGTCTTTTCCAACTTCAGAATCGCGTCCATCACTCGTTTCTCCATAGCTTCCATCATGCCCTGTAGCTTTTTTTCCTCCTTCCCAGCCATTTTGGGGAGGACCAAGTATTTGCCCTCTGTCGTTGCCGCAGGTCGTAAGCCGTTGTTCAAAGTTTTCCCTCCAACTCACTCTAAATCAAAGTCCTTCTTGTGCCCACCTAAATCGCACTAGTTTCACTTTTTTATATTAAGTCTTTCGTTTAAAATCAAAGAAAATTTTTCTGACCTTCCCAAAATGGCGGGCGCAATTTCTCTATGGTAAATGGTTCTCCCGGGTACTCACTTCCTGTCCGGCAGTCTTGATGGTCCCCCTTGTTCCTGATTTCTTCCCTTCTTCCGGCCTCCTTGGTCTTCTCTAGGATGATTACTTGTCTGTTCTGAAGTCACTTCCTGTTTTGCCAATTTCTGCTGCAGCAGCTACAGTACTTTTCCACTGCAGTTCTCGCGGAGTTACTGTTAGTTTCTATTTTAAAGTCAATAATCTAACCGCAGGAATGATCAACAATTCGGCTTTTTGGCCTTTTTTAGCTGTTTAACTGCACTTTTTCCGCTCCAATGTTAGTACGACAGATACAGCACGATCATGCGCTTCATCGGATGTTGTTTATTTTCGGCCGAAACGCGTCTCCGGTGAGCAATTTTAAAAAGTTACCTTCAAAGTCCGTGTCTTGTTATAGCAGTGTTTCCTTGATATCAGTTTCCGTAGAATGTCTTGGAGGTCTGGGTCATGCGTTCTTATGTTGAGAATCCAACTCGGTGGGGTCTTGTAGAGATTTTCCGAAGTGCCTTCTCTGGGGGAGGGGATCAAGGCTGGTCGCGGCGCTCTTTAAAGCCCCGCTATCAGCCGATCTCAACTCCTCTCTCGGGCCAGGCTCTCTGCCAGTCACCCCCCTGCCTGGGGGGATCTGCGGTGGGCTATTTGAAGCCCACCCTGTCGTCAAGACCCTCCGTTTGCTCTGGGAGCTCTACGAGCAAGCCAGAACACGTTAGGATGCCATGAATCCCAGACCGGAAGCCAGCAAATTCTTTTTTTAAAGAGATGCACAACGGGGCCAACAACATTATAGCAAATTCTTTTCTTTGAAGAGATGCACAACGGGGCCAACAACATTATAACAAGTCCTTTTCTTTGAAAAGATATAGAAGTGGCCCCCGAAGTATATAGCAAGCCCTTTTCTTTGAAAAGATGCAGAAGTGGCCCCCGAAGAATATAGCAAGTCCTTTTCTTAGCAGAGTTGCAGAAGGGGGCCCAGAAAATATAGCACGTCCTTTTAATTGAAGACACGCACAAGGGGGCCCAGAACATTATAGCAAATTCTTTTCTTTGAAGAGATGCACAACGGGGCCAACAACATTATAACAAGTCCTTTTCTTTGAAAAGATGTAGAAGTGGCCCCCGAAGAATATAGCAAGCCCTTTTCTTTGAAAAGATGCAGAAGTGGCCCCCGAAGAATATAGCAAGTCCTTTTCTTTGCAGAGTTGCAGAAGGGGGCCCAGAAAATACAGCACGGCCGTTTAATTGAAGACATGCACAAAGGGGCCCAGAACATTATAGCAAATTCTTTTCTTTGAAGAGATACACAACTGGGCCAACAACATTATAGCAAGTCCTTTTCTTTGAAAAGATGAAGAAGTGGCTCCCGAAGAATATAGCAAGTCATTTTCTTTGCAGAGTTGCAGAAGGTGGCCCAGAAAATACAGCGCGTCCTTTTAATTGAAGACATGCACAAGGGGGCCCAGGACATTACAGCAAATTCTTTTCTTTGAAGAGATGCACAACGGGGACAACAACATTAAAACAAGTCCTTTTCTTTGAAAAGATGCAGAAGGGGCTCCCGAAGAATATAGCAAGCCCTTTTCTTTGAAAAGATGCCGAAGTGGCCCCAGAAGAATATAGCAAGCCCTTTTCTTTGAAAAGATGCAGAAGGGGGCCCAGAAGATGTAGCACGTCCTTTTAATTGAAGACATGCACAAGGGGGCCCAGAACATTACAGCAAATTCTTTTCTTTGAAGAGATGCACAATGGGGCCAACAACATTATAACAAGTACTTTTCTTTGAAAAGATGCAGAAGTGGCCCCCGAAGAATATAGCAAGACCTTTTCTTTGCAGAGTTGCAGAAGGGGGCCCAGAAAATATAGAATGTCCTTTTAATTAGAGATATGCACAAGGGGGCCCAGAACATTACAGCAAATTCTTTTCTTTGAAGAGATGAACAACGGGGCCAACAACATTATAGCAATTCCTTTTCTTTGAAAAGAAGTAGAAGTGGCCCCCGAAGAATATAGCAAGACCTTTTCTTTGATAAGATGCAGAAGTGGCCCCAGAAGAATGTAGCAAGTCCTTTTGTTTGCAGAGTTGCAGAAGGGGGCTCAGAAAATATAGAATGTCCTTTTAATTGGAGATATGCACAAGGGGGCCCAGAACATTACAGCAAATTCTTTTCTTTGAAGAGATGCACAACGGGGCCAACAACATTATAACAAGTCCTTTTCTTTGAAAAGATGCAGAAGTCGCGCCCGAAGAATATAGCAAGCCCCTTTCTTTGAAAAGATGCAGAATTGGCCTCTGAAGAATATAGCAAGTCCTTTTGTTTACAGAGTTGCAGAAGGGGGCCGAGAAGAATGTAGCAAGTCCTTTTGTTTGCAGAGTTGCAGAAGGGGCCCAGAAAATATAGCACGTCCTTTTAATTGAAGACATGCACAAGGGGCCCAGAACATTATAGCAAATTCTTTTCTTTGAAGAGATGCACAACGGGGCCCGCAACATTATAGCAAGTCCTTTTTTTAAAAGATGCAGAACTGACCTCTGAAGAATATAGCAAGCCCCTTTGTTTACAGAGTTGCAGAAGGGGTCCTAGATGAATGTAGCAAGTCCTTTTGTTTGCAGAGTTGCAGAAGGGGGCCCAGAAAATATAGCACGTCCTTTTAATTGAAGACATGCACAAGGGGGCCCAGAACATTATAGCAAATTCTTTTCTTTAAAGAGATGCACAACGGGGCCAAAAAAATTATAACAAGTCCTTTTCTTTGAAAAGATGCAGAAGAGGTCCCCGAAGAATATAGCAAGTCCCTTTCTTTGCAGCGTTGCAGAAGGGAACCCAGAAAATATAGCAAGTCCTTATAATTGAAGACATGCACAAGGGGGCCCAGAACATTACAGCAAAGTCTTTTCTTTGAACATATGCACAACGGGGCCAACAACATTATAGCAAGTCCTTTTCTTTGAAAAGATACAGAAGTGGCCCCCGAAGTGTATATCAAGTCCTTTTCTTAGCAGAGTTGCAGAAGGGGGCCCAGAAGCATGTAGCAAGTCCTTTTGTTTGCAGAGTTGCAGAAGGGGGCCCAAATAATATACCACGTCCTTTTAATTAAAGACATGCACAACGGGCCCAGAACATTATAGCAAATTCTTTTCTTTGAAGAGATGCACAACGGGGCCCACAACATTATAGCAAGTCCTTTTCTTTAAAAAGATGGAGAAGTGGCCCCCGAAGTAAATAGCAAGCCCTTCTCTTTGAAAAGATGCAGAAGGGGCTCCCGAAATATATAGAGAGTCCTTTTGTTTGTAGAGTTGCAGAAGGGGGCCCAGAAGATATAGCACGTCCTTTTAATTAAAGACATGCACAAGGGGGCCCAGAACATTATAGCAAATTATTTTCTTTGAAGAGATGTTGAAGTGGCCCCCGAAGAATATAGCAAGCCCTTTTCTTTGAAAAGATGCAGAATTGGCCTCTGAAGAATATAGCAAGTCCTATTCTTTGGAAAGTTGAAGAAGGGGGCCTAGAAGAATATAGCAAGTCCTTTTCTTAGCAGAGTTGAAGAAGGGGCCCCAGAAAATATAGCACGTCCTTTTAATTGAAGACACGCACAAGGGGGCACAGAACATTATAGCAAGTCCTTTTCTTTGAAAGGATGTGGAAGTGGCCCAAGAAGAATATAACAAGTCCTTTTCTTTGAAAAAATGTAGAAGTGGCCCACGAAGAATATAGCAAGCCCCTTTGTTTGAAAAGATGCAGAAGGGGCTCCCGAAGAAAATACCAAGTCCTTTTCTTTGCAGCGTTGCAGAAGGGGGCCTAGAAAATATAGCACGTCCTTTTAATTGAAGACATGCACAAGGGGGCCGAGAACATTATCGCAAATTCTTTTTTTTGAAGAGATGAAAAACGGGGCCAACAAAATTATAACAAGTCGTTTTCTTTGCAGAGTTGCAGAAGGGTGCCCAGAAAATACAGCACTTTCTTTTAAATGAAGACATGAATAAGGGGGCCCAGAACATTACAGCAAATTCTTTTCTTTGAAGAGATGCACAACTGGGCCAACAGCATTATAGCAAGTCCTTTTCTTTGAAAAGATACAGAAGTGGCCCCCGAAGTATATAGCAATTCCTTTTTTTAGCAGAGTTGCAGAAGGGGGCCCAGAAAATATAGCACGTCCTTTTAATTGTAGACATGGATAAGGTGGCCCAGAACATTATACCAAATTCTTTTATTTGAAGAGAGGCACAATGGGGCCAAGAAAATTATAGGAAGTCCTTTTCTTTAAAAAGTTGCAGAAGTGGACCCCGAAGAATATAGCAAGCCATTTTCTTTGAAAAGATGCAGAAGAGGCTCCCGAAGAATATAGCAAGCCCTTTTCTTTGAAAAGATGCAGAAGAAGGCTCCCGAAGAATATAGCAAGTCCCTTTCTTTGCAGCGCAGCAGAAGGGAACCCAGAAAATATAGCACGTCCTTATAATTGAAGACATGTACAAGGGGGCCCAGAACATTATAGTAGATTATTTTCTTTGAAGAGATTAACAACGGGGCCAACAAAATTATAACAAGTCGTTTTCTTTGAAAAAGATGTAGAAGTGGCCCCCGAAGAATATAGCAAGCCCCTTTCTTTGGAAAGATGCAGAAAGTGCTCCCGAAGAATATAGCTAGTCCTTTTCATTGAAGAGCTGCTGAAGGGGGCCCAGAAAATATAGCACGTCCTTTAAATTGAAGACATGCACAAGGGGCCCAGAACATTATACCAAATTCTTTTCTTTGAAGAGATGCACAACGGGGCCCGCAACATTGCAGCAAATTCTTTTCTTTGAAGAGATGCACAACGGGGCCAACAACATTATAACAAGTCCTTTTCTTTGAAAAGATGTAGAAGTGGCCCCCGAAGAAAATAGCAAGCTCTTTTCTTTGAAAAGATGCAGAAGTGGCCCCCGAAGAATATAGCAAGTCCTTTTCTTTGCAGAGTTGCAGAAGGGGGCCCAGAAAATACAGCTCGGCCGTTTAATTGAACACATGCACAAGGGGGCCCAGAACATTATAGCAAATTCTTTTCTTTGAAGAGATGCACAACGGGGCCAACTACATTATAGCAAGTCCTTTTCTTTGAAAAGATGCAGAAGTGGCCCCCGAAGAATATAGCAAGTCCTTTTCTTTGCAGAGTTGCAGAAGGGGCCCCAGAAAATACAGTACGTCCTTTTAATTGAAGACATGCAAAAGGGGGCCCAGAACATTACAGCAAATTCTTTTCTTTGAAGAGATGCACAATGGGGACAACAACATTATAGCAAGTCCTTTTCTTTGAAAAGATGCAGAAGGGGCTCCCGAAGAATATAGCAAGTATTTTTCTTTGAAATGATACAGAAGGGGCTCCCGAAGAATATAGCAAGCCCTTTTCTTTGAAAAGATGCCGAAGTGGCCCCAGAAGAATATAGCAAGCCCTTTTCTTCGAAAAGATGCAGAAGGGGCTCCCGAAGAATATAGCAAGTACTTTTCTTTGCAGCGTTGCAGAAGGGGGCCTAGAAAATATAGCACGTCCTTTTAATTGAAGACATGCATAAGGGGGCTAAGAACATTATAGCAAATTCTTTTCTTTGAAGAGATGCACAACGGGGCCCGCAACATTATAGCAAGTCTTTTTCTTTGAAAAGAGGCAGAAGTGGCCCTAGAAGAATATAACAAGTCCTTTTCTTTGAAAAAATGTAGAAGTGGCCCACGAAGATTATAGCAAGCCCCTTTCTTTGAAAAGATGCAGAAGGTGCTCCCGAAGAATATAGCAAGTCCTTTTCTTTGATAAGATGCAGAAGTGGCCCCAGAAGAATGTAGCAAGTCCTTTTGCTTGCAGAGTTGCACAAGGGGCTCAGAAAATATAGAATGATCTTTTAATTGGAGATATGCACAAGGGGGCCCAGAACATTACAGCAAATTCTTTTCTTTGAAGAGATGCCCAACGGGGCCAACAACATTATAGCAATTCCATTTCTTTGAAAAGATGTAGAAGTTGCCCCCGAAGAATATTTCAAGCCCTTCTCTTTGCAGAGATGCAGAAGGCGGCTCAGAAGAATGTAGCAAGTCCTTTTGTTTGCAGAGTTGCAGAAGGGGCCCCAGAAAATAGAGCACGTCCTTTTAATTAAAGACACGCACAAGGGGGCCCAGAACATTATAGCAAATTCTTTTCTTTGAAGAGATGCACAACGGGGCCCACAACATTATAGCAAGTCCTTTTCTTTGAAAAGATGCAGAAGTGACCTTTGAAGAATATAGCAAGCCCCTTTGTTTACAGAGTTGCAGAAGGGGTCCTAGATGAATGTAGCAAGTCCTTTTGTTTGCAGAGTTGCAGAAGGGGGCCCAGAAAATATAGCACGTCCTTTTAATTGAAGACATGCACAAGGGGCCCAGAACATTATAGCAAATTCTTTTCTTTGAAGAGATGCACAACGGGGCCCGCAACATTATAGCAAGTCCTTTTTTTTAAAAAGATGCAGAAGTGACCTTTGAAGAATATAGCAAGCCCCTTTGTTTACAGAGTTGCAGAAGGGGTCCTAGATGAATGTAGCAAGTCCTTTTGTTTGCAGAGTTGCAGAACGGGGCCCAGAAAATATAGCACGTCCTTTTAATTGAAGACATGCACAAGGGGCCCAGAACATTATAGCAAATTCTTTTCTTTGAAGAGATGCACAACGGGGCCCGCAACATTATAGCAAGTCCTTTTTTAAAAAAGATGCAGAAGTGACCTCTGAAGAATATAGCAAGCCCCTTTGTTTACAGAGTTGCAGAAGGGGTCCTAGATGAATGTAGCAAGTCCTTTTGTTTGCAGAGTTGCAGAAGGGGGCCCAGAAAATATAGCACGTCCTTTTAATTGAAGACATGAACAAGGGGGGCCAGAACATTACAGCAAATTCTTTTCTTTGAAGAGATGCACAACGGGGCCAACAATATTATAACAAGTCCTTTTCTTTGAAAAGTAGCAGAAGTGGCCCCCGAAGAATATAGCAAGTCCTTTTCTTTGCAGAGTTGCAGAAGGGGCCCAGAAAATACAGCACGTCCTTTTAATTGAAGACATGCACAAGGGGGCCCAGAACATTACAGCAAATTCTTTTCTTTGAAGAGATGCACAACAGGGACAACAACATTATAACAAGTCCTTTTCTTTGAAAAGATGCAGAAGGGGCTCCCGAAGAATATAGCAAATATTTTTCTTTGAAAAGATACAGAAGGGGTTCCCGAAGAATATAGCAAGACCTTTTCTTTGAAAAGATGCAGAAGGGGGCCTAGAAGATGTAGCACGTCCTTTTAATTGAAGACATGCACAAGGGGTCCCAGAACATTATAGCAAATTCTTTTCTTTGAAGAGATGCACAACGGGGCCAACAACATTATAGCAAGTCCTTTTCTTTGAAAAGATGCAGAAGGGGCTCCCGAAGAATATAGGAAGTACTATTCTTTGAAATGATACAGAAAGGGCTCCCGAAAAATATAGCAAGCCTTTTCTTTGAAAAGATGCAGAAGTGGCCCCCGAAGAATATAGCAAGTCCTTTTCTTTGCAGAGTTGCAGAAGGGGGCCCAGAAGATGTAGCACGTCCTTTTAATTGAAGACATGCACAAGGGGGCCCAGAACGTTATAGAAAATTCTTTTCTTTGAAGAGATGCACAACGGGGCCCGAAACATTATAAGAATTCCTTCTCTTTGAAAAGATGCAGAAGTAGCTCCTGAAGAATATAGCAAGCCCTTTTCTTTGAAAAGATGCAGAAGTGGCCCCCGAAGAATATAGCAGGTCCTTTTCTACGCAGAGTTCCAGAAGGGGGCCCAGAAAATACAGCACGTCCTTTTAATTGAAGACATGCATAAGGGGGCCCAGAACATTATAGCAGATTCTTTTCTTTGAAGAGATGAACAACGGGGCCAACAAAATTCTACATCTTTTCAAAGAAAAGGACATGTTATAAGTGGCCCCCGAAGAATATAGCAAGCCCTTTTCTTTGAAAAGATATAGAAGGAGCTCCCGAAGGATATAGCAAGTCCTTTTGTTTGCAGAGTTGCAGAACGGGGCCCAGAAAATATAGCACGTCCTTTTAATTGAAGACATGCACACGGAGGCCGAGAACATTATAGCAAATTCTTTTCTTTGAAGAAATGAACAACGGGGCCAACAAAATTATTACAAGTTCTTTTCGTTCAAAAGATGCAGAAGTGGCCCCCGAAGAATATAGGAAGCCCTTTTCTTTGAAAAGATGCAGAAGGGGCTCCCGAAGAATATAGCAAGTATTTTTCTTTGAAATGATACAGAAGGGGCTCCCGAAGAATATAGCAAGCCCTTTTATTTGAAAGGATGCCGAAGTGGCCCCAGAAGAATATAGCAAGCCCTTTTCTTTGAAAGGATGCCGAAGTGGCCCCAGAAGAATATAGCAACCCCTTTTCTTTGAAAAGATGCAGAAGGGGCTCCCGAAGAATATAGCAAATTGTTTTCTTTGCAGCGTTGCAGAAGGGGACCTCGAAGAATATAGGAAGTCCTTTTCTTTGCAGAGTTGTAGAAGGGGGCCCAGAAAATATAGCACGTCCTTTTAATTGAAGACATGCACAAGGTGGCCCAGAACATTATAGCAAATTCTTTTCTTTGAAGAGATGCACAACGGGGCCAACAACATTATAACAAGTCCTTTTCTTTGAAAAGATGTAGAAGTGGCCCCCGAAGAATATAGCAAGCCCTTTTCTTTGAAAAGATGCAGAAGGGCCTCCCAAAGAATATAGCAAGTCCTTTTGTTTGCAGAGTTGCAGAAGGGGACCGAGAAAATATAGCACGTCCTGTTAAATGAAGACATGCACAAGGGGGCCCAGAATATTTTAGCAAATTCTTTTCTTTGAAGAGATGCACAACGGGGCCAACAAAATTATTACAAGTTCATTTCGTTGAAAAGATGCAGAAGTGGCCCCTGAAGAATATAGCAACCCCTTTTCTTTGAAAAGATGCAGAAGGGGCTCCCGAAGAATATAGCAAGTACTTTTCTTTGCAGCGTTGCAGAAGGGGACCTCGAAGAATATAGCAAGTCGTTTTCTTTGCAGAGTTGTAGAAGGGGGCCCAGAAAATACAGCACGTCCTTTTAATTGAAGACATGCACAAGGGGGCCCAGAACATTACAGCAAATTCTTTTCTTTGAAAAGATGCAGAAGGGGCTCCCGAAGAATATAGCAAGTACTTTTCTTTGCAGCGTTGCAGAAGGGGGCCTAGAAAATATAGCACGTCCTTTTAATTGAAGACATACACAAGGGGGCTAAGAACATTATAGCAAATTCTTTTCTCTGAAGAGATGCACAATGGGGCCCGCAACATTATAGCAAGTCCTTTTCTTTGAAAAGATGCAGAAGTGGCCCTAGAGGAATATAACAAGTCCTTTTCTTTGAAAAAATGTAGAAGTGGCCCACGAAGAATATAGCAAACCCCTTTCTTTGAAACGATGCAGGAGGTGCTCCCGAAGAATATAGCAAGCCCTTATCTTTTAAAAAAAGAAGCAGAAGAGAGCCCAGAAGATGTAGCACGTCCCTTTAAATGAAGACATGCACAAGGGGGCCCAGAACGTTATAGAAAATTCTTTTCTTTGAAGAGATGCACAACGGGGCACACAACATTATAGCAAGTCCTTTTCTTTGAAAAGATGTAGAAGTGGCCCCCGAAGAACATAGCAAGTCCTCTTGTTTGCAGAGTTACAGAAGGGGGCCCAGAAAATACAGCACGTCCTTTTAATTGAAGACATGAACAAAGGGGGCCAGAACATTACAGCAAATTCATTTCTTTAAAGAGATGCACAACGGGGCCAACAACATTATAACAAGTCCTTTTCTTTGAAAAGATGTAGAAGTGGCCCCTAAAGAATATAGCAATTCCTTTTCTTTGAAAAGATGCAGAAGGTGCTCCCGAAAAACATAGCAAGTCCTTTTCTTTGCAGAGTTGCAGAAGAGGGCCCAGAAAATACAGCACGTCCTTTTAATTGAAGACATGCATAAGGGGGCCCAGAACATTACAGCAAATTCTTTTCTTTGAAGAGATGCACAACGGGGCCAACAACATTATAAGAAGTCCTTTTCTTTGAAAAGATGCAGACGTGGCCCCCGACGAATATAGCAAGCCCCTTTCTTTGAAAAAAAGCAGAAGGAGCTCCCGAAGAAT
The DNA here is from genome assembly GCA_029375565.1 of Gekko gecko. Taxonomy (NCBI): domain Eukaryota; kingdom Metazoa; phylum Chordata; class Lepidosauria; order Squamata; family Gekkonidae; genus Gekko; species Gekko gecko. The sequence continues at coordinate 6,472,801 of JAPDNY010000006.1, forward strand.
ATAGCCATTTCTTTTCTTTGCAGAGTTGGAGAACGGGGCCCAGAAAATATAGCACGTCCTTTTAATTGAAGACATGCACAAGGTGGCCCAGAACATTATAGCAAATTCTTTTCTTTGAAGAGATTCACAACGGTGCCCACAACATTATAGCAAGTCCTTTTCTTGAAAAGATGTAGAAGTGGCGCCCAAAGAATATAGCAAGTCCTTTTGTTTGCAGTGTTGCAGAAGGGGGCCCAGAAAATATAGCACGTTCTTTTAATTGAAGACATGCACAAGGGGGACCAGAACATTCTAGCAAATTCTTTTCTTTGAAGAGATGCACAACGGGGCCCGCAACATTATAGCAAGTCCTTTTCTATGAAAAGATGCAGAAGGGGCCCCCAAAGAATATAGCAAGCACTTTTCTTTGAAAAGATGCAGAAGGGGCTCCCGAAGAATATAGCAAGTCCTTTTGTTTGCAGAGTTGCAGAAGGGGGCCCAGAAGATATAGCACGTCCTTCTAATTGAAGACATGCATAAGGGGGCCCAGAACATTACAGCAAATTCTTTTCTTTGAAAAGAAGCACAAAGAGGCCAACAACATTATAACAAGTCCTTTTCTTTGAAAAGATGCAGAAGTGGCCCCCGATGAATATAGCAAGCCCATTTCTTTGAAAAGATGCAGAAGGGGCTCCTGAAGAATATAGCAAGTCCTTTTGTTTGCAGAGTTGTAGAAGGGGGCCCAGAAGATATAGCACGTCCTTTGAATTGAAGACATCCACAAGGGGGCCCAGAACATTACAGCAAATTCTTTTCCTTGAAGAGATGCACAACGGGGCCAACAACATTATAACAAGTTCTTTTCGTTGAAAAGATGCAGAAGTGGCCCCGAAGAATATAGCAAGCCCTTTTCTTTGAAAAGATGTAGAAGGAGCTCCCGAAGGATATAGCAAGTCCTTTTGTTTGCAGAGTTGCAGAACGGGGCCCAGAAAACATAGCACGTCCTTTTAATTGAAGACATGCACACGGAGGCCGAGAACATTATAGCAAATTCTTTTCTTTGAAGAAATGAACAACGGGGCCAACAAAATTATTACAAGTTCTTTTCGTTGAAAAGATGCAGAAGTGGCCCCGAAGAATATAGGAAGCCCTTTTCTTTGAAAAGATGCAGAAGGGGCTCCCGAAGAATATAGCAAGTCCTTTTCTTTGCAGAGTTCCAGATGGGGTCCAGAAAATACAGCACTTTCTTTTTTTTGAAGACATGCACAAGGGGGCCCAGAACACTAAAGCAAATTCTTTTCTTTGAAGAGATGCACAACGAGGCCAACAACATTATAACAAGTACTTTTTTTTAAAAGATGCAGAAGTGGACCCTGAAGAATATAGCAAGCCGTTTTCTTTGAAAAGATGCAGAAGTGGCCCCCGATGAATATAGCAAGTCCTTTTCTTTGCAGAGTTGCAGAAGGGGGCCTAGAAAATATAGCACGTCCTTTTAATTGAAGACATGCACAAGGGGGCCCAGAACATTACAGCAAATTCTTTTCTTTGAAGAGATGCACAACGGGGACAACAACATTATAACAAGTCCTTTTCTTTGAAAAGATGCAGAAGGGGCTCCCGAAGAATATAGCAAGTATTTTTCTTTGAAATGATACAGAAGGGGCTCCCGAAGAATATAGCAAGCCCTTTTCTTTGAAAAGATGCCGAAGTGGCCCCAGAAGAATATAGCAAGCCCTTTTCTTTGAAAAGATGCAGAAGGGGGCCCAGAAAATGTAGCACGTCCTTTTAATTGAAGACATGCACAAGGGGGCCCAGAACATTACAGCAAATTCTTTTCTTTGAAGAGATGCACAACGGGGACAACAACATTATAACAAGTCCTTTTCTTTGAAAAGATGCAGAAGGGGCTCCCGAAGAATATAGCAAGTATTTTTCTTTGAAATGATACAGAAGGGGCTCCCGAAGAATATAGCAAGCCCTTTTCTTTGAAAAGATGCCGAAGTGGCCCCAGAAGAATATAGCAAGCCCTTTTCTTCGAAAAGATGCAGAAGGGGGCCCAGAAAATGTAGCACGTCCTTTTAATTGAAGACATGCACAAGGGGTCCCAGAACATTATGGCAAATTCTTTTCTTTGAAGAGATGAACAACGGGGCCAACAAAATTATTACAAGATCTTTTCGTTGAAAAGATGCAGAAGTGGCCCCCGAAGAATATAGGAAGACCTTTTCTTTGAAAAGATGCAGAAGGGGCTCCCAAAGAATATAGCAAGCCCTTTTGTTTGCCGAGTTGCAGAAGGGGACCCAGAAAATATAGCACGTCCTGTTAAATGAAGACATGCACAAGGAGGCCTAGAATATTTTAGCAAATTCTTTTCTTTGAAGAGATGCACAACGGGGCCAACAAAATTATTACAAGTTCTTTTCGTTGAAAAGATGCAGAAGTGGCCCCTGAAGAATATAGCAACCCCTTTTCTTTGAAAAGATGCAGAAGGGGCTCCCGAAGAATATAGCAAATAGTTTTCTTTCCAGCGTTGCAGAAGGGGACCTCGAAGAATATAGCAAGTCCTTTTCTTTGCAGAGTTGTAGAAGGGGGCCCAGAAAATATAGCACGTCCTTTTAATTGAAGACATGCACAAGGTGGCCCAGAACATTATAGCAAATTCTTTTCTTTGAAGAGATGCACAACGGGGCCAACAACATTATAACAAGTCCTTTTCTTTGAAAAGATGTAGAAGAGGTCACCAAAGAATATAGCAAGCCCTTTTCTTTGGATAGATGCAGAAGTGGCCCCAGAAGATTATAGCAAGCCCTTTTCTTTGAAAAGATGCAGAAGGGGGCCCAGAAGATGTAGCACGTCCTTTTAATTGAAGACATGCACAAGGGGTCCCAGAACATTATAGCAAATTCTTTTCTTTGAAAAGATGCACAACAGGGCCAACAAAATTATTACAAGTTCATTTCGTTGAAAAGATGCAGAAGTGGCCCCTGAAGAATATAGCAACCCCTTTTCTTTGAAAAGATGCAGAAGGGGCTCCCGACGAATATAGCAAGTACTTTTCTTTGCAGCGTTGCAGAAGGGGACCTCGAAGAATATAGCAAGTCGTTTTCTTTGCAGAGTTGTAGAAGGGGGCCCAGAAAATACAGCACGTCCTTTTAATTGAAGACATGCACAAGGGGGCCCAGAACATTACAGCAAATTCTTTTCTTTGAAGAGATGCAGAAGGGGCTCCCGAAGAATATAGCAAGTATTTTTCTTTGAAATGATACAGAATGGGCTCCCGAAGAATATAGCAACCCCTTTTCTTTGAAAAGATGCAGAAGGGGCTCCCGAAGAATATAGGAAGTACTTTTCTTTGCAGCGTTGCAGAAGGGGGCCTAGAAAATATAGCACGTCCTTTTAATTGAAGACATACACAAGGGGGCTAAGAACATTATAGCAAATTCTTTTCTTTGAAGAGATGCACAACGGGGCCCGCAACATTATAGCAAGACCTTTTCTTTGAAAAGATGCAGAAGTGGCCCTAGAGGAATATAACAAGTCCTTTTCTTTGAAAAAATGTAGAAGTGGCCCACGAAGAATATAGCAAACCCCTTTCTTTGAAACGATGCAGAAGGTGCTCCCGAAGAATATAGCAAGCCCTTGTCTTTTAAAAAAAGAAGCAGAAGGGAGCCCAGAAGATGTAGCACGTCCCTTTAAATGAAGACATGCACAAGGGGTCCCAGAACATTATAGCAAATTCTTTTCTTTGAAGAGATGCACAACGGGGCACACAACATTATAGCAAGTCCTTTTCGTTGAAAAGACGCAGACGTGGCCCCCGACGAATATAGCAAGCCCTTTTCTTTGAAAAAAAGCAGAAGGAGCTCCCGAAGAATATAGCCATTTCTTTTCTTTGCAGAGTTGGAGAAAGGGGCCCAGAAAATATAGCACGTCCTTTTAATTGAAGACATGCACAAGGTGGCCCAGAACATTATAGCAAATTCTTTTCTTTGAAGAGATTCACAACGGTGCCCACAACATTATAGCAAGTCCTTTTCTTGAAAAGATGTAGAAGTGGCACCCAAAGAATATAGCAAGTCCTTTTGTTTGCAGTGTTGCAGAAGGGGGCCCAGAAAATATAGCACGTTCTTTTAATTGAAGACATGCACAAGGGGGACCAGAACATTATAGCAAATTCTTTTCTTTGAAGAGATGCACAACGGGGCCCGCAACATTATAGCAAGTCCTTTTCTATGAAAAGATGCAGAAGGGGCCCCCAAAGAATATAGCAAGCACTTTTCTTTGAAAAGATGCAGAAGGGGCTCCCGAAGGATATAGCAAGTCCTTTTCTTTGCAGAGTTGCAGAAGGGGGCCCAGAAGATATAGCACGTCCTTCTAATTGAAGACATGCATAAGGGGGCCCAGAACATTACAGCAAATTCTTTTCTTTGAAAAGAAGCACAAAGAGGCCAACAACATTATAACAAGTCCTTTTCTTTGAAAAGATGCAGAAGTGGCCCCCGATGAATATAGCAAGCCCATTTCTTTGAAAAGATGCAGAAGGGGCTCCTGAAGAATATAGCAAGTCCTTTACTTTGTAGAGTTGAAGAAGGGGGCCCAGAAGATATAGCAAGTCCTTTTAATTGAAGACATGCACAAGGGGGCCCAGAACATTATAGCAAATTCTTTTCTTTGTAGAGATGCACAACGGGGCCTACAACATTATAGCAAGTCCTTATCTTTGAAAAGATGTAGAAGTGGCCCCCGAAGAATATAGAAAGCACTTTTCCTTCAAAAGATGCAGAAGTGGCCCCCGAAGAACATAGCAAGCCCTTTTCTTTGAAAAGATACAGAAGGGGCTCCTGAAGAATATAGCAAGTCCTTTTGTTTGCACAGTTGCAGAAGGGGGCATAGAAAATATAGCACGTCCTTTTAGTTGAAGTCATGAACAAGGGGGCCCAGAACATTATAGCAAAACCGTTTCTTTGAAGAGATGCACAATGGGGCGAACAACATTATAAGAAGTCCTTTTCTTTGAAAAGATGCAGAAGAGACCCCCGAACAATATAGCAAGCCCTTTTCTTTGAAAATATGCAGAAGAGGCTCCCGAAGAATATAACACGTCCTTTTCTATGCAGAGTTGCAGAAGGGTGCCCAGAAAATGAAGCAAGTCCTTTTAATTGAAGACATGCACAAGGGGGCCCAGAACATTACAGCAGATTATTTTCTTTGAAGAGATGCACAATGGGGCCAACAACATTATAAAAAGTATTTTTCTTTGAAAAGATGCAGAAGGGGCTCCCGAAGAATATAGGAAGTCCTTTTGTTTCCAGCGTTGCAGAAGGGGGCCCAGAAAATATAGCACGTCCTTTTAATTGAAGACATGCACAAGGGGGCCCAGAACGTTATAGAAAATTCTTTTCTTTGAAGAGATGCACAACGGGGCCAACAACATTATAGCAAGTCCTTTTCTTTGAAAAGATGTAGAAGTGGCCCCCGAAGAATATAGCAAGTCCTTTTGTTTGCAGAGTTACAGAAGGGGGCCCAGAAAATACAGCACGTCCTTTTAATTGAAGACATGAACAAAGGGGGCCAGAACATTACAGCAAATTCATTTCTTTAAAGAGATGCACAACGGGGCGAACAACATTATAACAAGTCCTTTTCTTTCAAAAGATGTAGAAGTGCCCCCTAAAGAATATAGCAATTCCTTTTCTTTGAAAAGATGCAGAAGGTGCTCCCGAAAAACATAGCAAGTCCTTTTCTTTGCAGAGTTGCAGAAAAGGGCCCAGAAAATACAGCACGTCCTTTTAATTGAAGACATGCATAAGGGGGCCCAGAACATTACAGCAAATTCTTTTCTTTGAAGAGATGCACAACGGGGCCAACAACATTATAAGAAGTCCTTTTCTTTGAAAAGATGCAGAAGGGGCTCCCGAAGAATATAGCAAGTACTGTTCTTTGAAATGATACAGAAGGGGCTCCCGAAGAATATAGCAAGCTCTTTTCTTTGAAAACATGCAGAAGTGGGCCCCGAAGAATATAGCAAGCCCTTGTCTTTTAAAAAAAGAAGCAGAAGGGGGCCCAGAAGATGTAGCACGTCCTTTTAATTGAAGGCATGCACAAGGGGTCCCAGAACATTATAGCAAATTCTTTTCTTTGAAGAGATGCACAACGGGGCACACAACATTATAGCAAGTCCTTTTCGTTGAAAAGACGCAGACGTGGCCCCCGACGAATATAGCAACCCCTTTTCTTTGAAAAAAAGCAGAAGGAGCTCCCGAAGAATATAGCCATTTCTTTTCTTTGCAGAGTTGGAGAAAGGGGCCCAGAAAATATAGCACGTCCTTTTAATTGAAGACATGCACAAGGTGGCCCAGAACATTATAGCAAATTCTTTTCTTTGAAGAGATTCACAACGGTGCCCACAACATTATAGCAAGTCCTTTTCTTGAAAAGATGTAGAAGTGGCGCCCAAAGAATATAGCAAGTCCTTTTGTTTGCAGTGTTGCAGAAGGGGGCCCAGAAAATATAGCACGTTCTTTTAATTGAAGACATGCACAAGGGGGACCAGAACATTCTAGCAAATTCTTTTCTTTGAAGAGATGCACAACGGGGCCCGCAACATTATAACAAGTCCTTTTCTATGAAAAGATGCAGAAGGGGCCCCCAAAGAATATAGCAAGCACTTTTCTTTGAAAAGATGCAGAAGGGGCTCCCGAAGGATATAGCAAGTCCTTTTCTTTGCAGAGTTGCAGAAGGGGGCCCAGAAGATATAGCACGTCCTTCTAATTGAAGACATGCATAAGGGGGCCCAGAACATTACAGCAAATTCTTTTCTTTGAAAAGAAGCACAAAGAGGCCAACAACATTATAACAAGTCCTTTTCTTTGAAAAGATGCAGAAGATGCTCCCGAAGAATATAGCAAGTCCTTTACTTTGTAGAGTTGAAGAAGGGGGCCCAGAAGATATAGCAAGTCCTTTTAATTGAAGACATGCACAAGGGGGCCCAGAACATTATAGCAAATTCTTTTCTTTGTAGAGATGCACAACGGGGCCTACAACATTATAGCAAGTCCTTATCTTTGAAAAGATGTAGAAGTGGCCCCCAAAGAATATAGCAAGCCCTTTTCTTTGAAAAGATGCAGAAGGGGCTCCCGAAGAATATAGCAAGTCCTTTTCTTTGCAGAGTTCCAGATGGGGGTCCAGAAAATACAGCATGTTCTTTTTTTTGAAGACATGCACAATGGGGCCCAGAACACTAAAGCAAATCCTTTTCTTTGAAGAGATGCACAACGGGGCCAACAACATTATAGCAAGTCCTTTTCTCTGAAAAGATGTAGAAGTGGCCCCCGAAGAATATAGCAAGCCCTTTTCTTTGTAGAGTTGCAGGAGGGGGCCCAGAAGAATATAGAAAGTCCTTTTGTTTGCAGAGTTGCAGAAGGGGGCCCAGAAACTATAGCACGTCCTTTTAATTGAAGACATGCACAAGGGGGCCCAGAACATTATAGCAAATTCTTTTCTTTGAAGAGATGAACAACACGGCCAACAAAATTATAACAAGTCCTTTTTTTATATAAGATGTAGAAGTGGCCCCCGAAGAATATAGAAAGCACTTTTCCTTGAAAAGATGCAGAAGTGGCCCCCGAAGAACATAGCAAGCCCTTTTCTTTGAAAAGATACAGAAGGGGCTCCTGAAGAATATAGCAAGTCCTTTTGTTTGCACAGTTGCAGAAGGGGGCATAGAAAATATAGCACGTCCTTTTAGTTGAAGTCATGCACAAGGGGGCCCAGAACATTATAGCAAAACCGTTTCTTTGAAGAGATGCACAATGGGGCGAACAACATTATAAGAAGTCCTTTTCTTTGAAAAGATGCAGAAGAGACCCCCGAACAATATAGCAAGCCCTTTTCTTTGAAAATATGCAGAAGAGGCTCCCGAAGAATATAACACGTCCTTTTCTATGCAGAGTTGCAGAAGGGTGCCCAGAAAATGAAGCAAGTCCTTTTAATTGAAGACATGCACAAGGGGGCCCAGAACATTACAGCAGATTATTTTCTTTGAAGAGATGCACAATGGGGCCAACAACATTAAAAAAAGTATTTTTCTTTGAAAAGATGCAGAAGGGGCTCCCGAAGAATATAGGAAGTCCTTTTGTTTCCAGCGTTGCAGAAGGGGGCCCAGAAAATATAGCACGTCCTTTTAATTGAAGACATGCACAAGGGGGCCCAGAACGTTATAGAAAATTCTTTTCTTTGAAGAGATGCACAACGGGGCCAACAACATTATAGCAAGTCCTTTTCTTTGAAAAGATGTAGAAGTGGCCCCCGAAGAATATAGCAAGTCCTTTTGTTTGCAGAGTTACAGAAGGGGGCCCAGAAAATACAGCACGTCCTTTTAATTGAAGACATGAACAAAGGGGGCCAGAACATTACAGCAGATTATTTTCTTTAAAGAGATGCACAATGGGGCCAACAACATTATAAAAACTATTTTTCTTTGAAAAGATGCAGAAGGGGCTCCCGAAGAATATAGGAAGTCCTTTTGTTTCCAGCGTTGCAGAAGGGGCCCAGAAAATATTGCACGTCCTTTTAATTGAAGACATGCACAATTGGGCCCGCAACATTATAGCAAGTCCTTTTCTTTGAAAAGATGGAGAAGTGGCCCCAGAAGAATATAGCAAGCCCTTTTCTTTGAAAAGATGCAGAAGAAGCTCCCGAATAATAAAACAAGTCCTTTTCTTTGCATAGTTGCAGAAGGGTGCTCAGAAGATATAGCACGTCCTTTTAATTGAAGACATGCACAAGGGGTCCCAGAACATTACAGCAGATTCTTTTCTTTGAAATGATGCACAACGGGGCCAACAACATTATAACAAGTATTTTTCTTTGAAAAGATGCAGAAGTGGCCCCCGAAGAATATAGCAAGCCCTTTTGTTTGAAAAGATGCAGAAGGGGCTCCCGAAGAATATGGCAAGTCCTTTTGTTTGCAGAGTTGCAGAAGGGGGCCCAGAAAATATAGCACGTCCTTTTAATTGGAGACATGCACAAGGGGGCCCAGAACATTACAGCAGATTCTTTTCTTTCAAGAGATGCACAACGGGGCCAACAACATTATAACAAGTATTTTTGTTTGAAAAGATGCAGAAGGGGCTCCTGAAGAATATAGAAAGCCCTTTTCTTTGCAGAGTTGCAGGAGGGGGACCAGAAGAATATAGCAAATTCTTTTCTTTGAAGAGATGCCCGACGGGGCCAACAACATTCTAAGAAGTCCTTTTCTTTGAAAACATGTAGAAGTGGCCTCCGAAGAATGTAGCAAGTCCTTTCCTTTGAAAAGATGCAGAAGTGGCCTCCGAAGAATATAGCAAGCCGTTTTCTTTGAAAAGATGCAGAAGGGGCTCCCGAAGAATATAGGAAGTCCTTTTGTTTGCAGAGTTGCAGAAGGGGGCCCAGAAAATATATCACGTCCTTTTAATTGGAGATATGCGCAAGGGGGCCCAGAACATTATTGCAAATTCTTTTCTTTGAAGAGACACACAATTGGGCCCGCAACATTATAGCAAGTCCTTTTCTTTGAAAAAATGTAGAAGTGGCCCCAGAAGAATATAGCATGCCCCTTTCGTTGAAAAGATGCAGAAGATGCTCCCGATGAATATAGCAAGTCCTTTTCTTTGAAGAGTTGCTGAAGCGGGCCCAGAAAATACAGCACGTCCTTTTAATTGAAGACATGCACAAGGGGGCCACCAACATTATTACAAGTCCTTTTCTTTGAAAAGATTTAGAAGTGGCCCCTGAAGAAGATAGCAAGTCCTTTCCTTTGAAAAGATGCAGAAGTGGCCCCCGAAGAAAATAGCAAGCCCTTTTCTTTGAAAAGATGCAGAAGGGGCTCCTGAAGAATATAGCAAGTCCTTTTGTTTGCAGAGTTGCAGAAGGGGGCCTAGAAAATATAGCACGTCGTTTTAATTGGAGACACGCACAAGGAGGCCCAGAACATTATAGCAAATTCTTTTCTTTGAAGAGATGCACAACGGCGCCCACAAGATTATAGCAAGTCCTTTTCTATGAAAAGATGTAGAAGTGGCCCCCGAAGAATATAGCAAGCCCTTTTCTTTGAAAAGATGCAGAAGGGGCTCCCGAAGAATATAGCAAGTCCTTTTGTTTGCAGAGTTGCAGAAGGGGGCCCAGAAAATATAGCACGTCCTTTTAATTGAAGACATGCACAAGGGGGCCCAGAACATTATAGCAATTTTTTTTCTTTGAAGAGATGCACAACGGGGCCAACAACATTATAGCAAGTCCTTATTTTTGAAAAGATGTAGAAGTGGGCCCCGAAGAATATAGCAAGCCCTTTTCTTTGAAAAGATGCAGAAGGAGCTCCCGAAGAATATAGCAAGTCCTTTTCTTTGCAGCGTTGCAGAAGGGGGCCCAGAAAGCATAGCACGTTCTGTTAATTGAAGACATGCACAAGGGGCCCCAGAACATTACAGCAGATTCTTTTCTTTGAAGAGATGCACAACGGGGCCAACAACATTATAACAAGTATTTTTCTTTGAAAAGACGCAGAAGTGGCCCCCGAAGAATATAGCAAGCCCTTTTCTTTGAAAAGATGCAGAAGGGGCTCCCGAAGAATATAGCAAGTCCTTTTGTTTGCAGAGTTGCAGAAGGGGGCCCAGAAAATATAGCACGTCCTTTTAATTGGACACACACAAGGGGGCCCAGAACATTATAGCAAATTCTTATCTTTGATGAGATGCACAACGGGGCCAACAACATTCTAACAAGTCCTTTTCTTTGAAAAGATGCAGAAGTGGCCCCCAAAGAATATAGCAAGCCCTTTTCTTTGAAAAGATGCAGAAGGGGCTCCCGAAGAATATAGCAAGCCCTTTTCGTTGAAAAGATGCAGAAGAGGCTCCTGAAGAATATAGCAAGTCCTTTTGTTTGCAGAGTTGCAGAAGGGGGCCCAGAAAATATAGCACGTCATTTTAATTGGAGACACGCACAAGGAGGCCCAGAACATTATAGCAAATTCTTTTCTTTGAAGAGATGCACAACGGCGCCAACAAGATTATAGCAAGTCCTTTTCTATGAAAAGATGTAGAAGTGGCCCCCGAAGAATATAGCAAGCCCTTTTCTTTGAAAAGATGCAGAAGGGGCTCCCGAAGAATATAGCAAGTCCTTTTGTTTGCAGAGTTGCAGAAGGGGACCCAGAAAACATAGTACGTCCTTTTAATTGAAGACATGCAGAAGGTAGCCCAGAACATTATAGCAAATTATTTTCTTTGAAGAGATGCACAATGGGGCCAACAACATTATAAAAAGTATTTTTCTTTGAAAAGATGCAGAAGTGGCCCCCGAAGAATATAGCAAGGTCTTTTGTTTCCAGAGTTGCAGAAGGGGGCCCAGAAAATATAGCACGTCCTTTTAATTGGAGACATGCACAAGGGGGCCCAGAATATTATAGCAAATTCTTTTCTTTGAAGAGATGCACAACGGGGCCACCAACATTATTACAACTCCTTTTCTTTGAAAAGATGTAGAAGTGGCCCCCGAAGAATATGGCAAGTCTTTTCCTTTGAAAAGATGCAAAAGTGGCCCCCGAAGAATATAGCAAGGCCTTTTCTTTGCAGAGTTGCAGGAGGGGGCCCAGAAGAATATAGCAAGTCCTTTTATTTGTATAGATGCAGAATGGGGGCCAGAAAATATAGCACGTCCTTTTAATTGAAGACATGCACAAGGGGGCCCAGAACATTATAGCAATTTTTTTTCTTTGAAGAGATGCACAACGGGGCCAACAACATTATAGCAAGTCCTTATTTTTGAAAAGATGTAGAAGTGGCCCCCGAAGAATATAGCAAGCCCTTTTCTTTGAAAAGATGCAGAAGGGGCTCCCGAAGAATATAGCAAGTCCTTTTGTTTGCAGAGTTGCAGAAGGGGGCCCAGAAAATATAGCACGTCCTTTTAATTGGACACACACAAGGGGGCCCAGAACATTATAGCAAATTCTTATCTTTGAAGAGATGCACAACGGGTCCAACAACATTGTAACAAGTCCTTTTCTTTGAAAAGATGCAGAAGTGGCCCCCAAAGAATATAGCAAGCCCGTTTGTTTGAGAAGATGCAGAAGGGGCTCCCGAAGAATATAGCAAGCCCTTTTCTTTGAAAAGATGCAGAAGAGGCTCCTGAAGAATATAGCAAGTCCTTTTGTTTGCAGAGTTGCAGAAGGGGGCCCAGAAAATATAGCACGTCCTTTTAATTGGACACACACAAGGAGGCCCAGAACATTATAGCAAATTCTTTTCTTTGAAGAGATGCAGAAAGGCGCCCACAACATTATAGCAAGTCCTTTTCTATGAAAAGATGCAGAAGTGGCCCCCGAAGAATATAGCAAGCCCTTTTCTTTGAAAAGATGCAGAAGGGGCTCCCGAAGAATATAGCAAGTCCTTTCGTTTGCAGAGTTGCAGAAGGGGGCCCAGAAAATATAGCACGTCCTTTTAATTGAAGACATGCACAAGGGGGCCGAGAACAATATAGCAAATTATTTTCTTTGAAGAGATGCACAACGGGGCCAACAATATTATACCAAGTCCTTTTCTTTGAAAAGATGCAGAAGTGGCCCCCAAAGAATATAGCAAGCCCTTTTCTTTGAAAAAATGCAGAAGGGGCTCCCGAAGAATATAGCAAGTCCTTTTGTTTGCAGAGTTGCAGAAGGGGGCCCAGAAAATATAGCACGTCCTTTTAATTGAAGACATGCACAAGGGGGCCCAGAACATTATAGCAAATTCTTTTCTTTGAAGAGATGCACAACGGGGCCAACAAAATTATAACAAGTCCTTTTCTTTGAAAAGATGCAGAAGTGGCCCCCGAAGAATATAGCAAGTCCTTTTCTTTGAAAAGATGCAGAAGTGGCCCCCGAAGAATATAGCAAGCCCTTTTCTTTGAAAAGATGCAGAAGGGGCTCCTGAAGAATATAGCAAGTCCTTTTGTTTGCAGAGTTGCAGAAGGGGGCCCAGAAAATATAGCACGTCCTTTTAATTGGAGACACGCACAAGGGGGCCCAGAACATTATAGAAAATTCTTTTCTTTGAAGACATGCACAACGGGGCCAACAACATTATTACAAGTCCTTTTCTTTGAAAAGATGTAGAAGTGGCCCCCGAAGAATATAGGAAGCCCTTTTCTTTGAAAAGATGCAGAAGTGGCCCCCGAAGAAAATAGCAAGCCCTTTTCTTTGAAAAGATGCAGAAGGGGCTCCTGAAGAATATAGGAAGTCGTTTTGTTTGCAGAGTTGCAGAAGGGGCCCCAGAAAATATAGCACGTCCTTTTAATTGAAGACATGCACAAGGGGGCCCAGAAGAATATAGCAAATTATTTTCTTTGAAGAGATGCACAACGGGGCCAACAACATTATACCAAGTCCTTTTCTTTGAAAAGATGCAGAAGTGGCCCCCGAAGAAAATAGCAAGCCCTTTTCTTTGAAAAGATGCAGAAGTAGCTCCTGAAGAATATAGCAAGTCCTTTTCTTTGTAGAGTTGCAGAAGGGGGCCCAGAAAATATAGCACGTGCTTTTAATTGGAGACACGCAGAAGGGGGCCCAGAACACTATAGCAAATTCTTTTCTTTGAAGAGATGCACAACGGGGCCAACAACATTATAGCAACTCCTTTTCTTTGGAAAGATGTAGAAATGGCCCCCGAAGAATATAGAAAGCCCTTTTCTTTGCAGAGCTGCAGGAGGGGGCCCAGAAGAATATAGCAAGTCCTTTTGTTTGCAGAGGTGCAGAAGGGGGCCCAGAAAATATAGCACATCCTTTTAATTGAAGACATGCACAAGGGGGCCCAGAACATTATAGCAAATTATTTTCTTTGAAGAGATGCACAAAGGGGGCAACAAAATTATACCAAGTCCTTTTAGTTGAAAAGATGCAGAAGTGGCCCCCAAAGAATATAGCAAGCCCTTTTCTTTGAAAAGATGCAGAAGGGGCTCCCGAAGAATATAGCAAGCCCTTTTCTTTGAAAAGATGCAGAAGGGGCTCCTGAAGGATATAGCAAGTCCTTTTGTTTGCAGAGTTGTAGAAGGGGGCCCAGAAAATATAGCACGTCCTTTTAATTGGAGACACGCACAAGGGGGCCCAGAACATTATAGAAAATTCTTTTTTTTGAAGACATGCACAACGGGGCCAACAACATTCTAACTAGTCCTTTTCTTTGAAAAGATGTAGAAGTGGCCCCCGAAGAATATAGGAAGCCCTTTTCTTTATAAAGGTGCAGAAGTGGCCCCCGAAGAAAATAGCAAGACCTTTTCTTTGAAAAGATGCAGAAGGGGCTCCTGAAGAATATAGGAAGTCCTTTTGTTTGCAGAGTTGCAGAAGGGGGCCCAGAAAATATAGCACGTCCTTTTAATTGGAGACACGCACAAGGGGGCCCAGAACATTATAGCAAATTCTTTTCTTTGAAGAGATGCACAACGGCGCCCACAACATTATAGCAAGTCCTTTTCTATGAAAAGATGTAGAAGTGGCCCCCGAAGAATATAGCAAGCCCTTTTCTTTGAAAAGATGCAGAAGGTGCTCCCGAAGAATATAGCAAGTCCTTTTGTTTGCAGAGTTGCAGAAGGGGGCCCAGAAAATATAGCAGAACGGGGTCCCGAATAATATAGCAAGTCCTTTTGTTTGTATAGATGAAGAATGGGGCCCAGAAAATATAGCACGTCCTTTTAATTGAAGACATGCACAAGGGGGCCCAGAACATTATAGCAATTTTTTTTCTTTGAAGAGATGCACAACGGGGCTAACAACATTATAGCAGCTCCTTTTCTTTGAAAAGATGCAGAAGGGGCTCCCGAAGAATATAGGAAGTCCTTTTCTTTGCAGCGTTGCAGAAGGGGGCCCAGAAAATATAGCACGTCCTTTTAATTGAAGACATGCACAAGGGGGCCCAGAACATTACAGCAAATTCTTTTGTTTGAAGAGATGCACAATGGGGCCAACAACATTACAAGAAGTATTTTTCTTTGAAAAGATGCAGAAGTGGCCCCCGAAGAAAATAGCAAGCCCTTTTCTTTGAAAAGATGCGGAAGGGGCTCCTGAAGAATATAGCAAGTCCTTTTGTTTGCAGAGTTGCAGAAGGGGTCCCAGAAAATATAGCACGTCCTTTTAATTGGAGACACGCACAAGGGGGCTCAGAACGTTATATCAAATTTTTTTCTCTGAAGAGATGCACAACGCGGCCAACAACATTATAGCAAGTCCTTTTCTTTGAAAAGATGCAGAAGTGGCCCGCGAAGAAAATAGCAAGCCCTTTTCTTTGAAAAGATGCAGAACGGGCTCCCGAAGAATATAGGAAGTCCTTTTGCTTGCAGAGTTGTAGAAGGGGGCCCAGAAAATATAGCACGTCCTTTTAATTGGAGACATGCACAAGGGGGCCCAGAACATTAAAGCAGATTCTTTTCTTTGAAGAGATGCACAACGGGGCCAACAACATTATAGCAAGTCCTTTTCTATGAAAAGATGCAGAAGTGGCCCCCGATGAATATAGCAAGCCCTTTCCTTTGAAAAGATGCAGAAGTGGCCCCCGAAGAATATAGCAAGCCGTTTTCTCTGAAAAGATGCAGAAGGGTCTCCCGACGAATATAGCATGCCCCTTTCGTTGAAAAGATGCAGAAGGGGCTCCCGAAGAATATAGGAAGTCCTTTTGTTTGCAGAGTTGCTGAAGGGGCCCCAGAATATATAGCACGTCCTTTTAATTGGAGACACGCACAAGGGGGCCCAGAACATTATAGCAAATTCTTTTCTTTGAAGAGATGCACAACGGCGCCCACAACATTATAGCAAGTCCTTTTCTATGAAAAGATGCAGACGGGGCTCCCGAACAATATAGCCAGTCCTTTTGTTTGCAGAGTTGCAGAAGGGGGCCCAGAAAATATAGCACATCCTTTTAATTGGAGACACGCACAAGGGGGCTCAGAACACTATAGCAAATTCTTTTCTTTGAAGAGATGCACAATGGGGCTAACAACATTATAGCAAGTTCTTTTCTTTGAAAAGATGTAGAAGTGGCCCCCGAAGAATATAGCAAGCCCTTTTCTTTGCAGAGTTGCAGGAGGGGGCCCAGAAAATATAGCACGTCCTTTTAATTGGAGACACGCACAAGGGGGCCCAGAACATTATAGAAAATTCTTTTCTTTGAAGACATGCACAACGGGGCCAACAACATTATTACAAGTCCTTTTCTTTGAAAAGATGTAGAAGTGGCCCCCGAAGAATATAGGAAGCCCTTTTCTTTATAAAGGTGCAGAAGTGGCCCCCGAAGAAAATAGCAAGACCTTTTCTTTGAAAAGATGCAGAAGGGGCTCCTGAAGAATATAGGAAGTCCTTTTGTTTGCAGAGTTGCAGAAGGGGGCCCAGAAAATATAGCACGTCCTTTTAATTGGAGACACGCACAAGGGGGCCCAGAACATTATAGCAAATTCTTTTCTTTGAAGAGATGCACAACGGCGCCCACAACATTATAGCAAGTCCTTTTCTTTGAAAAGATGTAGAAGTGGCCCCCGAAGAATATAGCAAGCCCTTTTCTTTGAAAAGATGCAGAAGGGGCTCCCGAAGAATATAGCAAGTCCTTTTGTTTGCAGAGTTGCAGAAGGGGGCCCAGAAAATATAGCAGAACGGGGTCCGGAATAATATAGCAAGTCCTTTTGTTTGTATAGATGAAGAATGGGGCCCAGAAAATATAGCACGTCCTTTTAATTGAAGACATGCACAAGGGGGCCCAGAACATTATAGCAATTTTTTTTCTTTGAAGAGATGCACAACGGGGCTAACAACATTATAGCAGCTCCTTTTCTTTGAAAAGATGCAGAAGGGGCTCCCGAAGAATATAGCAAGCCGTTTTCTCTGAAAAGATGCAGAAGGGTCTCCCGACGAATATAGCATGCCCCTTTCGTTGAAAAGATGCAGAAGGGGCTCCCGAAGAATATAGGAAGTCCTTTTGTTTGCAGAGTTGCAGAAGGGGCCCCAGAATATATAGCACGTCCTTTTAATTGGAGACACGCACAAGGGGGCCCAGAACATTATAGCAAATTCTTTTCTTTGAAGAGATGCACAACGGCGCCCACAACATTATAGCAAGTCCTTTTCTATGAAAAGATGCAGACGGGGCTCCCGAACAATATAGCCAGTCCTTTTGTTTGCAGAGTTGCAGAAGGGGGCCCAGAAAATATAGCACATCCTTTTAATTGGAGACACGCACAAGGGGGCTCAGAACACTATAGCAAATTCTTTTCTTTGAAGAGATGCACAATGGGGCTAACAACATTATAGCAAGTTCTTTTCTTTGAAAAGATGTAGAAGTGGCCCCCGAAGAATATAGCAAGCCCTTTTCTTTGCAGAGTTGCAGGAGGGGGCCCAGAAAATATAGCACGTCCTTTTAATTGGAGACACGCACAAGGGGGCCCAGAACATTATAGAAAATTCTTTTCTTTGAAGACATGCACAACGGGGCCAACAACATTATTACAAGTCCTTTTCTTTGAAAAGATGTAGAAGTGGCCCCCGAAGAATATAGGAAGCCCTTTTCTTTATAAAGGTGCAGAAGTGGCCCCCGAAGAAAATAGCAAGACCTTTTCTTTGAAAAGATGCAGAAGGGGCTCCTGAAGAATATAGGAAGTCCTTTTCTTTGCAGAGTTGCAGAAGGGGGCCCAGAAAATATAGCACGTCCTTTTAATTGGAGACATGCACAAGGGGGCCCAGAACATTATAGCAAATTCTTTTCTTTGAAGAGATGCACAACGGGGCCCACAACATTATAGCAAGTCCTTTTCTTTGAAAAGATGCAGAAGTGGCCCCCGAAGAATATAGCAAGCCCTTTTCTTTGAAAAGATGCAGAAGGGGCTCCCGAAGAATATAGCAAGTCCTTTTCTTTGCAGAGTTGCAGAAGGGGGCCCAGAAAATATAGCAGAACGGGGTCCCGAATAATATAGCAAGTCCTTTTGTTTGTATAGATGAAGAATGGGGCCCAGAAAATATAGCACGTCCTTTTAATTGAAGACATGCACAAGGGGGCCCAGAACATTATAGCAATTTTTTTTCTTTGAAGAGATGCACAACGGGGCTAACAACATTATAGCAACTCCTTTTCTTTGCTAAGATGCAGAAGGGGCTCCCGAAGAATATAGGAAGTCCTTTTCTTTGCAGCGTTGCAGAAGGGGGCCCAGAAAATATAGCACGTCCTTTTAATTGAAGACATGCACAAGGGGGCCCAGAACATTACAGCAAATTCTTTTGTTTGAAGAGATGCACAATGGGGCCAACAACATTACAAGAAGTATTTTTCTTTGAAAAGATGCAGAAGTGGCCCCCGAAGAAAATAGCAAGCCCTTTTCTTTGAAAAGATGCGGAAGGGGCTCCTGAAGAATATAGCAAGTCCTTTTGTTTGCAGAGTTGCAGAAGGGGTCCCAGAAAATATAGCACGTCCTTTTAATTGGAGACACGCACAAGGGGGCTCAGAACGTTATATCAAATTTTTTCCTCTGAAGAGATGCACAACGCGGCCAACAACATTATAGCAAGTCCTTTTCTTTGAAAAGATGCAGAAGTGGCCCGCGAAGAAAATAGCAAGCCCTTTTCTTTGAAAAGATGCAGAACGGGCTCCCGAAGAATATAGGAAGTCCTTTTGCTTGCAGAGTTGTAGAAGGGGCCCCAGAAAATATAGCACGTCCTTTTAATTGAAGACATGCACAAGGGGGCCCAGAACATTATAGTAAATTCTTTTCTTTGAAGAGATGCACAACGGGGCCAACAACATTATAGCAAATCCTTTTTTTTGAAAATATGCAGAAGTGGCCCCCGAAGAATATAGCAAGCCCTTTTCTTTGAAAAGATGCAGAAGAGGCTCCCGAAGAATATAGCAAGCCGTTTTCTCTGAAAAGATGCAGAAGGGTCTCCCGACGAATATAGCATGCCCCTTTCGTTGAAAAGATGCAGAAGGGGCTCCCGAAGAATATACGAAGTCCTTTTCTTTGCAGAGTTGCAGAAGGCGACCCATAATATATAGCACGTCCTTTTAATTGAAGACATGCACAAGGAGGCCCAGAACATTACAGCAGATTCTTTTCTTTGAAGAGATGCCCAACGGGGCCAACAACATTATAACAAGTCCTTTTCTTTTAAAAGATGTAGAAGTGGCCCCCGAAGAATACAGCAAGCCCTTTTCTTTGAAAAGATGCAGAAGTGGCCCCCAAAGAATATAGCAAGTCCTTTTCTTTGAAAAGATGCAGAAGGGGCTCACGACGAATATAGCATGTCCCTTTCGTTGAAAAGATGCAGAAGGGTCTCCCGAAGAATATAGGAAGTCCTTTTGTTTGCAGAGTTGCAGAAGGGGGCCCAGAATATATAGCACGTCCTTTTAATTGGAGACACGCACAAGGGGGCCCAGAACATTATAGCAAATTCTTTTCTTTGAAGAGATGCACAACGGCGCCCACAACATTATAGCAAGTCCTTTTCTATGAAAAGATGCAGACGGGGCTCCCGAAGAATATAGCCAGTCCTTTTGTTTGCAGAGTTGCAGAAGGGGGCCCAGAAAATATAGCACGTTCTGTTAATTGAAGACATGTACAAGGGGGCCCAGAACACTACAGCAAATTCTTTTCTTTGAAGAGATGCACAACGGGGCCAACAACATTATAACAATTCCTTTTCTTCGATAAGATGCATAAGGGGCTCCCGAAGAATATAGCAAGTCCTTTTCTTTGAAAAGATGCAGAGGGGGCTCCCAAACAATATAGCAATTCCTTTTGTTTGCAGAGTTGCAGAAGGGGGCCCAGAAAATATAGCACATCCTTTTAATTGGAGACACGCACAAGGGGGCTCAGAACACTATAGCAAATTCTTTTCTTTGAAGAGATGCACAATGGGGCTAACAACATTATAGCAAGTTCTTTTCTTTGAAAAGATGTAGAAGTGGCCCCCGAAGAATATAGCAAGCCCTTTTCTTTGCAGAGTTGCAGGAGGGGGCCCAGAAGAATATAGCAAGTCTTTTTGTTTGTATAGATGCAGAATGGGGCCCAGAAAATATAGCACGTCCTTTTAATTGAAGACATGCACAAGGGGGCCCAGAACATTATAGCAAATTTTTTTCTTTGAACAGATGCACAATGGGGCTAACAACATTATAGCAGCTCCTTTTCTATGAAAAGATGCAGAAGGGGCTCCCGAAGAATATAGGAAGTCCTTTTCTTTGCAGCGTTGCAGAAGGGGGCCCAGAAAATATAGCACGTCCTTTTAATTGAAGACATGCACAAGGGGGCCCAGAACATTACAGCAAATTCTTTTGTTTGAAGAGATGCACAACGCGGCCAACAACATTATAGCAAGTCCTTTTCTTTGAAAAGATGTAGAAGTGGCCCCCGAAGAAAATAGCAAGCCCTTTTCTTTGAAAAGATGCAGAAGGGGCTCCTGAAGAACATAGCAAGTCCTTTTGTTTGCAGAGTTGCAGAAGGGGTCCCAGACAATATAGCACGTCCTTTTAATTGGAGACACGCACAAGGGGGCTCAGAACGTTATAGCAAATTTTTTTCTTTGAAGAGATGCACAACGGGGGCAAAAACATTATAACAAGTATTTTTCTTTGAAAAGATGCAGAAGTGGCCCCCGAAGAATATAGCAAGCCCTTTCCTTTGAAAAGATGCAGAAGTGGCCCCCGAAGAATATAGCAAGCCGTTTTCTCTGAAAAGATGCAGAAGGGTCTCCCGACGAATATAGCATGTCCCTTTCGTTGAAAAGATGCAGAAGGGTCTCCCGAAGAATATAGGAAGTCCTTTTGTTTGCAGAGTTGCAGAAGGGGGCCCAGAATATATAGCACGTCCTTTTAATTGGAGACACGCACAAGGGGGCCCAGAACATTATAGCAAATTCTTTTCTTTGAAGAGATGCACAACGGCGCCCACAACATTATAGCAAGTCCTTTTCTATGAAAAGATGCAGACGGGGCTCCCGAAGAATATAGCCAGTCCTTTTGTTTGCAGAGTTGCAGAAGGGGGCCCAGAAAATATAGCACGTTCTGTTAATTGAAGACATGTACAAGGGGGCCCAGAACACTACAGCAAATTCTTTTCTTTGAAGAGATGCACAACGGGGCCAACAACGTTATAACAATTCCTTTTCTTCGATAAGATGCATAAGGGGCTCCCGAAGAATATAGCAAGTCCTTTTCTTTGAAAAGATGCAGAGGGGGCTCCCAAACAATATAGCAATTCCTTTTGTTTGCAGAGTTGCAGAAGGGGGCCCAGAAAATATAGCACATCCTTTTAATTGGAGACACGCACAAGGGGGCTCAGAACACTATAGCAAATTCTTTTCTTTGAAGAGATGCACAATGGGGCTAACAACATTATAGCAAGTTCTTTTCTTTGAAAAGATGTAGAAGTGGCCCCCGAAGAATATAGCAAGCCCTTTTCTTTGCAGAGTTGCAGGAGGGGGCCCAGAAGAATATAGCAAGTCCTTTTGTTTGTATAGATGCAGAATGGGGCCCAGAAAATATAGCACGTCCTTTTAATTGAAGACATGCACAAGGGGGCCCAGAACATTACAGCAGATTCTTTTCTTTGAAGAGATGCACAACGGGGGCAACAACATTATAACAAGTATTTTTCTTTGAAAACATGCAGAAGTGGCCCCCGAAGAATATAGCAAGCTTGCCCTTTTCTTTGAAAAGATGCAGAAGGGGCTCCCGAAGAATATAGCAAGTCCTTTTCTTTGCAGAGTTGCAGATGGGGGCCCAGAAAATATAGCACGTCCTTTTAATTGGACAAACACAAGGGGGCCCAGAACATTATAGCAAATTCTTTTCTTTGAAGAGATGCACAACGGGGCCAACAACATTCTAACAAGTCCTTTTCTTTGAAAAGATGTAGAAGTGGCCCCCGAAGTATATAGCAAGGCCTTTTCTTTGAAAAGATGCAGAAGTGGCCCGCGAAGAAAATAGCAAGCCCTTTTCTTTGAAAAGATGCAGAACGGGCTCCCGAAGAATATAGGAAGTCCTTTTGCTTGCAGAGTTGTAGAAGGGGGCCCAGAAAATATAGCACGTCCTTTTAATTGGAGACACGCACAAGGGGGCCCAGAACATTAAAGCAGATTCTTTTGTTTGAAGAGATGCACAACGGGGCCAACAACATTATTACAAGTCCTTTTCTTTGAAAAGATGTAGAAGTGGCCCCCGTAGAATATAGCAAGCCCTTTCCTTTGAAAAGATGCAGAAGTGGCCTCCGAAGAATATAGCAAGACTTTTTTTTGAAAAAATGCAGAACGGGCTCCCGAATAATATAGCAAGTCCTTTTGCTTGCAGAGTTGCAGAAGGGGGCCCAGAAAATATAGCACGTCCTTTTAATTGAAGACATGCACAAGGGGGCCCAGAACATTACAGCAGATTCTTTTCTTTGAAGAGATGCACAACGGGGCCAACAACATTATAACAAGTCCTTTTCTTTGAAAAGATGCAGAAGTGGCCCCCGAAGAATATAGCAAGCCCTTTTCTTTGAAAAGATGCAGAAGGGGCTCCTGAAGAACATAGCAAGTCCTTTTGTTTGCAGAGTTGCAGAAGGGGCCCCAGAAAATATAGCACGTCCATTTAATTGGAGACACGCACAAGGGGGCTCAGAACGTTATAGCAAATTTTTTTCTTTCAAGAGACGCACAACGCGGCCACCAACATTATAGCAAGTCCTTTTCTTTGAAAAGATGTAGAAGTGGCCCCCGAAGAAAATAGCAAGCCCTTTTCTTTGAAAAGATGCAGAAGGGGCTCCCGAAGAATATAGCAAGTCCTTTTGTTTGCAGAGTTGCAGAAGGGGGCCCAGAAAGTATATCACTTCCTTTTTAATTGAAGACATGCACAAGGGGGCCCAGAACATTACAGCAGATTCTTTTCTTTGAAGAGATGCACAACGGGGGCAACAACATTATAACAAGTATTTTTCTTTGAAAAGATGCAGAAGTGGCCCCCGAAGAATATAGGAAGCCCTTTTCTTTGAAAAGATGCAGAAGGGGCTCCCGAAGAATATAGCAAGTCCTTTTGTTTGCAGAGTTGCAGATGGGGGCCCAGAAAATATAGCACGTCCTTTTAATTGGACAAACACAAGGGGGCCCAGAACATTATAGCAAATTCTTTTCTTTGAAGAGATGCACAACGGGGCCAACAACATTCTAACAAGTCCTTTTCTTTGAAAAGATGTAGAAGTGGCCCACTGAAGTATATAGCAAGCCCTTTTCTTTGAAAAGATGCAGAAGTGGCCCCCGTAGAATATAGCAAGCCCTTTCCTTTGAAAAGATGCAGAAGTGGCCCCCGAAGAATATAGCAAGCCGTTTTCTCTGAAAAGATGCAGAAGGGTCTCCCGACGAGTATAGCATGCCCCTTTCGTTGAAAAGATGCAGAAGGGGCTCCCGAAGAATATAGCAAGTCCTTTTGTTTGCAGAGTTGCAGAAGGGGGCCCAGAATATATAGCACGTCCTTTTAATTGGAGACACGCACAAGGGGGCCCAGAACATTATAGCAAATTCTTTTCTTTGAAGAGATGCACAACGGCGCCCACAACATTATAGCAAGTCCTTTTCTATGAAAAGATGCAGACGGGGCTCCCGAAGAATATAGCCAGTCCTTTTCTTTGCAGAGTTGCAGAAGGGGGCCCAGAAAATATAGCACGTTCTGTTACTTGAAGACATGTACAAGGGGGCCCAGAACACTACAGCAAATTCTTTTCTTTGAAGAGATGCACAACGGGGCCAACAACATTATAACAATTCCTTTTCTTCGATAAGATGCATAAGGGGCTCCCGAAGAATATAGCAAGTCCTTTTCATTGAAAAGATGCAGAGGGGGCTCCCAAACAATATAGCAATTCCTTTTGTTTGCAGAGTTGCAGATGGGGGCCCAGAAAATATAGCACATCCTTTTAATTGGAGACACGCACAAGGGGGCTCAGAACACTATAGCAAATTCTTTTCTTTGAAGAGATGCACAGTGGGGCTAACAACATTATAGCAAGTTCTTTTCTTTGAAAAGATGTAGAAGTGGACCCCGAAGAATATAGCAAGACCTTTTCTTTGCAGAGTTGCAGGAGGGGGCCCAGAAGAATATAGCAAGTCCTTTTGTTTGTATAGATGCAGAATGGGGCCCAGAAAATATAGCACGTCCTTTTAATTGAAGACATGCACAAGGGGGCCCAGAACATTATAGCAAATTTTTTTCTTTGAAGAGATGCACAACGGGGCTAACAACATTATAGCAGCTCCTTTTCCATGAAAAGATGCAGAAGGGGCTGCCGAAGAATATAGGAAGTCCTTTTCTTTGCAGAGTTGCAGAAGGGGGCCCAGAAAATCTACCACGTCCTTTTAATTGAAGACATGCACAAGGGGGCCCAGAACATTACAGCAAATTCTTTTGTTTGAAGAGATGCACAACGGGGGCAACAACATTATAACAAGTATTTTTCTTTGAAAAGATGCAGAAGTGGCCCCCGAAGAAAATAGCAAGCCCTTTTCTTTGAAAAGATGCAGAAGGGGCTCCTGAAGAACATAGCAAGTCCTTTTGTTTGCAGAGTTGCAGAAGGGGTCCCAGAAAATATAGCACGTCCTTTTAATTGGAGACACGCACAAGGGGGCTCAGAACGTTATAGCAAATTTTTTTCTTTGAAGAGACGCACAACGCGGCCAACAACATTATAGCAAGTCCTTTTCTTTGAAAAGATGTAGAAGTGGCCCCCGAAGAAAATAGCAAGCCCTTTTCTTTGAAAAGATGCAGAAGGGGCTCCCGAAAAATATAGCAAGTCCTTTTGTTTGCAGAGTTGCAGAAGGGTGCCCAGAAAGTATAGCACGTCCTTTTAATTGAAGACATGCACAAGGGGGCCCAGAAAATTACAGCAGATTCTTTTTTTTGAAGAGATGCACAACGGGGGCAACAATATTATAACAAGTATTTTTCTTTGAAAAGATGCAGAAGTGGCCCCCGAAGAATATAGCAAGCCGTTTTCTTTGAAAAGATGCAGAAGGGGCTCCCGAAGAATATAGCAAGTCCTTTTGTTTGCAGAGTTGCAGAAGGGGGCCCAGAAATTATAGCACGTCCTTTTAATTGAAGACATGCACAAGGGGGCCCAGAACATTACAGCAGATTCTTTTCTTTGAAGAGATGCAGAACGGGGCCAACAACATTCTAACAAGTCCTTTTCTTTGAAAAGATGCAGAAGTGGCCCGCGAAGAAAATAGCAAGCCCTTTTCTTTGAAAAGATGCAGAAGTGGCCTCCGAAGAATATAGCAAGCCGTTTTCTCTGAAAAGATGCAGAAGGGTCTCCCGACGAATATAGCATGCCCCTTTCGTTGAAAAGATGCAGAAGGGGCTCCCGAAGAATATAGGAAGTCCTTTTGTTTGCAGAGTTGCAGAAGGGGGCCCAGAATATATAGCACGTCCTTTTAATTGGAGACACGCACAAGGGGGCCCAGAACATTATAGCAAATTCTTTTCTTTGAAGAGATGCACAACGGCGCCCACAACATTATAGCAAGTCCTTTTCTATGAAAAGATGCAGATGGGGCTCCCGAAGAATATAGCCAGTCCTTTTCTTTGCAGAGTTGCAGAAGGGGGCCCAGAAAATATAGCACATCCTTTTAATTGGAGACACGCACAAGGGGGCTCAGAACACTATAGCAAATTCTTTTCTTTGAAGAGATGCACAATGGGGCTAACAACATTATAGCAAGTTCTTTTCTTTGAAAAGATGTAGAAGTGGCCCCCGAAGAATATAGCAAGCCCTTTTCTTTGCAGAGTTGCAGGAGGGGGCCCAGAAGAATATAGCACGTCCTTTTAATTGAAGACATGCACAAGGGGGCCCAGAACATTACAGCAAATTCTTTTGTTTGAAGAGATGCACAACGCGGCCAACAACATTATAGCAAGTCCTTTTCTTTGAAAAGATGTAGAAGTGGCCCCCGAAGAAAATAGCAAGCCCTTTTCTTTAAAAAGATGCAGAAGGGGCTCCTGAAGAACATAGCAAGTCCTTTTGTTTGCAGAGTTGTAGAAGGGGGCCCAGAAAATATAGCACGTCCTTTTAATTGGAGACACGCACAAGGGGGCCCAGAACATTAAAGCAGATTCTTTTGTTTGAAGAGATGCACAACGGAGCCAACAACATTATTACAAGTCCTTTTCTTTGAAAAGATGTAGAAGTGGCCCCCGTAGAATATAGCAAGCCCTTTCCTTTGAAAAGATGCAGAAGTGGCCTCCGAAGAATATAGCAAGCCGTTTTCTCTGAAAAGATGCAGAAGGGTCTCCCGACGAATATAGCATGCCCCTTTCGTTGAAAAGATGCAGAAGGGGCTCCCGAAGAATATAGCCAGTCCTTTTCTTTGCAGAGTTGCAGAAGGGGGCCCAGAATATATAGCACGTCCTTTTAATTGGAGACACGCACAAGGGGGCCCAGAACATTATAGCAAATTCTTTTCTTTGAAGAGATGCACAACGGCGCCCACAACATTATAGCAAGTCCTTTTCTATGAAAAGATGCAGATGGGGCTCCCGAAGAATATAGCCAGTCTTTTTCTTTGCAGAGTTGCAGAAGGGGGCCCAGAAAATATAGCACATCCTTTTAATTGGAGACACGCACAAGGGGGCTCAGAACACTATAGCAAATTCTTTTCTTTGAAGAGATGCACAATGGGGCTAACAACATTATAGCAAGTTCTTTTCTTTGAAAAGATGTAGAAGTGGCCCCCGAAGAATATAGCAAGCCCTTTTCTTTGCAGAGTTGCAGGAGGGGGCCCAGAAGAATATAGCACGTCCTTTTAATTGAAGACATGCACAAGGGGGCCCAGAACATTACAGCAAATTCTTTTGTTTGAAGAGATGCACAACGCGGCCAACAACATTATAGCAAGTCCTTTTCTTTGAAAAGATGTAGAAGTGGCCCCGAAGAAAATAGCAAGCCCTTTTCTTTAAAAAGATGCAGAAGGGGCTCCTGAAGAACATAGCAAGTCCTTTTGTTTGCAGAGTTGCAGAAGGGGTCCCAGAAAATATAGCACGTCCTTTTAATTGGAGACACGCACAAGGGGGCTCAGAACGTTATAGCAATTTTTTTTCTTTGAAGAGACGCACAACGCGGCCAACAACATTATAGCAACTCCTTTTCTTTGAAAAGATGTAGAAGTGGCCCCCGAAGAATATAGCAAGCCCTTTTCTTTGAAAATATGCAGAAGGGGCTCCAGAAGAATATAGCAAGTCCTTTTGTTTGCAGAGTTGCAGAAGGGGGCCCAGAAAGTATAGCACGTCCTTTTAATTGAAGACATGCACAAGGGGGCCCAGAACATTACAGCAGATTCTTTTCTTTGAAGAGATGCACAACGGGGGCAACAACATTATAACAAGTATTTTTCTTTGAAAAGATGCAGAAGTGGCCCCCGAAGAATATAGCAAGCCTTTTCTTTGAAAAGATGCAGAAGGGGCTCCCGAAGAATATAGCAAGTCCTTTTGTTTGCAGAGTTGCAGATGGGGGCCCAGAAAATATAGCACGTCCTTTTAATTGGACAAACACAAGGGGGCCCAGAACATTATAGCAAATTCTTTTCTTTGAAGAGATGCACAACGGGGCCAACAACATTCTAACAAGTCCTTTTCTTTGAAAAGATGTAGAAGTGGCCCACGAAGTATATAGCAAGCCCTTTTCTTTGAAAAGATGCAGAAGTGGCCCGCGAAGAAAATAGCAAGCCCTTTTCTTTGAGAAGATGCAGAACGGGCTCCCGAAGAATATAGGAAGTCCTTTTGTTTGCAGAGTTGCAGAAGGGGGCCCAGAAAATATAGCACGTCCTTTTAATTGAAGACATGCACAACGGGGCCAACAACATTCTAACAAGTCCTTTTCTTTGAAAAGATGAAGAAGTGGCCCCCAAAGTATATAGCAAGCCCTTTTCTTTGAAAAGATGCAGAAGTGGCCCCCGAAGAAAATAGCAAGCCCTTTTCTTTGAAAAGATGCAGAAGGGGCTCCTGAAGAATATAGCAAGTCCATTTGTTTGCAGAGTTGCAGAAGGGGGCCCAGAAAATATAGCACGTCGTTTTAATTCGAGAGACGCACAAGGAGGCCCAGAACACTACAGCAAATTCTTTTCTTTGAAGAGATGCACAACGGGGCCAACAACATTATAACAATTCTTTTTCTTCGATAAGATGCATAAGGGGCTCCCGAAGAATATAGCAAGTCCTTTTCTTTGAAAAGATGCAGAGGGGGCTCCCAAACAATATAGCAATTCCTTTTGTTTGCAGAGTTGCAGAAGGGGGCCCAGAAAATATAGCACATCCTTTTAATTGGAGACACGCACAAGGGGACTCAGAACACTATAGCAAATCCTTTTCTTTGAAGAGATGCACAATGGGGCTAACAACATTATAGCAAGTTCTTTTCTTTGAAAAGATGTAGAAGTGGCCCCCGAAGAATATAGCAAGCCCTTTTCTTTGCAGAGTTGCAGGAGGGGGCCCAGAAGAATATAGCAAGTCCTTTTGTTTGTATAGATGCAGAATGGGGCCCAGAAAATATAGCACGTCCTTTTAATTGAAGACATGCACAAGGGGGCCCAGAACATTATAGCAAATTTTTTTCTTTGAAGAGATGCACAACGGGGCTAACAACATTATAGCAAGTCCTTATCTTTGAAAAGATGTAGAAGTGGCCCCCGAAGAATATAGCAAGCCCTTTTCTTTGAAAAGATGCAGAAGTGGCCTCCGAAGAATATAGCAAGCCGTTTTCTCTGAAAAGATGCAGAAGGGTCTCCCGACGAGTATAGCATGCCCCTTTCGTTGAAAAGATGCAGAAGGGGCTCCCGAAGAATATAGCAAGTCCTTTTGTTTGCAGAGTTGCAGAAGGGGCCCCAGAATATATAGCACGTCCTTTTAATTGGAGACACGCACAAGGGGGCCCAGAACATTATAGCAAATTCTTTTCTTTGAAGAGATGCACAACGGCGCCCACAACATTATAGCAAGTCCTTTTCTATGAAAAGATGCAGACGGGGCTCCCGAAGAATATAGCCAGTCCTTTTCTTTGCAGAGTTGCAGAAGGGGGCCCAGAAAATATAGCACGTTCTGTTACTTGAAGACATGTACAAGGGGGCCCAGAACACTACAGCAAATTCTTTTCTTTGAAGAGATGCACAACGGGGCCAACAACATTATAACAATTCCTTTTCTTCGATAAGATGCATAAGGGGCTCCCGAAGAATATAGCAAGTCCTTTTCATTGAAAAGATGCAGAGGGGGCTCCCAAACAATATAGCAATTCCTTTTGTTTGCAGAGTTGCAGAAGGGGGCCCAGAAAATATAGCACATCCTTTTAATTGGAGACACGCACAAGGGGGCTCAGAACACTATAGCAAATTCTTTTCTTTGAAGAGATGCACAGTGGGGCTAACAACATTATAGCAAGTTCTTTTCTTTGAAAAGATGTAGAAGTGGCCCCCGAAGAATATAGCAAGACCTTTTCTTTGCAGAGTTGCAGGAGGGGGCCCAGAAGAATATAGCAAGTCCTTTTGTTTGTATAGATGCAGAATGGGGCCCAGAAAATATAGCACGTCCTTTTAATTGAAGACATGCACAAGGGGGCCCAGAACATTATAGCAAATTCTTTTCTTTGAAGAGATGCACAACGGGGCTAACAACATTATAGCAGCTCCTTTTCCATGAAAAGATGCAGAAGGGGCTCCCGAAGAATATAGGAAGTCCT